>CP125850.1:46991699-48241699 GCA_030408175.1 Trifolium repens | reverse complement strand
TATTAGCCTTGAACTCTCTCTTTCACAACTCATCTCACAATCCAATCTTCACCATGTCAAGTGCTGAACAAACATCTCAACAAAACACTGCTCCATCGTCACCAAACCCTAATCAAGAAATTGATTCTGGTGCGATCATCACCAATGCAGTACCTGTCTCAATGGTTTCTCCAACAAACATCAAGAAAAAGAGGTCTACGCGATCAAAGAAGAAAATCACCAATGTTGCAGAAGAAGAAACTGTAACTCCTCCTCCATCTGCTGAGAAATCAAAGAAAAAGAAGAAGAGCAAGAAATCAAAGGCTGAGACTCCCAAGATTGCTCACACCATGGAAAGTCTCTATATTGATCCTATTGGTAATCAACCTGCAGAATCTGAGAAGACAGGTAATGAAGATCAAGGTAATCCTACACAGACCTTGGAGATGTTCAACAAAATCGCTTCAAAGAAGATCATAGAAGATAAACGCCAGCCCATGACTCAGAAGATCATCAATGATGTTCTCAAGAAGATCAACAGTGATGATGATGTGCCAGATGTTGACACATCTTTGGCACAAGAAGAACAGAGCACATGAGAAGATCCTGAAGGTGATTATGATGATGTGGAAAAACAAGTCTTCAATGATGACACAAATCCTAAAGATGATCAAGTTGTAGTGGAGAAGCAAGTCTCCAATCAAGAAAGCCCTAAGGATGACACTCAGACTGATAAGAGTGAAGAATCCAAGAACTCTGATGAAGAAGAAGAAGGCTCCAAAAGTTTTGATCAAAATGCTGGTGGAGAAAAGGACATTGTAGATGCTGACAACTATGATATGGACCTGTCACTGAGGAAAGTTGCTGAAGACAGCATTGCCAGAAGGACAAGAAGTGGAAAGGTCTCTGCTGCTGCTATTGCACCTTCCAAGAAAGACAAAGAAAAGAAGAAGAATGCAGCCAAGCCTGTCAAGTATGGTCCCAGCAGAAGCTTAAGCAAAGTGGTAACTCAGGCTGTGAAGAAGAAGAGTCTTAAAAGAAAAGAACCACCAACAAGTGACTCTGACTTTGATGTGGAGAAGGATGTGCCCCACATCAATGAATCTGAGGCAGAATAAGAGGATCCGGATGTAGAGCTCAATGTGGTCCACATTGGAGCTTCTGAGAGGAAGCCTGTCAAGAAGAAGAAGATACCATAAGGGGTTCCTGAGGTTCCCATTGACAACATCTCCTTCCATTCACTGGAGAATGTGTCAAGGTGGAAATTTGTGGTGAATAGAAGGCTGGCACTGGAGAGAGAGCTTAGCAAAGAAGCTCTGCAATGCAAGGAGGTTATGAAGCTGATCAAACATGCTGGCTTGATGAAAACTGTGCATGGGTTAGGCAGCTGCTATGAGAAGTTGGTCAAGGAGTTCTTGGTCAACATCCCTGAAGACTGTGACAATCCTTTAAGCAAGGAGTACCAGAAGGTTTTTGTGAGAGGAAAAGAGATCTCTTTCTCACCTGACACCATCAACACCTATCTGGGAAGAAGTGAAGAGCCCTACCCTGAGCTGGAAGTTACTGATGATGCTATCTGCAAGAGCATCACAGGAGGAAAGGTCAATCATTGGCCCTAGAAGGGAAAACTGCCTACAAGTAAGCTTACTCCCATGTTTACTCTCCTCAATAGAGTTGCTGCTGTGAATTGGGTGCCTACAATGCACAACTATGAAGTTGCAACTGGTTTGTCTAGGTTTATCTACAGTGTAGGTAACAAGGTGAATTTTGATTTTGGCACTTATATCTTTCAACAAACTGTCAAGCATGCCAAAACCCTAGCTATTAAGATGCCTATAGCCTTTCCCTCTCTGCTGTGTGGAATAATTGTGAACCAGAGACCTGATGTCCTTGTTAAGGAGGATATGGCCTGCAGAAGAGACTCTGCTATTTCTTTCAGTGCTCAAGATCTGAATGTGGACCCAAATGTTGGCACATCAGCTACTAGTGCTATGGGAAGAAAGAAGATGATTTCTACTTTGAAGGAAACCTGCAAGGCCTTAGAAGAGAAGAAGCTTAGGTTGGAAGCTGTTATAGCAGGTCTGGAATTGAAGGAAGAGCAGGATCAACCTAAGGTGAATGCTGAAGATGATGAAGAGGCTGAAGATCATGCAGCTGAGGATATTGATGGGAGTGCTGATTTTTGAATTGTTGTAATTTCCCTGTATCAGCTGTTTTTAAGCAGTAGTTTAGTTTTTTCTGCTTTTATGCTTTTGCACCTTGAAGTGCCTACCTTGTAATCATTGAACAATTAATAGCCCCATACTTTTTTATTACTCTTTCTGATCTTTACTTTTTGTCAATATTATGGCTAAAAAGGGGGAGAAAAGATAAGTAGTATATCTAGGGGGAGTAAAAGGTAAGGTAGTGCAATATGTTTACTCTGGTACATGATGTGATACCAGATGTGTGCACATCGTTGAAGACAGATTGTGCTTGTATTCTGCACATCTTTTTGAAGACTTTGCAGAACCAGATGAATGAAGACTGATCCTTTGAAGACTGATGAAGATGGTGCTTGAATTTAGGGGGAGTAAAGATTTTACTGAACCAGACGAATAAAGATTTCATTATTATTCCTTAATAACTAAGCACAACTTCCACATAAAAGTAGGTTTTCAGTTTTTTTTATAGTAAAAAAAAAAATTCATAATTACTAGCCACAACAAAAAAGAAGGTTAAGTAGTTATCAATTAACTAAGTCCAATAAAAAAGGAGATTAAGTAGTTATTTATATTGTTGTAAAAAATAGTAGTTATTTATATTTGCAAATAGAGAATACCGATCACACAAACGGACACTGGCGGCTAGTAATAATAAAAAGAGCCATCATTGTTAGTGTTTTCAACCTGCAAGGTTGAGTTTATTTTAGGGTTGGCTTCATTTGTTAAAATAAGCCTTTGGTCCAGTTGTGGTGACTGATGTGCACACATGTGGTACCTGAACTGAATGCCCTAAAAACGCGCTTTCAAATATTTGCGTGTGATCTTTGAAAAAGATTTGTTTTGAAACAAACATATCCATGCTAGCTTGCGCGCCAAGGAACGAGCTGAAAGATTGAAAAAGATTCAGAAAAGATTTAAAAGCTGGTTTGTTACTAGAAGATTGAAAAAGATTCAAAAAGATTTAAAACAAACATATCTTTTATTAAAAGATTAAGTTTGTTTTTTTGAAGAAAACAAACAGCTACCAGATCTCGTTCTATATAAAGAGGACTGAAGACATAGTTTTACTCACTGAATTTAGAAGAATACTTTCTAGTCATTAGATTTCAGTCTTTGTCCCTAGGATTTCCTGTTTCGATTGAAACTTGAATTGGGGTTGTATTTAGCTCTTAAGCTTTTAAGCACAGAGCTGTTCCTTTTCTTGGTTCTAGTTTGAAACAAGATTTGGACTTTGAATCACTCAAAGCTTTGAAGCACGAGTTGGTTCGTTAGTTTAGGAGTGTGTCTCCATCATTGAGTTTGTAGAAATCCTTGTGGTTAAGCAAGGTCCTTGTGGGGAACAAGGTAGTAAAAATCCTTGTGGGGAACAAGGTAGGATAGCTGGGAAGTGACTGCGGGAAGTCATATCTTGAATTAGGTAGTGTCTAAGCGAGAGGTTGTAAACGGGGAGTTTAAACTTTGAATTAGAGCTATCATAGTGGATTCATTCCTAGATTGATATCCTCTAGACGTAAGTGCGTTGCACTGAAGTGGGTTAACAAACTCATTGTGTTCTTTATTTTCTACACTTTATTTTCCTTGTTCATCAAGTTATCGTATGTTTATGATGTTGGCACATTAGGCAACACATCGTATGCCTAAACCCTAACGTGCACCACATCACACTGCACATCTGTAACTTGCTACCGGAATTTCAATCATAATTAATGATTGAAATGATTAGAACTAAAATCATGAAGAAAAAAAATACGTTGTAAGAATTTGATCCAAAGACTTAGCACGCAAAAAAGTTAAAAACTATCACTAACTACTCTATTGATATACATTTGATATTTTATGAATATACAAATATATAACTATTATTATAAGGTCTCAAAATTTTGAGCCCTCAAAATAGCCTCAAAATGAATTAAATGGGTGTGGGCAGGGACGGATACACGTTAAGGCAGAGTGTGGCCTTGGCCACACAGGATTTTTTATTTTATATTTTTTTTTGTATATAATAAAAAAATATATTATATACACTAAAATAAAAAAGAAATAGCGTGAAACAAAAAGAAAGTACGCTTCCTCTGTCTCTTCTCATAGCGTGAAATTGCAATTCTCATAGCCACCACCAACCACCATCTTCGCCGCCGCCGACCACCCTTCTCATAGCCACCATCGTCGCCTCCACACCCTCCACTCTCAATCATCTTACAACAGGTATATTTTGCTTCCAAATTCTAAACCCTAACTCATCTATCCTTGTCTTTTATGTGAACTGTGTTGTGTTGGTAGCTTAGCTTGTGTTTGGATTGTTAATTTGGTGTTAGCTGAAGTTGTTAATTTGCTGTTGGCTGATCTTTTTAGGTGTGTTTTATTGACCGTGTTTATGTTACTGTGTAGCAGACTAGCAGAGTTTGTTGTTGCTACTTGTTTTGCTGTTCCTTTTTTTTGGATTTGTTTGTTACTGTGTAGTTATTTGGGGATTTGAAGGATATATAGTAAAACGTGTTTGGATTTAAAATTTCGTGACTATATAACATATTTTAGTTTTCATAGTGGTCCTCCCTTCTTGTTCTTCTATATAATATATATAGTTACATAAAAAAAATTATTTTAAATGGCTGTGTAGTTTTTATTGTTGTCTATTAATGGCTTGAGTTTGTCTAGCATTAGGGGGAAAGGATATGACGGAGCTAGCAATATGCGAGGTAAGTTTGGTGGTTTAAGAACTTTAATCCAAAATGAGAATCCATCTGCCTATTATGTGCATTGTTTCGCCTATCAACTTCAATTGGCACTTGTTGCTTGTGCTAAGGCTCACAAAGTGTTAGTGGTTTTTTCGGTAACGTCAGTATTCTTGTTAATTTCATACGAGCTTCTAACAAGAGACAAGAATTGCTTCGGGGCGAATAAGTATCTCAGTTTGCTCAATTGATTGAAGATGGCGAGATATATAGAGACTGGAAGTGGATTAAATCAAGAATCATCTATAGCTAGAGCGAGTGACACTCGTTGGGGTTCCCACTTTAGGACTCTCACTAGTTTGATGAAAATGTATGGTGCCATTGATGGGGTACTTGAAGAAGCGGGGGAGGATCCTACATTTAGCAAATATGGTGAAACTACACTTTTGCTAGATTTACTTCGATCCTTTGATTTTATCTTTATGTTATATATGTTGGTTGAAATTTTAGGATTTACAAATGATTTGAGTGTAGCATTACAAAAGCGTGATCAAGATCTTATTAATGCTTTGTCACTTGTCAATGCTACCAAACAAGAATTACAAGAAATGAGGGATGAGGGATGGGAAGAACTTATATCAAAGGTTATGAAAATTTGTGATAAACATGATATTGATGTGCCTGACATGGATGCACCGTATATGCAACAGAAGAAAACAAAGTGATCTACAACTTCTAGTGTTTCTAATTTGCATCATTATAAGCATGATTGTTTGCTTAGTGTTTTAGATTTGCAGTTGAAGGAGCTCAATGCTAGGTTTGATGAAGAGAATACTGAACTTTTACAGTGTGTTTCATGTTTGAGTCCTTTATCATCATTTGCAGCTTTTGATGTCAAAAAATTATTAAGGATGGTTGAGCTTTATCCAAATGATTTTGTAGATGTGCCGAAAGTGGTGGTGCGACATCAACTTCAGACTTATGTAAGAGATGTTCGAACTGACTCAAATTTTGCGAAGTTAAAAGGACTTCCAAATCTTTGTGCAAAACTTGTGGAAACAAAGAAGTGCAACACATTTGATATAGTTTATAAGCTTTTGAAGTTGACTTTAGTCTTGCCGGTAGCAATTACAAGCGTGGAACGTGTTTTTTCAGCTATGAATTTAGTGAAGGGAACGCTATGCAACGAAATGAGTGATCAATGGTTAAATGACCGACTTGTAACTTATATAGAAAGAGATATTTTTGTAACAATTGACAAAGATATTATTTTAGCTCATTTTCAAAAAATGAGTGGTAGACGATTTGCATTGTAATTGTATTACATTTAATAATATTATATTTTATTTTCAGTATAATTTAGTTAATGGTGTCTTTTAGATTTTGACCACACCAACATTTAATGTCTAGATCCGTCCCTGGGTGTGGGGAGGCCCTTATATAAATTATATTACACGAGTTTTCTTATCATATTTAATTCAGCAATGATAAAAATTGGTCTTAATTTAATTAATTTTGACAAAATATATTGATTTTAACGTTAAATAAGTTAATCACTAAAAAAATATTTATGTTTGCCATCATAAAAATATGTTTAATACTACATTTAATACTAAAAATAAATATAAAATAATATATGTTTGAATATATTTTGTGGTGGATTAAATAAGTTAATCACTAAAAAATGGGGTAGTTACGTGAGTGTCCAATGAGGAATGTATAGAAACTGAACCAGTGTTCCATCTGTTTGAACTTTGTCACTTTGATGTTCTGCAAACTTCAAAGTATATGGATGTTGTTAAAGTTCTGTTCTTGTGTTTTTTACGTTTCTATATATTACACTGAATATAAAAAAAATGACATTGAATATTGTGATTTTCTGTAAAACTAAAATGGCTCAACTTTTATTACTAGTAGATTCTTATAACAAATTTATAGTGATATCAAATACTACCTCCATATTTTAATATATGAAAAAAATGTAATCTTTAAATACATTAAGTAACTAATATATTTGACCATAGAAAATATATACTAGTACTAATTAGGATTAAAAGTGACCACATTACATATTTATTGCCTATTTAGAAGCCAACTCAACTTAGTGTTTTTAAAAAATTAGAGGTTGATTTTAGTTAGATTGATCATATCATATAGTCTATAAAAGGAGTTATGGTTGAAAAAAAATGGAAAATGTAGTATTTCTTTTGAGCGATGCTACATAGCACGGCACCCTCGCTCGTCCTATTTGCACTACCATGAATTTTCCCATTCAATTGGCTTCATATATGGACCAGGATTCAGTGCATTCATAAATTGGTGCAGTCACTGTAGTCAAAATCCCACTAACCATTGGATTTGTTTTCAATCAATTATTCACCATTTGATTATTTTGTTCCAAAAAAAAAAAAAAACACTTGTGGAGAGAGATAGAGAGAGGTGAATGCACCAAATCTACATCCCTTCATATATACCATTAGTTTATCAGATGCAAATTAAAATATAGAAAAACAAAGAATAAACTACATGCAAAATAATCAAAGACAATACACTTTGATTGCAAGAATTACACATATATACCAAGTGTCAACTTTTTAACCAGATAAATAGTTACCTCAAAAATTGATAGATTGATTTGGTGTACCACCACTTCAGAGGCATGTTTGTGATTTAGTGACTTCTATTAAATTTATAGGATAAACTAAACCAATAATTTTATTGAGTCAAATAAAGTAAAAGAGAAAAGTACTCCAATAAAAAGAGAAAAAATCAAATTGAAAAACATATAATTTCGACGACAAGAATTGATGTGCCATCTACCATTTTTCATCTCTTTTAATCTTATTTTGTCTAAATGTGCACATGTATTTTGTAGCACAAAGTAAGAGTGGTTAGCTAAACACCCATGAAATCGATGAAAGTCTTCTTTCCAAGAAAAAGCAATAAGAAAACAAATATAGAAACGGTGGTTCCAAAAGAAGAGTTTTATTTGATTAGAAAGTGTGAAAAGTGGGCCAAGCAAATCTTCTAAAAGTCCAACAAAAGGTAAGATTTTTCAAAAAGGAAGAAGAGGTGCATGACTATAGTAATGTTGATAAACATAACGCTCACTACGTCCCTATTTATAAGAGCTAGTTTGACAACACACGAGTTTTAAGAAAGTTAATTTTAGTATTAAATTGAATGAAAAATTATATTAATTTTCCATGTTTATCCTTAATATTGACACCCACTTACAAAAAAAAAATTAAATGCTATTAAAAAATACATGTAAAGTAAATAAGGTTAGTTTTGGAAAAAACTAATTAAGAACCTTAGAGCATCTCCAATGGGAAGTTCTTATGATTTAAGAACTAGTACCTATTAAGTACATCTATTGGAGCAAAAATAAAATGGTACTTATATAAGTACCTATTTCTATTTAAGCACTTTCTCTCTCCGGTTCTTATCATTTTTTCCACCATAATTAAAAACTATCAACGAATTATAAATGATGTTGAGTTATTAGCGGGACCCATTAAGAACTTTTGAAAGAAGTACTTGGTTGGAAGAATTGAGTGCTTAAAAAATTCTAAATGATGTGTACACATGGGACCCAGTTAAAAGGTGATGTGTACATTTAAGTATTCAAAAAAGGGGAGATCCTTTGTGGATGCTCTTATGGTAACTCTCACTCTCTCTGAACCTCTTTAAATAAAACAAGTCTATTTCATCTTAAAAAGAACAGTCATTACCTAAAAAACGCACAAAATTCAAACCGTTTACCTACTATTATAACTCTCTCCCAACCTCTTTAAATAGAACAAGTCTATCTCATCTTAAAAAGAACGGTCATTATCCAAAAAACATGTGGATCTCAAACTGTTTGAGACTCACATATTTTTTTATCTTAAAACAATGTTCAATAATTAATTTGTAAGTAGTAACTATATTTAACTAATGTCATAATTAAGGTGATTTTTCGTTTTTCTATTTTAAAATTTTCAAAAACAAAGTCTAGTCTCAATTTTGAGTTTTGAATTTTAACTATATGAGTTAAGTTTTGATTTTTCTCTTTTTTAGTTGTCATTCCCTTTGCTCTCTTTACTTGATGAGAGTGATGGCCAATAGTGGTAGAGTGGTGGTCGAAGCTAATCAGAATGTTGATGAACAATGTGTTGGCTCATTTATCCAACATTGAACTTATATGTATATAATTATGTATTGTAGACTGTCACTTAAGTTAAGTCCAATTATAAGTGATCTATTAAGGTGAGCTTTTGAGTATCTAATAGGGTGTGTGCCTTTAATGTGTAGAGATCAGTGGGTAATTCTATTTTGTGATGGGTTAAAATAGAAATACTGTTGGGTCGTATTTTTGATTAAATAAATTTAATGGAAAATGCTGGTCCAACAAAATTATGAATTAATATTTAAATGACAGGTGTTGTTATTTCATTGCCGAAAGCGTCATCGAAAGTGTTATTTCGATTAAGCGGATTCGACTTACAGCAAGCAGATTCGACAGTTGAAATTTGAGATAATCGTCATCAAAGGTCAAAGTGAGACTCGAAGCAAAGGAGTTTGAAGTTTGGATCAAAAGATCAAAGCCCAAAAAAGAGTCCAAAGCAAAGCCCAACAAGCGAAAGCGCCAAGAGGAAGTTTCGAAGCAGGAGATCGTGGGTTCGAAGGCTAAATCTAGACCGTCAAGATGATCTGAAGCAGTTGAATTTCCGTCGAAGTATAAATAGAAATTCCTTAGAAGGAATTGAGGTCGCAAAACTGTTTTACATACTTTCTCTAAAAAATTCCAAGTACTCAGCGTAGAAAGAAAGGAATTTCAAAGAGGAAAATGTACGGTTTGTGAACCATCTTTTACTGTATTTGTTTTACAATTAATGCAAGTTTATTTCCTAGCAATTTACTGCATTTTATTTTCATTTGTGTTCGAAGTTTATTGATCTCGAGGCGATTCGAATCAATTCACTTTCTTTTTACTTCGTTAAGCAAATTAAGAAACTTAAATGTTTGTTAAATCCTGATGAACATTGAAACCATTTTCTCATAAAAAACAAGCATAAAATTGTCCTGAGATTTCTAGTCAATCTCGTAAGTTTAAATACTTAGACTAGCGCTTGTTTACGAAATTTCACTGTAAACAAATTGGCACGCCCAGTGGGACTGGTTTTGTGCTTTGTTTCTTTAGAAATAAGGTTTTTCTGTGTTAGTAACTGCCATTAACGGTTATGGCTAGAACTCATCAAATGCATGGGTCTACTACCAATCAATCTGTAAGTTCTTCGAGTAGTGAGGGTAGTCCTTCTCCCCCTCCAGATTCGAACGTGATGAGTGTTACATCTACTTCACCAATTCCTAGTATAAGTGGTTCTGGATATATTCCAGGAACTACAATACCATTAACAACTATGGCGTTTCATTCTGTTTCGTCTAGTTTTAGACCACCTCCTATGGTCACAAATCCTTTATATGGTCCTATACCAACACCTACGATGGGTTTTCATTCAATACCCACATCTGAACTTGAAAGGTATACTACCCCTAGGGTCACTCCAACGCCTTTAACCACTGCATCTGTGTTGTCTTTAAGACAACAAATGGATGAAAGTAATCATGATATGGTTAATCTCTTAACACAACAAATTGGAACTATCTTTAACCCCTTAATTCAAAATACCAATGACAGTTATCAAATGTTAGCCTATCAAATGGGTCGAATTGCTGACTTTTTTGGCACTCCTGCCCCTCAAAATCAGCCTAGGATTAATCATGTGGCACCACAAATGATTTTACCTGCTATGTCTGCCACTCCTTTTAACCCAAGGCCACCATATGTAATTCCCCAAGTTACACCACAACAAGAGCCTGTACCAATGACTCAAGAGGAGTACCAATATCAAAATGAGGTTAACCAACCTCCTCCAGTAGTTATGGTTCGAAGGAACCAAGACCCTGATGATGTAGTTCGAAATGTTCAGAATAATAACAATTTTGCTGCACCCAATAACTTAGCAACTTTAGTCGAAACTATTTTGAACCAAAATGGCCTTAATACTGGTACTCGAAGGCCAAACTTTGTTTCTGCACTGTCTGAATATGTGTTACAAACAGAGTTACCTAGAAGTTGGAAAGTCCCTAAATATACCAAGTTTGCAGGGGATACCAATGAGTCAACTGTGGAACACATTGCTAGATACTTAGCAGAATCTGGGAATTTGGCAAATAATGAAAACTTGAGAATGAAATATTTCCCTAATTCGTTAACCAAAAATGCTTTTACTTGGTTTACAACCTTGCCTCCCAATTCGATTCACAATTGGACTCAATTAGAAAGATTGTTTCACGAACAGTTCTACATGGGCCAAACTAAGATAAGTCTTAAAGAGTTGGCTAGTGTTAAAAGAAAAACACAGGAAACTGTTGATGATTATTTGAATAGGTTCAGATTACTAAAGGCTCGATGCTTTACATCAGTGCCTGAACATGAACTAGTCGAAATGGCTGCAGGTGGCCTAGACTATTCAATTAGGAAAAAGCTAGATACTCAGTATCTTCGAGACATGTCTCAATTGGCTGATAGAGTTAGGCAAATCGAAAGATTGAAAGCTGAAAAAGCCAGAAATTCTAAGTTTCATAAAAAGAGAGATGTCGCTTTTCTAGATTCTTATGATAATGATTTTGGATATGAAACTGAAGATGAGTATGTAGATATTGATGATAGTGATATCAATGTGGCAGAATTAAAACCAGGGCCTCCTTATACTTGTAAATTGTTGAGGCCTTCGAATGGAAAAAATCCAGTCGAACCAAAGAATGAAAAATATGCTACTAAAACTTATTCTTTTGATATTACTAAATGTGATGAAATTTTTGATTTGTTGGTATCTGATGGTCAAATAGTTGTTCAAAAAGATTTGAAAATACATCCAATTGAACAAAGAAAGAAAAGAGGTTATTGTAAATATCACAATTATTTGGGCCATAAAACTCACCAATGTGTTCTTTTCAGGGATCTAGTTCAACGTGCATTGAACGAAGGAAGGCTTAAGTTTGCTGAAAAAACTAAGCCACCAATGAAAGTGGATACTCATCCACTGTCAACTGCTGATGTAAGTCTTGTCGAAATCCTGGACTGCAACATGGTAGAAATCAATGAAGCTGATGTTGCTGCTGCTGTCAAAGCCATACCTGAAGGAGAATACGACAAGAAAGTGCAAGAGGCTTACCCTGCTGCTGAAGAGGAATTGGTAGATTTCCTCAACAGGTGTAAGTTAAATAATGCTGAAGTCATGCTATGCCCTAGATGTAGTGCTGTGTGTGACAAGGAGGTGGTGACAAACCTGAAGAAGGTGCTGCCTTATGCTGATCATAAAAGAAAATGGCCAAGTTCCAAGCCAAATAAGAAGAGCTGGCCATATCAGAAAATTGATTGGGGCAAGTCCCATAATCAAGGACTTTCTGTTCATCAGAGGCTAGGCCCTCAAAAAACATTTAAGCCATCCAACAAAGCACCTACAAATCAGTGGGTCAGTGGCCAATATGTGGCCTTCGACAAAAAATTGATGGAGAAGGGAAGCTCTAGCAATGTTAATGTGAAGTTCACTGCTGGAACTTCAAAAATGGTTGCTGAGTCCAAGATTGTTGCTGGATCGAGACCACAGGTTGGTTCGAAAGTGGTTACTCAACCACAAAATTCACAAGTTGCAACAGAGGCTAATAAATATAGCTACCGGAACAACTATAAGGGTAAGAATCCTATGACTCGAACCCAATGGCGCAGATTCCAGCGCAGAAAGAAGCTTGCTGCTCAACAGACTAAGACTGGGGGCAATGCTGATGGAAAGGGGAAAGCTGAAATGGTCAAAGGACCAATTAAGGAAAAGCTTGCTCCCAAAAAAGAATCGGAATCTGAGAACAATAAAGATGCTGAGAATGAAGAAGATTTCATGGATGATGATGATCTTCTTGATGATGAGTCTGATTTCGATGTACTGGTCAATGTAGTGTCAGTTCTACCTTTGGAATATGATGTTCCAACAGAAATTGAAGAGGTGGAAGAAGAGTTCGAGGCTCTTGAACTGGCTAATCATAAGCCAGTTTGTTACTATGTGATGGAAAATGGCTGTGTCGAAGCACAGGATGCTATCTTCGAGAGGCCAGATGGAGGGATGAGAAACCATCTAAAAGCCTTATTTATCAAGGCTAAAGTGAATGATGTGGGGGTTAACAAAATTCTAGTTGATGGTGGTGCGGTAGTCAACATCATGCCCCATTTCATGCTAAAGAAGTTGGGTCTTTTTGACACTGACTTGCATTCTCACAATGTGGTCTTAGCCAATTATGAAGGCAAGACTGGCCACTCACTTGGTGCCATACAGTTAGAAGTTTGTGTGGGCAGTACAGTTAGGAAAACCTTGTTCATGGTGATTGCTGCTAGGCCAAACTATAACTTACTATTAGGCAGGGAATGGATTCATGGAGTTGGTGTTGTACCTTCTTCCCTTCATCAAAGGCTAATTCTGTGGAGAGATGATGGCCTTGTCGAAAATATTGAGGCTGATCAGAGTGCTTATTTAGCTGATTCGAGCACTGTGACTCTTCAAAACTTCGACAAAAACCTGGCAAATATTGCTCCTTGTGGAGAGCAAGATGCTGCCTTCAATCCAAATATGGTAAGTCCTGATAGTGTTTACCATTCTGTTAAGTTACATCCTACCCATGGTTTTTGTTGGGAGAGGGAGCCTGTTGATGGAACCCATGTTAGGAATGTTAATCCACCAGCTTCTGGGTGGGAAGACTTTGATAATTGTGATGATGTTTAAGTCCCCAGAATGGAGCAGGATTACGGTTTATGCTGCCGAGAATAGAATAAAAATGGCTATCGAGGCTATTGAGCTCAATGAAAATATGGTTGTTGAAGCCAATGAGAATGTAAGAAATGAATTGGCAACAGGTGCCAATGCTTCGATTACTGGCAATAACCAAAGATTAGATTGCATTTATGATGAAGAACCTTTGGGTTTCGAAAAAGATCCAATTAGTTCAAGTCAAAAAATGCAAGCCCAAGATCCTTTGCAAGAGATAGATATTGGAAATGGCTCTGTTAAAAGGCCAACCTATATCAGTGCCAATATTGATCCAAACTTAAAAGTAAAGGTAATCGAATTACTTAAAGAGTACAAGGACTGCTTTGCTTGGGATTACAACGAAATGCCAGGATTGAGCAGAGAATTGGTTGAACACAGATTACCTCTTCGACCAGATAAAAAGCCTGTGAAGCAGCTTCCAAGGAGGTTTGCTCCAGAAATCATGACAAAGATCAAGACAGAAATCGAAAGGTTGCTCAAGTGCAAATTCATTAGAACAGCCAGGTATGTTGAATGGTTAGCTAATATAGTTCCTGTCATTAAAAAGAATGGATCACTTAGAGTTTGTATAGACTTTAGGGATTTAAATAATGCTACACCTAAGGATGAATATTCAATGCCTGTAGCAGAAATGCTAATTGATTCAGCAGCAGGCCATGAATATTTGAGCATGTTAGATGGCTATTCTGGCTATAATCAAATTTTTATAGCTGAAGATGATGTTGCTAAAACTGCCTTTCGTTGCCCTAGTGCCTTAGGCACTTATGAATGGGTAGTAATGCCCTTTGGATTAAAAAATGCAGGGGCAACGTATCAAAGAGCAATGAATTCGATTTTTCATGATTTCATTGAAATCTTTATGCAAATTTATATTGATGACATTGTTGTCAAATCTTCATCTTCTGATGATCATCTAAGTCATCTTAGAAAATCATTCGAAAGAATGAGAAAATGTGGATTAAAGATGAATCCACTAAAGTGTGCTTTTTGTGTACATGCAGGAGATTTCCTTGGTTTTGTTGTGCATAAAAAAGGCATAGAGATCAATCAGAATAAGACAAAGGCTATCATGGAGACAAAATCTCCAGCAACGAAGAAACAACTTCAATCTTTACTTGGAAAAATTAATTTCTTGAGAAGGTTCATTTCGAATCTAAGTGGAAAAGCTCACCCATTTTCTCCACTGTTAAAGCTTAAGAAAGATGAGGTATTTCATTGGGGAATTGACCAACAGAAAGCATTTGATGATATCAAAGATTATTTGTCAAATCCCCCTACTCTGATGCCTCCAATTCGAAACAAAGAGATGAAGTTGTACATTTCAGCATCAGATACAACCATTGGAAGCATGCTTGCTCAAGAAGATGAAAATGGTGTAGAAAAAGCTATTTATTATTTAAGTAGAGTTTTAAATGATGCTGAAACTAGATATTCTGTAATAGAAAAGCTTTGCCTTTGTTTATATTTTTCTTGTACCAAACTTAAGCATTATATAAAGCCAGTTGATGTTTATGTTTATTCCCATTTCGATATTATTAAGCATATGTTGTTGAAACCAATTTTGCATAGTAGGATTGGAAAATGGGCATTGGCTTTAACAGAATATTCATTAACTTATAAACCATTGCGAGCTGTTAAAGGTCAAATAGTGGCTGATTTTCTTGCCGAGCATTCAATAAGTGAAGCCCCCATAGAGTCTATTGATATCGAACCTTGGAATTTGTATTTCGATGGATCTAAACATAGACATGGTACAGGAATTGAGATTTTTATACTTTCACCATATAAAATTCCCACAAAATTTAAATACAAAATTAATGGGTCTTGTTCGAATAATGAAGCAGAATATGAGGCTGTAATTACAGGTTTAGAAATTCTTCTAGACTTGGGGGCAAGACATGTTAAAATAAGAGGTGATTCTGAATTAGTAATAAAGCAACTAACAAAAGAATACAAATGTATTCAAGAGCACTTAATGAAATATTTTGTGATTGCTTTTTCTTTGCTAAAACAGTTTGAATCTTATGTTATTCAACATGTGCCTCGAATTGAAAATCAAGAGGCAAATGATTTAGCACAAATTGCCTCTGGTTATAAAATGTCGAAAGACACATTCGAAGACTTTATCGAAGTCAAAGACAAACTGATTTCGAATGATTCATTAGGTATAAAATTGTCAATGCCAAAACATTTGGGGGCAGAGGAACACAAGTTTCAGGAAAATTTTGAAAATTTTGAATATCTTGGAAGTTATAATCTCTAAAATGTTGACATGCATTTTGAAAGTTTCGTAACAGAAATTTTTGTCATTGACAATTTAATGATACTGATTGGAGAAAGCCAATTGTTAATTATTTGGAAAATCCATCAGGAACTACTGATAGGAAAATAAAATACAAAGCCTTAAGCTATACCATCATTGGGAATGAGTTATTCAAGAAAACCCCTGAGGGGATTTTGTTAAAATGTCTTAGTGAAAATGAGGCATTCTTAGCCATTACCAATGTACATAGTGGTTCATGTGGCGCTCATCAAGCAGGCCACAAAATGAAGTGGTTATTATTTCGAAGAGGTTTTTATTGGCCTTCAATGCTTAAAGACTGTATAGAATTTGCTAAAAGCTGCCAAAAATGCCAAAGACATGCAGGTATTCAACATGTTCCTGCAAGCGAATTGCATTCAATAGTGAAACCTTGGCCTTTTAGAGGATGGGCTTTGGATTTAATTGGTGAAATCAGGCCTGCATCATCAAAGAACCAACGTTTTATTTTGGTTGGAATTGATTATTTCACAAAATGGATCGAAGCTATTGCTTTACCAAAAGTTGATCAGGAAACTGTGATTAGTTTTATCCAAAATCATATTATTTATAGATTTGGATTACCTGAAACTATTACTACTGATCAAGGAACAGTGTTTGTTGGACAAAAGATGCAAGATTTTGCTAATGAGGCAGGTTTCAAGTTATTAACATCAACACCATATTATGCTCAAGCAAATGGTCAAGTTGAAGCAGCCAATAAAATTATTATTGGTTTAATTAAAAAACATGTTGCTCAGAAACCAAAGAATTGACATAATACTTTAAATCAGGTATTATGGGCCTGTAGAAATTCTCCTAAGGAATCTACTAATTCAACTCCATTTCGACTGACTTATGTTCATGACGCTGTGTTGCCTGTCGAAATCATGGTGCAATCCATAAGGGTGCAAAGACAAATGGAAATTCCTTGTGAACATTATGAAAATCTCATGATGGATGAATTAGTTGATTTAGATGAAGAAAGATTGCAAGCTTTAGATGTTTTAATCAGACAAAAAGAAAGAGTTGCTAAAGCTTACAATAAAAAAGTTAAAGGTAAAATTTTTAATGTAGGAGACTTGGTTTGGAAAGTTATCTTGCCTATGGATAGGAGGGATAGAGTCTTTGGGAAATGGTCACCACATTGGGAAGGACCATTTAAAATTGCTCAAGTATTATCTAATGGTGCATATGAGATTCAAGAGTTAACTGTTGAACAGCGATCAGTGAATATAAATGGTAAATATTTGAAAAGATATAAACCATTGTTGCAAGAAATAAAGATAAGTACTGAGTAATTTGAAACAGGAATAATATCCAAATGGTAAAGAAATAATTTGCCATAAAAACAATATTAAAATGTCTGAAATAACACAAGACATTATCCAAAATAATGGCTTTAAAAAGTAGAACATGTTCAAGGAAAACAAGCCATTTTACATCAGGAAACAACAAAAGGAATTAAAAAAAATAAAATTCAAAGGTTGCTTATGGCATTACACTGGAAAGTTCGATAGACCTCCTTGAGTTGAGAGAGCTTGATCTTTAGTAGATTACTATCTCTATCGAAGCGCTAGGCTGAAGCTTGAAGTGTGGCAGCATTGCTACATAACCTTAATCCCTCATTTGCTTTGGCTTCGATTTGCGCTGGAGTTACCTCAGTAGCAAGCTTGAAGTAATGCTCTTGCAATTTCTTTTCCTCAGCAATTTTTGTCTCCAATTCCCTGATTTCTGCTCTCCATCTAGCAATATTTTCCTCACAAGCAGCAGTCTTTAGATAAGCAGCTGTTACCCCTGCCTTCAGGTTACTTACTTCAGCGTTACAAACAGTTGCATCAGCCAAAGCTGAGGCATGCGCCCGCATCTGCGCTTGATAAGACTGTTGAGCATTGAGAAGCATTTGTTGATTTTTAGCGAATTGTTCGATCAAGGCTTCAACCTGGTTGACCAAAAATAGCATTGCTTCTTTAGTTCTGTCAGTTTGCAATTGCTAGAACAGTGCCTTAAGGCCAAAGAAGGCGTGAGGATCATTATCAATGACTTCCAGCACATCTCGTTGCAGGAATTCTTCGATGAACCTCGCTTAAAAAAAAATTTAAAAAAAAAAATTAATGAAAATTCAAAAGCACTTTTTCGTTTCAGCTTCTTCCTTTGACACGCGTCCTGTACGTGCAGAAAAAGTAGGAGTCATGATGTTTATGGGAAACGAGGTGACGGTTAAGAGAAAAGAGTAATGATGTTATGACACCATAGCCGTCATTTGGGAAGTGTGAAAGGTCAATTCAGAGTCTTTTCAAAAACGCCATTTTCTCTTTCGAAATCTCACTCGAAATTGGCATTTTTGAGGGGGCAATTTGTTGGGTCGTATTTTTGATTAAATAAATTTAATGGAAAATGCTGGTCCAACAAAATTATGAATTAATATTTAAATGACAGGTGTTGTTATTTCATTGCCGAAAGCGTCATCGAAAGTGTTATTTCGATTAAGCGGATTCGACTTACAACAAGCAGATTCGACAGTTGAAATTTGAGATAATCGTCATCGAAGGTCAAAGTGAGACTCGAAGCAAAGGAGTTTGAAGTTTGGATCAAAAGATCAAAGCCCAAAAAAGAGTCCAAAGCAAAGCCCAACAAGCGAAAGCGCCAAGAGGAAGTTTTGAAGCAGGAGATCGTGGGTTCGAAGGCTAAATCTAGACCGTCAAGATGATCTGAAGCAGTTGAATTTCCGTCGAAGTATAAATAGAAATTCTTTAGAAGGAATTGAGGTCGCAAAACTGTTTTACATACTTTCTCTAAAAAATTCTAAGTACTCAGCGTAGAAAGAAAGGAATTTCAAAGAGGAAAATGTACGGTTTGTGAACCATCTTTTACTGTATTTGTTTTACAATTAATGCAAGTTTATTTCCTAGCAATTTACTGCATTTTATTTTCATTTGTGTTCGAAGTTTATTGATCTCGAGGCGATTCGAATCAATTCACTTTCTTTTTACTTCGTTAAGCAAATTAAGAAACTTAATTAAATGTTTGTTAAATCCTGATGAACATTGAAACCATTTTCTCATAAAAAACAAGCATAAAATTGTCCTGAGATTTCTAGTCAATCTCGTAAGTTTAAATACTTAGACTAGCGCTTGTTTACGAAATTTCACTGTAAACAAATACCAATAGTTAACCCTAATTGGGTTCTATAAATAAGGAGGTTATGGTCCCCGGGTCGCACACTTTAGGAACTCAGATACGCTTCCGCATATGTTTACGGTAATTTTCTTGATGATTAACATGATTGGATTCTAGGGTTTTCAAATCAAATTTAATTCTAACAAGTGGTATCAGAGCAAATCATGTTTAATCATTTGAAAACAAAATTTTATGTCATTTAATTTTATTTTGGTTTTCGGCAATATATGTTCAAGTTCAATATGTTTATACGCTTTTCGTTTCATGATTGCTTTTGCAAAGTGGCTTTTTGGTTCGTATGATATATATTGATTTTGGTCGTGCTTGTATATGTGCTGTGCATCCATGCTTCAGTTTAATATTGCCAATAGATTTTTGGGTTTATACATGAATTTAGTGTTCCACTCCAAAGTTCTGGTTAATAATCTCTGTTATATACATTATGAGATTCCCACGGAGCTTTCTCGTGCATTCTCAATAGTAATTGCTTATGTGGCATTCAATTAGAGTTTCTCTTTCTTAGGTGTCATTCAGAGTTTTTAGCTTGAGGTATGTTGTTCGAATCCCACTGACAACAATAATTTAATTTTTATAATATTTTATGGAAAACTATCTTTCCTTATAATTACTAACAAATGTATGTTGTTCTAATCTCATTGACAACAATAATTGAATTTATATTATTATTTTTTTGTAAAAGCTCTTTCAAATATTATATTTTTTTTGTTTTCTTTTTGTAGAAACTTTTTCAAATATTATATTTTTTTTAAAGTCTCAAATTTTATTTTATTTTTTGTGAAAACTCTCTTAAATATTATGTACTATATATTGTTTTTAAAAACTCTTTTTTTAGAAACTTTCACAAATATTATATTTTTTATAGAAACTCTCAGATATTTTATATATATATATATATATATATATATATATATATATATATATATACACTTTTTTTTTTAAACCAAAGGTGTCATCCGTGCGCAACTGCAAAGATTAATCCTCTCGATTTAACTGATATCTATTTAAGGGATTGACCTCTCCTAAGAAATGATTCTCCATATGCACCGGTCAGGATCGATCTCAAGACCAAATGGTTAAGGGGCTCAAGTATCTACCACTTGTGCGACACTATCTTAATGCATTTTTAATATTTTTATTTTGTAAAATGAAGGAACACTTATATTTAGATTACTTTGAAACAAATTAATTAAAATAAGAAAGTGCACTATTTTTTTCATGGATAAGATCACTCGATGAATTGAAGTCTTGAACCCAAAAAAGAGCTTATGACATATCTGTAAACTTTTTTTTTTTACGTAAAAACATTTTATTTTATTTTGAAGAAAAATTATATTCATTAGAGACAAAAAAGAAATAGAAGATTTTGAGAGAGAGAGAGAGAGAGAGAGAGAGAACTCTCGGTGTTGGAGAATGAGAAACGGCAAGTACTTCCCACCCACTATTAAAAATACACATTGAATAATTAAAATTTGAATTCCAACTGCGAGAATTATCCTTATTTTCATATTTCATATTTTATCATGGGGAAAACTTATTCAAAATTTTATCTAGCACGAAGAAACGTGATCCCCATGATGAAATGTGTATGTAGATCATAGTGAGAACTAAGCACGAAAATTTAATTGATATTCATTAAAAAATATATATAATTAACAACTATTTTTTGTTGATGAAACCTCTATAGAATCATGTAATAGAGATGGAAGAGAGATAGAAATAGAGAGTGTAACAACCCGTTTTTCAAAGGCCAGAAAAGGCATTACTTTTTTTTTTTTTTGTACACATCAGTGTTACGCATAAAAGATTTTAAATGAGCTGGCATTCAAATATACAAAAGAACTCATTACCATAAGGTGCTTCAACAAGCAAAGTGTATTCCTGAATAATTACAATCCAAGTCTAAGTATTCAAATACTTACATCAAAACAAGTTAGAATTCTATGTCTAACCCAAAAAGCACGGTGCACAACCCACACCAGCCCATAGTCTAACTAAGCTAAGGCTCCAACATCTCACTGGGGCCCGGAACAGCCACCGTCGTCACCACGACCTAGCCCAACATCTGGGTGGGATGAGCCCGCAAATGAAAGAAAAGGTCACCACAAAATAAAAGTATATATATATATATATATATATATCCGGTGCGAAAGATGTACACATAACAAATTTCCACAAATACCAACAGAGAAAGCTCTTTAAACACAAAGTAATTCCCACCAACGGCTTATATAAATAATGCACACAAAGCCTAATGCAGACTTCTACAATGAGCGTGACAACCAATCACTGGTTCGCCACATGCATGAATTCCGGAATCGTAGGTCCAACCCACTAAAACCACGAGGGCAGGTGAAGCCACACAGACGCTATCACCGGGTGAAAATAGCCACACAGATGCTACCAGCCACACAGATGCTGTCACCCCCTAAAAAAAAACCACAAGGATCAGGTGATGCCACACAGACGCTATCACCAGGTGAAAATAGCCACACAGATGCTGTCAGCCACACAGATGCTGTCACCTCCTTAAAAGTGTAGCCACACAGATGCTAACACCAGGCGAACATAGCCACACAGATGCTATCGCCAACTAAGAAACGCATATACATAGGGCAGTCACACAGACACAGCCCCGGCGGAGTCACACAGACACATCCACCCGTGTAGTCCCAACTGACATACACGTTCCATCCATGCTCATGCAACAATTACATATCACACAGATATATGTAAATCAAACACAACGACATACATACATTTCCAACCATATGTATTCCAACAACCTATTAATACATACATTCTCATAATCATATGTAAACAGCGTAAGTATTTTAAACACGTTCTCATCACGAGAATACATCAACTAGACATGCCAAACACACAGCAAAGCATTACAGCAGAAATCCAAGCATGTCATAACCAGTTGAAAAGACAGAAATAAAGTGATGCCCTTACCTCGGCAAGCTTCCACAACTATTTCTCGCTCAACTCTACAATTCGCGCTTCCTAAAATATAAGCAGCGTAATATCAATAAAATACTCTCACGGTATTCTATTGAAACGAAACCTATTCCCAAAACTCTAGAGGTGTCTAAGGTACATTCTAACATTCTCGGATAGTGATTACGAGTTCTCCCTATAGTGATTAAAAATTCCCGAAATTAAATACACTATTTTTCGCTACACGAAAATATTTTCGTTTCAAAACAAACTATGAACCACTTTTGTTCCCAACACCAAAGCAATCAATTCCACACACCAAAACCATTTGAAAACAACATCCAAACTCTTCGAGAAAATTTCACAAAAATAAAAGTTTACTTGCGCCGCAAGTTACAAGTTTTTCTTCTCAAATAAAATCGTCATAGCTCATTCAATTTTTATCCGATCGAGACGAGTCATACGCCGAAATCTTCGTCTCGAAAAAACGGATTGAATGATCAAATTTCTATGACAAAATATAACATTTAAAATGGACGAAAATGCCCTTCCAGTTTCGGCCAGAATTGGAATTATTCCAAAACCATTGTTTTTCAAAATCAAACATAGTGTAAAACACTTAAACCATTATTAATTTCTCAAAATTGATCAAGCTCTTACACCAAAACCATTTCAAATCAAAGCATAACATTTTTCAAAACTTTACCAATTAACTTGTTTACTTAGAACACAAGTTACTAGTTTTCTTTCAAAACAAAACCACATTAATTATTCCAAAGAAAACCATGATCATGCCTTCCCAATTATGGCTTAAAATTTAGAAATCTCATGGACATATACATAATATGCCACGGCCAAATTCTAAAAACAAGGCTAGTTCCCATTTTTTTTATTATAAAACCCTAGTAATAATCAACTAGTTCCCAAAATCATTGTTTTGAACAAACAAAGCATTTTCAAAACACAATCCACAATCAAAATAGTTTTCACAAAATTCTCAAGAAAACTAAAATATTTTCATCAACTTTATCCAAAACAAAACCTAAAATCAAACATCCATTTTGCCCAAAGGCTCAAGGACAACATCATTTTCACAAAAATATAAATTCCATCTCATGTTCTTGATCAATAAATTTTCTTTCCAAAACCCTAACTATCTTTCTCATGAGATTCTCACCAACTCATGAAAAATTGAAATAACAAAGCCTAGCATGCTTACTAAACTCTCATGAACAACTTTCATGAAACAAGAATCAATTCCTAACAATTTCTCACAAAAATTTCTCAAGAACATAAACTAAAAATCCAACAAACTCCATGAGTTTGACCAACTAAGAGGAAAGGAGAAGTCTAGTTACCTTAGAGAAGATACTACTTGCAATTCCTATGGTTCCAACAAGCTTGAAATGGATCAATTTGGTGAAGAAATGAGATTTTTCTCAATGGTGAAAGAGAGAAAGAAAGCTCACGGCAATGAGAAGAGAATGAGAGAGTTGTGTGATATTTTTCTAAGTCAACAAAAGTCTAACCTCCTTACTATTAACTTGTCTTGTTGCCTAATGGCCTTTGGATCAAATAGTAAAAAGGCTGTAAGACTTAATCCTAGCCATTGGATCAATTCTAAGCTTATCCTTCCAAGATATTTTCTAAGCTTCCTCACATCTCAGCTCTCGCGTTCGCTCGTAAACGAGTCGCACCTCGCTAACGGACGGAAATCACAAAAATATAAAATCTACCAAATAAACGTCCGTCGTAAACCGTTTCCAAATATTATCGCTAAATCTTTTTCCCCGACTGTAATTTTCTTTCACACCCTCGAAAATTATTCTGACAATATATCCTAACTCACGCCGATATATAAAACTCCCATCTAAATTTCTACGGAATTCAGACATCGTAAAAATTTCCAACAGCGGGTCAAATTCCTACTCGTTTTTCCAAAAACCAGAATAAACCAAAACTCGGATTTCTGGCTTCACAGAAATCTCCTCATACTTAAAAGAGGATCACGACCCGAAAGTCTGTGCCTTTCCAGCGCACGAGCACATAACAGGCTCAAATACAGCAAAAATTCCATTAATGCGACGATACTCACAAAACCGCTTCACCAAAAACCCTAAAACTCGTAGCCGACACTAGAGTTCCTTAGAAAAACTGTACAGTGGAATCTTGGGTCTTACAGAGAGAGAGAGAGAGAGAGAGAGAGAGAAATCTCTTAGTGGTGTAGAATAGAAAACGAGGAGCACTTTCCACCCGACTATTAAAAATACACATTGACTAATTAAATTTTGAATTCCGATTGCGGGGGTTATCTATATTTTCATATTTAATATTTTATCACGGGAATCATTTATTCAAAATTTTATTTAGCACGATAAAAACTATCCCCCATGATGAATAGTGTACGTAGAAGATAGTGATAACTTAACACGAGAATTTTATTGATATACATTAAAAAAATAATATAGAATTAGCAATTATTTTATTCTTGATGGAGCCCCTGTAAAGTCCCGCGACGGAGATGTGTGTGTGTGTGAGAGAGGGAGAGAGAGAGAGAGAGAGACAGAATCTCTCAGTGGTATATAATAGGAAACAGGTAACACTTCCCATCCAACTATTAAAAATACACATTGACTAATTAAAATTTGAATTTCGACTAAGGGGGTTTTTCCATATTATGTGTTCATCGCACTTTCATTAGATTACATATGGCTTTATGAAAAGAAAGCCATAACCTTCGTTCGAACTTTTTTAAGATTCTTAATTTATTAATGTGAGTGGAGAGATTCACATATAGATTTTCTCATTTGACGCTCACACGTGAAGATTGCTTCTTTATGGTACGGTGAAAAGAAAAAATTTGAGAGTAGAAACATGGTCAAAGTATGTTAATACTAATTAAAAAAATAGTGTAAAATTTACAATTATTTTTTGTTGATGAAGTTCTACAGAGTCATGTGTTAAAGATATATCGTATTTTCATACTCAAATAAAAGGCTTTGTTTGGATTGATGGAATGTGACGGAATGGAGCGGAGCGGAACAGAGTGGAGTGGAATATGATGGAGCGGAATGAAATAAATATTCCGTTCCATTGTTTGGATATTTTAAAAAAGAGATGAACAAAATTGAAGATAAGTGGTGGTATGATATTAAATTTATTCCACCCTATTTCATTCCGCTCCGCTCAATTTCATTATTATTTTTCAAATCCAAACGATGGAACATTATTATATTTCATTCCGTTCTACTCCGTTCCATTATATTCCATCAATCCAAACAGAACCTTAAAGAAATCAATTTCATAGACAATTGAAAAAAAGTATATAACCTTCTAAATAATATAAAATGAAAAAAAAAAGACATAGACAACCTTCAAAAGAATAAATAACATATGAAAATAAATATCCCGTGTTTGACAACGAACTTAATGTAAATTTTTTATAAAGAGTGGGCTCGAGATGAAAAATGAAAAAAATATGGTATATTTTAATTTTATGGGTACGGTCCTAAAAAATCTTAAGGCCATGAAAAATCAAAGCATATTTTCCTTTGAGAATGAAGTTTATAATTATTTTATATTTATAGGATCACTATAAAGTTTCGGGGTTGAAGATGAGATAAAAAATCTATCTCATAATAGTGTAAAATGGGAAGCGAAGTAATACTCTTAATCTTGCTTTTTTATGTAACATCGTTAAATCTGTAAAACCTATTTCAATTTTACCTTAGAACTTTAAATCAAATAATATATATCAAAATAAACATATAAATAATATTAAAAAAGAAAATAATCCCGTGCACGGCACGGGCTAACATACTAGTATTATTTATAAGCCAATGCAAAATCAGATTTTGTTTATGCCTCAAGGCAGGTAAATCTATTAGAATTTCTGAGGCTTATACTCAACCACAAAAGCTAGCTTGAGAGTTGAGGTTTGCACTACACTTATAAAGGTTATCTTTGCCATATCTCTAGCCAATGTGGGACTTCTAACACACCCCCTCGCTCCCAGCACTATTGGGCTTGGTGCGTGGAATCAACAATAACGGGTGGCCCAAATATGGGAGGTCTCCACAACAAACAACAAATGGATCTATGATAGGCTCTGATACCATATTAAAATTTGTGAGGCCTATACTCAACCACAAAAGCTAGCTTGAGAGTTGAAGTTTGCACTAAACTTATAAAGGCTATCTTTGCCTTATCTCTAGCCAATGTGGGACTTCTAACAAATCGATTGATATTTGTTACCCAAATTTCTATTCAATTTTAATGGATTCAGATCTTAATTGATATATGGTATGCACTTTGTTTAAGAATGAAACAATAGTCTGCTTAAATTTATCCTTTGATTCATATACATGCCGTTTTGATTTAATCAAATGTTGATTTAGGTTTATTTAATTTTCGGTCTCAATTTTTGGTGTATATGAAATTTGGTTCAATTTTGTAAATAGCTAATTTCTTGTGCTATTTGGATTCAGTTTGGCATTGTGCTTTTGGTTTAAAATTGCTATAGAATTTTTGGTTTGTACGCTTCATTCCAAAGTCTGGTCTATGGGCAATTTTAATTTTGTCTCAGATTTAAGATGAGATGATTTAAACTTTGATAAACTTTCAGTTTTATAGCTTTATGGTTTCAGTTAATTAATTTTCATAAAGGCTTGCAGAATGAAACAAATTGATTTGTTATTTTGGCTAAGGAATTATTTGTGTTATTTTCTAAAGATTCTGTGAAAAAAATTTCCTGTTTGTTTCGGTTTCTTCTTTGTTTCATATGCTCCATGCCATAAATTCAGAACTAAAGCTTGTTCATTTTTATGGGTTTCATCTTTATATTATTTGCTTTAAGAAATCTTGTTTCAACACAGCTTTAAGTAAAACAGTTTTTGAGAAACAAATTGGTTGGAACAAGAATAAGCATTTGACATGTGAACTAAGTGTATATTTTGAATCAATGCCTCATATAAATTCAGATTTAAAAGTACTGTTTTGGAAAATTGCAAATTGTATTGCTATATTTAGCAAATTTGGTTGCAATTTCGGTTAAGTAATTTTTAAATTCAAATATTGACAGTTTAAGTATACATTTTGAAATAAGTTCATTGAAACATAACATTGCCAAAGTAACCTCTTTTGCGGAAATTAATTTATTTTAAAATATAAAAGGTTAAAGTTGTGTGCTTGTAACTTATGTGAATATTTAACCGGCCTAAAGGAAGGTGACTATTTACAGAATTACAAGTGCACCTGTGGTGATAAACGTGTGATAATTATTCGGTTTTACGTGTGAATAGTAAATTGGCCAAAAGGAAAATATATTATTCGACATGTTCTTATTATCAGTGTTTGATTACTACGTCAAGGTATCACTGAAAAGTTAATATTTTGTCCAAAGATAAAATGTTAATGGTTTCCCGATATCTTGTAATGGGATTTACCTTTATTTGAATTTAAAAATTAAAATTAATTTTATATTGTGGCTTATTTGAACATGTTTTGCTTGATTTTTGTTCTCTCTTCGGTTATGAATGGTCTGTTGAAGTTTACTTCCAACATCAATTTAGTTAAATGGCTCAAAAGTCAAGTTCTAGAAAGTAAATCTTTTGATAGTTCTTGAAATATGGATCTTCACATTATGTTAAGGATTGATTTTCCCTCACCTCTTACGGAATTGGAATGGTGGGAGAGGTCAAATTACATATGTTTGATGATCATAAGGAAAGCCATTCTAGGGCAAACTGTCTGAAAAGATAAACACGGTAACAGATTTCATTAAGGAAATTGAAAAGAGGTTTCTCAAGAAGGAAAAGTGTGATATACTTACGCTTTTGGGAAACCTTAATTCATTAAAGTATAAGGATAAGTTGCAGATACAGTGCCTCAAAATGAACAACAACATAAATAATTTAAATCAGGTAACAATAGTTGTTTCTTTTGTGGAGATAAAGGGTAAAGAAGCATTACTTTGACTGTCAAACATGGCGTGTTAAAGTAGTATGTAGTTCTTAATTTGTTTGTTTTGAGGTAAATTTAACTTTGGTACGTAGACACACGTGTTGGATATATTCTGGTACTTCAACTCACAACAGTATGCCTATGCAAGATTTTATGAATTGTCGGAAACTAATTTGATGGTGAAAGATACATCTATACGGCCGACGATAAAACAGTTCAAGTTGAGGCAATTGAAAAATTTAGATTATTGATAAAGACTAAATTTTATTTGGATTCTGATGAAACTATTTTTGAATTGTTTTATTTTCAGTCGAAATGAAATTTAATTTCTATTTATGTATAGAACCTATTTGGTTTTTCTTAATTATTTGGGAATGGAAATTTAAATTATTTCAAAATTCAAAATTAGTTGGTTCTGGTTCTTTGTCAGGCTGCAATAATCTATATTTAATTTGACACAATTGCTTCATTTAATTGAGAAATGAGAATTCAGGTGCATTTGACAAGGAGATTGAGTGACATCTCCAAACGGAGTATAGAGACTTGTGTCAAATGAAATCTCGGACTCTTATTTTACAGAAAAGACACTACTACATAAAAAGGCTTTAATAGCACTTTTTTTTGGCTTTAATAGCACTTAAAAGTGCTATAGAAGCCAGTGCTATTAAAAGTATGTGCCTATTATAGCACTTTTTAAAGCGCTATTGTATGTCCTATTTTTAATAGCACTCATAGACTAAAGTGCTATCGTAGTATCTGTTCTGAGTTTAATTTTAACGCTTTTGACAACATGATTTAACAGCGCTTTTCAATAAAGTGCTATCGTAGGTGCCAGATTTAATAGCACTTCATCACAAAAGCACTATTGTATGCCTTTTTTTACATCCTACAATTTAATTTTTTTTTTCAACATGTCTCTTCCAATATTTCAACCTGAAGCTTAATTTACCTAAAACATAGCAGCAAATAATATCAAGTACTTTATAGAAAATATAACAAGTTATTTTCCAAGACAAATTTGAATTTGACAATACAAGTTATATATTCATTTGAAATACAAAACCGATCCGAGCACAAGATAAATAAAAAAAATTACTAGAGACCAGATCTAGAACACTACTTGGCCCCTCACTAACAAACTATCATAAAGAAAAACTCTTCAAACCCAAACACAAAGCTCTTCAGATCTTTTATATGTATCTTTGCACCTCTTCATTTCCCTTGCATGATATGCACTGCTGTCACTAGCAACATAGATGAACCGATAAACAATATGAAAATTTCAAATTAGAAATTGAAATACAAGAATATAATCACATATAATAGTAATACTATTTTGAATGCTATCTCATACCTCTTTCTTCAATGCTACTCTCACTTGTATTTAAGTAATATTTCAGAAATTTTAAAAAGAAACTCTTGTCCATTCCTAAGAGATCTACTTCCCAATTTTTGGGTAATATAAGAAAAGGACACAAAATAGTGTTATTAAATTTAAGCATGTAATTAACTAAAGCCATACCTGCAGCAATAGAGTACTCTTCCCAACGTCGTAATCACTGCTAATCAAATTTATTACAGGTTGTATAACAAGCTCCTGAGGCAATACATTCATAAGACATTCTTCTATCAACACAAATGTTTAAACCACACATCATGATAGTATTCGGATGTAAGTATTATTTCTGCATTAAATTTAAGTTCTAAATGTAATACAAATCACATCTAAACATAAAAAGAAGAATCAAAACTGAAATAAAAAGAGGAATCAAAAACAAAACAAATTCAGAAAACGGTAAGCAAATGAGTGAGAACACTTACTAGAATTTTGTGGCAGAATTTATTGATAGGACGACAACTATTTATTGATAGGACGACAGCTACAAAGAACTATAAAACAAATAAGAACTATAAAAAACAAATATGAAAGATACAAATGAGATTATTTCTAGAAATTGGCAGCCATGTCTTCTTTAGCGATCAAAGAAACAATAAATAGTGGAACAACACTATCAACATGAAGCAAATTATTTGGGAAAATAAGTCTTAGCAAGTCTTTATTATTAGCAGCATTTTGTGTTTTTATTGAGATCCTCCTTGTACATATTTTTTACTCTGCAACATCAAAAACCAGTAGGCAGCATATACTCACAAGTGCTTTCACACAGAATTTGCCATACTATCCAGTACAAATTTCACAAGTGTTGCTTATAGTTCACTGTAACAATAATTGAGACATTCCCGGTGTGCAGTAACTATGCAGTACACACCCTAGCTGAACCTATATATTTAGTGCAAACACGTAATCATAGGGTTTCGGTACTAAATTTAGTGCAAATATCCCAGCACCCCGAGGATCCATACTTAATCAAACATTCTCACCACTACATCCAACTCTATTAATTTCTGCCTCCCAGGAAAGACATTCAATAAAAGTACACAAACAGTGAAGTCAAGTGCATGACCATATAGATGAGCACAATCAAGGAATACCAACAAAATATTCTAGGCTTGAGTATACACCTAAACAAACACAACAGCCACACAGTAAAAAGATAGAAAATCATGAAAGTTACCTGTTGCAATTGCTAATATCTGACCAAGAGATCCATCTTCCATACCTATTTGAAATGGAGTTGAAAGGCATCTTCAAGTTATAACAATACTGAAACCATAAACTTGTAAAAATTGAAATAACATTCCTAACTAGAGTGAAATCATTCAATAAAAATTCGATACTTTCATTTCTAACAGATCAGATAAGTATCAACACTAAGCAAATACAATTTTAAGTTTGATATTATAGAAATTGAAAGTAGAAGAACAGGATTAACCTTTGCTTTAAGGATGACTTTTACAGCCACATGTTAACCCTTAAACTCACCCTTCTTGAATTTAGCAGAACATGAATAATCCTAGGAAGTGACTAAATCTGCATCACAACCCAATGAGACAAATCTAATATCAATCTTATGATAATTTCCCCTTCAATGGGTTTTATCTTTGGAGATGGCAGGATGAAGAAATAAACCAAATGATACAACTTAGCCACCCAAAAGCCCCAAGTGTGTGACAGAGAATAAATGAAATCGTAATAGAAATCAATCACCAAATGCAATCACAACTCAATAAATTTAGAAAGTCCAATGTTGTCCCTTCAAACCAATTAACATTATAAATCGTTCAACTCACAAAATAAACTTGTTCCAAACAAACCCATTGATTAATTATCCTAAAAAATTGGAATTTAATGTGTTTCAACAAACCCAACTGGAATTTAAACACATCCATTATTTTTGTCATCATCAAATCGTGAAATTCTTAAAAAGTTTACTTGTTCCCAACAAACCCAATTGAAAGGAGATATTTGATGAAAATGAAAGAGATGGAGGGAAGGAATTGTAGTGTACCATCGTTGAAACCACTGAAGTCGTTGTTTTCGCCGTCGTCAAAGGGATTCTTCGCCTCGTCAATTCTTCCCCTGCCGTTTTGCGTTTGGGTGAGAGCTTTACCTTTCCGGTGACGGCTTTTCCCTTGCACACACAGAGACGAGAAGTGTGAGAGAGTGATGGAGGTAGAAAGGGTTCTCAAAACGAACTCGTTAATGAAGAAAAAGGATGAGTTCGATGATGATGAAGGTAGAATGGTGAGTTCACCGATTTGGGGGATTTAGGGTTCATGGAGATTGAGGTGTTGGGTCAAAACGAAGGAACTACAGTTTGACAGAGATGGAGGTGTGAGTGGGACGAGAAGGATTTAGGGTTCGATTGTGAGGTTCTTGGGTGAAACGAAGGACCTAAGGATGAAGATGGAGGATTGATGAGAGTAGAGAAACGAAGGGAAGGAAGAGAATGGGACTGATCTATTTTTTTTATTTTTCTTTTAAATTTGATCTGGGTTTTTTGTTACAGCAATAAACAACCTAGAGGTCAAATGTTCGACACCAAGCCACTACAAATTTCTTTTATTATATTTTTCTACTATAGCGCTTTTGATAAAAGTGCTATTATACAATATTAGCTTTAATAGCGTTTTTTATAAAAGTGCTATCATATTGATCCGTGTTCACCAAAACCGCTATTATATTGGGCAACGTTTGAGGTTTTAATAGCACTTTTCTCGAAAGTGCTATTAAAGGGGCTCCGTGTCAGCTTTTAATAGCACTTTTAAAATAAGTGCTATTAAATATCTGCTATTAAAGCTTATTTTTGTGGTAGTGAGAGAAAATAAACCAATAAAGGAGATATGAGGCCGATAAGACTTCAGATGTCCTTGAGCTTATAAATATTGATATTTGTGTCCCATTCTTTCTGGTTATTTGGAATGGTAAACAATATTTATAATGTTCATAGACGACTTTCTATAAGGCATCATTTATCTCATTCATTATATAAGGAAGTCATTAGACGTACTCAATTTTTATTCAGGCTGAAGTTGTGAATCAACTCCACTAAAGAATCAGAAGAGTTAATTTTAACCGTGGTGGTAAGTACTATGGTAGATTTAACAATTCAGGTGAACAACGTCCGGTAATTTTATTTATTTTTTTTCAATTAGAATTGCAGCATATGTCCTTAATATGGCTCCAATTATAGCAACTACAAAACTTTCTGGCTATGTTATGCGATACTCTAAAAGGATCTAGGGGTACAAGTTTTATGATCCCACAATTAAGTTTGGTTTTTGAATCAGGAAATGTCAGTTCTTTGATGATGTCGAGTTTGCAGGGGGAGATATGGTTATGGACTTTGTGTTTAACTCCCCATACAAGAAATTGTTTCAGAAGAACAAACTCTTACACCTAAAGAACATATGTCATTCAGGAGATCCACGAGAGAAAAGAGAAATACAATACCAGACGACTATATTGTATTCTCTTCAAGGACATGAGGTAAACAATGGAATGATGGATTATGATCTCATCAGATTTCATCAAGCAATGAAAAGTTCTAACTCTCAAAGGTGGATCGATGCTGTGAATAAAGTCATGAAATTCATAAAGGACAATGACATTTGGTATCTTTTCCCATTGCCATAAAGTGCGAAATGATTCGAAAGGCAATGAGAAGATGTAAAAGGTTAGTCTTGTCACAAAAGGATTTACACAGAAAGATGACATTGAATATATAGAGACTTTCTTTTCGGTTTCTTTGCAAGACTCTTTTAAGGGCCATAATGGCATTGATGGCACATTTAGAACTTGAGTTACATCTGATGGATCTAAAGACAACGTTTCAAAATGGTAACATTGATGAAACAATGTATATGGTGCAACCAGAAAATTTTATTTCAAAAGATTCAAAGTATATAGTTTGCAAATTTAAGAAATCCATCTATGAATTCAAGTAAGCATCTCAACTATGGTATTTCAAAATTCATCAAGTGTTCATCTCATTTAGTTTTGAGGTGAATTTGGTTGATGATTGTACATACCATGAGTTATGTGGGAGCAAATATATTTTATTAGTTTATATGTCGATAATAAGGCAATAAATCATGTGATACCCCTATGTTTAAGGGAGATAATTTTAGTCTCAATCAGTGCCCTATGAGTAACTTTAAGGCAAAGTTAATACAAAAGATTCCTTATGCAAAAGTTGTAAGGAGTCTAATGTATGTTCAGTTTTGTACGTGTTTGGCTATTGCTTACAATTTTTGGAATGTTGTGTAGGTATTTAAGTAATTCAAGTAATTTAAGATTAGATCATTTGAAAGCAGCCAAATGAGTCATACAATATTTAAAGAGAACAAAAGATTACAAGTTCATATATTAGAGGTCAGATCAGGTTGAGATCATTTGGTATACTGACTCCAATATTATTGGATGCAAAGATAACGTATTATGAGGCATCTGATCATAGAAATTTGTCACGGGGTTGCGCATAGTGGTTAAGGAATTAAATGACCACTAAAGTTATTTTTGACAATAAAGATTAAGTTCAGAGTGAACAGTTGTTTATAGAGCATATTAGTACAAACTCCATATTTACGGATCTGCTTACTAAAGTTTTCCACCCAAAAGGATTCATGAGCACATTGCTCGTGTGGGTGTTAAGTCATTAAGTGATATTCAGTTATAGTGGGAGTTTGTTATTTTTAATGGTTTTATGATATAGACATATTTTAGTTCAACTAAGGTTTAAGAATATTTTCTGCAGAAATAAAGTTTTGGTATTTTACACTCTGATTTTGGTTAAGGTTTGATCTCACTAAGGATTAAGGAGGACCAGTTGGAATTAGGCATGTTAAGATCACATGACATGAAAATTCCATGCCACACATCTACATCATGATCCATGTCGTTCTTTTGTGTCCACATATGTGACCATTGATGGGTTTAGTTATGATAATTGTAACGAAAACTCCTTTGATCCTATGTTGGCATGACTGATGGACCAGATTGGTTACAGATACATTCAGTATTGACAGTCATTTGAGCTCATTCGGATAATTCTTGCAATACATAATTATGAGGTTACTGTTAGCCCATATTTTGGTCAAGTCAAAATATGTTCTAAATACATGATTAAAAGATAATAAATGAGAGAAAAGGGTTGTGGACTTAGCAAATATTCAGGAATCGTTGTTACTTCTATTTTGATGCGTACAACGGATAACTCAGAGAATGTGGAGCAATTCAAATTCAAAATACGTGGCAAGACACGCGTTGTTTCTATTTTTAATTAGGCGTTATTAGCAGTTAGAAATAGTGTCTATAAATAGCGTAGTTCTTTGATCGAGCAAAGGGTCACAATCATTATACAGAAATCCTTGTTAAAACTCAAAGTACTCATGTTAACGCACGAAACGAGTTCGAAAGGAAAAATGTATGTAATGTGTATCATTTCATTTCTGTAAACCATTTACATTCAAATGTAAATTTACAATTTTCTTTCAATTTAATTCTTTCTCTTTAATTTCGACTCATTCTTTCTCTCTGTTCATTCATGTGAATGAACATTCTTTCTTGCAATTCAAGTAAAGTAAAATATCATAAAAGTACAAAACAACAATAAATGCACAAGAACAATGATGAACACTAATTATCTTAAAAATATAAACAAAAGCACTATGTCCCAAGATTTATTAGTTGATCTTTCTTGTAATAACTCTAACTAGCGCTGTTTACCAAAATTCAGCGTAAACAGTTACACATATAGTCCAAGTGGGGGATTGTTGGATCATTTATCAACATTGGACTTATATGTGAATAATTATGTATTGTGGATTGTCACTTAAGTTAAGCCCAATTATAAGTGATCTACTAATTGGGTTCTAAAAGGGTGTGTGCCTTTAATGTGTAGAGACCAGTGGGTAATTCTATTTTGTGATGGGTTAAAATAGAAATACCAATAGTTAACCCTAATTGGGTTCTATATATAAGAAGGTTATGGTCCCCGGGTCGCACACGTTTTCTAGATCTTTGTTGACACCCCATTATCGTAAGATACAGAGAGAATATCTAAAGGCTTCTCTCATAGAGAGTGTGTTGATCTGGAAGACCAAACCACAACACTAATCGGTATTTTACGAACTCAGGTACTCTTTCGCATATGTTTACGGTAATTTTCTTGATGATTAACATGATTGGATTCTAGGATTTTCAAATCAAGTTTAATTCTAACACAATATGGTTGAACATGAGATTAAAGGTGGTAGAGTGATTTTAAGATTTAATTAAAAATTCTTTTTAAATTAAGTAAAAAAATCATTTTAGTTTTAAACCTAAATATCAAAGACTTGCATCAACCTTAAAGAAATTCTAATATAGTAAACTTATACCCCGTCCTAAATGCACCTATAACATAATATTTTGAAATATTGCTCACTTTGAACTTTATGCGAGCCCTCACAATTTTATTTTTTTATAAAAGATAATTATTGAATTGAAGAATGTGAACATTGTATATAAATTACCTTAATTTCTATATTTATGAATTTCAGATATTTTTGTATAAGAATAGTAGTTCCCTACTAGGGTTATGGAGATTAAAGGGTGTGTCAACCCTCAAGAGTGACGTGTATATGGCGGATTTGGATCTGTTGCAGTAAAGAAACAACACAGTTTCACACTGTCTTGCATTATGGCATTTAGATCATTTATTGAATGGTAGAAATTGCAATTGTCAAATAAACATCTTATCATACAAATAGATCCAATGGTTGATATTGAAACTGTGTGAAATATTACCACATCAAATCTATTTTCGTATATGACCCCTACCTAGTGTGTCATTGTTTTGACCCTCAAATTCACAACAATTAATTTTTTTGATATTGTCCTTTGTCACTTTAATTTATTCTTTTTGTAAAAATTATTTAGATGAATTAAAGGTCGTTAATATTGTATATAAACTATATCTCGAAATCGATTTCTAAATAAATATGTAACTTCTTAATATATCAAAACGGTAGTAGTATTAGGGTTTATTTGGATTCATCTTATTTTTGAACTTACAAAAATAACTTACACAAATAAATAAGCTTTTATGTTACTTCATAAGTTTCCGCTAAGAAAAAAATGGGAAAATGGGTCTTTATATGCTGTTTTTTCATAAACTATATTCAAAAGCTTATAATAATATATAAAAACTTATTTATTTATATAAATTATTTCGTATGAATTTAAAAACAAGCAAATCCAAACGGACTCTTATTACATAACTTTCTCGTTATGTCGATCAACAAACTGCTTAAAAAAAGTTTTCTTAGGAATCTTCATGTAAAATACTTTGGACCAACTTTTGATTAAAATTTATTCATCGATTTTCATATTTTTCTTTCATCTCTATTTTTCTCTCAAACCAAACACACCGTAATGACGAATTTGGATCTCTCTTTTTTCTCCCTCTAATTTTTTGTCATTTTTTTTTATATGTTCTCTCTCATCATCACTTATTTATTTTTAATTTTTATCCCTTCACACTCATAAAACAAAAAACTGCACTCATATGACACATGAGAGGGTTCAAATCTCCGTGATGACTATAGTAACTATAAATATCAATGATATTTAATTTGTACCACAAAAATGATCGAAAATTTCATTTCAAACGTCACATGGGAGTTGGGTTTTCTGCATAATACTTCTTCTAAGAGGATAATATCAGTCTATGGCCACGTGCTCTAGCTCAGAAGTAGCCGTTGTTATGCAATTTGAGTATAAATAAGTGATTAAAATACAGGAAAATTAAGTACTTGAGTTCAGGAATTGCAAAGTTAATTAATTGATTACACCACACAATTTTTCTATATTAGAAAAAAAAAAAAAAAAAACAACACTTCTATCACTTCTATTCTATGTTCCAAATTCCTATGCCACAAACCACAACGATCAGTTGTAATTCTTTTTTGTTTATCAATAGATCTCAATTATTATTTATTTTTGTTCATTTAATATATACTTGTATCACATTGACTTACTACATATTTTGATTTTTTATAAAAATGTGTGGAACTGATCTACTCAATGAGATGTTTGAATTCAACGGTTGGATCTAAGAAATATAATATCAATATCGAGTTATTAAGCGGAGTAAGTTAATGGAAGATTTACTCCTGGAGTCAATGGATCCCTTCTCGAGAAAAGGAGGGATCCGTTGACTCCAGGTGTAAGTCTCTATTGACTTACTCCACTTAATAACTCGATATTGGCATTATATTTCTTCGATCCAACCGTTGAATTCAAAGATCTCATTGAGTAGATCAATTCCACAAATTTTTATAAAAATTCAAAATCGTTTGATACTTTTTATGAACACTTCAATTGAACGTACGAAAAATTTTAGAAAACACCGTTGAATTTCAATTGAACGTGTTAAAGTTAGGTGAGTTAATTTTAACTCATGATTCTATATCTTAACTTATTTTCAATTTGTTCCACCCTCAATTTATGACCATCACAATTTTTAGGTATTGTCCATTTTAAATCTGTAAAAGTACATACAATTTTCTTTTACTTCATATAAAAATGCATACTTTATTGACGAATGTTGATATTTTTTATATAAACAAACTATTTTAATCTTGATTTTCTAATAACAAAGAACTTTTGTGTCAATATACCACTACAACATTTTTAACTATAGACAACTTGTTAAAAAGGGTGGCCTAAACCAAAAAAACAGTGGCCTAAGGTTTAGACCACGGTTTTGTCACGGTTTAGAGGGTATGGTGTATGCGGCCGTGGCCTTTTCTCTAAAGCCACGGTTTTGTTCACTTTAGCCCACGCATAACAAAAAACCGTGGCGTATAACATGCAAAGAAGCCACGGTTAATTGATTGGTTTTAAGCCACGGTTTTCTTTAGGCCACGGTTTCATAGTTGTTGCCTATACAATAGGCCACGGTTTTGCAAATATGGCCTATACAGTAATCCACGTTTTGGTATGCGTTGCCTATACATTATGCCACGGTTTCGCACATGTTTCTGGTACATTAGGCCACGATTTTTTAAATGTTGCTTGTATAATATACCACAAATTTATCAGACTTAACCGTGGGCTATAACATTTTGGCCACACAAATAAAGTGTTGCTAAAAAGAATAGGCAACACACTACTATTGACAAAATTGTGGGCTATTTTGTTTGGCTACACAAATAAAAGCGTTACGTACAACACCATTGTCGCCTGTAAATATATATATTTCTTTCATTTATCCAATCCACTTTAATCGCAAGTATCTAAATGTTGCATGAATCCACAATACAACATTTTTTAAACAAATTTGTATTAATAATTAATATTGCTTGAAATAAATAAACTTTACTTAAGAAATAGTAATCATTGCTTGAGTAAAATATATCTAACAAAGTTGATTTACAAAATATTGAAACATCATCCACAAAACATCAATCCATGATTCCACAAGAAAATATATCTAAATGTTACTTCCAAAAGTCAAAACCAACCATGTCTTGCATTTCAAAAAAAAAAAAAGTCTTCCATGCATTGCAATGCTTCAGTCTTCTTGATCTTCGGGTCCAAACTGTAGAGAAAAAATTATATTAATAAAAGAAGGTGTAATATATATGATTCTCAAATAGGTGGCATTTAACATGGGAAAGTTATAAACTTTCCCACCATGCACAAGTGGGAAAGTATTCCACTTTTCCATGTTAAACTCCACCTCTCAAATACATGTTCTAAGAAACCAGGCACATGGCAAACAAACAACCACCGAAACAGCAGCACCAAGTAAAACACAATACACGGGGAGCAAAACACAGTCACAGAAACACAAACTCGACAACAATTTAAAGTGGTGTCTTTCCTACGGTTATATGGACTAAGCATCAAACATAAAATCGAATTTAACAAGTACATGTCATACCTTTTCAGGAACATAGGTCGATGTAGACGAATGGTGTGTTGCATTTTCAAAGCCCAAAACTTGTCTCATGATTATGTTATCTACATCATCTTCACTAAAATTTGGGTTTTGATGCATCAACACACCTTTTAGAAGGGACTCATATGCTTCCATCTTTTTCTTTGTTGATGACTCGTAAACTTCCATCCTCTCCTTCATGCAACTAATTTCACCTTCATATTGTTTCTTAATATTAGCAATTTCTTCCTTTTTCTTTAACATTGTTGGTGTAGCTGTTCTTCCAAAACAACGAACTCTACCGGGCTTTTCTTTACCAAACAAAGACTGAAATGCTTGGTTTGGAGGCTGACTAGAGTCTTGGATTGCCTCCTGAAGTTTACACTGACGAAAAGAGAATAAAAAACCAAGTTTAAGGATATAAAACGCAAGACTTTAGAAGTGTATAATAAGAAGATAAGTCATACAATAGCTGTCTCTGTTTCTTCATTTTTTTTTCCTTTACGGCATTGACGTGTTTCGATAAACATCTCAGCTTGGTTGGGTTCCTCTCCGTTCCCCTTCTTTTCACGCTTTGTTTGTGAGATATTGAAAATAAAGAAACAAATATAGATTATGGCAATGTGTTGTTTTGTATATAACAATGACACATAAATAAATATAAATAGATTTACCAATTTTTTTCGAATTGTAGCAAAGTTTTTTGGCCCCATTCGGTGATTAAACCTTTGCTTAGCCCTATTGACAATATTTTTCTTGCTAAGGTTCTGCAGTGTAGGATATAAAAAGTCTTAGAAACAGCCACAATGCAAAATTTCATCAATTCCATCAATACACACATAGAAACATCCACAATGCAAAACATAAGCATAATTTCAACAATTCCATTAGTACACACTTACTTGGATGATATTGTTGTCCCAAAATTTCAACAAAATCTTGAAATGAGTTGGAGGTATGGTTTTCGGCCTGTGTTTTAACCTATCCTTTAAGTTTGAGTATTTCAGATAATGATCCCTCTTGACACTCCATTTGTAACGTTTCCATGCACCATTGATTCGAGATATAATAGCTTTTCTTCCTTCCTCGGGAATAATATATTTACGCTAAAATAAAAACAAAGATAATCAACATATGATAGTTATTTGACGATCAAATAAAATATGATAAATAAACTCATACCTGAACAAAACCCCATATTTCATCATCTTCATCATTTTCGACAATTCCCTTAAAGTTCGTGTAAATCAAAGGACAAAAGGCCGAGTTCTTTGCGATAGTTCCCAAAAAACTACTCAAGCCAGAGAGAACTTCTGCATCAGGTCCAACCGGTTCTCCTTCGTCATCGAAGATAACTTCTACACGCTCTTCTAACTTTCGTCCATGTATCTTCAAGCACTGAGTAGGTCCCCGTGTTTTTTTCTTAATTTTTCCTATTACACAAAACAGCAAAACAGAACAATATATAACCATTCCACTGTAAAACTAACATAAACAAATAAAAATCAGACAGCTACAAAAACTCAGGAACAGCACAACTAGAAAAACAGAACCGCATATAACTATTTCACCAAAAAAACTAACATAAAGAAACAAATTCTATTCGTAAACACCAACTGTAAACTACAACAGACCAATTGTATTCCTAAAGACGAGTCTCATAAATATAAAACAAACAAAACAAATAAATATTCGATCATTACCATTATTTTCTCCATTTTCCTCTTGGTCTTCATTTTCATTTTCCAACTCTTCATCATCATCATCTTCTTCTTCTTCTTCTTCTTCATTTTCCAACTCCTCCAACTCTTCATCACCAAGTTCATTATGTTCCTTTAGAAAATCTACCATTAACATTGATTTGCAACCTTTTGTCTTCTTAGTTGCATTCTGCTGACTTGCCATTGTCTCATCATCTTCATCCCCCACCCTTTTTTTGGGATTTTGTTTTGATCTTGAATTGTCATTTTCACCAACTGTAATTTTCATGGGTGACTCAACTTCTTCAAACACAACCTTTGTCATAGGTTGTTTTTGTGGATTGTGATTTTGCATAGATCCTTTGCTTTTAGTCATCAATGCTTCATTTGCGACTTTCTTGGGACCATGGTTTTTGGCTAGTACCTTTAAGCTGAGTTGGAATTTTAGAGCCAACCTTCTTTTTTGCTGAATCAAGATCCTTATCTGAGATTAAATCTTTTTGCCCACTTGTTACAAAATTTGATAACTTTATTTGGGCTTGAGGTGCAATCTTAAGTAAAGGTTGCTTGTCTAACCCTTCAGCCTTGGATCTAACTATATTTGTAGCTTGTGTCTTGTTTTGCTTGCTAACATGTTCTTTGCTCCCAGCCACACGTGCATTAGATTGTTCCATATTACGCTGTATTTTCTCATGCTTGATTTGGTAAAGCCTAGCCAATTCCTTGCTGGATTTTACTTTAGGTAGCTCACCCTCCTTATCTATTTTCAGCTTTGGTTCCAACCCTATGCTCTTATTAATTTTCTAAGAAAAAATTCAAAGGAAAAAAATAATTGGCAAGTTATATTATGAATACAGTATTGTTGGGGACAATAGATTTCTTTAAAAGAGGAAGGGAAATTAAAGGATTATTACCGAGGGTTTTGTGATGGAAGGCAATTTGAAAAGTGATCGAGAGATATTAGGTAGATTCAGAGCCTCTAGTCTTTTTCTATTCTCTTCCATCCTTTCTTTTCGTGCATCCTCATATGATGATCCCATCATGAGACTCCAAACACGCTACACTGCAAGCATTGATTACAAACAAGTCAGAACGATGCAAATAGCTAAATTGGACAAAGTGGAAACTAATAGGAAAAAATACATGGTTAATAGTGAAAAATACGTGAAACAAACATATTTCATATAACATGTGATAGAATACATTTACAAACTTGGAGATGTTACAATAGGATAACTTAGTCTATCACTAACTCATCTAACTATTCAAAAAATTCAAATACATGTGTTCCAAAGTTAGTCTTTTTAGTCCATAAAATCTAACAAAGTATCATCCAAATCAGAATCATCTTCGTCTTCAACTTCGTCCATAACATGTGAAGGCTTCTCAACTATTGTTGCTGGAATATCTTCCCTAGCCCAGTTGGGTTGATAGTCATTATTTGATGCATTCAGATTTTGAATATCATCAAATGGATCATTATGATATCCTTCTTCAGCATTAACAGCTGATTGGTCACCCATGTTAAATAGATCTCTTGGAACAGTCTTCATAACAAAATGTTTATTTTCATTGGAGGGATCCCTGACATAAAAACATTGGTGGACTTGAGATGCTAGAACAAATGGATCATTTCGGTAACATTTTTTGTTGAAATTTACACTAGTAAGCTTATACTTTTCTTCTTTTGCCTCAAACCAATCACACTTGAACAACACAAACTTCAGCTCGCCATAATAGTCAAACTCAATTATATCATTAATTGCTCCATAGAAAGTGATGAGACCTGTCTTCGGATTTTCATCCTTAGAGCTTGCAAAACTTTCAGTTAAAGAAACCAAAGTCACACCAGAATTTTGAGTTTTGCGTCTTGCATCTCGTTTTATAGTGTGAAATCTATAGCCATTGATAACGTAACCTGAAAACCTCTTTGCAACAGTATTTGGACCTCTGGATAATGCTCTATGGTGGAACGGCACATCATCTTTCAATGCTCGGATTTTAAACCACTCACTAAAATCTTGACTTTGTCTTTTGGCCTTTATGTACTTTCCTTGTTTAGTGTATCTACTAACACGTTCATGCTCTCTACATAGGTGACAATATTCTTTGTTAAAACAACTCTAAAATATGTTTAAAAAAGGGAACAAACAACAAATACTATTATGGTACCTTATGTATGCTTGAATATCATCGATATTGAACATGATGTATCGATGGGCTATGGCTTTTGATCTTGATTCTATCGAAAATAATTTGCCATTTTGCTTCCCACCTAAAGGACGACCAATACTTGAAAAGTAATCATTTGAAACAACTTCGCATGAATCACTGTTATCATAATTTCTACTCGATCTATTCAGCCTTGTCTCTACATTTTTATGCAATTATCTTGAGCAAAAGGTCAAAGCTTCTTCAGCCAAATATCCCTCAGCAATAGAACCTTCGGGATGAGCTCTATTACGGACATAACTCTTCAGCTTACACAAGTATCTCTCTATGGGATACATCCATCGAAATTGAACAGGACCACCCAATCTAACTTCATGTACAAGATGAATAGGCAAATGAACCATTATATCAAAAAAACTTGGAGGAAAAATCATTTCCAATTGACAAAGTATTTCTGTAATCTCTCCATTTAAGTAATCCAAATCTTGCACTTGGATGACTTTCTTACACAAAGACCGGAAAAAGGACCCAAGACGAATTAAAGGTTCAGACACCGTATGAGGCAGTGTGCTTTTTATTGCTACTTGTAGTAAGTAGTGTAACATAAAATGTGCATCATGACTCTTGTAACCAAATATCTTTTTATCGCTCACATGCACACATTTTGAAATGTTAGAAGCACTCCCATCTGGTAATTTGGCAGACTTTAAAACACTACAAAAAATAGACTTCTCTTGGGCATTCATTGAGAAGGATGCATTTGCAATCGACACCCGACCTCCGCCAATATCTATTGGATGAAGCTCCTCTCTAATTCCCATTAATTGCAAATCATATCGAGCATTAACGTGATCTTTTGTCTTCCCTGGGATGTCCAAAAGAGTCCCAATAATATTATCACAAATGTTTTTCTCAATGTGCATTACATCAAAATTATGACGTAGAGTATTTTCAGCCCAATATGGCAACTCAAAAAAAATTGACTTCTTCTTCCATGCACCATCACTTTTCTTCTTTTTCTTCTTCTTTCCAAATTCATTCTTGAAATCTTTCAAGTCTTCCTTGATTTATGTACCTTTTAACATATGTGGTGCAGACCTGTCTTCTTCTTTTCCATTGAAAGAATTTATGTCGGCCCTCCAAGGATGACTAGCAGGTAAAAAAACACGGTGATCCATATAACACATTTTGCGACTTTTACTCAAGTATCTTGAATTAGTGTTATTATTGCAACACGCACATGCCAATTTTCCTTTGGTGCTCCAACCTGACAACATCGCATATCCAGGGTAGTCACTAATAGTCCATAGCAGAGATGCTCGCAGTTGAAATGTTTGATCTTTTGAAGCATCATATGTTTCTACTCCGAATTCCCACAATTCTTTTAGCTCCTCAATCAACGGTTGAAGGTACACGTCGATATCATTTCCCGGTGACTGGGGTCCAGGAATCAATAACGACAACATTGTAAATTCAGACTTCATGCACAACCAAGGTGGATAATTGTATACATTCATCATGACAGGCCATGTGCTGTGTGATATGCTCATGGTTCTAAATGGATTGAATCCATCACTTGATAAACCAAGTCTTACATTACGAGGCTCAGAAGCAAATTCAGGATGAAGCATATCAAAGTCCTTCCATGCTTGGCCATCAGTAGGATGCCTCAATTTACCATCCTTTGAGCGGCCTTCGTCATGCCATCTTATTGGCTCAACAGTTTTCGAACACATAAATAATCTTTGAAGTCTAGGAATCAATGGAAAATGTCTCAAAACTTTTGCAGGAACTTTATGATCATACTTTGGATCCTCAAACTCTGAATCTACTTGTGTAAATTCCTTCCACCGTGAAGCTTTACAAGTACTGCAAGTTTCATCGTTTTCATGCTCTTTCCAATACAACATACAATCGTTTGGACATGCATGAATCTTTTTATAATCAAGGCCCAAATCCCTAATCATGGCTTTTGTTTTGTTAAAAGATTCAGGAATGTTCAGATTAGGCATGGCTTCTTTTAGTAACTCCAAAAGACCATTGAATGATGCATTGCTCCACCTAGGGGTGATCGCGGTGCGGTTTGGTTCGGTTTTGAGCATAAAAGTCATCCTAACCGCAAGATAAAAATGCATGCGGTTCGGTTTGGTTCGGTTTGCTTTTAAAAGGTCATCCAAACCAAACCAAACCAAACCAATGCGGTTAGGATCGGTTCGGTTGTTGCGGTTTACTCCATAACATTTCAGTACCAAACAATTTTAAACATAAAAAAAAAAAACTTGAATTTCCTAAATAACATTACAGTACCAATAAAAGTTGTTTATCCAAAATAACATCACAGTACCTTACAATTTTAAATATCTAAGAAAATAAATTTAAAGTTTCAAAATAACATTATAGTACAGATAAAAGTTGTTGATCTAAAATAATGTTACAACAAAAAAGTAACATTACAATACAAAAAATAAGAATAACTTAATGTTCCATTAATTTGGTGGACTAACTTGGTAATTGGGCTATGTATATTGGAATATAATAAAATCTTAATGTGGTTTTAGTGGTATTGGAATATAATAGAAGCTTAATGCGGTTTTAGCGGTTTTTACGGTTCGCGGTTTTGCGGTTCGCGGTTCAATAGAAAGGTCATCCAAATACATCCAAACCAAATGCGGTTTTTGCGGTTTTCGATTTGGATTGGTTCGGTTTGCGGTTTTACTTTTGGATTGGTTCGGTTATGATCACCCCTAGCTCCACCCATGAAGACACTTTAACAAATAAAGTCTAATTACGAACGACAGAGTAGAGAAATTTTCACATCCTGGATACAACTCTTGCTTCGCCTCATTAATCAATTTATAGAACTTCTTGGCATCCTCATTAGGACCCTTATTTCTTCCCTCTCCTTCTGCAACATGCCTAAATGTGTCGTAAAGTAACCCATCAATGTCATCACGTGGGTCCTCTTTATCTTGCACGCCTTCATCAATTTCCATAGGCGCCAATGATATTCGCTCTCCATGGTAAACCCAATCATCATAGCCTTGTAGAAAACCCGAGCCTATCAGGTGATTGCGAACCACTTTTTTCCTTTTCCAATAACGATTTCTACACTTAGCACAAGGACATAAAATTAAGCGTCCTTGAGGTTTTCCTTTAGTGAACGCAAAATCTAAAAATGAATCTACCCCTTTCCTATACTCTAAATCAAGCCTATGAAGTTTGGTCCACTCTTTGTCCATCACTTTAAATCTAATAGAAAGAAAAAAAAAGTTTGAAACTACATACAAAACTATAATACCATTGCAACATCAACAGGTGTTCTAAAAAATAAGCAAACATTGAATGGCATAATTATGCAAAAGCTATACAACATGTGTTCTACCTACTGTAGTACTTCTGTTACATATTTACTTTTGGCCACAACATTTGTCACACATTATTCAAAAATGGAAGTTACTTGTGGCTATATTAGAGATATGATTTGTTGTTATGTTGTGAATCAAACGAGTCAACAATAGGCCAATTAAAACACAATTAACAACAGCTTCAGCATGACATGTAAAAAATCCGCATAAACAAATAAAGATTGAGACTGCAGCATATCAATAGGGTAATTAAAGAAACGCTAACAAAACTATAACATCTCTAAAAAGATAGATACATTTTCCTTTTTCTCAATGAGATTAGTATCATATTAGATTTCATATATAACAGAGGTCAAAAGCACCCAAATCACAAACATACATGCTAACTTATAACAAGTGTTTATAAGATTTTGTGGCTCACTTACCTAAAGGTTCAAAGCAATGTAAATATCAGGGAAGAAAATGCTGCAACTGTCTGGGAAAGATAGGTTGAGTTCTGCATAAGCAAAAAATTGATTAGAAATCAGAGGTTCTAAAGAAAAAAAATAGACCACTTAGAAACATATAAGCATAATTGTTTAATCGTATATGCATGATCTAACACATTGTTCTCTAACTTGTCAAAAGAAACACGGAGTTTCTTACTGAACTGTCAAAATAAGCTATCTCAAAATTTGGAGAATTGGCACTTGAGTCTAAGGTGAAGCAGTTTGAAAAAACAACCCAATACTATCTCTCAAAACAATCAGAAAACACTACAAGAAAATTGTCACTTTGCGACCCTTCATTTGCGACCTATAGGAATAACCGTCGCAATTGGCTCCTTTTTATGACATCTGCGACAGTTGATGCGACAGTTTTAAAACTGTCGCAATGTTTTGTTATTATAACCGGGAAACATTTCATTTTAGCGCCTTGTGAAAAGAATCCTTTAAATAAAATTTAAAAAAAAAATAAAGAAACAAGGCAAAAAGGGTTCCAAAACATTCTTCATTTGTAAAACAAAAAACTCTTCTTTAGAGAAACGAAAACATGCTCATCGCCGTTTCATCGTCTTCCTTCATCCTTCATCACCGTTTCATCGCTGTCCTTCATCCTTCATCACCGTTCTCTCGTTTCCATCATCCCTAACTCAACTCCAAATCCCGTTCCAAATACCTAACCCAACTCCAAATCCCTAGCTCAGTTCCAAATCCCTAAATAATTTCAAATTAGTCACTCTAAGTCCAAATCCCCTAACTTCATCACTCCAATCGAACTATAATCTCAGGTTTGTTGTTCTTTGTCTACTTTTTGCTTGTTTTAATTTTATTTGATACTATTGAAAGGGTTACTGGAAACCATAACTTTGTTTTGGTTCCTGTGTTTTGGGATATCATCTGTTAATAAATATATGGTATACAACCTTACTCTAGGTAAAATTTGTTTTAGAAAATATGATATTGTGGGTGTTTGGATTCACTTTACGTTTAACACATTTAAACATGATTTTTCAATATTTCATGATGTTTGGCTTTAACATATATAAATTGATTTTAACATATACATTTATTGGTCTTTGCATCAAAGGGTAAGGTAAAATGGGGTTACTTTAGAAATTGCTTAAAACTGAATTTTTTATAATGGGTTGGTGTGACTGTGTGAGTGGACCTGTTATACTTAAGCTGGTCTTTATCTTCAATGTCAAGCCTTTTCTTATTTTTTCTTGTTTTTTAATATAGTTTGGTATGAAGTAAATTATGTAATCTACTGTATTTTCTATTTTTATCCTCACTCTTGCTGATTTTGTAAATTATTACCATTAATCTAGATTCTACTTTTTTGGTTGTGAGTGTTAGTTAACATTGAATTAGTTAGAGTAACCCGATTTTGATTTTTAGGTCCATTTTTTCGTGAGAATTGAACTGTTAAAACAAGAAATAACACTTAGTTATCACCTTTCAAAATACAAATTGTCTTTTTTGGTTAAGTTGTAGAAATGACAATCTTGACACTTAGTTATCAATTGACACTATAAATATTAATTGGTAACTTTTCATGATAATGTTCCATTATCTATATCACTACAAATATTAATTAGTACTCATATGCCTATTTTGATGACAAAACTGCAGGATTGTACTTTTTAATAGTAAAAGATAGAGTATATGTCTATTTTGAACTTCCAAATTAAATGTGAAATTGCACTGGTTCTATTTCTCTATTTACAAATCCAATAATTTTGTGAAGACATACACAAGCACAATATTAAATTGGTCCTTCAACGAGACATTTTGCCAACAATTTAGTCTTTAAATTGACATCAAATTGGTCATAGAAGTATAAAAATAAAACTGCCACTGGTGATATTATTTATCATCTAAGAACCAACTTTATAATATGATATATAGGAATTATGGTATAACTCATTCATTCAAGAATTTTAAGCATATTAGAATTAAGTTAGAACCCATTAAAAGACACAAACTGAAGAGTTCATTCTTCAAACTTGACTAAAAGTTATTGAGATAAATGTGCCACCCACTATTTGAGTTTCTTAGGCCATCTATTTGAGTTTTGATTTTTGTTACATCTTGTTGAACAAGAAACTGATAAAATGCAGTCTGAAGTTTCAGGTTCATTTTGCAATTGTCTTCTTCCGAAAAGCTTTCAGGATTCTACTGTTAGACATCAATCTGATCATCTCACACATTCTGGTATGCTATGAATTAAGACAAATATAACAGTTTCACAATTTGTATCTTTGGATTGATTTATTGGCTGTCATAGAATATGAAAGACAATTAGCATGTATGACATTTCTACTATCTTTGTTGCATTCTCTATATACAGAATTGACACTTAGTGCTTATTTATGTATGTATTGCACTGCTTGTGCTTTATTCCCATGTGGGTACTTAGGACAACTAAAAAAATATGTCCGTAATAAAGCACGACCAGAAGGGTCTATTGCAGAAGCGTACATTCTACAAGAGATTCTTACATTTTGCTCAAGATATCTAGAAAACATTGAGACTAGGTGGAATCAAACAAGTCGTGTAGATGATGAGCCTGTTAATGATATACAACCAAACTCGCGTGTAGCTGAATTGTTTCCTAGAATTGGAAAACATATTGGTGGATATTCAAATTACACGCTTACACCAATTGAAAAGCTACAGGCTCATAGACACGTTTTAACAAACTGCTCTATAGTTGACGACTATATAAAGTAAGTAATTTTATTCCACTTGAATTATTCACGACCAATTTTTTTTTTTTTGTACATCTAATATAAAATAACCAAATAGGCAGTATAGAAGTATTGCTCGAAGCCAAGTAAGGAGTGGTGCAAGGAGTACTTCTGAGGTAGACAAGAAGGTTCATAGAGAGTTTGCTCATTGGTTCCGCAATCGTGTTAGTGTTCATAACAAAATTGATGATTATGTAGGGTTGGTTTTTAATAAGAATGTGACTAACTAAATTTTTTATGACTTTTAGATTTGTAACAATCTCGATACCATTGACGGATTGGATAAAGATGTTCTCATTAGTCTTGCTCAAGGTCCTTATGATAAAGTTAGAAGGTTCACTGCATACAATGTCAATGGATTCAAATTTCGAACATTAGCACGGGACATATTATTAAAAACACAAAATAGTGGAGTTTTTGGCATGTTTGGGACACGAAGTTATTCAAGCAATAGTGATGCCCAAATGAGATTTGGAGGGGTACCTTACTATGGAAGATTGATAAGCATCATTGAGCTTTGCTATGATGGCTTCACAGTGCCGATGTTTAAATGTGAATGGGCTAATACCACCAACCCAAGAGGCATTAAGACAGATAAGTTGGGTTTTAGCTCTATAAACTTTGCAAGATTAATACATGCTGGAGAAAATGAAGATGATGAGCCATTCATCAAAGCGTCTGAAGCTCAAATGGTGTTTTATGTGGACGATGAGAAGGACCAAGGATGGAGCATACCTGTTCATTTGAAGCCAAGAGACTTGTATGACATGGGTGGTGATGATGAAACTATGGCACCCATTGAGCCGTACCCATCACAAAATTTGGACCAAATTTTCTCTAATGATACCTCACATACAATTAGCAAGAATGACTACAGATGATGATCCCCAAACTTCAAATGCTAATGATAATTTTGATTAGTCTAGCTTGTTGTTTGTAACCCCTAGGGGATTTATGATTGTTAAGAAGTTTAACTTGTTGTTTGTAATCTCTAGAAAAATTACGACTTTCTTGTCTATCTTTACTTAATCTATGGAATTGTTACTCTCTATTTTACTTAATTAATGTTATTCTAACCGTTTTATAGTTTTTCTTATCCTAACTGTTTTTCTAAATGTAGTATAAGTGATGTCAACCGCATATGAGGCAGCACGGCGTAAAAATATGGAAGAGAATTCAAAAAGGTTGAAGGCTCTCAATCTGCCTATTCTCTCCGAAGCCCTTCGCAAATCCTCTTCCTCCACTTCAAAATCTTCATCGGTTAGTAATAATCCTTTTCTGTTTGTTGGTTTTGTTTGTTGATTTTGTTTGAGTTAATTTGTAAGAAGCCTTATGACTATCATCTTATTTAGTTTGTGAAGGGTCAAACGAGATTTGAAAGACCTGGAGATCTTGAGGTACCCAACAAGAAACGCCTACGTTCATTTGCTTCATCTCAAGCACCTCCATTGTCGACTACACCACCAACACAATTGACAACACTTCCAACACACCCTCCACAGTTAACAACACCACCAGCATCACCTACACAAGTGACAACACCACCAACACCACCTACGAGGGTGACAACACCACCAGCAACAAACCAAGAGATTGAAGATGATTTGGAAGATGCAGAATATGTTCCTGAATATGATGCGGACGATGTGGAAGATGTTTCTGAATATGATGCAAATGATGTGGAAGATGTTTCTGAGTATGATGCAAATGATGCGGAATATGTGGAAAATGTTCCTTTGCCTCCAAAAAAGAAAGCTAGATATTGGGATGTAAATGTCATTGGTAAGTAATATAGTGTTAAAATATTTTTAAATGACTTAATTGTTGAATTATGACATATTTCCTTTACTTTCTTAGATGCGGCGGGTCAAATTTCGTTTAATGGTTCCAGACTTGTTTCAAGAATCTTCTAGTGTAAGAAGGGTAGTAACTAGTTGGAATGAAACTCACCAACCAGTAGGAGCTTCTGCTGGTTTGTTAGCAGGTTTTCTCGGTGAACTTGCACGGAAGTTTAGGGAATTTCCGATAATATTTGAAATTTGGAAAGACATTTCATATAAAAAGAAAACTGAATTCTATGACCAAAAAATAAAGGTATCGTTGTTAACAACACTGAATACTTTTTATCTAATGTTTCTTTTAACTAACTAATTTTTTATGATTATTTTGCAAGACAAAATTTGTTGTGAATGATGGAGAACACAAAAAATATATCCTTACTAGTATTGCAAGGAAATGGAAGGATGTCAAATCTCGGATATTTAAGAAATTTTATAAATGGGATCTTACACTAGAGGAAAACCTTCGAAATTATCCATGTTCTATTGACCCAGACAATTGGGCTTGTTTTGTTCGATATAGGCGGAAGAAAGAAACAATGGTAATCCTTCTTATGCGTGGATAAAACAAATTCTTATGCTGTTTTCTAATTGTCTTTCTAGTTTTTATCTCATACAAATGCTTTTTTCGTATGCGTGTATAAATTTTTTGATTTCATTTCTTATCAATCCAGGAGAAGGCACGGAAAAATGCAGCAAATCGGGCAAAGCTAAGGATGAATCATTCACTAGGAACTAAGTCGATTGCAAGGACACAAGATGAGTTGGTATGATTCACTTAATCTATTATTGATTCTATATTTATTTGCCCAAGTATTTATCATATGTATTTACTTGTAGGAAAAAAGAGATGGAAGAAAGTATAATAGGACAGAAATGTTTGGAGTTAGTCATAAAAATTCTAAAGGGTCATTTGTCAATGAAGAGGCTAAGAAAAAAAATGTAAGTTCAATTTTGTAAGTTGGTATAGGTATTAAATAAAAACATTGGTTTGAAAAATGTAAGTTCAATATTGTAAATTTGTAAGCTGGTATATGTATTTACACATGCAGGACCAATTGCAAGCTGAAATTGCAAAGACCCAGTCAGAGACTGAAGCATTTGTGAAAGTCTTTGGAAAAGAACATGGCGGATCTGTTCGTAGTATGGGGCTTGGGGTAACGCCTTCTCAACTCACTACTTCTCACCCTTCAACTTCGACATCTTCCTCCGAGGCTAATGAGAAGATGAAGAAAATGCAAGATGAAATTGATTCGCTTAAGGAGAAGGCTTCTCAGGTTGATATTTTGAAGGAGCAAATTGCATTCTTAATGCAAAAATCTAGGGAAAATCGGGTAAATATTTGGCACCTACGAACTTGTCTTTTCTATTTTTTGTGGTGTGTAATTAGAGAAGTTCCTTTGTTTTGTTTCTCTTCTCTGACGTAGTTAGAGGAAAGAATAATATCTAAAAGTGTTAACTCTACTCTGGTATTTTTGTAGATTTGTTGGCTTTCTGTTGTTTTGGTTTAAGTTAGGATAGTGGTAGTATATTTTGGTTTTGTTGTTTATTTGATTTTCTGGTAGTTTGTTTTTGTAGTCTAGGACTTTTAGCTTGTTTCTGGTCGTTAATGTTGGGACTGTTTTGGCTGGCTGCAAAACGGGGGTGAGGTGTAACTGGTTCAGGGTGGTGATTTTTTGATGTTTTGGGTCAATTGTTAGCTGCTGGTGTAACAGGTTCAGGGTAGTGTGTTTTGCTGCTTTAAGTCTTTTGTTTGCTGCTGCGTTTTGGCCTAGGCGTTAGAGGTTTGGAGGGGTGAGGTGTGTGTCTGGCATTTGTTTTTTCCAGATGCTGTTAGTGTTGTTTGGATTGTCTGTTTTCATTGTATTGTTTTTTACAAAGTACTCCTTGTACTTTCTATCAATAATATTAGCCTTCTTAAAAAAAAAGTAATTTTGATTTTGCAAATTGGTTCTAGTGTTGGGTGGAGTTAATTTGTGCTGTTGACTATTAGGTGAGTTCAATTTTTGCTAGTTTCTTTTGTTGAGAATTAGTGCTGGTGTTATTTTTTAGGTTTTGTCCTGTGAATTTCTAATATTTTTAAGTATCCTAATATATACTTATGTTTTTTTTACAGGTAATTGAAGAATCAAGAGATGGTAGGCATTCTGACTAGAGAGCACTATAAGGATCATGAAGCAAATCACGAGGAGATATTGATATATTTTGTGAATTTCTAATTTAGTTAACTATAAGGATCATGAAGCAAATCACTAGGAAATACTTATGTTTTGTATGATTAACTACTCTACTAATGTTTTAGATTTTGAATGCTAAACATTCAAATTTGAACTACTTTAATTATCTTTATTTTGAGTTTGAACTACTCAAATTTAAATTATTGTTTTGATTATATTTGATGTATGGATGTTACTATTGAATTGTATGAATGAAATTAAGTCTTTTTTTGGTGCATTTTAATTTTCTTACTTTTGTATGAATATTTTAATTACTTATCTATTGTATTAGCTGTTATTTAATAAGCCATAAAAATAAAGAATAAAAGTGTTTCAAAAAAAAATAGTTTTGACTAATATTAAAAAGCTAGAAAAAAAAAACATAATTGCAACGTTTTAAAAGTGTTGCAAAAGATGTCTAGTATGCAATTCAATAACATAGAAGGACGCTTTATATCTGTTGCAAAAGAAGTTGCGACTGTTGCAGCGACTGTTCTCAGAACCGTCGCAATGTGCTGTTGCGACACACAAATCCTCGACCGTTCATGAACTGTCGCAAATGGCTAACTGCGACAGTTTCAACTGTCGCAAAGTGCAATTATAACAGTCGCAAAGTAACAATTTTCTTGTAGTGAAACCACCACTACTATACTATCTCAAAACAATCAGAACCACTACTAGTCCACTACTATCTGTTTCTGTCACGCTAACATGAAATGAAACACTCCTAGTACTTAGTGTTAATTAAATATAACTAGTATCAATCAATATATGTTAGAATCTAACATCTTATTACAACCTCTTATTGATCACTTCAACTCTTATAACAGCCCCGTAGCAGCAACATCATCTTCTACGTGGCATATATCCATTTATTGTTCCTTTATGTAGTTATACAAAAAGCATGAATTACCAAATTTTTTATAAGTGTAATCTAACAAATATAAGATGCTGGAACAGCTCTAAACAAAACAGAGTGACTATCAAAACAGACTAACTACTGAAACATACTAAGAAGGAATCACATAAATATCTAAAAAAAAAACAACATATGAACCATTAAGTTTATTAAATAGTATCTAGTCTATATGCATAAATCAAAACATTCTTGAACATATTATTTCACTTTTAATATCAAAAAAAAAAAAAAAGTACTTAGTGAGATCTATTTAAGTGTTTTTTTGAAGGCTAAAAACTATTTAAGTTTGTAGTGCAAAGCTTTGCCATATACTAACTTTTTTGTGTCATTTGTCCTAGAGATGTGAAGTACCCAGGGATACTATTTTATTGATCAAAACTATATGCATCAATTAGTCAATCAACATTTCATTTTCCTTTTCATTTTGACGTTATCAGTATTAATAATAGGATCTGGAGTGCTGTCATTGGCATGGGCAGTTGCTCAATTGGGATGGATTGGAGGGACTATTGCTCTCATACTCTTCTCCCTTATCACTCTCCTCACTTCAATTCTCATGGCTGATTGCTATAGGTATCCTGATCCTATTAATGGAGCTAGAAACCCCACCTACATGGGGATGGTCAAAACAATTCTAGGTAATTCATTACAAATTTCAATTTTTGTCAAATTCGAGTTTTCAGCTCTCGTACAAGTTAGATGCATGCATCTGTAATCAATGTGAAAACAGGACGGGTCCAAAGGTCAAGCAACCTAAACAAGGACTTTAGGTCTCAAAATTTTGGGCAAAAAAAGGCCTCAAAATAGTTCAATTTTACCATTGGCTACACTCTCACAGCAGCCATTAGCATGCTGTAAGAACCTAATAAATCTCTCATTAAGTGTTTGTTTAGATTAATGTTTTTTTAATTTTTTCCCTATATTTGACTTGATGATAATAATACTTGGTTGTTTATGAACCAGGGCAATAAAAAAATCCAATTGCTTTCATAAGTATGGCCATGAAGCAGACTGCAATATATCCAACTATCCATTTATGGCTATGTTTGGAATCTCTCAGATTTTACTAAGCCAAATTTCCAAATTTCAATAAATCAATCAACGAAACAAATCAAAATTCATCGATAGATCAATCCTTTTCCCAACACCTTCCTATTTACAAATGCATCACTCATATAGCCATACTCATTCTCCTCACTAAAAAAATCCCATAATAAGAAACAGTACCAAAAAATCAAAAGACAAAATAAGAAACGAAAATCAAAATTACAACAGTCCAGAAATCAAAATCCCATAATAAGAACAGAACATAAATCGAAATCCCGTAATAATCAGTTAATCATCATCAATAATAAGAAAAAGTCCCAAAAAATCAAAAATCAAAACAAGAGAGAAAGAGAGCATGAACAGAACAGAATAAACAAACGAAAATCAAAATAAAAAAATCCCAAAAACAAGAACAGAACAAACAAAATCAAAACAGAACAAGAGAGAATGAGTTTTGAGAAAACAAGAAAATAACAAACGAAAATCAAACGAAGATGCTGACATTTGAATCAGTAGAAAACTGAAAATGAGTTACCTGAGTTGCGATTTAGGGATTTTGAGAAGCATAAGCCAACATCCGAAAGGGGTTTTGAGAAACTGATTCAATGGGTTTTTGAGAAACTGATTCAACGGGAATCTTTTAGAAAATAGAAGGTGATTTAGGGTTTTTGAGAAATTGAAAGGGTTGTGCAATTTAGAGATTCTCCATGGCAATGGTGGTGGTGCGATTTAGGGATTCTCAGTGGTAGTGGTGGTGCTGCGATTTTCAGCTTCAGACAAAGCGATTTAGGGATTCTCAGTTTCTTTTTTATTTTTTCTATGGGAGAAATTTTTTTTCTTAAAAAAAATGATAAAGTATAAGATTTATTTTCAGTTTGCCGCTTAAAATTATTTTCAAGTGGCGCTTAATTTTTTCATTTGGAGCCCCATGTCAATATCTTAGGCCACGGTTTTAAAATATCAATGAGCCACGGTTATATTGTGTGGTATAAAATTTTACCCGTAGCCTAAAGTGCTATAGGCCACGCTTAAAGTTGGTGGCCTTTAGAATGTTTTGGGCCACAGTTTTCAGCATGGTCAAAACAGCAACGGCTAAAAACCGTGGCTTAAAGGAGAATAGGTGACGGTTTTTTCAAAGAAAGTTAGAAAATGACCTATATATGCAAGTTATATGCAACAGTGCTAAAAGCGTTGCCTATACCTATTATAGGCCACTCTTTTTAAATTGTGGATAAATAAAGGGTGGCCTATACTCAAAAATGTTGTAGTGTACAATTTTTTTTTTGACAAAGTGTCAAAATACAATTAAAATCTAATTTTTATTTTAAATCAAACAAATTTAGAAGTGGAGTTTGTTAGGGGACAATCAAATATAGTTTGTTAAGGTAGAGTTGGAGATTATTGCACCCAACCCCAAAATACAAATGCATTGTTTACTTTTTTGAGTGAACCATTGCATTAAGGCTTAAATGCACTTTTAACCCCCCAAGTTTCTCAATTGTGCAATTTTGGCCCCCCAAGTTTCAATTATGCAATTTTAGTCCCTCATGTTTGCCCCCTTTTGCATTTAGTAGTCCCCCATTTTGATTTTGACCTAATTTTGACCAAAAAATGTTGATGTGGCAATACTTTTACACATTGATGTTTGTGATTGGCCAAAATAGAAATTAATAAACTGATTTAATAAAAAAAAAGAATGAAGATTGTAACAGCCCGGCGACCAGCCACACAGATGCTGAAGCCCCGCTGCTCGTTACCAGCTTAATCACTACCCCCCTTGTAGTGTTTTTGCCTCCGTAGTGATTCGAACCATGCACCCTGGGGATAAATACATGTTCAATGCAATCACTACTACCAATTGAGCTACTAGCTCAATTGGTAGTAGTGATTGCATTGAACATGTATTTATCCCCAGGGTGCATGGTTCGAATCACTACGGAGGCAAAAACACTACAAGGGGGGTAGTGATTAAGCTGGTAACGAGCAGCGGGGCTTCAGCATCTGTGTGGCTGGTCGCCGGGCTGTTACATTAAAAGGCGCCTTTTAATGTAACAGCCCGGCGACCAGCCACACAGATGCTGAAGCCCCGCTGCTCGTTACCACCTTAATCACTACCCCCCTTGTAGTGTTTTTGCCTCCGTAGTGATTCGAACCATGCACCCTGGGGATAAATACATGTTCAATGCAATCACTACTACCAATTGAGCTAGTAGCTCAATTGGTAGTAGTGATTGCATTGAACATGTATTTATCCCCAGGGTGCATGGTTCGAATCACTACGGAGGCAAAAACACTACAAGGGGGGTAGTGATTAAGCTGGTAACGAGCAGCGGGGCTTCAGCATCTGTGTGGCTGGTCGCCGGGCTGTTACATTAAAAGGCGCCTTTTAATGTAACAGCCCGGCGACCAGCCACACAGATGCTGAAGCCCCGCTGCTCGTTACCAGCTTAATCACTACCCCCCTTGTAGTGTTTTTGCCTCCCGTGGGATTCGAACCTAGTACCTTGGGGATAAGTACTAGTCCATGCAATCACCACTACCAATTGAGCTAGTAGCTCAATTGGTAGTGGTGATTGCATGGACTAGTACTTATCCCCAAGGTACTAGGTTCGAATCCCACGGGAGGCAAAAACACTACAAGGGGGGTAGTGATTAAGCTAGCTCAATTGGTAGTAGTGATTGCATTGAACATGTATTTATCCCCAGGGTGCATGGTTCGAATCACTACGGAGGCAAAAACACTACAAGGGGGGTAGTGATTAAGCTGGTAACGAGCAGCGGGGCTTCAGCATCTGTGTGGCTGGTCGCCGGGCTGTTACAAAGATCATATTCAAACCTTCAATCTCATATTGGAACCCAGATTCAAAAAACTCATATAAAGGAACATTTTTTTTGGTTTAAGAATGAAGATCAAGCATAGCAAAGTTTCACCCGAAGCTGAAAGTGTTCCTTTGTAGACAACAACATCACCAATTCACCACCTTGACTTGAGCAATCATATTTTAATGTGAAAACTTGTTTGTAGATTTTTCAAGATCTGATAGGTGGAACAATTAAGGCATTTAGTACTTGTATTAGGCAAAACACAGCATGCCTGTATTTTTTATGTGTCACGTGACCTCTCAAATGAGATTTTTTTTATTAACAGTTTATTAATTTCTATTTTGGCCAATCACAAACATTAATGTGTAAAAGAATTGCCATATTAGTATTTTTTGTTTAAAAATAAATCAAAATCAAAATGGGGGACTTCTAAATGCAAAAGGGGGTAAAAGTGAGGGACTAAAATTGCACAATTGAAATTTGGGGGGCCAAAATCGCACAATTGAGAAACCTGGGGGGTTAAAAGTGCATTTAAGCCTTGTATTAATATAAGACGGTGTATAACCAATCGTTAGTTGGTTCAGTGGTGATTGACGCTGATTTGGTAGGGATGACCATGGTTCGATCCCCCGCAACTGCGATCGGGAGGGAGTTGGAACTACTTGATGCCAGAACTGACATCCGAACCAGATTAAACTGATGGTTAAAAACAAAAAAAAACAAAAAATATAGGACGGTGCATGATGTCAACCTCTCATAGATGGATATAAATGAGCTTAACCAGAATTAGAGGTAGCTTGCTTGTGAAAGAAGTAACACCAACAATTATTTTTTTTTTTTTCAATCTTGTTAGGCTAAATTGGCTTACTATTTTTGTTCAGACAAACTACAAACACAATAGTGTAACATGTTCCTGGTAACCAGAAATTAAATGTTTAGAGGTTTATGCGGAGAATTCAAGAATTGCATCATCTAACTTAGTAATTCCATGAGCTGGTCATGATTAAATTAGAGATAAACACCTTAAGGTTGGTAGAAAAATTAATCTTTAATGTGTGATATTCCCAAAGTTCGAGTAAACTGAAGTCTTTATAGTGTATACATAAACATAAACAAAATGAAGGTGCTAATTACGAAAAGAATTCTAAATTTGAATTAATGAGTGACAAATTTTTACCTTTAAATCCATCTCAATGAGTCTTTGAATATGCTTAATAAGAGTCAATTTAATAATATTTTTTTTATAACATATAGGGCATAAGCTCGAATTAACATACTCCCTCCGTCCCTAATTATAGGAGCTAGTTTGACAAAACACGGGTATTAAGAACAATCTCTAACAACAATCTCTAAACCATTATTAAATGCGATATGACAATGAGATATTCATTGCTAAAAAACTCTCCACTCATAGTGCAAGTCTCAACCCTTCTAAAGCACCCCACAATTCCACTACAATGAACAACAATCAACTCTTCTCAGAAACCACAAATCATAACTGTCACGAACCAAGCCACCACATCTGGCTTGCATTTCACTAGCTATGTGCGGATGTGCCTATGTCCATGTTCACTGTAAATCATTCTATTTAGGGAGAAAACTGTCTTATGTTAATTTTATTTTTTACTTTTTTAAACATATTAACAGTATATCTAAAAATTTGTAAATATAAAACATATTTAGGAATAAGCAAATTTTTCAAAAGAGTTTTACAACTAGAGTAAAAAGTGTTGGCGTTTTAGCTAGCCTTCAATAATCCCCGCCAAACAAATGCTGAAATGCATGATTACTTTCTGGCCGCATTCATGCATACATTGTCAATAATCCAGAGACAAAAGTTAGCCAAACATCAATAGAATTAAATCAAAATAATCAACACATGCAAATATTGATTGCACCACATCATAGCTTAGCTTTTGTAATGTCAATGACCCATTTTTCACTTACTCAAATATAAAAAAGACAGGGACACCTCATCATTGAACCGTTGAGAGTTTAGTTAACATCACCATCATGATCATCATCATATAATAATACTAGTTGTATCCAATTTGAAGTTTGAACAATGTACTAGTACTATTGACTAAACTAATAGGGGCAACATGGGAAACCAAGAAAATTGAATATCTTACCTTTACATAAATCCCATAATGTGATCCATTTTTAGCTCACAACTTCTATAAATAACCAACCTTTCTTTTCATAACTCAATTATCTCACTCTCTACTTATAAAACACTAACAAAAACTAAACTAAAAAAACCACTCCACTACTTTTAAAATGGTCGACGTAGACCGTAGAATGACCGGTTTAAACCCGGCTCATTTAGCCGGTCTGAAGCGACTCTCTGCTAGAGCCGCTTCAATCTCCACCACTACCACCACCATACGTAAGGGTCTTCTCTCATTCTCACCTCTCGCCAATAAAATCATAACAAACTTCCGGAATTCAGGGATACAAGTTCAACAGGGTCTCTCCGACGTGGAATTAGCTCGCATAGAAGCCGAATTCGGCTTCCTCTTCCCACCAGACCTTCGAGCTATACTGGCTTCCGGTATACCCATCGGCGCCGGATTCCCAGACTGGCGCGCTACCGGAGCTCGCCTTCATCTTAGAGCTTTACTGGATCTTCCCATGGCGGCAATATCATTTCAAATCGCGAGAAACACTCTGTGGGCCCGGTGTTGGGGCCCGAAACCAACCGACCCGGAAAAAGCTTTACGGGTTGCGAGAAATGCACTAAAAAAGGCACCGCTCTTGATTCCAATTTTCAACCATTGCTACATACCTTGTAATCCTTCTCTCGCCGGAAACCCTATTTTTTACGTCGACGAGAATAGAATCTTCTGTTGTGGATTCGATTTATCAGATTTTTTCCAACGCGAATCACCGAATCGGAGCTCCGAAAATTTTCCGGGCCCTGTAGTTCTCAGGAAACAGAGATCCGTCACAGAGAAAAGTGTCACCTCTGTTTGTTCAGAAGTTAATTTCACACGAAGAAGCCTCGACGCCGGAAGGAGGACGCCGAGATGGGTGGAATTTTGGAGTGACGCCGCCGTGGATCGCCGGAGAAGTTTATCGGCACGTGCAGAGTCGCCGGAGAAGTATTTCGATATTCAGAAGTTTGAATTTGAAGTACCGAAATGGGTTGATGAATACGTTGAAGAGATCGGGTCGGTTTTAAGAGAAGGTGGGTGGAGCGAATCGGATATAACCGAAATGGTGGAAGTTTCGGGTTCGGGTTTTTTTGACGGTGATATGGTTATGTTAGATAATCAAGCGGTGTTAGATGCTCTTTTATTAAAAGTGGATAGGTTTTCGGATTCTCTTAGGAAATCTGGGTGGAGCTCCGAAGAGGTTTCAGATGCTTTAGGATTTGATTTTCGACCCGAGAAGAAGGATAAGAAACCGGTTAAGAAACTTTCACCTGAACTGGTTCATAGTATTGAGAAACTGGTGCAATCGGTTTCTCGGTCATAATAATTAACTTGTTTGTTGCAAATTTTATTTTCTTTTGTTTCTGTTAGTAATACTAGTAAGCTAACAATTTCTTTATTTATTAAAAAATAATATTGAGGAAATTGAGGTTTGTATTTCCCTGACTTCTTGTGTTAAGCAATTTAGAATTGGGAAAATGCAAAGTTTGTAACATTAAATTAAGTGAACATATTATAGATTTTAGGTTTCTAAACTAAAGTGTGTAATGTTCAAGAGCATTATCCTGTCACCAATAATCTTTATGTGTGTGCGTGTTTTAATCTCAAATTATTTTTTCTTGCTACAATGGAAGAGTTGGATTTGCATCTTTGGTTTCTAGAGAAACAAGTGCACGTGTGTATGAGCATATTTATTTTATTGAGATCTTTGTAGCAATGAAAATAGCAACTATGAGAATCTAATTGGAACTTGGTGCTGCCGTTGTGGGTTGATAATTATATTAATATTTTGAAAAACTTGACGACGTATGCATTCTGTTTTTGCTTATACATTACTAAATCATTTTAAAATGAATTAAAGTTATAGGCTTAGGAAGAAATTATGATTAGGAATAGAAAAGTAGGATTAGTAAGGAATTTAAAGTGGCTAGCTAGCTTAGTATTTCCCTTTTCCATTCTGATCATTTGAGTTACTTGGCACAGGGAAATGAAACAAAAATAGTGTCAATAAAAACAAAATGACAATGTACGTATCCCTGTAATATAATCCCTGTAAATATCTTGAGAATATGAAAGAAAATGCATGGCATGTACTCTATATGGAGTTTGCAATCAAGGAGAATCAATGGACTTGGAGACAAACTTTTTGTTCGGTTAGCTTTTAAGATATTGAAGAAGGTTAACGTGTGTGTGATAGGTTTGTGTTTGACTTTGAAAGATAGTGGTTACATTTTGCACGGGGTATGGAAATAAGATGAAAAAAGGTGTGGCCAAAGCTAAATGTTGTAATTGTGAAGTTTGGAAAGTAGCTAGGAAAGAGAGTACCACGTGATGCCTCCCTCTCAACATGGTTGATTAAGAGTTTAAGTGTGTCAAAATTATTCGTTAATCTGTTATCCATCAAATAGATTCATTAAATTATTTATTCAATTCATCCACTAAAAACAAAATTAGTTAACGGATTGGATTAGATCCATCCACCTAATTTTGAAATCCAATGGATTATTGTTTAGGCAAAATTATATATTTGGTCATTTATATTATTTTTTTGTAACACTTTAGTCATTTATCTTTTATTTGTAACATTTTGGTTCTTTATCTTATTTTTTTGTTACACTTTGGTTCTTTATCTTTTATTTGTAACATTTTGGTCCATTAAAGAACATAAAAATATGGAAGAATTGATGAAGATGATGAACATATTCATCAAAATTATGATTTTTATTTGATTTAAATAAAAAAGTATCATAACTAGAGCTGTCAAATGGGTCGGCCCAGCCCGGCCCCATAGGGCCAAGATATCTATTGGGCTTAAGTGGGCCGGCCCATTAAGACCCAAGGCCCAGCCCAATAAGCAATAGCCTACATGGCCCGATGGGCCGGCCCGACAAATTTTTTCATATTTTTTTAATAAAAAATTGACAAACTTTTTTTATAAAAAAAATTCAATGGACAATAAAACTACATATGCATCGCACACAAATTAATATCCATAAAAAAAGTGAGTGTCATGATTTCATGAAATAATAAATACTTCAAAATATCCATGCAAAAGTCGAGCGATCTGTGGATGATGATTCATAAAGTGCATCCTCAAAGCTAATAAATTTCAAGCTTACATCACACACTAAACTTTTAACATAACCATTCAAAATACATAAATTAAATTATAAATTATAAAAAAAAAAGTAAATTATAAATTAGGTAACTTCTCGGCCTAAGTCTCTTTTTGATCTTGACCACTTGATTTTTCATACAATTGTATCTCCTCTACTTCGGGTATATCTACTTTTCAACTAATTATTCTAATCTTATTTTTAGGTAAATTTTTTTTAGAATTTTTTTTTTAATTCTTTAAGGGGCCGGCCCAAAAACCCGCGGGGCCAGCCCATGATGACCCATTAAAAAATAGGTCCGGGAGCCCAGCCCAATAAGGCCCAATAATATTTTTGGGAAGCCCAGCCCGGCCCGTATAAAACTATAGGACTACTGGGCTGGCCCGATAGTCCGACCCATTTTTACAGCTCTAATCATAACAAATAAAATTCAGTATTTTTTTAGTAAAAAAAATATGAAAAAAAGAATTTATATGTGAATGTTATAAAAGATAAAGGACTAAAATCTTACAAATAAAATATAAAGGACTAAAATGTTACAAATATATAAAATAAATGATCAAAGTGTTACAAATAAAAGATAAAGGACCAAAATGTTACAAAAAATAAGATAAAAGATCAAACGTGTAATTTTGCCTATTGTTTACTATTTTTTTTTAAAATCCAATTGACTAGTGTTTATTATTTTTTTAAATTCCATGGATAGTCACTTTTGTTATTAAAATAAACAATTCTTACAATATTTGAATAAAATCGGACTCTCAATTTCCTTATTATGTTTTTGGATTTGTATCGACGAGTATTTTTAAAATATCATTTTTTATAATTTTATTATCATACAATTAAAGATAATATTCGTTAAAGTTATATATTTGAATTAGATCAGAATCTCTATTTTTTTATTATAAAATGTTTTTGAATTCGTCTAGAAGAATATTTTCAAAATATCATTTTTTATAATTTTTATGATCATACAATAAAATATATTAATTATCAAAGTTATGTATTTGAATTAGATCAGAATCTTCATTTTCTTATTATAAGATGTTTTTGGATTCGTATCGAAGAATATTTTTTAAATACCAAATTTTTAATAATTTTTATTATCCTACAATTAAATATATTAATCGTTAAAGTTATTTATTTGAATTATATCAAAATCTCTATTTCTTTATTATAATATGTTTTTGGATTCGTCTCGAAGAATATTTTCAAAATATCATTTTTTTTATTATCATACAATTTAAGATATTAATCATTAAAGGTATATATTTGAATTAGATCAGTATTTCCGTTTTCCTATTATAAGATGTTTTTGGATTCGTCTCGAAGAGTATTTTCAAGATATCATTTTTTTATAATTTTTATTATCATACAATTTAAGATATTAATCCTTAAAGTTATGTATTTGAATTAGATCAGTATCTCCATTTTCTTATTTTAAAATATTTTTGGATTCGTATCGAATAGTATTTTAAAATATCATTTTTTTTATAATTTTTATTATCATACAATTAAAGATATTTATCATCAAAGTTATATATTAAAAGTAAAATTAAACAATAATATTTCAATTAATTTATTGGATGAGATAATGGATGAATTAGATTAGATTTTATCTCTAATGAATGGATTGGATTTTTTGAATGAAGTTTAATGGATTAATGGATTACTCTCGTCCATCCATTAGTAATCCAATCCAAATCCATTCAATCCATCCATTTTGACACCCCCTAATTAAAACTACGTCTAATATTATAGGTAGAGCTGTAAAAAATGAATCGGGATGATAAATCAGACCATTAAACCTCAATTTTAAATAGATTGGGCCTCAAAAAACATGGGCCAAATGGAATCAGTTTTTTTGGGCTCAAGCCCACGTGGCCCATATGCCCATTGGGCTAGGCTAGCCTTCGGGCCAGCCCATTATAAACACATTTATGTCATTTTTGTAAAATAATATCCACAAAAATACAAAATTCTCATATAATTGATAATTATTATAAAAAAAATATTTAAATGTGTAAGCTTAATAAAAGGGGTATGTTTACTTTAAATTATAGATTAATTGATATTTAGTGTTGATTTTACACTTGCATCAAATTATATCTCCATAAAATTAATAATTAAGAGGAATTAAATTAATACATCAAAGCCCATGTGGCCCATTATCTCACATACCTCATAAAGGTCAGACTTGTTGTTGCGTGGCCCAACAATAATTGGGTCAGGTCAGGCTGGTCCATTTATTTTGTTTGGACCAGGTCGAGTTGGTTTATTTGACAGCTCTAATTACATGACATTTTGCCAGTTTTGTTAATATTTACTATTGTAGATTAAAAATGAAAGTAGTGCAAAGGCTCATTTGCGATATTTCATTCAACTTACAGCTTTTAATTTTGTTTCTATTTAATAGAGAAAACAGAATCATTTTCACTTACAACTTTTAATTTTATTTCTATTTTGGTAATGTTTAGCATGACCTTATAGTTATAAGTCCGGTATAAAATTCAAAATAACTTCTTAAAACAAACCATTATAACTCTTCAAAACTACAGTAACAGAGGAAAAAAATAAAAAGACAAAACGGAGATGATCGTCCGAACATGGTTATAACAGTAGTTGTATTTATATATAGAGACGAGCTGAGGTGACAATAAATGGTGGTGAACCCCAACCGTGAATCTTGGTCAGTAATCCAAGGTCCAGTCATTTTCATGTGCTTCACCGCCGCCTCAACCTCATCCCTTCCGTCCATTGCATTTAATAGTAACTAATCACAATATTATGGGCCTTCTGATCTTCTATTTTTGTGTCCAGGTGCTGCATCTAGACTTTCCTCTATTCTCATCACAGCCGTTCATCAAGGAATTTATTAGTGCGAGTGTAATATCCCACATCCTAAATTACCTAATTAATTTTAATTAAAGCTTTTGCCTAATTTTCTAAATTAATTAGTGGTGTTAATTAATTAAATCATGAGATTAAAATGTATTATGTGTGTAATTAGAAACTCCAACTAAAGACTAAACTACACAAATGCAATTTAAGAATGATCTTGTGGTTAATTAAGTCAAGAAAATTCAAACTCCCTCCACTACTCCCTCCCACTCGTGATCTCTCTCTCTCTCTCCCTCATGTGAGTCACAATTCCACTCAAGGGTGCTATGCTTTGACAAACCAACACCTCACTTGGAAGCTATGAGTCATACTCCACTCAATGCTTAATCACTCAAACAACATGCAAAACCATCTCACACTTCTTTTCATTTCAGAAAATCAGTTTCAAGCCCTCTCTTCTCTCCCTCACACACGAGCAACAACAACAACAACAAGCTCCCAAAATCTTCAATTTTTCACCTCACATGAGTTTGGCACTTTCTCACCATAAGCCACCCACTAGGTACCAACTAAACTCAGAGATTCTTCACATGCCACTGTATCTGAACCAAAAATCTGTAATTACTCTACCTCCTTCAAATTCCCAAAGTCTCACATGTCACAAAACAACAACCCACATTTACTTGGCCAATAACACTACATGCAAAGGGAGAAGCCAACAAACCACTCACTGTTTCTATTCAGCATCACACTACTATAAATAACCCCTCAAACTCAGAATCAATCCATCAAACACAACACAAATTCGTAGAGCAAACTAAGGGTATCCAAGAGTTCAAAATTTCCATTTCTGGTCTGGGGTTCGTGGGGCTCTATAGGAGGTTTCAGAAGCTGTTAGGAAGCTCAAAGCAAAGGTTTAAAGCTTCATACAGGTGGGTTCTTAGGCTAGTTTAGTTAGATTCCCAAAATTATGAACTTTGCATGTTAACATAGGAAAATTAGGGAAATGTTGTGTGAGAGGAATTAACTCCCAAATTCCTCTCCAATCTGTCTTATATTATACACATTATGTGACTGCATAGCTTAGAATGAGGATTGTAGGTGTTAAACATGTTAAAAATGGAATTTTCGTAAAACAGGGCACTTTCTGTATACACACGCTGCAGCGAGTTGCAAGCGTGTATTCAAAGCGAGCTGGGTTTCTGGGCTGATGAAACTCGCTCCAGCGTGCATTTGTACGCTTAGTGAGTTGATTTAGGCCAGGACCTATAATCTCGCCGTGGCGAGCTAGCAACACGCCGTAGCGAGTTGATACAGGACATACCCATAATACTCGCCGGAGCGAGTTATGACTTGCTGAGCGAGTTTGACAGAACAGAACTGAATTTTTAAACTGATTTCTAAATTAAGGCACTCGATTTATATCCTCATATGAGTTATACCATTTTGCAGTAGCATAATTTATATAATGTGAAACAGCATGTTAATCACAGATGATCTTTAGGGTTTAATCTAGAGATTTATAGGTTTGTATGTTCCCCGGGAAATTGGAAAATCATGGTAGAAATAACTAATCTAGTATCAGTCAGTTCAGCTGCGATTTATGTCGCTTTATGGACTCCCAATGGGATAATCCATTAGGTTATGATTGTGTGAGCTGCATGCCTTGACCGAATCGGTTGACGGATATGGCAGGCCTCTGAGATATGCTCACCTCAGAGTGTCCTTGTGTTTAAAACGAACAAGATATAATTTGTGTTACACCTTTATTTTATGCTTATGTTTTATGATATAATGTTAGTATGCATGACTGATTAGGTTCCCCGGTGTAGTCACCTTTAGGAGGGTAGTAGGACTCACTGAGGCTTAGTAGTCTCACCCCACTCCAAATCAATTTTTTTTCAGATAAGCAGGTTGGCTAAGGTATGCTGTTGGTGTGCTCGTGGCTATTGCTTGAGGATTGCATCTTTTCATGCTTTTCTAGTTTCCCTTGTTATCGTTTTGCTGCTAATAAATTCTGTTGTATTGTTGTAATCGTGATTCTGCTTCCGTTGTTTCATCTATCTCGTTGTATTTAGCACCTGCGTGTGCTTGAATTTCCGAATTGTAATAATAATGAACTCGTTATCAGTAATAATATTCCACTAATATTGTAGACATTTATGTGGGGTGTTATAGCGAGTGCCTGTAATAATGTGATGGAGATTGCCATTGAATGTGGTGGTGAAGCATGCATGTCAAAAGTGGTCTCTTTCTCATGGATTTTAAGCCTAGTGTTGGAAACTTGTTTTTCATATTTTTTTTTTTAATGTTTTCAATTAAATACATAATGAAATATTAAGTTACATCGCTTAATAACTCATTTCTGCCAATTTTTGTTTTAATGAAACATATTTCTCATGAATTCTAATTCATTTCTCAAATAAGAATTATATGCATATGATCAACAAATGGTGATATGTCAATCGTAAAATAGCATTAAACATATACCTAGAATCATTCATTAATCCAATATCCAACAAAAAAAAATATTCACTTCGTTCCCTTTTATAAAAAACAATTTGAAAAAATTACACATATAAAAAAAATACATTGTAAATAGTTCTTTTCATTTAATACTCTTATAAATTTAAAATTATTTCATCTATACCCCTAATTAATTATTCTAAATTCAATTAACTTATTTTTAATATTCTCTTTCATAATAAATAAGGGTATAAGTGGAATTCAACATTTAAGAAATTTGAAAATTAGTCAAAGTTTCTTATAAAAAAGAACACAAAAAATTTCACTTTTGTTTCTTATAAAAAATAACTGAGGGAGTAGAAAAGAAGGAACCTTACATCAATTCATCTTAAACTTCATCCTAACTTAACCAATGAATTCAGCAAAACATAGTACAGAAGATGAGATAGAGCAAACAAACACAACATATAAGAGAAATATTGTTCAATGCATCATTTTTCTTTACATACACAAACTTAACTCATTTTATTTATCAATTGGTTTTTAATATAGAAAAAATTGAATAACAATCACATTGACTAGCTCAAAACTTGACCATCCTAACTAAATTAAATAACACATTATAGCACCAATTTTGCTTTTATTCAAATATAAATATCATATTCTAATTCATACGCAACTCCACACCACTATTTCTTTAAGTAAATATTATTTGATTTTGTTGAGGACTCCCCCAATCTACCTATGTATATCAAACATTTGAAAAAAAAAAAGCATTCAAAAACAAAGTAGCTAACTTTAAAATCAGGGGTGGTAAAACGGATCGACTGGATCGATTGGATTTGGATACTAAAGAATGGATTAAAATAATCCATTAACTATACATTAAAATTCATTCAAAGAATCCAATCTAACAAGGTATGAGTAGGTCTTCATTTCTAATCATCTTTTCTTCTAAATGAACACTAAACCCCTTCTTTATCTTTGTGATGCATGTGAGGAATTACCACTTGTGGGTGTTGGAGAAATCTAATGAAGCTAAGAAATTAAGGAGAAATTGGAAGAAGGTTTGTGAAACCTGTAATGAAAACAGAACCTTCACTTAAACGGTAATTAATCTCAACTATTAACTTCGAATTTGTTGATTCTTTTTGGACTAGTTAGATAACGGATTTCCGGTCGTTTTGACATAAGTTTCCCTAATTTTGGTCAAGTATTAAGCCCTGTGTGAATTTTTGAAGTTGGAAGTTCAACACAGCATTTTTGCAGAAAATGTTTGGAAGAGGTCTGTACTAAATCGAGCATTACTCTCTCCTCGTAACTCTCTTTGAAACGATTCCTTTTTCTATGGATAGCTAACAAAATTCCCTTCGTTTTGAGTACAATCTTCGTAGGTTTTGGCTTAGTATCGAAGTCTGTAGAGTCTTTTGAAGTTGGAGGTCTGAAGCTGGGTTTCTGCTAGAAAATCTGGTGTACTCGCCGTGGCGAGTAATTGAGCTCGCCCAGCGAGTTTCTCAGGGCAAAAACGTCCTGCAAGTGATAAAATTTAATGCTAGGGTGTTGGGGGCAATAGTGGGGACTCCTTGAAGCAACCAGAATTGATCTCAAAGTCGTAGAGAACACGCAGAGTCAGAATTAAGCTTCTTTTACAGGTGGGTTCTTAGGATCTTTACCATAGTTTTGTTATAGAGCCTAGTTTATCCCCATATATGATGATTTGCATGCCAACATAACTTTAGGATCAATTTTAATGAAAGAGTAGGAATCATTCCCAATTCCTACTCTCATATAATTTTTTATACACCATTGGATATGTTTGTAACGAGTTGCATAGAGATTGTAGGTGTTTTCTTTAAAAACCATGTTTCTGCAAAATAGGGGTTTGTTCTGATGTACTCGTCGTAGCGAGTAAGTATTCGCCACAGCGAGTTTAGCAGGGACAGAACCTGCATATTTTATTTCCTAAAAACTCTAACACTCGTTTTATATCCGAATGCAACTTGGATTTCATGGACATGTTCTAAGCAGTGTAAAATGGATAATATGGTAAGAGAATAACATGAATATTTATTTTTGTATTAGTAACATGTTTAGGTTACCCTAGGCGGGATATATTGGTTAGAATTGTTATAATCATTTTATTTAATGGTAATTATACGCCATGATTACAGAATTTCTCTGAATTCTGACTATTTTATTATGTGAGCCAACGGCGGAATCCGAACCTCAATATTCGGTATTACGCAGAGTCAGACACCTGAGACCGGCTTGCCTCGGGTGACCTTTGAAGGGTAATTTTGACAAGATAATAATAATGTGTTACACCTTTATTGTCATTAATACAACTGTATGTAAAATTAGTTTGAACTTAGATTATTACACTATCTAGGTTCCTCCGGCGTAGTCGCCTTTAGGAGGGTAGTAGGACTCACTGATGCTTAGTAGTCTCACCCCACTCCAAGTCAATTTTTTTTAGGTAGACATGTTCTCCGGAGCAAGGACCAGGACATGACTGACAATTGGAGTCGGGCTTGGATTGTCAGATCAGAAGATTATATTTTTCTTCCTTGCTTTAGTTATCTGTTTGTACACGTGGTTATTCCGCTGTATTTTCTTTTATGTTGGATTTATACATTGTATTCGTTCAAGTTGTAAATCAATTAATTATTCCGTTAACTTTGATGTACTCAAATCCATTTATTTATGTCTTGACTAAATATTCTAGATATTTTAGTTGGGGCGTTATAATAGTAGTGGCTTGTTCTTAGGGAAATGGTAAGCCATGTACCTCATTTGTCATGTTGGATTCAAAATACGAGTTGTTGATGTGATGTATATCGGGTCACTAACATTTGTGATCTCGAAATATCAGAAGTGTGTCCTTGAGTTCCTAACAATTCATCAACCAAAGGTTATTGTACTAGCAGCTGCCATCGTGTCCTGTATAAGGTTGAAGGAATACATCAATGAGGTAAGTTACTCTTATGTCTTATTTGATGAACATATTTTATCTGGATTATTTGGTTTTAATCCCACCTTTCGCATAAGAGTGATGACATTTTATGTGTAGAGTGAAAATGTTACTGTATCCTGAACTGATGTGCAATTATCTCAAGAAGGGAAAATTGTCCTCTTGTAGCTTCTGAATGAGATATTAATGCACTACAACACATATTAAGAACCCTTTTATTTTATTAAAAAAATAGGGATTATTCGAATTGTGAAACAAATCATCGACTCAAGTCATAATATCCTATTTTTAAAACTTCAACAAAACAAATGTCATGTATAAAATGAACATCCACTAGTTATATCATACTCCTATATATTTAAACGATGGAGAAATTATGTAGAATATACCTGCTAAATCTATAAATATAAAGCTTGGAAAATGGTTAGCATTTGATTTGCTCACTCTATGTTCCATTCTTTGTATATCTCTAATATATTTTGCCATTGCAGAGCATGCGAGTATTTCAATTTATAGAGTGACTAGATGATAGTTTTGTATATTTATTTTGAATTATAGGTAAAATATTATTATTTACACTTTGTCTTAATTAATATTTTTGACCAATACTTTATTCTTAATATGTATACTATTTGTTGACCAAATACATACTACTAGTTGAGTCAGTTGTAAAATAATAATATATATACTTATTTTGTTTTTGACCAAATATCAATACTTTATTGTTCATACTTAAATTGCATATCTTTATATTTTTGCTTAAGCATTTTTATATTTCCATAATTCTCAATTGAATGCATTGAAAGAATTTTTTAATATTAAATAAATTTACTTGTATTCATAAATGCATTTCATATGCTTTATTGACCAGAAATGCATACCGTTATAGAAATTTTAAAAGAATTAATTTAACATTTAGTCTCTTATGTTTATTTTAGATTTTAATAATTGATTTTTTATGTTTTAAAAGTTTTAATTTAATCCATTATATTTCTATCTTTTATATAGGTTGGTCATTTCCAGCAGTTTTGATGTTTCCACCGTTTTATTTGGAGATGTGTTCTAGTGTCCACATGTCCGCATGTCTGTCCTTGTATGCAAACCGTTTGTCACATGTGATAAAATTAACAGAAATGACCAAATTGAAACCTAAAAATAAACATAAGAAACTAAATTGAAAGTTTTAAAAGATTTAGGGACCAAATTAAAACCTAAAATAAATATGACCAAATATTAAACTAAGCCATTTTGAAATTAATAAATATTTTAATAGTAGGTAATTGAGATTACAAAGCTGCTTCACCCACGAATTAACTTTCATTCGTAAAATTTTAATTTTTTTTTAATATTACATATAGGGAGTGAGAGTATAAATCTGGAGTAGGTACTCAATAATAAAAAATATGTGTATGTTATTATTGTATTAGTAATGGTTTATTTTGTTGGAATAATATGATGGAAGTTTTTTTTGGTAAAAAACTCAATTCATATATCAAGAGTTTATTAATTTTTGTGAAGAATTAATCAAATTAAACTCATGTAAAAATCAAAATCATTGAGGTCGTAGCCTAAGCCTTAAGGCCTCACACCTTAATTATTTGACATACTGTTTTTAAGAGATTTGACATAATGGAAGAGGGCAATCTCTTATACTGTGAGAACCAAATCAAATATGTGTAAAAAGCAAATGAAGTCATAGTCTTTTGGATCACATATTTTAATTATATATAGATTTAAATGTAGTTTTGGTTCCCCTATTTTATAAAATGCGCAATTTTAGTCCCCTTATTACGTTTTGTGCAATTTTTGTTTTCCTATATTGAGAACGGATCAATTTTGTCCCCCTTATGTTTGTGAAGTTTTCACGTCATATCTAATTTTTATTTATTATTTAAATCATATTTTGTTATTTTTTCTCAATTAATCCTTTCTCAAGCTCTCCTCCAGCAGGATCAGTTCTGGAAAGAAAAGGCACGTGTCCAACAATTCATGCATGGCGACCGGAACACTTCCTATTTTCATAGGGTAGCTCGTATGAAGGCAGCAACAAAACAAATTTCCATGATTAAGAATGGGGACACCACTTATACTGACGCGGCATCCATCGAGGGACATATTCTGGATTACTTTACGGGGATTTTCCATAGTCCGCACCACTGTGCGCCCAATGACTTGGTTTCAACTTGTATCCCTTCCCTGGTTACTCCTGAGGATAACGACATGTTGTGTAAGGTCCCTTCAGCCTCTGAGATTAAAGCAGCATTTTTGGATATGAATGTTGACGGTGCTCCAGGCCCTGATGGTTTCGGGGGCCACTTCTATCATCATTTTTGGGATATTATTGCTCATGATGTGGGGCTCGCGGTACAAGAGTTCTTTCTTCATGGTAAGCTGGTTTCAAACTTGAACTCAATTCTTATTGTTCTCATTCCCAAAGTACCTGGGGCCGACAATATGGGAGACTTACGCCCCATTGCGCTGGCAAATTTTCAGTTCAAGCTCATTACAAAGATCCTGGCCGATAGACTCTCTCTTATTGCGACTAAAATCATTTTGGAACAGCAGCGCGGCTTTATCCAAGGACGCCACATATTTAACTGTGTGATCATAGCATCCGAAGCAATTAATGTGCTGAACCGTCGAAGCTTCGCGGGTAACCTCGCTCTGAAAATCAATATTAAGAAAGCTTTTGACACTCTGGACTGGTCTTTTTTTCTTTTGGTGCTAAAGAGCTTCGGCTTTAGGCATGTCTTTTGTGACTGGATCTTGAAAATCCTTCATTCGGCATGACTATCGATCCTGGTTAACTACAAGGCTGTGGGTTTCTTTAGCTGCGTGCGTGGTGTGCGTCAAGGTGATCCTCTTTCGCCTCTGCTTTTCTGTATCGCGGAAGAAGTGTTGAGCCGGGCGATTTTCCTGGCAGCTACTCTAGGCCGCATCAGCCCCATGAATTATTGTCGGGGTTTGTCTATCCCGACTCACATTTTGTATGCGGATGATATCATGATTTTTTGCAAAGCTACCAAGGTGAATGTTCGACGTATTCTGGATATATTCAGTAAGTATGGTGAGGCGTCGGGTCAGTTGGTTAATCGGAACAAGAGCAAGTATTATGCCGGGCCGTATTTCCTACACGGCTAAATGTTATCACTGCCATGCTCGGTTTTTCGATGGGTTCCATCCCTTTTATGTACCTGGGTTGTCCTATTTTTGAAGGTAAACCAAAAGCTATTCACTTTCAGGTTATTGCGGACAGAATTAAGGTAAAGCTTTCCACTTGGAAGAGGTCGCTGTTGTCTATCATGGGCAGAGTGCAGCTCGTGAACTCCATCATTCACGGTATGTTGGTCTACTCCCACTACAAGAAATCTGGTCACTTGCCAGGGCTTTTTTGCCAGGGGCACGCACCCCTGGGAAATGAATGCTTTTTGCCAGGAGTTTACCCCTGGGAAATGAATGCTCTTGCTCTTGTGAAACAAATGTTATCGAAACAACAAAGTTTTGATGAACAGTTGCAACAAGAACAAGCGCGATCCCAAAAGTTGCAACAAGAGTTATCACAACTTAAATCAAACATTCGTCAAACCCCTGGTGTGGAGGATCATGAGGATGATAGCCCATATCCAATCTATGGTGAGGAAGAGGAAGAGGACGAGGACGAGGACGAGGACGAGGACGAGGACGAGGAGGAGGATGACGAAGATGTAGAAGCGTAGTTATTTGATATGATTTGTTATATTTCGATAACTTTATCCGTAGTTTGTAATATTTTGGATAATTTTATTATGCTTTGTAATATGTTGGATCTAAACAATATTCATAGAGAATTTAATTTGGAATTTTGGATGAATTTATTTTGGGTTTAATTTTAATAATTATTGCATATTTTAATTTTTGTGGATTTTAAATATTATTTTATTAATAATTATTATTTAAAAAATATATATGATTTTTAATATTTTGGATGAATATAATATTAATTTTCGGATAATGATTTAAATTATTTTAAAAAAATGAATTAACGTTTCCCAGGGGCGAAACCCCTGGCATCACAAGCACTGACACCGTCTTGCTCGTGTCAGATGTGGCAGGCCATCCAGTTTGTTTCACAAGGGTAGGTCCCTGGCAAATTTGACAGGGGTATGCCGCAGGGAAATTTCACACGGGTATAACCCCTGGCAAAATATTTGCGACGAGGTGTATTCCCAGCGCGCGTGCCCCTGGCAAATTCCCTGGCAAGAGTGCGTTTCCCAAGGCTTTTTCGTGTTTCCCAGGGGATTTACCCCTGGCAACTGACCAGTATTCTTGTAGTGTCCATTTACTTATGGCCCGCTGCCCTGTTGAAGAAAGTCGATGCTTGGATTAGGAATTTTATTTGGAGTGGTGATATATCGACGCAGAAAGTGTGCACTGTGGGTTGGAAGTCTGTGTGTCGGCCTCTGGCTTCAGGTGGTCTCGGCATCCGTTCGGTTGCGAGTATTAATGAGTCTCTGATTTTAAAACTGGGGTGGTCCTTCATGGCTAGTTCAGACCAGTGGGCACGTCTTTGTCGTTGTCGGTTCCTTCGTAATAACTCTCCCATCTCGTATTACATCAAATCCTCTGTTTGGGCCGACATTAAAAGGTACATGGTGGCTATTTTTGAGAACTCAGTTTGGACCGATGTAAAAAGTGTTGTTTTTAAATCGGTTATTCTGTTTTTTTTTGCCTGCCACGTCAGCAAAAGGGCGGTAAATCAAAAAAATAAATTTTGCAGGGGGGTAATCTCAAAAAAATAAGAATTACAGGGGGGTAACGCAAAACTCGCATATTTTGCAGGGGGTAAAAGCCTATTAACCCTTGTTTTAATGAAACATATTTCTCATGAATTCTAATTCATTTCTCAAATAAGAATTATATGCATATGATCAACAAATGTTGATATGTCAATCATAAAATAGCATTAAACATATAGCTAGAATCATTCATTAATCCAATATCCAACAAAAAAAAAATATTCACTTCGTTCCCTTTTATAAAAAACAGTTTGAAAAAATTACACATATAAAAAAAATACATTGTAAATAGTTCTTTTCATTTAATACTCTTATAAATTTAAACTTATTTCATATATACCCCTAATTAATTATTCTAAATTCAATTAACTTATTTTTAATATTCTCTTTCATAATAAATAAGTGTATAAGTGAAATTCAACATTTAAAAAATTTGTCAAAATTTCTTATAAAAAAGAACACAAAAAATTTCACTTTTGTTTCTTATAAAAAATAACGGAGGGAGTAGAAAAGAAGGAACCTTACATTAATTCATCTTAAACTTCATCCTAACTTAACCAATGAATTCAGCAAAACATAGTAGAGATGAGATAGAGCAAACAAACAAAACATATAAGAGAAATATTGTTCAATGCATCATTTTTCTTTACATACACAAACTTAACTCATTTTATTTATCAATTGGTTTTTAATATAGAAAAAATTGAATAACAATCACATTGACTAGCTTAAAAATTGATCATCTTAACTAAATTAAATAACACATTATAGCACCAATTTTGCTTTAATTCAAATATAAATATCATATTCTAATTCATACGCAACTCCACACTACTATTTCTTTAAGTAAATATTATTTGATTTTGTTGAGGACTCCCCCAATCTACCTATGTATATCAAACATTTGAAAAAAAAAAAGCATTCAAAAACAAAGTAGCTAACTTTAAAATCAGGGGTGGTAAAACGGATCGACTGGATCGATTGGATTTGGATACTAAAGAATGGATTAAAATAATCCATTAACTATACATTAAAATTCATTCAAAGAATCCAATCTATCCATTAGAGATAAAAATCCATGTAATCAATCCATTATCATATTTCAAATGGATGAATATCCAATCCATCCAACAAAATTAATTTAAATATTATTTTTAATTTCATATAAAACTATTAATTGAATGGATTTGTAATAACAAACGAAGCACACTGAAAGGTTAAAATTATAAAACCAACAAATTTAGGGGTACGGAAAAAAAATCAACAAAGAAATTAAAACAAAAAAGTATTGTCATAAGAAAAAATTATTATTATTATTATAGACTTAAAAGTAAATATATAAGCAAAACAAGACAAACATAAGAAAATTACTATTCTTCATAGAAGTAAACTGAAACTTTGTTGGTATTGATTCTAGCCCATGAATTGCAACAGAAGAAATATTGATATTTTATATTAATATTTCTTCTGTTGGCATTCATGAGCTAGATTCAATAGCAACAGAGTTTCAGTTTACTTATATGAAGAATAGTAACTTTCTTATATTTATCTTGTTTTGCTTATTTATTTAATTTTAAGTCTATAATAATTTTTTCTTATGACAATACATTTTTGTTTTAATTTCTTTGTTGATTTTTTTTGGCACCACATAATTTATTAGTTTTATAATTTTAAACTTTCGGTGTGCTGGATTTTATGATTACAAATTCATCCATTAATAGTTTTTTATGAAATTTAAAAATAATATTTAAATAATACATGGAAATTCAACACAGATTTTCATCTATTTTCATGTTGCTTAAAAAATTCATCATATTTTCACTCGATTATAATACATGGAAATTAATATAAAAATATCTAACTAACTAGATAATGGTTTAAGTAATTCTATTCTTGGTTATATGATTTGTGATAATGTTACAAACCACACATAGCATGATTTTGTCGCAAGAACAACTAAATTATTACATCCATCATATATACTAATAATTTATTTGTTTATCTACATTATATCCCACTCATTCTTTTTATTAAAAAAATAACATTCATTTGGATCTGTTGAATCAAGATTTTTATTAAAATTTTATCCTATAGTTATCAATCAAATATATAGTTTGACATAAAATCTAAAAGTAACACATTTAATCATGCCAATGTTTTTTTTTCTTCATAAAAGGTATATGCATAAATCATCCATAATTAACTCATAAGAATGCAAGGTTATAAGGTACGTATTTGATTGTCTACATACCTCAATCCGCATGCAACATCATGTCTTAACCGAATATGAGGTGGTTGTTCTCCCATATCAATATAACATTAATTTGTACATTACATTGTGATAACTAGCACAACTTATAACAATAGTAAGGTTTATGTTATTCTACAAGTCAAAAGCAAATGTCAATAAAGTAGTGAGGTAAAGGAATAATGGTGCGGGTATAGAAAAAAATATAATTAGAAGAAGAAAGTGAGATTAAAATGAAACCGAGAAAACAAATCTATGGGTATAAGATTAAACTTATTGTTTGGTTCCTTAGTCACATTTTATTGTCCCTAATTTTTTTTTATCAAAAACTTTGTCAAAATTTATCCCTTATCTTAATTTATAGAGTTTGAATCACAAAAAAACTGAAAATACTATGTTTTTTTATTTCAAAATCATGATTTCTCAATTAGACAAAAATAAAATTCAATTACAATTGATAAAAAGTTAAAATTTATCAAGCTAAGAAACTAGAGTTCTACACTAAAATTTGGAAAAAGACGTAAAAAGAAAACATAAATTTAAGGATTTAATTTGTTTCATTCATTGGTTTGCCATGTATCACAAAGACTCTACCTATAGTGTTTTTAGTGGATAATGGCATACAAGGCCCAAAAGATTAAAAAACCCAAATGAATAACAATCAAAATAAAATGCCAACTAAAGAACAATTAACATAAAAAACCAACTAATATAATACTTAACTAATTTTTTATTTAATATAATTCTATCTTTTATCAGCATATCATGTTTTATCTCATTAAAAAAAATATGAAATGAGAAAGTATTATTAATAAATATGATATTAATGACCATTTTACAATTATGCCCCTCAAAGTTACAAATTCAAGATCTTACTATCGAGTCGATACCTCTTGGACAAATTCAAGAATTATGAAAATAATTGTATGTGTTGTTTTTAAAATTATAATAATTTATCAGACATGAAATTGAATAAAATTTAGGAAATTATTTAAATAATATTAATTTTAAAAATGGTCATTAATATATATATTAATATTAATATATATTAATGACCATTTTCAAAATGGTAATTAATATTAATTTTAAAAATGCATTAATATATATATTAATGACCATTTTTAAAATTAATATTAATTAAATAGTTTCCTGAATTTTATTCAATTTCGTGTTTGATAAATTATTATTTTTAAAAACAACACATACAATTATTTTCATAATTCGTTTGCTAATAAACTTATTACATGAAATTCTTACATTAAAAATAATTGAAAAAGTATGGATCTTTTAACACAAAAAAAAAAAAAGATATATGTGAAATAAAAATATGTTCGAACACAAATAAGAGTAAATGAGCCCTTTTAATTTTTACTAATGAGAAAGTTAAATACCAAAAAATATTGTACATTTATCAATAGAGAATATATTAAAATCACACATATTAAGAACCCTTTTATTTTATTCAATGAAAATAATACTTCCAAAGTGTTTGGACATTTTTTTTAGACAGATATGACATTGATTCTTCCTCCCAAATTGACTTTCGCAGGTGGAAATCTAATAAAAAAAGGTTATAATGTGATTGAGAATAGTGGAAAAAAAATAGGGATTATTCGAATTGTGAAACAAGTCATCGACTCAAGTCATAATATCCTATTTTTAAAAATTCAACAAAACAAATGTCATGTATAAATTGAACATCCACTAATTATATCATACTCCTATATATTTAAACGATGGAGAAATTATGTAGAATATACCTGCTAAATCTATAAATATAAAGCTTGGAAAATGGTTAGCATTTGATTTGCTCACTCTATGTTCCATTCATTGTATATCCTCTAATATATTTTGCGATTGCAGAGCATGTGAGTATTTCAATTTATAGAGTGAATTAGATGATAGTCTTGTATATTTCTTTTGAATTATAGGTAAAATATTAATATTTACAATTTAGTCTTAATTAATTTTTTTGACCAATACTTTATTCTTAAAATGTATATTATTTGTTGACCAAATACAAACTACAAGTTGAGTAAGTTGTAAAATAATAATATCTATACTTATTTTGTTTTTGACCAAATATCAATATTTTATTGTTCATACTTAAATTGCATATCTTTATATTTTTGTTTAAGCCTTTTTATATTTCCATAATTATATATTGAATGCATTGAAAGAATTTTTTAATATTAAATAAATTTACTTTTATTCATAAATGCATTCAATATGCGTTTTTGACCAGAAATGCAATCCATTATATAAATTTTGAAAGAATTAATTCAATATTAGTCTCTTATGTTTATTTTAGGTTTTAATAATTGATTTTTTATATATGTTTTAAAAGTTTTAATTTGATCCCTTATTTTCTACTGTTTACATAAGTTGATCATTTTCATCAGTTTTGATGTTTCCACCGTTTTATTTGAACACATGTTCAAGTGTCCACGTGTCCACGTATGCAAACTGTCTGTCACATGTGACAAAACTGACGGAAATGACTAAATTAAAACCTAAAATAAACATAAGAGACTAAATTGAAACTTTTAAAAGATTTAGGAACCAAGTTAAAATCTAAAATAAATATAAAGGACCAAATATTGAATTAAACCATTTTAAAATTAATAAATGCTTTAATAGTAGGTAATTGAGATTTCAAAGCTCCTTCACGCACGAATTAACTTTCATTCATAAAATTTTAATTTTTTTTTAATAATTACATATAGGGAGTGAGAGTATAAATTAGGAGTATCATAAGTACTCAATGATAAAATAATAAAAAATATGTGTATGTTATTATTGGTTTATTTTGTTGGAATAATATGATGAAAGTTTTTTTTTTTTGGTAAAAATTTCAATTCATATATCAAGAGCGATTTGATTTAACCAAAGAGATAATCTCTTGTAGTGTGAGAAGCCAAATCAAGTCCGTATAAAAAGTAAAGAAATTGAGACAATAGTCGGTTTCACATCTTAATTGTTTTTGTAAAAAATTCAACTAAAAAAATCAAAATGATTTGATCTCACAAAAAAAGGGTACGTAATCTTTACAGTGTGAAGAATCAAATCAAAATCATTTAGGTGTAGCTTAAGCCCTAAAGCCTCACACCTTAATTATTTTATTTAATGTGTTTAAGAGATTTGACGTAATGGAAGAGGGTAATCTCTTATAGTATGAGAGCCAAATCAAATTTGTGTAAAAAGCAAAGCAAATGAAGTCATAGTCTTTTGGATCACATATTTTAATTATATATAGGCTTAAATGTAGTTTTTGTTCCCCTGTTTTACAAAATGCACAATTTTAGTCCCCTTATTATGTTTTGTGCAATTTTTGTGAAACATCCAAAATTAATTAATAAGAAGAATATTAATTAAGAGAGAGTTATTGGAGTTTAATTGGAGATATTCTATTAGTTGGAAAATAGAGAATCATGAAGAATATGAGTTAATTGGTAGTAAGTGGAGGGGCATAAGGGGAATTATCCATAGAAGGGGTTAAAAGGGGGCTTAGCACTCATTCACTTCATTCATTTTTCATTTCTCACTTACTGAAGCTTAGAAATTAGTAAGCTCTCACCTCCTTCTTTTCTCTTCCACGCCTTCCTTCATTTCCACCAACAGCAACCTCAATTCATCTACAATTCTCACATGCAATATGCAATTGGAACACTAGAAGTTCAAAGAAATCCTCTCACACTACTCCTCTACCTCTTCCTCGAGTTTTCCACTCTTTCTCTTGAACCCAACTCCAAAGACATACAAATTCTGGAGAACTGATGGCTGCATGCTATTCATGGATGGAATAATTGAGGATTCCCCATCCAAATTCTGTTGATTAAGGTATGGTGTTAGTTCTTAGCTTCCTTTTCCCAAATTTAACCCTTGAAACTCAAACCCTTAACCTTTGCTGTGATGATGATGCATGTGTGTGTTCACCCTTCGTGGTTGGCTAGAAGAACATCGGGAACCAAGGATGGAAGGTGGGCTTTGCTGCAAGTAACCAACAAACCAATTTTTCTGTCAAACGCAGCACTCGCTTAGCGAACGGGATTGCTCGCCGCAGCGAGCTTATCAGTTCAGCTCAAAGCTGCTGCATGTGTTCTTTTGTTCTTTGAGCCTAGCTTCTTAACCCTTGGTAAGTTATTCTTAGCATTTCCTTTACCCTTCACAGCCTGGTGTTGGCTAGCTCATTTTCCTTGACCTTAACAATCATTCAAACACTCATGAATCCATTCCTTTTTCCTTTTCTCTTGAGCACAAGTTTTGGGGTATTCAAGTGAGTCTTGGTCAGAGAAGCTTTGGGACTGTTGCAGAGCTCATATGCAAGTTTTAAAGCTCATATCAGGTGGGTCCTATAGGTTCTTAACCTTAGTAATTTTATTAGAGCTTAGTATCCCAAAATATGTTTTGCATGCCAACATAGGTTAGGTTCTAAGTTAATGAAAGAGTAGGAATCATTCCCAATTGGCTAAACTACACATTTGGTCCCTTACGTTTATTTTAGGTTTCAATTTGGTCCCTTATATTTATAAAGTTTCAATTTGGTCCCTTACGTTTATCTTAGGTTTCAATTTAGTCCCTTCCGTCAGTTTTTGCACATGTGGCAGACGGTTTGCTTACGTGGCAGACGGTTTGCACACGTGGATTGACACGTGGACACCTGGACATGTTGACACGTGTCCAATTGAAACAGTGGAACAGTGGAATCTGACGGAAGGGACCAACTAATGCAAACTTTGATAACGTAAGGGAACAAATTGAAACTTTTTAAACGTAAGGGACCAAATTGAAACCTAAAATAAACGTAAGGGACCAAATATATAGTTTAGCCTTCCCAATTTCTACTCCCATATAATTTATTATACACTATGAAACATGTTTGTAACGAGTTGCATAGAGATTGTAGGTGTTCCTCTTTAAAAATCATGTTTCTGCAAAACAGGGGCTTGTTCTGCTGAACTCGCCGTAGCGAGTAAATATTCGTCACAGCGAGTTTGACAGAGAAAGAACCTGTATATTTTATCTTCTAAAAACTCTAGACACTCGTTTTATATCCGAATGCAACTTGGAGTTCATGAACATGCTTTAAACAATGTAAAATGTATAATATGGTAAGAGAATAACATATACATTTATTTTGTGTTAGTAACATGTTTAGGATACCTCGGGTGGGATATATTGGTTAGAACTGCTTAACTTATTTAAGAGAAAGTTAAATGGCAATTATATGCCGTGATTAAAGAATTCCTCTGAATTCTGATCATTTTATTATGCGAGCCAACGGCGGAATCCGAACCTCAATATTCGGTATTACGCAGAGTCAGGCACCTGAGATAGGCTTGCCTCGGGTGACCTTTGAAGAGTAACTCGACAAGATAATAATTCTGTGTTACACTTTATTTTATTAATGATTAATACATGATTATGTGAAACAGTTGAACTTAGATTATTACACTATCTAGGTTCCCCCGGTGTAACACCCCAAAATTTAGAAATAGTTATTTATTTAGAATATGGTTTATTTAGGTGTTTATGTGCTAAGTAAATTATTTGATAAGTTGGAATTTATTTAATTTAGTGAGAACAAGAGAATTATTTGAAAAATAGAATTAATTAAGATATATTTTAGAGATATAATTTAGAGATATATTTTAGGAACATATTATGAAAATAAAAGATTAGATTTTTATGAAAAATAAGATGAGAGTTTTAAGGAAAATCTATTATGGAAACAAATCTGATGAGAATATCTTTTCTTCTAGGAAAAGAAACCTAGTTTAGTTGCCTATAAATAGATTAAAGAGAAAAGAAATCAGGAGAGCAAAGCCGACACAATGATAGAAACATGGGGAGACCTTGGAGAGCTAGGGCATAGCACGAGGGATCACCAACAATGAAGCATTAGAGAATTTCTGCATAATCGAGGTAAGGTTGTTCATGCATAGGGGTAGTGTTAACCATAAGAGTAGTCAAGGGGACCTTGCCCTCCATCCCTTTTCCCTTTTCTTTTCTTTTCTTTTCTTTTTTGATGTTCATACCTTTCTATAAATTTCTCTTAATTGTTGTTATTGTCACGGTTCAATCACATGTTTATTATTTTGAATATGATTCATTCCCTTGCATGATTGGTTTCTCTAGGTTTATGAATATATGTGTGTCATGCATATCTTGACTCTTCGAATCAATGGTTACATGATTTATCATAAACTTGGTGGACTTGTTGTACTGTCGTTTTGGTACAATACATCTCATAATTAATTATTGCAAAATAAACTCATATTAATTGAATTGATTCAAAGGTAAAACGTGTGCCTGTTTAGTTTGGTTTATTTACTTTAATTATAGTCTAGGTCGAGTCTCTCTAATAATTAGGTGTCGATAATTAGTGTCGTTATTATTGATTTTAATTAATAAAGAATTCTAGGTGAACTAGACGCGAGTGTAATTGGAGTTTGATCTATTTTGTGTTAATTAATTTGGTGTTGAGTTTAATGGGTGTCAAGTTTATTTGGTGTTAAGTTTAATTGGTGTTTTGGTGTTGAATTTATTTGGTGTTGGTTTAATTTGCGGTAGTTTATTAAATATAATTAGTGTTGTTGCTTGATGTTATGGTGGCCGTTGTGTCACCGTTTGTCGTGTTGCTATGGTGGTTTTGGGCCGCCGTTTGTCGTGTTGCTATGGTGGCCTTGAGCTGCCGTTTGTCGTGTTGCTATCGTTGTTGTGTTGTTGTAGTTGTTACTTGTCGTGTTGTTGTTGATTCTAATCAGTTGATAATGATGTTGAAAATATGGAATTCCTATTGATGTTGTCTTTAAGCCGTTGATTATTGATGTTGATTCCATAAAGATGTTGATTGTGATAGTTGTTGAATTTGATGTTGTCGGGTCGAAATATGCTCATGCATTCATTCATGTGTCAGTCCCGGTGTTGATAAATCGGTGTTGATAATTCGGTGTTGATAAATCGGTGTTGATAATTTGGTGTTGATAAATCGGTGTTGAATTGGTACCACATGCATTTAAAGAGACTAGGTCGCATTGCATCCATTGTCTAATTGGGTTGAATTTAAATTGATTGAGTTGCTATGTTTATGAGTTGTGTTTGTTTATGTGTTTGATCGTCCCAGAGGATGATATTTTGTGTATTATGTTTTCCCTATTCTTGTGTGTTAATACACCGATGCCTTGTGTGAATATAATCTCACCCCTTGCTTTTTGTCTTGTCTGGCTTGACCCTGTGATTGTGAAATCGCAGTATCTACAGGTTATCAAGTTTTCGAGTTCGAGTCAAGTGGAGCCCGCTCTGATTGTGACACTTGGGAAGAAGTCTTAGAGTCTAGGATGTTTTGCTACTTTATTTTTAAAACTAATCTATTTTATTGGAAAATAAATTACTATGTTTTATCTTTATAATAGTTTTTGAATAATTTCAATATTGGTGTCCAATTCTATAGTTATTTTATCCGCTGCATGATGTCTCTTAAAAGGAATTTTCAAAAAGGTATTGTAAAATTAGAATATTAGTAGTCTCGGGTTCGGGGCGTATCACCCGACGTAGTCGCCATTAAGAGGGTAGTAGGACTCACTGAGGCTTAGTAGTCTCACCCCACTCCAAATCAATTTTTTTAGGTAAACAGGTTATCCGGAGCAAGGACCAGGAAGGAGACTGACAGTCGGAGCTGAGCTTGGGATGTCAGCCTAGAAGATTTATTCTTCTTCTTGCTATTAGTTATCTTGTTTACTCAGAAATTCTTGTATTGTACCGCTATACTTTAGTAATTTATCATATTGGATTTAATCTTTGTATTCGTTCAAGTTGTTAATTTATAAATTAATCAGTAATTTATTTGTACTCAGATCCATTTATTTATGTCTTGACTAAATATTCTAGATATTTTAGTTGGGGCGTTATAATTTGTTTTCCTATATTGAGAACGGTTCAATTTTGTCCCCCTTATATTTATGAAGTTTTCACGTCATATTTAATTTTTATTTATTATTTAAATCATATTTTGTTATTTTTTAAATTAAACATAAACTTTGAAATTAAAATTAAATTTAAGTGTGTTCATTTTTCTTCATCTTGTTCTTCCTAAATATAAGCATGTATAATTTTCCATGTCATTTAAAAAATGTGTCTAAACATCAAAATTGCACAAAACAGAATAGGGGGACCAAAATTCTGCATTTTATAAAATAGAGGGATCAAATTTGCACAAAACAAAATAAGGAGTCCAAAATTGCGCATTTTGTAAAATAGAGAGACCAACACTATACATTTATAAAATCTGATAAAGTAAATATTTTTCTCGTTAAAACTGTTAGAGCTATGATCTTAGGTATATATTGAAACCGAGGTCAAATTAATGAATTTTCTTTGTTTCAATTATGTTTTGGCACGATTTATTCATAAGAAAAATACAAACATATTTCAAATCCTAGAATACAAACATGTATAATTTTGGAATCTAACTTATGAAATAAAAAAATGCTAAATAATGCACCCGGTGTACTAGTTAAGTAAATTATTATGGAAATTTTATCTTGGAAATTGTGCAATCAAGATTTAAATATGATTTCAGTCCCTGCAATTATGCTTCATTTTGAAAACAACCCCTATAAAAAAAGTTTCATTTTAGTCCCTGCAAAATCTTAAAACTTTTAAAATAGCCCTTGAGCAGGATTCTCTGATGACATGTCCCATTTTGTTTGACATGGAAGATAATTTTTCTTTTTATATTTATTTGGATTAACGGATTTATTCCATTTATCAAAAGCCCTTTTATGATTACAAAGGCCCTTTTATGAAGAAAATTTCTCTTCCCACCCCTTATGTTTCTTTTATACACGTTAATCTTCCTTTTGCCCTTGAATAAATATTTCGGAACGCGATTTTAAAATTTTGTTTACCTTGAAAAAAAATTCGGAATGTGTTTTCAATACTTCAAAATATGTCACTTTAACACATTGCACATGTACATTGTTAAGCCTCCCCAGTAATTAGAGAAAATATCCATAGAGTGAAAAAGAAGTTTGCAGACAATTTTTTTTTTTAAGCAAAAGGAATGCAACTGGAAAACCAACTACAATTCTCTAAATAGATAAATAAAAAGAGATAAATACAAAAAGAGAAGGGGGACAAGACCAAAACCTTCTCTGGCAAAAAGTAAGAAAAGAAAAGCAAGGCAAAACAAAGGAAAAGAAAAACAAAAGCGACAAAAGAAAAGCAAAAAGGAACTCGAACTACAACCTATTCTTACCCCTAGCACGGGTATTATGAACATTAACACCCTTATGAGAGTTCTTTTTCTTAGCCTTAGACACTACCTCAGTAAAAGGCTCTTCCATAGCAGCAGGGCAGTTCTTCAAATAATTAATAGCTGCCGCATTTTCTTCCTCGTCAGTATACACCTTGTGACTAATGTTACTAGCCTCCTTATCCTTCCAAACTCTTAAAATCTCCAAGTCATGAGCAACATGAGGATTTATAACAGCTTCAGAAGCAGTGACGATGGAAGAAGTCGTACCACACCAAGGAGGGGGATCTTGGATGTAGTCTGCGTCTGTCACTGCATCACTCCAAGAACCAACAATCCGCAAGTCTGGAGTGAAACATTGCGGCTCCACACTTGGTTTCTTAACTAGCTCAATAGCATGAACAATCTCAACTTGCCTTGGCTCATTATCTCTTGTAGGATTCTAAAAATTCAGTAGCCACAACTTGAATGCTTGCAATTACAGCAGACTCTAAAACAGGCGAACCAGCTTGCAATTGCATTTCACTATCACAATTAGATTCACCCCTAAGAGAAGAAGTGATCTTATCAAGATTATCTAAAATCCGAGTACTCAACTTAGGCACGGGAGTGGTGATAATATTACTAGTATCATTGTTCCCTTCCTTTGGACTTGGCACTTCAATATCCACAATATTAGTGTTTTCTTTTACTGCAACTGGGACATAAATTTGCTTTGGTTCTTGTTGAAGTAACAATATTTGTCATAAGGAAGGAGGGTTTGAATTGTGACCTTTTAAAATTTTTGCTGCAATACTAAATCAAAGGTAAGTAACAAAATGAAATCACACAATTTGTTGAAGATTAATCTCCTAAGATGTATAAGCAGAAATAAAAGTGATATGTGTGATTAGTGTTTGCTTAAAGTAAAGAGTAGGGAAAGAAGAAAACAAACACAAGGAATTTATCCTGGTTCACCCCTTAATGATATGGGCTACTTCCAGTCCCCACTTTGAGTGAGATTATCCACTATAATCTAGAGCAAGATTACAACAAGTTCTTCCCTTAACCTTAACCAAGGCCAAGTAACAAAATCAGTTATCACCAACTGATTTTCCACTCAATCAATTCTCAACTAATTAACTTGAGTTAGATCTCTCAAAGATATGAAATGGTTTTGGATCTTACAAGCTTATACCAACCTAAACTAGTTGTATATGCTCAAAATAAATTACACTCAAGATACTCAATGAATTCAGATCCTAAATGCTAGAAAGCTTTGGAGTATGAGTGAAGAAGGAGAGCTTTAAGATTGCTTAGTGAAATGTAAATCAATGCTTTAGATTGCTTGAAAACTCTTGCTCTTCCTTGTAGCCAACCTTGCTATTTATAGATGAAGAAGTTCCTCTGAATTGAACTTCAAATATTGTTGTTGAGAGTGTGAAATAGCCGTTGCCAAATGGGCAAAACAGTCTATTAAAATCTGTCCTTTTTTAAGTAAGCCTGGAGACCATTCTTCCTATGGTCTCTGCTAAATGGATTGGAAGGAATATTAAGCATATTCTGTTTTCCAACTGTAATGAGCTGTTTCTGATGTTATAACCGTTGTAGAACAATAGCCCGTGTGTGGAAATAGCTTGTGGATAAGAATGTAGCTTGTAGCCTAAATCTGGGAGACCATTCTCCTGTCTGCTGGAGACCATAGCTTCTTGTGTGAGAAAAGAAGCAAACGAATTTGCTGAGTTGTTGCAAGCTGTTTGACAGTTGTTGAAGACTTAGCAAAGCATAGCATAGCCACTATTCAAGTGTACTTGCAAAGGACATGTGAATAGTAAGTCTTTGCCACTTGTATGACAAAGTGAAGCTTCTCTTTCATAGGCTTGTACTTGCAAATAGTATTTCAGTCCTTTGCTGGGTGCTTTGTCTAATTCTCATTGGTCTAGATTTTTCTTTAATGATGATATTGGAGAACATAAGACCTTGTCAATAATTTGTGAGCTTTTACTTCCTTAAAAGCACTTAAATGAGTAAGCTCAAGGATCAAAATTATTCCTTGCCTTAAAAGACTTATTCCAAACTGTTGTAATACTATATTTAAGTCTTGTATAAAGTTCATCCTTGTCCCATATGAAGTTGACTTAAATAAGTGCTTATCCAATGAATACGTGAGTCTGAGAGACCATTCAGAGACCGTTCTCCAGACAAAAAATTGCTTATTTGTTTCTTGCGATTAAGACATTATGATATTAACTTTTTGCATCTGTCTTATATTAAATCACTCAAAAGCACTTGTTAGATCACAAGATAATCAGAATATAATTAAAACTTAATTAAGGATGTTTTGTTATCTTTAAAACATCAAAATAGGATTTTGTCTCAACAATCTCCCCCTTTTTGATGATGACAAAACCTTAATTAATTTTTTGATTATGATTCTGATAAAAATAATAATTGAAATATTTGCTATGTGATTTAATCAAAGATCTCCCCCTCAATTTATGCATTCTATATCAAGTCATGAATTTATGCATATGCAAATTGAGTAACAAATATTTAGAAACATAATTTTGAATAAAACAAGGTCATTCATTAATCAAAGCTCATAATCAGAGAATATGACAATATTCAAATACATGATTAATGATCAAAAGTGATTCAAATTTAAACATAAATCAGAATTAAAACAAACATACAAAAAGAAGTTAATAAGAACTTCTTATCATATCTAAAACAAGTTCTGATTAAACAACAGTTCACAAAAGTTAGATTTTTCTAAAATCTCCCCCTAAATCTCTCAGAATCTCTTCTCCCCCTTTTGTCATTAGCAAAAAGTAGAGGGAGGCAGCAAGGCACAGCTACTGTGGCAAAGTTGGAGAGGAATCATCAGAACTGGAGGAGGATTTTGGAATTTCTTCAGTTGGTGGAGCAGGATTTGCTGGTGGAGGAGGTATGGGCATTGCAGGGCAAAATTCTTCTGCAAGTCAAGTCCTAAAGATCTGTTGCTCTTGCATGAAATAAGTGAGAATGTTGAAAAACTTCTCCATATGTTTTCTGGTCTTAGCAACATCTTTTTCAACCTTTGATCTTTTCTGGGGTCTAGGATCAAAGGGAAGGGGATTATTAGAGTTTGGATATGCAGCAGTATCAATGTGTGGAGCATTGGTGCAAAAAGAACCAAGTGAGGCAAAATTTTGTGGAAATGAGGGTAGTGATGGACCTGCATCATTAAAGATGGGTGGAGGAAAATGTGAAAATTGTGAGAATTGTGGTAAATTTGGAACAGGGTTTCTCATCAAATTTTTCAACATCTCAGCTTGTTGGTAGGAGTCAAAAGTTGTTTGAGGATGTGTTATAAGTGGTGAAAACAGAGAGGTATTGATAGGAGTGTTCATGGTTGTAAAACCATCAAGAAGAACTGAAGTGAATTTGTTCACACTTGGACCTAAATTATCCTCAAAGGCAGAATCAAATTCTAAAGATATACCTAGGTCTCTAGAATCAGATGGATTACCTTCAGTCATGATTTGTTTACCCTTGTCTGCTGCTGAAGGAATTGGGAGAACGTTCTCCAGATGGTCTTCCTGAGTTGTTACCACATCAGCTAGCAATCTTAGGTTTTCTGGTTCAGGGTTTTCAAAGGCCTCTCTTTTTCTCTTTAAGCTTTGATCATTGGCAGCATGATCTTCAATCTCACTTACATGCTTCATTCTTCCAATATTTGTCAAGGTGAAAGTGGTTGAGGTGTTCTTTCCTGAAGGTGTGAAAAACACAAGAAGGGGGGGTTGAATTGTGTTTTGGGTAGTTTTAATAAATTTCTTCTAAGTTACAGAGAACTTATCAGAGGTTGCAGCGGATTAGAAAACAAAACACAATTACGAGTAACTTTTAGGGAAGAGAGAAAGAGAGAAAGATCGAGACAGAGATTTTTATACTGGTTCCTCTCACAATCCGAGAGTAGTCCAGTCCTCTTGTACTTCCAAGAGAGTTCACTATAATCACCAAAGATTACAATTGCTCAAGCACACAAGCAAGAGACTTCCAATGCTCAAGTATACAAACAAGAGACTTCCTAATGCTCAAGCACGCAGGCAAGAGACTTCCAATACACAAGTTTAGAAAAAAACAGAGTCTGAACAATTGATATAAAGATCAATGTTCAGTTACAAATTAAATACAACTTTTGATACAAGACTTAACTTAGAATCTTAATACAAAATTCTAAGGTTCAACTAATGAATTAACAGAAGCTGAAACTGGTGTCTTGGATTTTGAATATGAGTTCAAGTTGTATTTTCAGTTTTGTGCTTTAGGATGAATTTAACAGAGTAACAGCTCTTTTCAAATTGTTCAAGTATGTCTCCCAAAGCTTCAAACTTGCTCCAATTTATAGAAGAAGGTGGAGCGTGTTTGATTTGAATTAGATACAGTGAGATTGCGCCAGCTGTAGGATAGTACCTTTGATATCCAAATCAGGTAACCTTGTATGCGATCAATCTTGGGTGGAAAGATTTATCCAAATCAGGTAAAGAGTTCGTACAATAGTACTAACGTCACTTTTCTGTGGATAAGATTGATTCCATCAGCTTTTGGAATGTCAGAGTATAATCACTGATGCAGAGAATGTTCTTCTGACAAAAACGGCTCTCACTGCTCTTTATCAGAGTCTGATATGCATCTTCTGATGAATAAAAATTTGCATCTTCTGATGAACCAAATATGTATCTTCTGATGTCTTCAAGTTCTGATCAGAGTTTGCTTTGCCATATCAGAGCTTCCAATGTGCTTTAAATGAATACAAAAATTAACTTGAATATCTGCACACTTGGATTAAATAATTAGTATACCCTATTGTATATTAATACTTTTGTTATCATCAAAACTTAATTGGATCATGTCAGAACCTCTTTTGTTCCAACATTTCCATCTTCTCCTGAGAGACTAACTCCAAAATGCCTAAACACCCTAGTGAGAAACATTCCATATGGAAGTGAGATCTTTTTAGATGAAAGCTCAATGGTATGGATCATGTGTTGGATGAGGACATAAGGGAAGTTTATTTTGATTTTGTTAAACATGTGATACATCATCATCATGTCAATGTCTGTGACTTTGTTTTTGCTCCCTTTTCTAGGAAAGATGGAGTGGAGACACATGTTGTGAAGCATCTTGTAGTCATGCCTGAGTTGTGATGATGGAGGGTTGAATTTGAGGATGGTTCCAGGTTCAAACATCTCTGACATCAAATCCTTTTTGTTCAATCCTGCCATTTTGAACCAGCTTGGTCCATAAAGTTTGTGACCAGAGATAGGTAGGTTTAATAGTTTTGCTAAAACTTGTTCAGATAGCTTGATCTTTGTACCCTTGATTTCATAAGCAATGTAGCTTCTTTCAGAAGAAATGACAGCATTGAAATAGAAGGCTTCTATGAGGTTTGGGTAGAAGGTTTCTTTAATGCTGAAAAGGTGAGTCCATCCAAGAGGATCTGTGAATTTTGTGAGATCATGGTTGGTGTTGATGAGGTCTTCAAGGTTGTAAACCCTTCCTGGTAGCACAGTTTTGGTTCTTGAGAAATTTTTGAATTCTGTCAAGCATCCTTTGTGAATCAAAGGAGTTGTTTCTTGAGGAGGAACATCTTCTTCTTCTTCTTCTGAAGAGTTAGATTTTGAAGAGGGTTTTGTTTTGGTTTTTGAGAAAGAGGTTTTTCTTGAGTAAGTTTTGATCTGAGGACCAGAAAAAGTTTTTGGTGTATCAGAGAGGGTGTCATCAGAATCAGAAACTGAGTAGACTGTGGTGTCAATAACTGGTTTTACACCAGCACCAAAAGCAATCCTATTTGACCTACGAATTTTTGAGGAATTAAAAGATTTGGCTTTTGATTTTTTGGTTTTAGAAGTGGAAACTGTTTTGGTAACTGCAGTAGTTTTGGTAGTGGGTGGAGGAGTGACAGTTATTTCTTGAGAAATAGCTTTAGAAACTGGTTGAGAACATTGAAGGGGAATGACATTTTCCAAAATGGTTTCTGAGGTAGCAGGGATGGTTTCAATGTTGATTGGAACAGTTCCAATGAAAATTTGACTAGTAATAACTTGGGATTGAGTTGCATGTTCAGTTTCTACAGAGTTATGAACAGGGTTAACTAGGTTTTGGTTAATTTCTTGGTTAGATGATTCGATTTCAACCTCATTATAGTGATCAGAGAGGGATTTGAAAGACGTATTTGATGAAGATTTGTTACCTGAGTTTTTTGGTGGTGAGGTTGCAGATGGTGGTGAAAGAGAACGAGTGGATGAAGATGAAGTCTTTGACTTCCTGATCTTGACTCCAGGCATCTTGACTCTAGCCATTGTTGAGAGGATGAAGATGATGAATAGTAACCGGTTTCTAGGGATTTTGTGAATAGTGATGGAAGAGAGAAAGGTTTTCGGATTCTTTGAAAGGAGAGAAGTGTGAGAGATATATTTTCTTTGGTTTAATAAAGAAATATGGAAGAGTGTTTGGAGAATAGGAATAGATGATTGATGATAGGTTAGGTGATAGACTTAGTACTAATTACACTATTTGGTTTGTACTTGAAAAACTCAAAACTAGGATAGTAATAATGACTAGGGAGAGAGAGAGATATCCATAAAAAAAAAGGTGGGAAGAGGAAAGGTTTTGGTTAAAAAAATTATTTTATTTTGATAAGAAGAATATATAAACTAATATTGTTCTTATATGGTTAAAAATTTGTAGGAAGCATTATTTGTAATTTTGAGATTTTGTTCAACAATAAATTTTTATAAATTTTTATTTGATTGGATTTTTAATGATTTTTAAATTTTCATTAATAAATATAAACCTATCCTCAACTAGAGGTTTAGTAAAAATGTCTGCTAACTGATTTTAAGTATCCACAAATATTAATTCAACATCCTTTTTGCAAACATGATCTCTAATAAAATGATGCTTAATTTCAATTTGCTTTGATCTAGAATGTTGAATGGGATTCTTTGATAAATTGATAGCACTAGTATTATCACAGAGAATTTTAATATTTGTGTACCTTAATGAAAAATCTTCAAGTTGGTTTTTGATCCATATCACTTGAGAACAACAATTTGCAGCTGACACATATTCTGCTTCTGTTGTTGATAGTGCTATGGTATTTTGCTTTCTGCAACACCAACTTACAAGAGCTTCACCAATAAATTGACATGCTCCACTTGTGCTCTTTCTTTCATGTTTATCACCAGCATAGTCAGCATTACAATAGGCCTTAAGATCAAAATGTGATCCCTTTTTGTACCAGAGACCAACATCAGGAGTACCTACTAGGTACCTAAAAATTCTTTTGACTGCTGTGAGGTGTGATTCTCTTGGAGAAGTTTGAAATCTTGCACAAAGACCAACTGAGAAAACAATGTCTGGTCTACTAGCAGTTAAATAGAGAAGTGATCCAATCATCCCTCTATATTCCTTTTCAGACACATGTTTTCCATTTTCATCTTTGTCTAAATTTGTTGATGGATGCATTGGTGTAGTCATGATTTTTGCTTCACTCATTTTGTATTTTTTGAGTAGATCTTTGATGTATTTTTCTTGACAGATAAAAGTACCATCATCTTGTTGCTTGATTTGCAAGCCAAGGAAAAATCTGAGTTCTCCCATCATGCTCATCTCAAATTCACTTTGCATAAGATTTGAAAATTCTTCACACATTTTTTCATTAGTAGCACCAAATATAATATCATCAACATAAACTTGCACAATCAATAAATCTTGTTTATTAGTTTTTATAAAAAGAGTAGTGTCAATTTTACCTCTAGAAAATCCATTATCTAGTAGAAAAGTACTTAGTCTTTCATACCATGCTCTTGGTGCTTGTTTAAGTCCATAAAGAGCTTTGGTTAATTTAAAAACATGATTAGGTTTATGTTCATCTTTGAACCCAGGAGGTTGATGTACATAAACTTCTTCATTTAAAAATCCATTTAAGAATGCACTTTTTACATCCATTTGAAAAAGTTTGAAACATTTATGAGATGCATATGCTAGTAATATTCTGATAGCTTCTAACCTTGCTACAGGTGCAAATGTTTCATCATAGTCTATACCTTCTTGTTGATTGTAACCTTGAGCAACAAGTCTTGCCTTGTTTCTGATTACCTTACCATTTTCATCAAGTTTATTTCTGAAAACCCATCTAGTGCCAATGATTGAATGATTTGGAGGAGTAGGTACCAGGTTCCAAATTTCATTTATTTCAAATTGCATTAACTCTTCTTTCATGACTTCAATCCATGATTCATCAACAATTGCTTCATCAATTGTCTTAGGTTCAATTTGAGAGATCATGGCTAGATTGGTTTCATTAACTTGAAAAGATCTTTTTGTTCTTACTCTGTCACCAATATCTCCTATAATCTGTTCTTGTGGATGGTTTACCACTACCTTCCAAGTTTTAGGTGTTTCTTTTGGAGAAGCTTCTACAGGAGTTTCTTTTGGTTGAGTTTGATCTTCTTCTTCATCATTTTCAATTTGAACAGATTGTTCTTCAAATTCATCAAACTTAACATGCATACTTTCTTCAAGAGTTTTAGTAGTTAAATTAAAAAATCTATAAGCTTTAGATGCTAGAGAATAACCTAGAAATAACCCTTTGTCTGATTTAGCATCAAACTTTCCTAAATTATCCTTGATGTTCAAGATATAGCAGAAGCATCCAAAGATATGAAAATATGAAATGTTTGGTTTTCTGTCTTTCCAAAGTTCATAAGGAGTTTTGTTTAAAACTTTTCTTATTGAAACTCTATTTAAAATGTAACATGCAGTGTTGATGGCTTCTGCCCAAAAATATTTTTCAACATTTGATTCATCAATCATGGTTCTAGCCATTTCTTGTAAAGTTCTATTTTTCCTTTCAACAACTCCATTTTGTTTAGGAGTTCTTGGACAAGAAAAATTATGAGAGATTCCATTATCATTTAAGAATGATTCAAAGTGAGAGTTTTCAAATTCTCCACCATGATCACTTCTTATAGAAATGATATTGGATTCTTTTTCATTTTGAACCTTTTTGCAAAAGTTTTTAAAGTATTCAAGAGATTCATCTTTATGTTTTAAAAACAAAACCCATGTAAACCTTGAGTAATCATCTACAATGACAAAGCCATAATTTTTACCTCCTAGACTTGTAGTTTCGACAGGTCCAAATAAATCTATGTGAAGTAGTTCAAGAGGTTTCTTGGTTGATATAAAATCTTTTGGTTTAAAACTACTTTTAGCTTGTTTTCCCTTTGTACAGCTTTCACACAATTTATCTTTGTCAAAACTGATCTTAGGTAATCCTCTTACTAGATCAAGTTGAGAAATTTTAGCTAATGTTCTCATACTTACATGTCCTGATCTTTTGTGCCAAATCCATTTGTCTTTTTCAAGAGTTACAAAACATGATTCAGCAGGTAATTCATCTAAGTATAGAAAATACACATTTTTCATTCTTGATCCTTTGAAAAGAGTTTTTCCAGAAGATAATTGTTTGATTTCACAAGTATCAGTTTTGAATACAACTTCAAGACCATTGTCACACAATTGACTAATGCTTATTAAGTTATGTTCAAGACCTTCAACATAGTGAACATTTTCAATTTTAGCTGAGTTAATCTTACCAATCATACCTTTACCTTTGATGCTAGCTTTTTCATTATTTCCAAAGGTAACTGATCCACCTTCTTTTCTTTCAAAAGATAGGAAGTTTTGTCTGTCTCCAGTCATATGCCTTGAGCATCCACTGTCCAAGTACCAAGGCTTTTTCTTGACTGTTAGAAGACATTCCTGCATTAGAAGTTAGTAAGGCTTTTGGTACCCATACTAATTTGGGTCCTTGAGAGTTAGTTTTTGTGTTAAAAGGTTTTTGAAAATTATGTCTTCCAGTTTTAAAAACTTGTTTTTGAGGTTTTATCGCTTTTCAGTCTTTCTTTGGAGATTGTTTAAAGACTGATCTTTCTTTTCCTGTAAAACCTTTTTATGACAGAAAAATCTTTTGTGACCTTGTGTATGACAGTAAGAACAAAATAACTTTCTTACTTTCTTTTCCTTCTTAGGTCCAAAGAAATCTTTGTATAAATTTTGTTTAGAACCTAAACCACCTTTGTTAAGACATCTTATTTGTGATCCCATGATGTTTTCCAATGTTTTAGTAGATGTTACAAATTTTGATAGATCTTTTTCTAAAGCAAACATATTTAGTTTTAAATTAATGTTTTCCTTTTGAAGGTTAATATCAGCTTTTGGTTTGGGTGATTCTTCATGATTGGTTTTCAAAATTATTATAGTTTCTTTTAAAGTTTGAATCTCATTTTTAAAAGGATCTCTTTCCTTGGTTAATCTATCAATTTCATTTTTGAGTTCACTATTTTTTTGATTTGTAATTTGACAGTCATATAGAAGATTATCAAAGAGATGTTCAGTTTTAACATAAGATTAGCAAGGTTCAAGTGTTACCTCTTCACTGTCTGATTTTGTCATTAGACAGATGTTGGCTTCTTCTTCTTCTGTATCTCCTAGATCATCCAAATCATCCCATGTAGCCATCATTGACTTCTTTTTAAAGAAAGGTTTGCTTTGCTTCAGCTTTGGACAATCAGTTTTGAAGTGACCAAGTTGATTGCAGCCATAGCATCTTATCTGACTCATGTCAGTTTCTGGTTTGGATGGATTTCTTCTAGGTGGGAATGATTTTTTGATGTGATTTCTTCTCTGCATGAGCTTTTGAATTCTTCTTGATAGAAAGGCTAGTTCTTCTTCATTATCATCTTGAAGAACATCATCACCTTCTATTTCTTCATTTTTTGATTGTTCTTCTGTTTGAGATTCTAGTGCAATCATCTTTTTCTTTTGAGGTTTTTCTTCTTGAAGAATGGCTTCATGAGCTTTTAATGAGCCAATAAGATCCTCAAGTTTCATCTCAGATAAGACTTTGGATTCAGTGATTGCAGTTACTATATGTCTCCAATGCTTTGGCAAACATCTCAGCAACTTTCTAATTCTTTCATGCATGTAATAGCTTTTCCCAAGGGAATTTAGCTCATTTATGATTACTGTGAATCTTCCATACATTTGATCTACAGTCTCATCTTCCTGCATTTCAAACAGTTCAAATTTTCTTACCCCAATATCAATTCTGGTTTCTTTTATACGGCTGGTTCCTTCATGATGAGTTTGAAGTGTGTTCCACATTTCTTGTGCAGTTTTACATTCCATGATTCTGTCATATTCTTCCCTGCACAAAGCACATTTAATAAATAATTTAGCTTTAGTGTTTAGAAGTACCCTATCAGCTTCAGTTGTAGTCCATTCAGCTTGAGGTTTTAGAGTTGTGGTGTCTTTGGTTAGTGGTATGTATTCTCCAATTTCTATAACAGACCACATGTTGTTGTCTTGTGATCTTAGAAACAGTTCCATTTTATCTTTCCAATAGTAATAGTCATCTCCTTCAAATAGAGGTGGTCTATTTGAAGATCCTCCTTCTGAAATGAATTTTGCAGCTTTTGCCATTACTTCCTTCCTGAATCTTTTCCTCTATCACTTGTTAGATGCTTAGTTTTAGAGGCAGTGCTCTGATGCCAATTGAAGTAACAATATTTATCACAAGGAAAGGGGGTTTGAATTGTGACCTTTTAAAATTTTTGCTGCAATACTAAATCAAAGGTAAGTAACAAAATGAAATCACACAATTTGTTGAAGATTAATCTCCTAAGATGTATAAGCAGAAATAAAAGTGATATGTGTGATTAGTGTTTGCTTAAAGTAAAGAGTAGGGAAAGAAGAAAACAAACACAAGGAATTTATCCTGGTTCACCCCTTAATGATATGGGCTACTTGCAGTCCCCACTTTGAGTGAGATTATCAACTATAATCTAGACCAAGATTACAACAAGTTCTTCCCTTAACCTTAACCAAGGCCAAGTAACAAAATTAGTTATCACCAACTGATTTTCCACTTAATCAATTCTCAACTAATTGACTTGAGTTAGATCTCTCAAAGATATGAAATGGTTTTGGATCTTACAAGCTTATACCAAACTAAACTAGTTGTATATGCTCAAAATAAATTACACTCAAGATACTCAATGAATTCAGATCCTAAATGCTAGAAAGCTTTGGAGTATGAGTGAAGAAGGAGAGCTTTAAGATTGCTTAGTGAAATGTAAATCAATGCTTTAGATTGCTTGAAAACTCTTGCTCTTCCTTGTAGCCAACCTTGCTATTTATAGATGAAGAAGTTCCTCTGAATTGAACTTCAAATATTGTTGTTGAGAGTGTGAAATAGCCGTTGCCAAATGGGCAAAACAGTCCATTCAAATCTGTCCTTTTTTAAGTAAGCCTGGAGACCATTCTTCCTATGGTCTCTGCTAAATGGATTGGAAGGAATATTAAGCATATTCTGTTTGCCAACTGTAATGAGCTGTTTCTGATGTTATAACCGTTGTAGAACAATAGCCCGTGTGTGGAAATAGCTTGTGGATAAGAATGTAGCTTGTAGCCTAAATCTGGGAGACCATTCTCCTGTCTGCTGGAGACCATAGCTTCTTGTGTGAGAAAAGAAGCAAACGAATTTGCTGAGTTGTTGCAAGCTGTTTGACAGTTGTTGAAGACTTAGCAAAGCATAGCATAGCCACTATTCAAGTGTACTTGCAAAGGACATGTGAATAGTAAGTCTTTGCCACTTGTATGACAAAGTGAAGCTTCTCTTTCATAGGCTTGTACTTGCAAATAGTATTTCAGTCCTTTGCTGAGTGCTTTGTCTAATTCTCATTGGTCTAGATTTTTCTTTAATGATGATATTGGTGAACATAAGACCTTGTCAATAATTTGTGAGCTTTTACTTCGTTAAAAGCACTTAAATGAGTAAGCTCAAGGATTAAATTATTCCTTGCCTTAAAAGACTTATTCCAAACTGTTGTGATACGATATTTAAGTCTTGTATAAAGTCCATCCTTGTCCCATATGAAGTTGACTTAAATAAGTGCTTATCCAATGAATACGTGAGTCTGGGAGACCATTCAGAGACCGTTCTCCAGACAAAAAATTGCTTATTTGTTTCTTGCGATTAAGACATTATGATATTAACTTTTTGCATCTGTCTTATATTAAATCACTCAAAAGCACTTTTTAGATCACAAGATAATCAGAATATAATTAAAACTTAATTAAGGATGTTTTGTTATCTTTAAAACATCAAAATAGGATTTTGTCTCAACACTTGTCTATATTTATTCTTAGATAAATCCTCTTTATCTGCTGCAAAATTAAAATCCCTCTTCTTGCAATTTTCAAAGTGATGACCAATATTCTTACAATATGAACAATAATCCGGAAGATTTTCATATTCTAGTTCCACAAAAAATGCAAATCCTTTTCTCTCAACAAGGATCTCATAACTCAACTCATTTGAAATATCCAAATCAACCAGAACCCTAACAAAATGGCCAAAAGTACGATCAAATTTGGTTTTATTGGTGACAACATCTATACACAAGGGGGTTCCAACACTACTAGCTATGGCAAAGAGTATCTTTGGACGCCAATATTCTTGAGAAAGACCATGAATACGCACCCAAACTTGGACAGAAGATTGTTTTTGCACACTAGGGTTAAAATCTTTTGTCCAAGGGAAAAGTTTAAGAAATCCAGGATTTAAATTCCATGAATTAACATCTCTAACACTTCTAACATCCTCAACAGAAGAAAAAGAGAATTCAAAAAACCCTTTACCTAATGAAGTGATGCCCCATCTTCCAATTGATTTCCACATTGAAGCTAGCATAGAGCGTAAGACAACGACAGATATAGGAGTCGCACCCTTTCGCCAAATAACTCTCCCATGGAGGCAGTGCTTGCAATCGTCAATTCCGGCTTCATAATCATCTTCTGGAATGGCGATAGCGATCCTATTTCCTTTAACACAAGGTTTTGGCAATTGACTCGTCGGGATATCGCAAATATTGTTCACCGCTTGAGCAAAGGTTTTTTGTTGTTTCTGATGTTGCGTAATGGGATCTAGGTTAGGAATTTCGTTCACATCTTGAAGAAACGACCAGGGAATAGAAAAATCAGACATGATCAGAGAAGATGTTTGTTGGTGTTTTTCGGTGGAGTGGTTGGATTTTTAGGTTTAAAGGTAACGGAAATCGCCACACTTTCTCTCTCTATGAGTAACATTTTCCCCTCGTACCAGTTTGCAGACAATTGAATTTACTCTTTTTACATTGATAAATATACATTTCTATTTTGTAAATCACAATCATAGGTCTGAAAAATACTTGGCTACATACATAGTTACATACACTGCCTTCCATGGTGACTCCATTCAACACGTGCAAATTTATGAGTCATATTATAGTTGAATGGAGTTCTTATAGGAAACAATTTCTACCCAATAATTTCCCTTAAAAGTCCATGTAGGTGTGTAACTTTGTAACTTTCTACAACTCCAAATTTTTGCTGTGTAACTTTTCTGTAACTTAAATATTGTATTTGAACATAATCAATCATACTCCTTGCAAAACTTGTGTCTCTTCCGTCTTAGAGATGCTTGGAGGGGCACTTTTCACCTTAACTCGAAATGAAATCTGCAAATAAATCTGGATGTTAAACCGAAAGTAGTACACATTATTGATTATGAGTGTTGTGTCACGTGTCTGAGTTTCTGCTTCACAGTTAATGTGAAAAGTGATTCTACTTTTAAGGACTTATAAAGGGGATCGTCAGATTCGTCAGCTTATCAGAACCAAACAAAAGTACGTCAAATGGATGGACTTGAGCAGGGTAATTTGGAGGTACCCGATATCGCTTTCCTTCAATACTAAAACATACTGATAAATGATATTAAATAATAAATACCTTTTCAAGAATTAAAACTATATAAGTAAACTACATTAGCTTCCGTTTATTTTACTTACTCGACGATCCAAGTGCCATGTTCACTCTGCATATCAGTTACGAAGAAGGCTCCATCCTTATAGTAAATTCGAGCATGCGTTGGAGAAACCTTAGAGAGAGCGCGAAAGAGAGTTTATTGATCATGTTACATGATGTTGAAATAAAATTAAGCAAAGAACCCAGTTGAATTCAGGTGAAGATCAACTGTTCTACCTTAGGTAAAGAAATTGTAATTGAACTACCTGGATCATCTTGTACAACGCTCCTTCAATTACATAAATATATCGGAAAATGAGATGAAAGCGAAAGTTAGATATATATCACAACAATTGTGAATGGAACGATGCACACTAAATGGTGACCAAAAATTCAAATCACAATAGCTGGTACACCAAAAGTTTAAAATTATAAAACCAATAAATTCTGTGGTGCGGGAGAAAAACAAAAAATAACAAAGAAATTTTAAAAAAAACTAAAGGTATTGTCATAAGGAAATATTATTATAGACTCCAAAGTAAATACATAAGCAAATCAAGACAAACACAAGAAAGTAATATTCTTCATATATAGAAGTAAACTGAAACTTTCTTAATATCGATTCTAGTTCATGAATGGCAATAGAAGAAATATTGATATATTTCATCTGTAATTTTAAAAATCAATTATAGGTGAAATATATCAATATTTCTCCAGTCACCATTCATGAGCTAGAATCAATATTAGGAGAGATTTTCGGTTTATTTCTATGATGAAGAGTAGTACCTTTCTCATGTGTATCTTGTTTTGCTTATATATTTACTTTTAAGTCTATAATAATTTTTTCTCTAAGACATTACCTTTTTGTTTTAATTTCTTTGTTATTTTTTTTCCGCACCACATAATTATTGGTTTTATAATTTTAAACTTTCGGTGCACCGACTTTTGTTATTACAAATTTATCCAATTAATAGTTTTTTATGAAATTAAAAAATAATAATTAAATTATACATGGGAATTCAACAGATATATACATCTACTTTCATGTTGCTTCAAAAATTCATTATATTTTCACTCGGTTATTGTACATGGAAATTAATATGAAAATATCTAACTAACTAGATAATGGTTTAAGAAATTCTATTTTTGATAATGATTTGTAACAATGTTACAAACCACCATATATAGCATGACTTTGTCGCAAACCATTGCATGAATTTAACAATTGATTAGTAATTTAAATGCAAAAGATGAAATATTAAATCCTAGGTTCATCTATTAATAAGATTGTCAAACTCCATGTCTCTTCAGTACAAATACAATAATTTAAATGAAGAACTAAATTATCACGTGCATCTACCATATATACTAATAATTTATTTGTTTATCTACATTATATCCCCAAAATTCTTTTGTTAAAAAAGTAACATTCATTTGCATCTATTGAATAAAGATTTTTATTAAATTTTATCCTATAGTTATCAATGAAATAGTTTGACATAAAATCTAAAATTAATACATTGACCATGCCAATGTTTTTTTTCCTTCACAAAAGGTATATGTATAAATCATCCATAATTAACTCATAAGAATGTAAAGGTAATAAGGGAAGTATTTGGTTGTATACATACCTTAATGTCTTAACCGAATATGAGGTGGTTGTTCAACATTTCCATCGATTTAAACTGTAGTATTTGTTGAACTTAAATCATGTTGTGTAATATCCCAACTTCTAAATTATCTAATTTACTTTAATTAGATTTTGTCTAATAAAATTAAGAACTATTTAGAAGTGGTTAATTAATTAAATCATGGGACTAAGTGTAATATGTGTAAAGTTAGGACTTGTGATTTTATCTAAACTACACATTAAATCAATAATCTCACAAGTAAGGATTAATTAACACAAAGAAATTCAAACTCCCTCCTCCATTTCTCCCTCCCTCTCATGTGTCACTCTCTCTCACCCTCCTACCATGAGTCATGCTTCCACTAACTCTTTCACCACCTCATTTGCATGCAACCAAAGGGTTTTGATTAAGCTAAGAAATCAGAAATTCTGCTCCCCCATCTCTCTTCTTTCCCACGCCCTTGAACAAACAACAAAAACATACAAAATTCTCAATTTTCTCTAACACAAGAGTTTGGAACTATTCAATCACATGCAACTCTTCACAACCCTCAATATATCAGAGATTCTCTCCTGCATAACTCAGTTCTGAGACCTTGAATCATCACCTTCCTTAAGCATCACATGCCACTACATAACAACAACCTTACTCACACCATTTTGAGCCAATCCCATTACATGCACCCAAGAACCCAACAATTTCGTGCATTATTCTATTCAGAAAACCTTCCTATAAATACCTCATATCTCCAGCTGAATCAATCATCAAACAAGTTCCATTCTTAGAGCAAAGTTAAGGGTTTCAAAGTTCACCAATTTCTCTCATTTTCAAATTCTGTTCAAGTCTGTTCGTGGGTGTAGCTGGGGTTGCAGTACCTAGTTGTAGAGCCCAGAAGCAAGGAATTAAAGCTTCAATTCAGGTGGGTTCTTAGGTTAGTTTAGCTAGTTTCCCCAAATATGAACTTTTGCATGTTAACTTAAGAAAATTAGGGAAATGTTGTGTGAGAGGAATTAACTCCCAAATTCCTCTCCATTATGTCTTATATTATACATATTGTGTGACTGCATGACTTGGAATGAGGATTGTAGGTGTTAACTTTGATAAAAATTGAATTTTCGTGAAACATGGGACATTATGGGCAAACACGCTGCAGCGTGTTGCTAGCAAGTATTCATAGCGAGCTGGGTTTTCTGGGCTGATGAAATTCGCCGTAGCGTGCACTTGTGCGCTTAGCGAGTTGATTTAGGCCAGGACCTATAATCTCGCCGTCGCGAGTTGGTAACACGCCGCAGCGAGTTTACACAGAATAGACCTGTAAAATGAACAATATTAGCATATGAATTTCCCAATGGGATTATTCATCAAGTTATGTATTGTGAGATGTATGCCGTGATCGGATCGATTGACGGACAAGGCGGGCCTCCGAGATATGCTCACCTCGGAGAATCCTTGCGGATAAAATGAATAAGAGTTAAATTTCTGTGTTACACCTCTAATTGTTGCTTTATCTTATGATTATAATTTTGTTAGTATGATATGACTGTTTAGGTTTCCCCCGGTGTAGTCACCTTAGGAGGGTAGTAGGACTCACTGAGGCTTAGTAGTCTCACCCCACTCCAAACCATTTTTTTTCTTCAGATAAGCAGGTTGGCTAAAGGCATGCTGGTTGGTGTGCTTGAGGCGTTGCTATGGATTGCATTTATTTCATGCTTTCTAGTTTATTTATGTTGTTGTACCTTTAATAATATTATGTTGTATCGTTGAACTCTTGTTTCACTTCCGTTGTTTCAGTATCTGTGTTGTACTTAGCACCTGCGTGTGCTTAATTTCTGAATTGTAATAATGATGTACTCAGTACCAATAATAATATCCAGCGTTTTATTCTAGATATAGACGTGGGGTGTTATAATTGGTATCAGAGCAGGTCGGTTCAGATCGTTTCTGAGTTCATTAGTATTACAAATCCAATCCCAGTTGTAACATCCCAACTTTATTTAATAGAAGGAAATTAAATAGAGATAATTATTGGAGATTAAATGGAAAATAAGTGAACAAGTATATTATGTGACAATTGGTAAAGAGGGACCACATTAAATTCAAAATCCATGGGAGAGAAAGAATCAATTTTCATCATTTTTCTTCCACCTCCTACTCCTTCACGTGAACAACAACAACCCTTTTACTAGTGGACCCAATTCTTTATAAGAGGCAAGACTAAGTCAAACAACAACACACACACACACACACACAACATTTCCCTTATAGAGTAAAAAACAGTAAAACCCACCCAACTACCCCTTCTCTCTCTCACGCTCTCTCTTCTTCACCAACAACAAACCACCTTCCACCATAACCAAGCTAGAAAATCACTCCTTCAACCCGTGTGCATGCAATCTTGAGCAGGGTCATGACCTATTAAAAACTCATTAACATCCCAAGTTCCAACCATTTTTCTTACCACTAGTCATGAGGATCCAATTCATCAAGAAAACTCCTTTCACATAGATTCCTAAATCTGGTCCAGTTTTGAAGAAGTAGTTAATGGAGGTTGAATCACTGCCATCTAACAAACAAGAGTAAGAATCTTAGCCTCCCTCTTACTTTTATTCATTACTCCTTTCCTTTTGATGAAGTGAAACCCAAACTTAAACTTTAATGGTTGGTGTTGCATGTATGGGTGTGAGCATCGTGGGTACTGTTTGAACCTCTAAACAATCAAGTTATGAAGTGGGTGATGCTGTAGTTTGCGAACAGAGCCGTTTATAGCCAATCTGGTATGCTCGCTCAGCGAGCAGAACAACTCGCCACAGCGAGTTACGCAGGGCAGCACAAGTTGCTGCATGCGTGTTCTTATTCGTGCTGCCTAGCTCCTAAACTTTTGGTAAGTCATTTTGACCCTTCTGATTCCTTTCTCAACTATTATTAGGACAGTTTCCTTTCTTTAACCTTAGCATTGGATGAAAACTCATGAATCCATTCCTTTTCTCATGAGCAAACGCTTTGGGGTATGCGAGTGAGTCCTGGACTAAGAAGTTTGATGCTGTAGCAGAGCTGGTATGCAATTAAAGCTTCATTATCAGGTGGGTTCTTTAGGTTAGTTTAGTTAGAGTTCCCTTAAATCAAAACTTGCATGATAACTTAGGAATATTAGGAATTGTTGTGTGAGAGGAATTAATCCCAAATTCCACTCCATTCTGTTTTTATATTATGTAAATTATGCTTCTGCACTGGTTAAATGAGGATTGTAGGTGTGCTACTTGAAATATTACGATTTCTGCAAAACAGGGTAAGTTCTGCATGAACTCGCCACAGCGAGTAGCTGGCGAGCATTCATGGCGAGCTGGGCTCTGAGCTGATGAAACTCGCCATGGCGAGCTTCTGCTCGCCACAGCGAGTTGATTTAGGTCGGGACCTATAATCTCGCCATAGCGAGCTGGTAACTCGCCGTAGCGAGCTTGTACATGATTGACCTATATTTTCCATTTTCTAAATAAAGTTTTCTACACTCGTTTTATATCCTCGATATAATCAGATAGCTTGCAGTAACGTAATTAATATAATGTTGAACAGAATGTTAATTACAGATAATCATTAGGGTATAACATAGAACATTAATTAGGTTTGTATACTCCCCGGGATTGGGAAATTATGGTAGTAATAACTAATTTAGTTCAGTCAGTTATGAGCGATCTTGTGATATCGCGTTATGGACTCCCAATGGGATAATCCATTAGGATAAGTTTTTGTGAGCTGCATGCCGTGACCGAATCGGTTGACGGATATGGCAGGCCTCTGAGACATGCTCACCTCAGAGTGTCCTTGTGTTTAAAATGAACAAGAGTTAATTTATGTGTTACACCTTTACTTTCAGTTTCAGGATATGATTATGTATATGTTAGTATGGTATGACTGATTTAGGTGCCCCCGGTGTAGTCACCTCTAGGAGGGTAGTAGGACTCACTGAGGCTTAGTAGTCTCACCCCACTCCAAACCAATTTTTTTAGGTAGACAGGTTAACTGGAGCAAGGACCAGGATGGAGCTGATGATTGGAGCTGAGCTTGGATCATCGCATTAGACGATTTAGTCTTCCCTTGTTTTAGCTTTTATCTGTATACTTGAAATTTTATTCTATTTCCGCTGTCTTTGTCTTAAGCTCATCAACTGATATAACGAATTATTTTGTAATTCGTTTATTTATCTCGTGAAATTAATGTACTCAGATTCAATTATCTATGTCTTGACTAAATATTCTAGATATTTTAGTTGGGGCGTTATAATTGGTATCAGAGCAGGTCGATCCAGTATCGGACATTGCCATGAGTCATTCCAACCCTTCCTAATAATACAGACCATTTGGATCTGGACTGTTTACGCTGAAACCATCGCGTGCTGAGTCTGATCAGCTCAGTATTGTGTATGGTAGACAGGGTATTATGGTTTTGGACTGAAGTGAATTCTGGAATTCCAGCGGTTATTCCGTAGTGAAGATGCAATTGAGGAGCAGTCATTGAAGGAAATTCTTACAAGAGAATATTGGAACAGTGACAAATGGTGCCACATGAGTAAGTGTATAGTACACAACAGTGTTCAACTGACAATGTGTGTCAGGCAAACTTTCTGAACCTATAAGTAACCATATCCTAGTGAGAGCCTAAATTCAGCTAAGTTTGTGGACCAAACCAACACCCAAAAATAGTAGGCAGTTAACCAAAACTCATTCTGAAATTCAAGTTAGTATAAGACTGGGAGTTATGGTGTTATGCAACGAAGAAAATTGGACGGACCATAAAATCATTCTTTCACACTCTGTCTAACTCGCTTAGCGAACAAGCACACGCTGCAGCGAGCTTAGCAGGCTGCTGCTACTGCTTGTTGCAACATGGTTATCTGTTCAGTCATTCTTAACCATGGTGAACAGTCTCAAGCCTCCTTGTGTACCCTATCATTCTACCTTTCGAATTCGGAATAAACAATCCCCAGCTACCTTGTGAGTATAAGAGTTGTTGAGGAACTACGTCTGGAGAAGATATTGGGATTAGGAGACAATAAGAAATTGGACTGAGTGTACCCTTTGTACTAGAAACCAATAAGTATAGTAAAACTATTAGGAGCTCAAATCATGACTGACATAACAGTTAGAATCCTTGTAATCCGTATCCGTACCCGAGAAAGCATAACTAAGTTCAATCACACATAGGAATCTGAGTTAGCAACCCAGCATAGTGAACCTGATAGATATTCCCCGTAATAGTAGTTCAACTCGAACCGTCCGTATTTAAGGAACCCAATTAGGACAAAATCACATACCAATATCTCCTTAAGACACCTTATTAGGTTATCATTTAAAATACCCTTAAATAAGCCACTCTTACCTTTCAACTTGTAAGCACGTCTCTACCTAGCCACTGAAAATTCAAATTACATTTAGTATAACAGTTAGGAATTTCCTTTCCAACCACACCAGTCTTTAGCAGTATATTAGCAAACTTTATAGACCCAAACGTAAATTAGGTTAACAGTTAGGAGTTCTTATACCATCTTAGGAAGCTCTTCAGTCAAATCCCTAGAAAATCATTACCAACTAGTTAGCAATCAAGCCTACGCTAGGACCTTGTCACCTAAGTATAGCCCTGACTCACATCAAGCTGAATCCTCTCTTAGCAATACCGTCACTTAAGTAGATTATTAAAGACCGTTAAATTAAGCATCCATAAACTAGTAACCCAACACTTCTGACCAGTTAGTTACCTCGATAAGAATAGTGAAATCTTAGCAACTATACCCTAATACTTTCTCATCGCAAAGCCTATTAAGTTAACACTTGCGACGACCACCTTAGGTGTCAATAGAATAGGACAGTCTGTTACTTATACTGGTAATTACACAGAACCATCATAGGTTAAGTTTTAAGTAGTAATAACCATGGAGAGTTACCATTAGTACGATCAGACTCTAGAGTCGAACCGTAGTGCCTTGTCATTAGATGGTTTAGAGACTGACAATTTAGTTCCATACTAGTTTGACTACATGCTACACGGATTCATGCATTAGAACCTGATAAGCTATAAATTAGTAGAATCAGTTAACCGAACTTTGAGAGTTGTCAGTCAGATATCATTAGGCTATTACTACAGAATTGTAGACTAAGTAGACACCCAATTTGAAGATTAGGATTACACCGTCATATTTTAACACCATCCGGATGCCAACCAGCCTTACTACCCCTTAGGATACTAATACCAGAAGTCGACGACAACAAACCAACATTAGTGCCGGATAGTGGGAGACATGACTCAATTAGATTAGTAAGTAGAAGCCCTAAATAGCAACATCAGCCATCCAGACCAATTTTTTAGTACACATGATTAGTTACCCACGCACAGGCAAACCAGTTAGTTTCAACCCAGGTTAGCCAACGGATACTTCAATACATTTAGACCTTTCAGCTAAGAAAGTACTAGAATCAGTCAGATGAACCACCTGTGAGAAATTGTCAGCAAGGATCATTGAGTGGAAACGTAGTTGTCCTAACTTGAGAGAACTGACAGGAGAATTAGAATCGTAGAATATGAGTATAAACCAGTGGAAGACGAACCTTCAACTGTCTATTTATCTCTAGAGATCCTATTTCAGCAGAGTCTTTGACCCGAACAATGCCCAATTCAATATTCGTAAGTCTGGGAACAATAGGAACGTGTGTGTTCTCTAACCCGTCTAAATCACGCCTCAGTTGGACAAATCCTTCTCGTGCCTCAATGGCTTGACAACCACGTGTTGTACCTAAACTCTATTAGGATGCAACCTTTCTAAATTCCCTCGAAGCCAGATGGTTAAACTAATAGTGATCAACGTCACTCTTAAGTAATCATATTATTTGTTCTCAGTTTCTTTTCAGTTGTGTTATCAGTATCTCCATCCTATCTGCGGAAGTCAATTATTCTTGAGGAGGTCAAGAATAATTTCAATTCAATTTCTTACTCGTCTCAGTTGATCTGTTAATCGACGTACTTCAAAACCACTCCGGTAAAACTTATCTAGCTCAATACCAGTAAATCAATTAAACTTTGTGCACTCGAAACCAGTAATTTATTCTTCAATAAGGATAGTTATCTATCTTTCGTAGCCTTATCGACCGAATTCAGAATTAAGTCGGACCAATTTCAAGTTCAGTATAATTAAGTTATACCTGTGAAAGTAGTGTTGAGGATTCCAACCTGCTAACTCTGTGTCCCTAACCCTGTAAGATCTGTGTGTTAACCTTGAAGTCCTTGCCCGAACATTTCAATCTTCCAAATTCAATTCCTGTAACCTCGCGAGATCAGTAAGGAAGCCTGAACGCCTGAACCAGAGCTTTCCAATTCCTAGTATAGTTGCCAGTAATTAGTCAGTGTAAGCGTAAGAGTTAATTACTCGCTTGGAGTAATGTAGCTTTCTCGATTGGAAACCCTTTCTATCCCTAATGATCTGTTAAGATAATTCAGTCAACTATTCTGGGCCAAACCATCCGATCCAGCTTTAGCGTTACAAATGCCGACCTTATAATTTCAGCTAGCCAAGTATAGAATCTGAATTGCTCTAGCCAAGTTTCATACTTTCACTACTAGCGAAGGACTTCAAACAAGATTAACCTGTAACCCTGAGAAATGATCTGAATCTAAATGCGTCGCGTGTTAAATGTACAACTTGATCATCGTGTTGTGTCGGGATGGATCGAGATTGTAGGTGGGATTTTATCGGATAACTATAGGTTCGTCTGCAGATGAGTCTAACTCGTTGGCAGAAGAACCAGTAGTTTTAGACAATTTTCCACTCGTTTTATGTTTCGATCGATCTTGGAGCAATTTCACAACACGAGATATAGAATTACGTGTAACATGTCAAGTATGGTAGTATTCAGAAAGGAGAAGCGGCTATACGTCTGAGAGAGTTGGATATGGCAATATCAATACCAGGCCAGATACCAACCCTTTTAACCAGCGGAACTGGAACTAATTCCGTTGGGAATGGAAGAAGTGTAATGGTAGTAAAAGTTGAATCAGAGTACGCAGCACTACAACTCTTGAGAACGTGAGAATAACCTTTAACCAGTACCCTTAAGAGAGGAAAGTTTTATTCCAAGGGATTAGATCCTGTTATTTGACGAATAGACGAAGTGTAGAATCGGATGCAGACATATACAACCTGCCCTGATGTGGAACGGAGAAGTTTGAATTTCGAGGACGAAATTCTTTAAGGGGGGTAGATTGTAACATCCCAACTTTATTTAATAGAAGGAAATTAAATAGAGATAATTATTGGAGATTAAATGGAAAATAAGTGAACAAGTATATTATGTGACAATTGGTAAAGAGGGACCACATTAAATTCAAAATCCATGGGAGAGAAAGAATCAATTTTCATCATTTTTCTTCCACCTCCTACTCCTTCACGTGAACAACAACAACCCTTTTACTAGTGGACCCAATTCTTTATAAGAGGCAAGACTAAGTCAAACAACAACACACACACACACACACACACAACATTTCCCTTATAGAGTAAAAAACAGTAAAACCCACCCAACTACCCCTTCTCTCTCTCACGCTCTCTCTTCTTCACCAACAACAAACCACCTTCCACCATAACCAAGCTAGAAAATCACTCCTTCAACCCGTGTGCATGCAATCTTGAGCAGGGTCATGACCTATTAAAAACTCATTAACATCCCAAGTTCCAACCATTTTTCTTACCACTAGTCATGAGGATCCAATTCATCAAGAAAACTCCTTTCACATAGATTCCTAAATCTGGTCCAGTTTTGAAGAAGTAGTTAATGGAGGTTGAATCACTGCCATCTAACAAACAAGAGTAAGAATCTTAGCCTCCCTCTTACTTTTATTCATTACTCCTTTCCTTTTGATGAAGTGAAACCCAAACTTAAACTTTAATGGTTGGTGTTGCATGTATGGGTGTGAGCATCGTGGGTACTGTTTGAACCTCTAAACAATCAAGTTATGAAGTGGGTGATGCTGTAGTTTGCGAACAGAGCCGTTTATAGCCAATCTGGTATGCTCGCTCAGCGAGCAGAAGAACTCGCCACAGCGAGTTACGCAGGGCAGCACAAGTTGCTGCATGCGTGTTCTTATTCGTGCTGCCTAGCTCCTAAACTTTTGGTAAGTCATTTTGACCCTTCTGATTCCTTTCTCAACTATTATTAGGACAGTTTCCTTTCTTTAACCTTAGCATTGGATGAAAACTCATGAATCCATTCCTTTTCTCATGAGCAAACGCTTTGGGGTATGCGAGTGAGTCCTGGACTAAGAAGTTTGATGCTGTAGCAGAGCTGGTATGCAATTAAAGCTTCATTATCAGGTGGGTTCTTTAGGTTAGTTTAGTTAGAGTTCCCTTAAATCAAAACTTGCATGATAACTTAGGAATATTAGGAATTGTTGTGTGAGAGGAATTAATCCCAAATTCCACTCCATTCTGTTTTTATATTATGTAAATTATGCTTCTGCACTGGTTAAATGAGGATTGTAGGTGTGCTACTTGAAATATTACGATTTCTGCAAAACAGGGTAAGTTCTGCATGAACTCGCCACAGCGAGTAGCTGGCGAGCATTCATGGCGAGCTGGGCTCTGAGCTGATGAAACTCGCCATGGCGAGCTTCTGCTCGCCACAGCGAGTTGATTTAGGTCGGGACCTATAATCTCGCCATAGCGAGCTGGTAACTCGCCGTAGCGAGCTTGTACATGATTGACCTATATTTTCCATTTTCTAAATAAAGTTTTCTACACTCGTTTTATATCCTCGATATAATCAGATAGCTTGCAGTAACGTAATTAATATAATGTTGAACAGAATGTTAATTACAGATAATCATTAGGGTATAACATAGAACATTAATTAGGTTTGTATACTCCCCGGGATTGGGAAATTATGGTAGTAATAACTAATTTAGTTCAGTCAGTTATGAGCGATCTTGTGATATCGCGTTATGGACTCCCAATGGGATAATCCATTAGGATAAGTTTTTGTGAGCTGCATGCCGTGACCGAATCGGTTGACGGATATGGCAGGCCTCTGAGACATGCTCACCTCAGAGTGTCCTTGTGTTTAAAATGAACAAGAGTTAATTTATGTGTTACACCTTTACTTTCAGTTTCAGGATATGATTATGTATATGTTAGTATGGTATGACTGATTTAGGTGCCCCCGGTGTAGTCACCTCTAGGAGGGTAGTAGGACTCACTGAGGCTTAGTAGTCTCACCCCACTCCAAACCAATTTTTTTAGGTAGACAGGTTAACTGGAGCAAGGACCAGGATGGAGCTGATGATTGGAGCTGAGCTTGGATCATCGCATTGGACGATTTAGTCTTCCCTTGTTTTAGCTTTTATCTGTATACTTGAAATTTTATTCTATTTCCGCTGTCTTTGTCTTAAGCTCATCAACTGATATAACGAATTATTTTGTAATTCGTTTATTTATCTCGTGAAATTAATGTACTCAGATTCAATTATCTATGTCTTGACTAAATATTCTAGATATTTTAGTTGGGGCGTTATACCAGTAGTTGTCTGGATTTCTAACATCTGTTCTAGATGTCATGTCACTTTAAGCCTAGCTAACTTGACTTGATATTGGCAGTTAGAGCACTATGTCAGGAGCAAGACGAGGACCTGGAAGGCCAAGGAGGAACGTGGATGAGGAACCCGAGATGTACGGAGATGCTGATTCGAACATGTGAACTGAGATGATGTACCAGCAACAGCAGTTTCAGGCCCATCAAGCTCAGCAGCATCAAGAGTTCATGTCTATGTTCCAACAGCACATGAACAATCCCCCTCCTCAGCAGCAAGGATCAAGTGCTGCATTCAGAGAATTCTGCCGCATGAGTCCACCGGAGTTCTATGGAGAGTACAATCCCGCTAAGGCTCGAGAATGGATTCAAAGGATGAATGGAATCCTAGAATTCATGGATTGCACTGAAGCTGACAAAGTGACATTCGTCTCCCGCTTCTTTAGGGGTGACGCGTGTAACTGGTGGGACGGAACAAAGTCATACATGGAAGTTAGCCAAGAGATGACCTGAAGTAATTTTCGACGTCTCTTTGTCGGACATTACATCCCGGAGAGTTATCAATTTCAGATGGAACGGGAATTGACGGAGTTAAAGCAGGGAAGTATGTCAATGGCAGACTATACTATGAAGTTCAATGATCTGGTTCGTTATGTGGCGGACGGTAATGACGCCCCAACTGAATCACGGAAGATGAAGAAGTACTGGTTTGGGCTAAGGGCTGACATAGCGCATGACATCTCCATGCAGCATATCACTACCTTTGGTGATTTGGTGCAAAAGAGCTATCATGCTGAAGCAGATCTCAACAACATTCATAAGGAACGTGGTGAAGCTGCCCAGAAAAAGGAGAGACTATGGGAAGTTCAATTTGCAAGTGAGGACTAAGGGTTCCACCAGTAAGGGGAAGCAGACCTATTCTCAGCGTTCACCTAAGAATTGTGCAAAATGTGGGTTCCCTCATAGCGGGGAATGTATGAAGGGAAAGAATGTGTGTTACTATTGTAAGCAGTCAGGCCACTACAAGCATGAATGTCCTAAGCTGAAGAAGCATGATCATTTAATTATGGATGTATGCATGTTAGACCAGTCTGAAGTTTTAGTCTTGTTTGATTGTGGAGCCACTAATTCCTTTATAGCCGTTGACTGTGTTCAGCGACTGAAACTGCCCTCTGTGCCTTTAATTCCCTCGATGATTGTGGCTGTTGCTACAGGTGGCAAAGTTACTTCTAAGCGTGTCTGCCAGAACTGTCCGGTTCTTGTGGGCAGTAAAGTCTATCATATAGATTTGATCAGTCTACCCTTGAAAGATATAGATGTGGTCCTAGGCATGGATTAGCTTTCCGCCAACATCGTGTATATTGGATGCGCTGAAAAGAATCTGTTTATTCCAACCGAAACTTCTGCAGAGAGTAGAGCCCTCACTGCTTTGCTCCAAAACACTCATCAGATGATCCAGTACTTAGGTGCTAGTAACAAGTGTTTCATTGTCTTGTTTACCATCGATCCGGAACCCAGTTTGAGTCCTAGTGACATTCCAGTTGTTAGTGAGTTTCTAAATGTTTTCCCAGATGATATTATGAATTTACCTTCTGAAAGGGAAGTTGAGTTTTCTATTGACCTAGTTCCTGGATCCCAGCCTATCTCAGTTGCCCCTTATCGAATGTCTCCCTTAGAGCTTCATGAGCTTAAGTCTCAACTAGAAGAGTTGCTTCAGAAACACTTCATTCGACCCAATGTCTCACCTTGGGGAGTACCGGTGTTGCTAGTCAAAAAGAAAGACGGTAGTATGCGTCTGTGCATTGATTGTCGTCAGCTTAACAAGGTCACAATTAAGAACAAGTATCCTTTACCTAGAATTGATGACCTGTTGGATCAACTCAGAGGTGCTACCATCTTTTCCAAGATTGATCTTCGTTCTGGATATCATCAGATTCGTATCAAGTCCTCGGATGTTTCCAAGACAGCATTCAGGACCCGCTATGGACATTATGAATTCTTGGTCAAGCCATTCGGTTTGACAAATGCTCCAGCCATCTTTATGGACTACATGAACCGGATATTCCAGCCTTACCTTGACAAGTATGTTGTTATCTTTATTGATGACATTCTAATCTATTCTAAGGATTCCCAAGAGCATGCTGAACATCTGAGTATTGTGTTGAGCATCCTTATAGAGAAACAATTGTATGTCAAGTTCTGCAAGTGCGAATTTTGGCTATCTGAAGTTAAGTTTTTATGACATGTCATATCGCAAGGCGGTGTGTCTGTTGATCCATCCAAGGTAGAAGCAATGTTGAATTGGGAAAGACCCAGAAGTGTGACCGAAGTCAGGAGTTTTCTTGGCTTGGCAGGTTATTACCGGAGATTCATCTTAGGATTTTCGGAGATTGCTTTGTCATTAACTCGTCTAACCAGAAAAGGTGCAGATTTTGATTGGGATGCCGCTTGTGAATGGAGTTTCAAAACCTTAAAGGAAAAGCTAACCACAACACCAGTGTTAGTAATTCCTGACCCAACCCGTAAGTTTGTGGTGTACTGTGATGCGTCCAAGAAGGGACTTGGATGTGTACTTATGCAAGATGGTGCAGTTGTAGCGTATGCATCCAGGCAGTTAAAACCTCATGAGCAGAACTATCCTACCCATGACCTGGAGTTAGCAGCCATTATCTTTGCTCTTAAAATCTGGAGACATCATCTGTATGGAGTGCAGTTTGATTTATTCAGCGATCACAAAAGTCTGAAGTACCTGTTCGATTAGAAGGAGTTGAATATGAGACAACGACGATGGATGGAATACCTCAAGGAGTTTGACTTTAATCTTAATTACCACCCAGGAAAGGCAACTGTTGTAGCAAATGCCTTGAGTAGAAAGACCTTGTATGCGTCGGAGTTGTTGATGCATCAATGCGGTCTGTATGAGAAGTTTAGAGACCTCAACTTGAATGTTGTGTATCGGAAGAGTGGAATTCGTGTTAACAGAATCGAGTAATTCTGTGAACTGCGCCCAAGAGTTGTGCAGGCTCAGCAGGATAATGTGGAGTTGCAAAGGAGAGTGAATCATCCGGAGTTCTCAGTATCTACGGACGGCGCTATTCTCTATGAAGGAAGACTCTGTGTACCTCAGGATGATGAGTTGAAACGGTTGATTCTGGAAGAGGCACACAAGAGTGGATTTTCAATTCACCCTGGATCCACCAAAATGTATCATGATCTGAAGGAGAACTATTGGTGGCCTAACATGAAGGCAGAGATTGCTGAATTTGTGTCAAGGTGTATTGTATGTCAGCAGGTGAAGATTGAACATCAGAAACCTGGAGGACCGTTGCAACCATTAGATATCCCTGAATGGAAGTGGGAACATATCACTATGGATTTTGTAGGAGGTTTTCCGCGAAACCAGAGAAGTCAAGATTCGATCTGGGTAATCGTGGACAGGTTAACTAAGTCGGCTCATTTTATTCCAGTGAAGTCCACCTACAAAGGCCCTCAATATGCAGCCATTTTCATGGAGCAGATTGTAAGGTTACATGGTGTACCCTTAAGTATTGTGTCGGATAGAGACCCGATTTTCACTTCAAGGTTTTGGAAAGCATTCCAGAATGCGATGGGCACTCGGTTGAAGATGAGCACATTGCATCACCCTCAAACTGATGGTCATTCGGAAAGAACTATTTGTAAGTGCACCAGTTCATCCTCATGTTTTAATAATTGTCAAAACACATGAAAATAGAGTAGAACATATTTTGGTAACATTACAAATGACTTGACAGCGAAAAACTATTTTTAACACTTTGAAAAATTATTTTTAGGTATTATGTATCGATACATAAACATGTGTATCGATACAAATGTCCTGAAATTACTTCAGACTGATTTTGTGCAATATGTATTGATACATATATCACTTGTATCGATACAAAAGTGATCTCTCAGAGGCAGATAGTTACCTATGTATCGAATCATGCTTGCATGTATCGATACACACCTATGCCTCTCAGAAATCCAAAAATATCATGATGTATCGAATCATGCTTGCATGATTTGATACATATCAGTCAAGATTTCAAGAAACTGATGTATGTATCGATACACACCTGTGTTTGTATCGATACATAGGTCAAATATTTCATTTTTAACGCTGGTCAAAGGGTTTGTATCGATACAAACCATCAGTTGTATCGATACATGTCTGTGAAATTTTGCCCAAATTTGCTCAATTCTATTCTCTTTAAATAGCAATGTGGTGTGTCATTGTAACACAAGAGAAATCAGTGAGTAAGTACAGAAAACGCTTTGGAGTTCAAATTGAGTGAAAATTTGGATCAAAGGTTTCATTCAACACAAGTTCATCATCTTCATCAAGTTTGCAATCAAATTGAAGTTTGAGTATGGGATCAATTCAATAGAAACTGCAGATTTGTGTGATAACGTTCGGTACGGTTCGCGGTGAATCAAAATCGTGATCGGGTTGAATTGTGTTGAAGGTTTTGGTTTCTCTCAAGGGTTCAAGATTGTGCGAATCTTGGAGGTTCAACAACAAGAAGCGAAGGACTCAGATGGACGATCGGGTGCGGATTGGCACGGGTTTGATCGTTGGAATCAGAGGGCGAAGCTTCGTTGTGTGTTGAGGTTTATTCGCATAGTTTACTTTTGATTCGTTATAGGGTTATAAGTTTCAATTGTAAATTGTGCACTTTTGTTCATCGTTTTGATCAATATACTCTCAAATAACCCGTTTGGTTATTTGGGGGGAGACGTACCCGGCCGACCGTGAGGACGACACGAAAGTTGGGAAACTCCCTAATCAAACGCTTGTGTCTTTCTCTCTTTCAATCTTTTACTTTTAAGTAATCGCTTTAATTTTGAGTCAATTGAATTTTTCGTGTTCGTACGTGTGCACAAAAATTCAATTGGTATATCTTGATTGTGATTGGATTAGATTGGAAACTATTAAACTTGCTTGGGTTGTTTTAATTGAAAACGTTTAATTTCGAATAATTTGTACACGATCATTTCTAAGTCTTTTCATACGTTCAAAGGCTATATTACCTTTCCAGTGATCAATCGGGTGCAAAGAGACTACCGATCCGGTAGGTGCTTCCGCGCGTACCGTTTAAACGAAATAATTTTGAAAAACCTACATTGTTTTTAAGGGCACTTATTCAACCCCCCCCCCCCCCCCCCCCCCCCTTCTAAGTGATAGCCAAGTAGTCTAACAAGTGGTATCACAAGTCCGGTTCAATTTTGTTTACAAAATTCGGAGGATTGTGCCAATTATTAGAAAACATGGCTTTTGCACCGAAAGGGGCGTATAATAGGGCTCCTATATTCAATGGAGATCATTTTGATTATTGGAAAAGTAGTATGCGGATTCACATCAATTCTTTTGATGGTGAAGTGTGGAATGCTATTGAGACCGGTCCATTTGTTCCGACAATCACCGATCCTAATGACATTGTCACCAATAAGCCTATGGCACAATGGACGGATGATGAAAAGAAAAAGGTCAATTACGATGCAAAGGCACAAAACATACTTATTTCATCCCTTGGGATTGAACAATTTTATCATGTGTCGCATTGTTCTACGGCCAAAGAAATGTGGGATACATTAGTTACTCATTTTGAGTGAACTAATGAGGTCAAAATTTCGAAAATAAACACCTTAACTCAAGAGTTCGAATTGTTTCATATGCAAGATGGTGAAACCATTGCGGATATGCAACAAAGATTTGTAAAAATCACCAACAAGTTACATGGTCTAGGTAAACCAATCACTAATCAAGATGCTACTAATAAGATTTTGAGATGTCTTAATAGGTCATGGCAACCAAAGGTCACCGCAATCAAAGAAGCGAATGATCTTACTACTTTGAGTCTCACAACCTTATTTGGTAAGCTAACGGAACATGAACAAGTGCTTAATTTGTTGGAAAAGCATGAGAAAGGTGAGAAAAAGGAAAAACACAACGAAAAGGAAAAAGAAAAGGATAAGAGGTTCATTGCTCTAAAGGCCTCCAAATCCAAGTCCAAAAAGGTTGAGCAAGTGGAAAGTAGCTCAAGCGAAGACGATTCCGATGATGAGGAAATGGGGCTCTTCGTTCGACACTACAATAGATATGTGAGAAAAAATGGGATAAAACATTCCGATGACAATCATAAGAAGTTTCGGAAAGATAGTGGTTACCGCCGGAAGAATGAAGATGCTAGGTACTCCAAGAAAGGAATATGCTATGAGTGCGGCCAAGTTGGTCACTACAAGCCGGATTGTCCTAATCTCAAGAGAAAAGAGAATGAGTCATCTTCAAACAAAAGGAGGAGCAAAGGAAAGAAAGCTTATGTTGCATGGGAGAGTAGTATCTCTTCATCTCATTCATCATCAAGCTCTAGCTCAAGTGATGAAGACGAAATGGCTAATGTATGCTTCACATCTCATCATCACAAAAAGAAGGATAAAGCTCCCAAAAAGGTAAACCAAAATCCCTCTAGCTCATATACCTCGTTAGAATATCATGACTTGCAAAATGCATTTGAGGACCTATGTAGTGAAACTAGGAAAGCTTTCAAACGATTAAAAGAGATTATAAAAGTTAACAAAGCTCTTGAAAAGAAAGTTTCCGAAACGGAAGAAGAATTGAAAGCTTTCAAAGTATCACTATTAGAAAGGACTAGTGCAAGTCATAATAATGGTGATATAGTTGGTTGTGATAATTGTATCACTTTGTCAAAAAATATTAAGGCTCTCAAGGACAAAGTGGAAAATTCATCAAAACCTCGAGTCTATCATCGAGTTGATCCAAAACATTTTCAAAACATTTTGAAAGTCAAAAACAAAAATAATTTTAAATTGGATCAAAAGAAGAATGACTCACATATCACTTGTCACTATTGTTGTTGTGAAGGCCATACCATTGCAAAATGTAAAGCTAGGAAATTGTTGGTACCTAAGGGCGTATTGCAATGGATGCCAAAACTCAACAAAACTTATTTGCCTCACCAATTAGGACCCAATGAAAATTGGGTACCTCTCTCTTATGTTTAATTGTTGTAGGAAAAGTGCCTTGATAGTCTAGAAAGGAGATGGTTTCTAGATAGTGGATGTTCAAGGCACATGACGGGTGATGCCTCGCTTTTTATTGAGTTCAAAGCAAAGAAGAAAGGCTATGTCACCTATGGAGACAACAATAAAGGCACTATTCTTGGTGTAGGTACTATTGGTAATCCCTCTACTATAACCATATCTAATGTTGTACTTGTGGATAACCTTAAGCACAACTTGTTGAGTGTTGCTAAGCTTTGTGATAAAGGGTTCATAATCAATTTCAAACCAACCTTTTGCACAATCGAAAGTAACAAAGACAAGAATGTGATTCTTAAGGCTATTAGGCATGGAAATGTATACATGTTGGACCTAGATGGTAATTGCCTAAGTGGTGCTAAGTGTCTCATAACCAAGAATGATGAATCTTGGTTGTGGCATAGAAGAATGGCATATCTTAATTTCGATTTACTAAATAAGATAGCTTCTATAGATCTTGTAATCGGTCTACCAAAAATTCGTTTTTCAAAAGATCACTTGTGTGACGCATGCCAAATGGGTAAACAAACTAAGGCTTCTTTCAAATCTAAAATGTTCATTTCAACTACTAAGCCTTTAGAGTTAATCCATATGGATCTTTTTAGACCATCAAGGACCAAAAGCCTTGGTGGTAATTACTATGGACTTGTGATTGTAGACGATTACTCAAGATTTTGTTGGACATTATTCTTATCTAGTAAAAGCGATACCTTGTCCGCTTTTAAACAATTTGCTAAGATGATTCAAAATAAGCTAGACCTTAAGATCATTTCCATTAGGAGTGATCATGGAGGTGAATTTGAAAACAATAACTTTGATAAGTTTTACTCCAAACATGGCATTGAACACAACTTTTCGGCTCCACGAACACCACAACAAAATGGGGTAGTGGAGAGGAAAAATCGAATTCTAGAAGAGTTAGCTAGGACTATGTTAAGTGGTCTTCCTAAGTATTTTTGAGCCGATGCGATAAGCACCGCAAGTTATGTCCTAAATAGGGCGATCATTCGACCTATTTTGGACAAAACTCCCTATGAAATACTTAAAGGAAGAAAATCTAATCTTAGTCACTTGCGCTCTTTTGGATGCAAATGCTTTATTTTAAACAATGGAAAGGAAAATCTTGGCAAATTTGATCCAAAAGCGGATGAGGGCATTTTCTTAGGTTATTCATTATCTAGCAAGGCATATAGAGTATACAATAAAAGGTTACAAATTGTTGAAGAATCGGTTCATGTAAACTTTGATGAGACTTTTTCCGGAAGAAAACGGGAAAGGTGATTTTATTGGTACAGGTGTCGACACAATGGACATTCTAAAGGATCAAGAAGTTGTTGGAAGTGATCAACCCTCAACGGAAGTTCCAAAAGAAAAGGACGATAAGCCGTCACCATCCAATGAAGACAAAGATGATGGAGGATCTTCTTCATCAAAGAATCATCATAAGCAAAGAGGAGTCGGTCTTGCAAAGGAATGGCGTACTCTAAAAGACCATCCCATTGACAAAGTCTTAGGTGATATCTCAAAGGGAGTGGCTACTCGATTTCAAATAAGTAACTTTTGCTCTCACTATGCTTTTGTTTCACAAGTCGAACCTAAAAAATCAAAAACCGCATTACTTGATGAACATTGGATTCTTGCAATGCAAGAAGAACTAAATCAATTTAAAAGAAATGATGTGTGGGATTTAGTACCACCTCCTCCAAGTCATCAAGTGATTGGGACACGTTGGGTTTTTAGAAATAAACTTGATGAAAACGGTGTTATTATTAGGAACAAGGCACGGTTGGTAGCTCAAGGCTATAACCAAGATGAGGGCATCGATTATGAGGAGACCTATGCTCCGGTAGCTCGCCTTGAGGCTATTAGACTTTTGTTAGCTTATGCATGCAATATGAACTTCAAGTTATACCAAATGGACGTTAAGAGTGCTTTCCTAAATGGATACATAAATGAAGAAGTGTATGTCAAACAACCTCCCGGTTTTGAAAATCACGAACATCCGGACTATGTTTTCAAATTAAAAAGAGCTCTATATGGACTAAAGCAAGCTCCTAGAGCTTGGTATGATAGACTTAGCAAGTTCTTAATTAAAAATGGATATTCAAGGGGAAAGGTTGACACTACACTCTTCATTAAACGTAAGGGAAAGGACGTCTTATTGGTTCAAATTTATGTTGATGATATTATTTTTGGTTCCACTAACCCATCTCTTGTAAAGAGCTTTTCTAGTTTTATGCAAGGTGAATTTGAGATGAGTATGATGGGTGAACTAACCTACTTCTTGGGACTACAAATCAAGCAACTAGAAGAAGGAACCTTCATATATCAAACTAAATATTGTCTTGAGTTGCTTAAGAAGTTTGGGATGACGGATTCAAAAATTATGGAAACTCCCATGGCATCAACATGTGCATTAAGCAAAGATGAAGAAGGTAAAGATGTGGAAACTACAAAATATAGAGGTATAATCGGATCCTTACTCTACCTAACGGCATCTAGGCCGGATATTATGTTTAGTGTTTGCATGTGTGCACGATATCAATCATCCCCCAAAGAATCACACCTAAAAGCCGTAAAGAGGATTTTAAAATACTTGAAAGGAACATCAAACTTTGGCTTATGGTACTCTAAGGGGAATGATTGTTCGTTGGTAGGTTACTCCGATTCCGACTTTGTCGGTTGCAAGTTGGATAGGAAAAGCACTAGTGGAACATGTCACCTATTTTGTAATAGCTTGGTAAGTTGGCATAGCAAGAAACAAGTATCTGTTGCTTTATCAACCGCTGAGGCGGAATACGTTGCAGCCGGAAGTTGTTGTTCTCAAATACTTTGGTTGAAACAACAACTTCTCGACTACGACTTAAAACTACAACGTGTTCCAATTTTATGTGACAACACTAGCGCTATAAACCTCACAAAGAACCCCGTGTTGCATTCAAGGACTAAGCATATAGAGATTAGGCATCACTTTCTTCGCGATCATGTAGAAAAAGGGGATGTTGTTTTTGAGCATGTGGACTCGAAAAACCAACTTGCGGACATCTTTACAAAGCCACTTGCAACGGAACCCTTTATCTTTATTCGCGGAGAATTAGGGATCCTAGATATCTCTAACCTAGAATAATATACATCATACATGCACTTTATATACATATCATACTTCTTGGCAACTTGGAGTTTTATACAATGGGAAGTGCATCAACACCCTACAGTACAAGGTTAAAAAGTATCATCTCTATCTTCTCTTCTTAAAACTTACACTATTATGCCTATGTGAATGCTTTTCAATCATCAACATCACATATTAGTGCTTTTCAATACATTCATATGTTTGCTCATTTCCAAAAATTCTTGCTTTAAGATAAGTAATAATTCTTGAAGTCCATATGTATCAAATGACAATGTATGAAATATTGATTAATTGATGTGTCTATAGCCTAACATGTTGCATAAATACTATCCGTGTATTTCATTTCTTCATGAACATCGTTATATGATATGGCAACATAAAATTATGCATTTGTTGCATTGCTTTGTTTATTTTCGTCCCATATTTTGATATGTTGGTTGATTTAAAATGTCGACATGTTACGATATTCATGCGTTGGTTTTGGTTTGTTATTCTACATTCCATATTTGTCATGAAATTTGGTATTCGTCATTGATATATTTTGGCATATCTTTGTATGTATTTATATTGATTAGGAACTTTCATCATATAAGTGCATTTCGACAAATGTAAGTGCACGATATGACTTTGGTTAAAATTGTTTGAACATGATACTTCTAATAGACCCTCTTCTTCTTTTTGATATTGTCAAAGGGGGAGAGGTTTGGATGCACAAGCTAAGGATGAATAGCTAAAAGAATTCTTGAATATTATCAACAATGTCAAACGCATTATGGCATCAACTCAGGGGGAGCGTTGCTTATTGTTAGCCTTGATGTTTATTGCGTCTGTATACATATTGCTATTTTATTGCATATTAGGTATAGGCTTAGTTAGCTTATGCATAGTTTTGACAATTATCAAAAAGGGGGAGAATGTAAGTGCACCAGTTCATCCTCATCTTTTAATAATTGTCAAAACACATGAAAATAGAGTAGAACATATTTTGGCAACATTACAAATGACTTGACAGCGAAAAACTATTTTTAACACTTTGAAAAATTATTTTTAGGTATTATGTATCGATACATAAACATGTGTATCGATACAAATGTCCTAAAATTACTTCAGACTGATTTTATGCAATTTGTATCGATACATATATCACTTGTATCGATACAAAAGTGATCTCTCAGAGGCAGATAGTTACCTGTGTATCGAATCATGCTTGCATGTATCGATACACACCTATGCCTCTCAGAAATTCAGAAACATCATGATGTATCGAATCATGCTTGCATGATTTGATACATATCAGTCAAGATTTCAAGAAACTGATGTATGTATCGATACACACCCGTGTTTGTATCGATACATACACTACAAGAAATATGATTTTTTGCAACAACCTTTTTTTGTTACAAGTTGTTACAAGTCGCTGGCAAAACTACCCAAGATAGTTTTGCCAGCAACCTGTAACAAAAAAAGTTGTTGCCAAAAATCATATTTCTTGTAGTGATAGGTCAAATCTTTCATTTTTAACGTTGGTCAAAGGGTTTGTATCGATACAAACCATCAGTTGTATCGATACATGTCTGTGAAATTTTGCCCAAATTTGCTCAATTCTATTCTCTCTTTAAATAGCAATGTGGTGTGTCATTGTAACACAAGAGAAATCAGTGAGTAAGTTCAGAAAACGCTTTGGAGTTCAAATTGAGTGAAAATTTGGATCAAAGGTTTCATTCAACACAAGTTCATCATCTTCATCAAGTTTGCAATCAAATTGAAGTTTGAGTATGGGATCAATTCAATAGAAACTGCAGATTTGTGTGATAACGTTCGGTACGGTTCGCGGTGAATCAGAATCGTGATCGGGTTGAATTGTGTTGAAGGTTTTGGTTTCTCTCAAGGGTTCAAGATTGTGCGAATCTTGGAGGTTCAACAACAAGAAGCGAAGGACTCAGCTGGACGATCGGGTGCGGATTGGCACGGGTTTGATCGTTGGAATCAGAGGGCGAAGCTTCGTTGTGTGTTGAGATTTATTCGCATAGTTTACTTTTGATTCGTTATAGGGTTATAAGTTTCAATTGTAAATTGTGCACTTTTGTTCATCGTTTTGATCAATATACTCTCAAATAACCCGTTTGGTTATTTGGGGGGAGACATACCCGGCCGACCGCGAGGACGACACGAAAGTCGGGGAACTCCCTAATCAAACGCTTGTGTCTTTCTCTCTTTCAATCTTTTACTTTTAAGTAATCGCTTTAATTTTGAGTCAATTGAATTTTTCATGTTCGTACGTGTGCACAAAAAATCAATTGGTTTATCTTGATTGTGATTGGATTAGATTGGAAACTATTAAACTTGCTTGGGCTGTTTTAATTGAAAACGTTTAATTTCGAATAATTTGTACACGATCATTTCTAAGTCTTTTCATACGTTCAAAGGCTATATTACCTTTCCAGTGATCAATCGGGTGCAAAGAGACTACTGATCCGGTAGGTGCTTCCGCGCGTACCGTTTAAACGAAATAATTTTGAAAAACCTACATTGTTTTTAAGGGCACTTATTCAACCCCCCCTTCTAAGTGATAGCCAAGTAGTCTAACACTATTCAGACTCTTAAGGATATGCTTCGGGCATGTGTGTTAGAAGATGGTGGTTCGTGGAGTAATCACTTACATCTGATTGAGTTTGCTTATAACAACAGTTACCATGCCAGTATTGGTATGGCACCCTATGAAGCTCTGTATTGCAGAAAGTGTAGAACTCCTTTGTGTTGGACAGAAGTCGGTGACCGTGGATTCTTGGGATTGGATATTGTCCAAGAGACCACCCTAAAGGTTAAGTCAATCCGAGATAAGTTGAAAGTTGCTCAGAGTCGGCAGAAGAGTTATGCTGACAATAAGAGGAGACCTGTAGAATTCCAGGAAGGTGATCATGTGTTCCTGAGAGTAACTCCTAAGTTGGTTTTGCGAGTTGTGTTCAAAACTAAGAAGCTATGTCCAAGATTTATTGGACCTTATCAGATCCTTCGAAGCGTCGGTCCTATAGCCTAACAGTTAGCTCTACCTCCATCTATGTCAGGGTTACACGACGTGTTTTATGTGTCTCAGCTTCGGAAGTACATTCTTGATCCTTATCGACCAGTGGAACTTGAACAAATTGATCTTCAGCCAGATCTAACCTATCAGCCGGATCCAGTTCGGATTGTTGAACGTGATGCTAAGATCCTTCGGAACAAGAGAATTCCTATTGTCAAGGTTGAATGGGCTCTGTCCCCTGATGGAGAATTCACCTGGGAACTGGAGTCAGACATGCAGAAGAGCTATCCTTATCTTTTTCCGAGGTAAATTTCTTAATTTCGAGGACGAAATTTCTTTAAGAGGGGTAGGTTGTAATATCCCAACTTCTAAATTATCTAATTTATTTTAATTAGATTTTGTCTAATAAAATTAGGAACTATTTAGAAGTGGTTAATTAATTAAATCATGGGACTAAGTGTAATATGTGTAAAGTTAGGACTTGTGATTTTATCTAAACTACACATTAAATCACTAATCTCACAAGTAAGGATTAATTAACACAAAGAAATTCAAACTCCCTCCTCCATTTCTCCCTCCCTCTCATGTGTCACTCTCTCTCACCCTCCTACCATGAGTCATGCTTCCAATAACTCTTTCACCACCTCATTTGCATGCAACCAAAGGGTTTTGATTAAGCTAAGAAATCAGAAATTCTGCTCCCCCATCTCTCTTCTTTCCCACGCCCTTGAACAAACAACAACAACATCCAAAATTCTCAATTTTCTCTAACACAAGAGTTTGGAACAATTCAATCACATGCAACTCTTCACAACCCTCGATATATCAGAGATTCTCTCCTGTATAACTCAGTTCTGAGACCTTGAACCATCACCTTGCCTAAGCATCACATGCCACTACATAACAACAACCTTACTCACACCATTTTGAGGCCAATCCCATTACATGCACCCAAGAACCCAACAATTTCGTGCATTATTCTATTCAGAAAACCTTCCTATAAATACCTCCTATCACCAGCTGAATCATTCATCAAACAAGTTCCATTCTTAGATCAAAGTTAAGGGTTTCAAAGTTCACCAATTTCTCTCATTTTCAAATTTTGTTCAAGTCTGTTCGTGGGTGTAGCTGGGGTTGCAGTAGCTGGTTGTAGAGCCCAGAAGCAAGGAATTAAAGCTTCAATTCATGTGGGTTCTTAGGTTAGTTTAGCTAGTTTCCCCAAATATGAACTTTTGCAAGTTAACTTAAGAAAATTAGGGAAATGTTGTGTGAGAGGAATTAACTCCCAAATTCCTCTCCATTCTGTCTTATATTATACATATTGTGTGACTGCATGACTTGGAATGAGGATTGTAGGTGTTAACTTTGATAAAAATTGAATTTTCGTGAAACAGAGGACATTCTGGGCAAACACGCTACAGCGCGTTGCTAGCGAGTATTCATAGCGAGCTGGGTTTTCTGGGCAGATGAAACTCGCCGTAGCGTGCACTTGTGCGCTTAGCGAGTTGATTTAGGTCAGGACCTATAATCTCACCGTGGCGAGTTGGTAACACGCCGCAGCGAGTTTACACAGAATAGACCTGTAAAACTCGCCAAGCGAGTTTGACAGGAATAGACTTACATTTTCAAATTTTTCTAAGAAACTATAACACTCGTTTTATGTCCTCATCTGAGTTAGATATCTTGCAGTAGCATAATTTATATAATGTTGAACAGTATGTTAATCACAGATAATCTTTAGGATATAACTTAGAAATAATTAAGTTGCATGTTCCCCGGGTTTTGGGATAATTATGGTAGAATGAACAATATTAGCAACAGTCACTTAGGACGCGATTCTGAATTGTCGCATATGAATTTCCCAATGGGATTATTCATCAGGTTATGTATTGTGAGTTGTATGCCGTGATCGGATCGATCGACGGACAAGGCGGGCCTCCGAGATATGCTCACCTCGGAGAATCCTTGCGGATAAATGAATAAGAGTTAAATTTCTGTGTTACACCTTTAATTATTGCTTTATGTTATGATTATGATTTTGTTAGTATGATATGACTGTTTAGGTTTCCCCCGGTGTAGTCACCTTAGGAGGGTAGTAGGACTCACTGAGGCTTAATAGTCTCACCCCACTCCAAACAATTTTTTTTCTTCAGATAAGCAGGTTGGCTAAAGGTATGCTTGTTGGTGTGCTTGAGGCTTTGCTATGGATTGCATTTATTTCATGCTTTCTAGTTTATTTCCGTTGTTGTACCTCTAATAAAATTATGTTGTATCGTTGAACTCTTGTTTCGCTTCCGTTGTTTCAGTATATGTGTTGTACTTAGCACCTGCGTGTGCTTAATTTCTGAATTGTAATAATGATGTACTCAGTACCAATAATAATATCCAGCGTTTTATTCTAGATATAGACGTGGGGTGTTATATGTTGGTTCTCCCATATCAATATAACATTATTTGCACATTACATTGTGATAACTAGCACAACTTATGACAATAATAAGGTTTATGTTATTCTACAAGTCAAAAGGAAATGTCAATAGAGTAGTGAGGTGAGGGAATAATGGTGCGGGTATAGAAAAAAATATAAATAGAAGAAGAAAGTGAGATTAAAATGAAATCGAGAAAACAAATCTATGGGTATAAGATTAAACTGATTGTTTGGTTCCTTAGTCACATTTTATTGTCCCTAATTTTTTTATCAAAAACTTGTCAAAATTTATCCCTTATCTTAATTTATAGAATTTGAATCACAAAAAAAGTGAAAATACTATGTTTTTTTATTTCAAAATCATGATTTCTCAATTAGACAAAAATAAAATTCAATCGAATTTGATAAAAAGTTAAAATTTATCAAGCTAAGAAACTAGAGTTCTACACTACAATTAGGAAAAAGACGTAAAAAATTAACAAAGAAAGTAAAACATAAATTTAATTTGTTTCATTCATTGGTTTGCCAAGTATCACAAAGACTCTACATATAGTGTTTTTAGTGGATAATGGCATACAAGGCCCAAATGATTAAAAAGCCCAAATGAATAACAATCAAAATAAAATGCCAACTAACGAACAATTAACATAAAAAAACAACTAATATAATACTTAACTAATTTTTAAAATTAATATTAATAAAATAGTTTCCTAAATTTTATTCAATTTCATGTTTGATAAATTATTATATTTTAAAAATAACACCTACAATTATTTTCATAATTCTTTTGCTAATAAACTTATTACATGAAATTCTTACATTTAAAATAATTGAAAAAGTATGCATCTTTTAACACAAAAAAAAGAAGAAGATATATGTGAAATAAAAATATGTTCGAACACAAATAAGAGTAAATGAGCCGTTTTAATATTTACTAATGAGAAAGTTTAATACCAAAAAACATTGTACATTTGTCAATAGAAAATATATTAAAATCACACATATTAAGAACCCTTTTATTTTATTAAAAAATAGGGATTATTCGAATTGTGAAACAAATCATCGACTCAAGTCATAATATCCTATTTTTAAAACTTCAACAAAACAAATGTCATGTATAAAATGAACATCCACTAATTATATCATACTTCTATATATTTAAACGATGGAGAAATTATGTAGAATATACCTGCTAAATCTATAAATATAAAGCTTGGAAAATGGTTAGCATTTGATTTGCTCACTCTATGTTCCATTCATTGTATATCCTCTAATATATTTTGCGATTGCAGAGCATGTGAGTATTTCAATTTATAGAGTGAATTAGATGATAGTCTTGTATATTTCTTTTGAATTATAGGTAAAATATTAATATTTACAATTTAGTCTTAATTAATTTTTTTGACCAATACTTTGTTCTTAAAATGTATATTATTTGTTGACCAAATACAAACTACAAGTTGAGTAAGTTGTAAAATAATAATATCTATACTTATTTTGTTTTTGACCAAATATCAATATTTTATTGTTCATACTTAAATTGCATATCTTTATATTTTTGTTTAAGCCTTTTTATATTTCCATAATTATATATTGAATGCATTGAAAGAATTTTTTAATATTAAATAAATTTACTTTTATTCATAAATGCATTCAATATGCTTTTTTGACCACAAATGCAATCCATTATATAAATTTTGAACGAATTAATTCAATATTAGTCTCTTATGTTTATTTTAAGTTTTAATAATTGATTTTTTATGTTTTAAAAGTTTTAATTTGATCCCTTATTTTCTACCGTTTACATAAGTTGATCATTTTCATCAGTTTTGATGTTTCCACCGTTTTATTTGGACACATGTTCAAGTGTCCACGTATGCAAACTGTCTGTCACATGTGACAAAACTGACGGAAATGACCAAATTAAAACCTAAAATAAACATAAGAGACTAAATTGAAACTTTTAAAAGATTTAGGAACCAAATTAAAACCTAAAATAAATATGACCAAATATTAAACTAAGCCATTTTGAAATTAATAAATATTTTAATAGTAGGTAATTTAGATTACAAAGCTGCTTCACCCACGAATTAACTTTCATTCGTAAAATTTTAATTTTTTTTTAATATTACATATAGGGAGTGAGACTATAAATCTGGAGTAGGTACTCAACAATAAAAAATATGTGTATGTTATTATTGTATTACTAATGGTTTATTTTGTTGGAATAATATGATGGAAGTTTTTTTTGGTAAAAAACTCAATTCATATATCAAGAGTTTATTAATTTGTGTAAAGAATCAAATCAAACTCATGTAAAAATCAAAATCATTGAGGTTGTAGCCTAAGCCCTAAGGCCTCACACCTTAATTATTTTACTTAATGTTTTTAAGAGATTTGACATAATGGAAGAGGGCAATCTCTTATACTGTGAGAACCAAATCAAATCTGTGTAAAAAGCAAAGCAAATGAAGTCATAGTCTTTTGGATCACATATTTTGATTATATATAGATTTAAATGTAGTTTTGGTTCCCCTATTTTATAAAATGCGCAATTTTAGTCCCCTTATTACATTTTGTGCAATTTTTGTTTTCCTATATTGAGAACGGTTCAATTTTGTCCCCCTTATGTTTATGAAGTTTTCACGTCATATCTAATTTTTATTTATTATTTAAATCATATTTTGTTATTTTTTCTCAATTAATCCTTTCTCAAGCTCTCCTCCAGCAGGATCAGTTCTGGAAAGAAAAGGCATGTGTCCAACAATTCATGTATGTCGACCGGAACACTTCCTACATTCATCGGGTAGCTCGTATGAAGGCAGCAACAAAACAAATTTCCATGATTAAAAAATGGGACACCACTTATACTGACGCGGCATCCATCGAGGGACATATTCTGGATTACTTTAAGCGGTTTTTCCATAGTCCAAACCACTGTGCGCCCAATGACTTGGCATCAACTTGTATCCCTTCCCTGGTTACTCCTGAGGATAACGACATGTTATGTAAGGTCCCTTCAGCCTCTGAGATTAAAGCAGCAGTTTTGGATATGAATGTTGACGATGCTCCGGGCCCTGATGGTTTCGAGGGCCACTTCTATCATCATTTTTAGGATATTATTGCTCATGATGTGGGGCTCGAGGTACAAGAGTTCTTTCTTCATGGTAAGCTGGTTTCACACTTGAACTCAAATCTTATTGTTCTGATTCCCAAAGTCCTTGGGGCCGACAATATGGGAGACTTCCGCCCCATTGCGCTGGCAAATTTTCAGTTCAAGCTCATTACAAAGATCCTGGCCGATAGACTCTCTCTTATTGCGACTAAAATCATTTCGAAACAGCAGCGCAACTTTATCCAAGGACGCCACATATCTGACTGTGTGATCATAGCATCTGAAGCAATTAATGTGCTGAACCGTCGAAGCTTCGCGGGTAACCTCGCTCTGAAAATCGATATTAAGAAAGCTTTTGACACTTTGGACTGGTCTTTTCTTCTTTTGGTGCTAAAGAGCTTCGACTTTAGGCATGTCTTTTGTGACTGGATCTCGGAAATCCTTCATTCGGCATGACTATCGATCCTTGTTAACGGCAAGGCTGTGGATTTCCTTAGTTGCGTGTGTGGTGTGCGTCAAGGTGATCCTCTTTCGCCTCTGCTTTTCTGTATCAAGGAAGAAGTGTTGAGCCGGGCGATTTTCCTGCAAGCTACTCTAGGCCGCATCAGCCACATGAATTATTGTCGGGGTTTTTCTATCCCGACTCACATTTTGTATGCGGATAATATCATGATTTTTTTGCAAAGCTACCAAGGTGAATGTTCGTCGTATTATGGATATATTCAGTAAGTATGGTGAGGCGTCGGGTCAGTTGGTTAATCGGAACATGAGCAAGTATTATGCCGTGGTCGTATCTCCTACACGGCTGAATGTTATCACTGCCATGCTCGGTTTTTCGATGGGTTCCATCCCTTTTATGTACCTGGGTTGTCCTATTTTTGAAGGTAAACCAAAAGTTATTCACTTCCAGGCTATTGCGGACAGAATTAAGGTAAAGTTTTCCACTTGGAAGGGGTCGCTGTTGTCTATCATGGGCAGAGTGCATCTCGTGAACTCCATCATTCACGGTATGTTGGTCTACTCCATTTACTTATGGCCCGCTGCCCTGGAAGAAAGTCGATGCTTGGATTAGGAATTTTATTTGGAGTGGTGATATATCGATACAGAAAGTGTGCACTATGGATTGGAAGTCTGTGTGTCGGCCTCTGGCTTCAGGTGGTCTCGGCATCCGTTCGGTTGCGAGTATTAATGAGTCTCTGATTTTAAAACTGGGATGGTCCTTCATGGCTAGTTCAGACCAGGGGGCACGTCTTTGTCGTTGTCGGTTCCTTCGTAATAACTCTCCCGCTCGTATTACATCAAATCCTCTGTTTGGGCCGACATTAAAAGGTACATGGTGACTGTTTTTGAGAACTCAGTTTGGACTATTGGTGACTGTACACAAATATTTTACGGGACAGACAATTGGTTGGGGGTCCCCCTTCTTGAGGCACTAGCAATTCAGACCTCCTCCCCGCTGGCTACTAGAGTTTCTCAATTGATTCAGGGGGGTGAGTGGATCACCTCCCCCCCCTAATTGTAAATCTGGCACCCTGGTTAATTGAGGAGATTCAGGGGGTTACTTTGCCTGTCCTCCCTATGGACGACTGTTTTTCTTAGAAGCATACGAAGGATGGTTACCTATCGGCGAAGGACGCTTATCTTCACCTAAATCACCCGAGACTGGTGCTTCCATGGGCGGAACTCATTTGGCAACATTTCATCCCTCCATCTCATTCTTTTGTTGCTTGGAGACTTATCCTTAACAAGATGCCGACTGATGAAAATCTTCGGGCGCGCGGTTGTACTATTGTTTCTGCATGTCCTCGGTCTCTGTTTACATGACAGCGACTCCTCAGATCATCTTTTTCTCCAATGTTCGTTTGCTCTGGCCTTGTGGAATTGGTTGAATGTGACCTTTAATACAAATTTAGACCTCTCCTCCCTGGCTGCCTTGGTTCTTAGTTGTTGTTCATTTAATGCCTAACTTAAAGACTTGTTGCTTGCTGGTATTGTTCACACACTCCATACTCTGTGGATGGCCCGGAATGGGGTACTATTTAATGACGCCAAGGTATTCGTCCACTCAGCAGTCATCAAGATCCATATAGGTATCAAACTTAGCTCTACCTTGGTGTCTAGTCATATTAAGCAGGGAAGCACAAATGTGAGTATTTTGAAGACGTTAGATGTTTCGCCGCGGTACCCTCGGCCGGCTTCTCTTACGCCGGTCTCGTGGAAGGCCCCGATGGCTCCGTGGACGAAGGTTAATACAGACGGGTCAGCGATTGGTCGGGATACGGCTTGTGGTGCCATATTCCGTGACAGCTCGGGTGCTTATAAGGGTGGTTTCTCCAACAAGCTTGAGTTCTCTTCAGTGTTGCACGTGGAGCTGATGGCGATTATATTGGCTATTGAAACAGCTTTCTCTAAGGGCTGGATGCACTTATGGATGGAAAGCGATTCACAGGTGGCTATTCGCGCTTCCAAGGATCACTCCATTGTTCCCTAGGACCTTCGGAACCGGTGGCATAATTGTTTCTCTCACCAGATGCACCTCCTTTTCTCTCACGTCTACAGGGAAGGGAACTCTTGTGCGGACAAGCTCACGACTCATGGAAACCTCACTCACGGTTTTTATTGGTGGGCCGTCCTACCGGGTTTTATCTATATGGATTTCTTTTATGATCGCATTGGCTTTACTTTCCTTCGAGTGTCCTAATAGTTGTTTTCTATGTTTTATAATGGGTTTAGTGCTGCCCCCCATTTTGTACAGACTTTTCTCTTTTTTCTTTATATATTATTATGAGTACTTGGCACGGGATTAGGGTCTACAAGGGGCGCCAACCTAGTTGGGGTGCCTTCTAGGCTATTTGATGTCATTATACTCTTAGTTCACCAAAAAATTTTTTTTGTTATTTTTTAAATTAAAATAATTAAAAAACATAAACTATGAAATTAAAAGAATGTGAATTTAATAAGCATATAATTTTCCATTCCTTTTTCTTCATCTTGTTCTTCCTAAATATAAGCATGTATAATTTTCCATGTCATTTAAAGAATGTGTCAAAACATCAAAATTGCGCAAAACTGATATAACGCCCCAACTAAAATATCTAGAATATTTAGTCAAGACATAAATAAATGGATCTGAGTACTTTAAATTTAACGAGATAAACAAATGAGTTACAAAATAATTCTTTACAACAGCTGATGAACTTATACAATACAGCGGAAACTAGGATAGAACCCAAGATATACAGATAAACTAAAACAAGGGAAGACTAAAATCGTCTATTGCGATGATCCAAGCTCAGCTCCAATCATCAGCTACATCCTGGTCCTTGCTCCAGTTAACCTGTCTACCTAAAAAAAATTGGTTTGGAGTGGGGTGAGACAACTAAGCCTCAGTGAGTCCTACTACCCTCCTAGAGGTGACTACACCGGGGGAGTCCTAATCAGTCATAACATACTAGCACATATATAACATAATAACAGAATTAAAGGTGTAACATTGATAAACAACTCTTATTCATTTTAACACGAGGACACTCTGAGGTGAGCAGGTCTCAGAGGCCTGCCATATCCGTCAACTGATTCGGTTACGGCATGCAGCTCACAATAACATATTCTAGTGGATTATCCCATTGGGAGTCCATAGTGCGACATAACGGTTCGCTCAAGATTGACTGATACTATATTAGTTCTTACTACCATAATTTCCCAAAACCCGGGGAGCATACAAACCTAATTTTATTCTAAGTTATGCCCTAACGATGATCTGTGATTAACATTCTGTTCGGCATTATATTAATTACTTTACTGCAAACTATCTGACTCTGATGAGGACGTAAAACAAGTGTATGAGACTTGTTAGAAAGATTAAAATGTAGGTCAATTATGTACAAGCTCGCTATGGCGAGTCACCAGCTCGCCATGGCAAGATTATAGGTCCTGACCTAAATCAACTCGCTGTGGCGAGCAGAAACTCGCCATGGCGTGTATCATCAGCCCAGAGCCCAGCTCGCCATGAATACTCGCCAGCTACTCGCTATGGCGAGTTCATGCAGAAAATACCCTGTTTTGCAAAATTCACTATTTTAACAAAATAACACCTACAATCCTCATTTAGCCAGTGCAGCAAGATAATATACATAATACAAAACAGAATGGAGGGAAATTTGGGGTTAATTCCCCTCACACAACATTTCCTAAATTTTCCCTAAGTTAACATGCAATTTATGACTTTGGGGAACTATCTATACTATCCTAAAGAACCCACCTGAAAAACGAAGCTTAGCTCTGACTCTGCGTGTTCCCTACGACTTTGAGATCAATCCCGGTTGCTTCAAGGAGTCCCCAATAATGCCTCCAACACCCTAGCATCACATTTTCACACTTATAGAGCATTTCTGCCCTGAGAGACTCGTCGGGCGAGCTCTTACTTGCCACGGCGAGTGCACCAGAATTTCCAGCACAACTCAGCTTCAGACCTCCAACTTCAAAATGCTCTAAAGACTTCGATACTAAGCCAAAACCTACGAAGTTTGTACTCAAAACGAAGGGAATTTTGTTAGCTATCCATAGAAAAATGAATCTTTTCAAACAGAGTTACGAAGAGGGAGTAATTACCGTTTTAGTGAGACCCTGTCCTAGAATACGGGTTTGAGAACCTAATTCAATTTTTGTTGTTTTCTCCAATTTTTCTCTTTTCCAAAGCACCCATGACAACCCAGTTTGTCTCAAAGGTCATATTTGGAGATACAAACACATGCAATCAATGATTTCAAGTGTGAGGTTAAGATTGAGTGTTTGAATTGAAAGAGGACATTCATGAGTTCATGGAGAGTGATTTTCTTACCTTAAATTTCTGAGTAACAAGGGTTCAATCCAAATGGTGGCCACTTACAGAGAAGAGGTGATTACCCAGCATCCAATTCCTCTCATAAGAGTTGTAGAATTTTGAAATAAAAGGGTGGGTACAAGGTGAGGGTTTTCGGCCAAGAGGGGAAAGAGTAGGAAAAATGGGGCTTGCTTGATTCTATTCCTCTTGGGGGTTACATAAGTGTGATTGCATGTTTCTTTCATTGAGGGTTGGAGAGATTAGAGTGGAGATTGTGTTGTTGTCGGCGTGAAGAAGAAGATGAGGGTAAAGGGTGGTTCTTGCTTTACTGATACATTTACACCAAGTGAAGAGGAAAAATGAATGGGTTCTTGGTCATGAGTTTGTTTAAGTAGCTCAACGTGGGCCCCATGACTTCTTGTTCAAATCCTATTGGTTGGCCTAATAAACTCTAATGTCTTTCTCAATAAAAATTGGTAGAAATTTATCTCAATTTACACCTCTAATTATTATTACTTTTAATAATTAAAGTGGGATGTTACAATTGAATAAGGGGACCAAAACTGTGCATTTAATAAAATAGAGGGATCAAAATTGCACAAAACAAAATAAGGGGTCTGAAATTGCGCATTTTGTAAAATAGAGAGACCAAAACTACATTTATAATATCTGAAAACTTTAAATATTTTTCTCGTTAAAACTGTTAGAGCTATGATCTTAGGTATATATTGAAACAGAGGTCAAATTAATGAATTTTATTTGTTTCAAATATGTTTTGGCTTGGTTTACTCATAAGAAAAATATGTTTAAAAACATATTTCGGATCTTAGGATACAAACCTATTTTAAATCCTAGAATACAAACATGTATAATTTCAGAATCTAGCTTCTGAAATAAAATTAAAAAAAAATGCTAAATAATGCACCCGTTGTACTAGTTAAAAAAATTATGGAAATTTTATCTTGGAAATCGTGCATTCAAGGTTTAAATATGATTTCAGTCTCTGCAATTATGCTTCATTTTGAAATCAGCCCCTGTTAAAAAAAGTTTCATATTAGTCCCTGCAAATTCTCAAAACTTTTAAAATAGCCCATGAGCAGGACTCTCTGATGACTTGTCACATTAATTTATTTGACATGGAAGATTTTGATTAGGATTTAGCGTTGACGTGTCCAAGCCAAAAAAATTGGAAAATACATTTCGAATATTTTATGTATGGGTAAAAATGGAGTTTCGCAGATAGAAAAGAAACGTGGGGGTGGGAAGATAATTTTTCTTTATATATTTATTTGGATTAACTGATTTATTCCATTTATCAAAAGCCCTTTTATGATTACAAAGGCCCTTTTATGAAGACAATTTCTCTTTCCACCCCCTATGTTTCTTTTATACCCCTTAATCTTCCTTTTTGCCCTCGAAAAAATATTTCGGAACACGATTTTCAAATTTTGTTTACCTTAAAAAAAATTCGGAATGTGTTTTCAACACTTCAAAATATGTCACTTTAACACATTGCACATGATACGTTGTTAAGCCTCCCCAGTAATTAAAGAAAATATCCAAAAAGTGAAAAAGAAGTTTGCACACAATTGAATTTACTCTTTTTACATTGATAAATATACATTTCTATTTTGTAAATCACAATCATATGTCTGAAACTTGGCTACATACATACACTGCCTTCCATGGTGACTCCATTCAACATGTGCAAATTTATGAGTCATATTATAGTTGAATGGAGTTCGTATAGGAAACAATATATACCCAATAATTTCCCTTAAAAGTCCATGTAGGTGTGTAACTTTGTAACTTTCTACAACTCAAAATTTTTGTTGTGTAACTTTTCTGTAACTTAAATATTGTATTTGAACATAATCAATCATACTCCTTGCAAAACTTGTGTCTCTTCCGTCTTAGAGATGCTTGGAGGGGCACTTTTCACCTTAACTCGAAATGAAACCTGCAAATAAATGTGGATGTTACACCGTAAGTAATACACAATATTGATTATCAGTGTTGTGTCTGTGTTTCTGCTTCACAGTTAATGTGAAAAGTGATTCTACTTTTAAGGACTTATAAAGGGGATCGTCGGATTCGTCACCTTATCAGAACAAAACACAAGTACGTCAAATGGATGGACTTGAGCAGGGTAATTTGGAGGTACCCGATATCGCTTTCCTTCAATACTAAAACATAATGATAAATGATATTAAATAATAAATACCTTTTCAAGAACTAAAACTATATAAGTAAACTACATTAGCTTCCGTTTATTTTACTTAGTCGACGATCCAAGTGCCATGTTCACTCCGCATATCAGTTACGAAGAAGGCTCCATCCTTATAGTAAATTCGAGCATGCGTTGGAGAAACCTTAGAGAGAGCGCGAAAGAGAGATTATTGATCATGTTACATGATGTTGAAATAAAATTAAGCAAAGAACCCAGTTTAATTCAGGTGAAGATCAACTGTTCTACCTCGGGTGAAGAAATTGTAATTGAACTACCTGGATCATCTTGTACAACGCTCCTTCAATTACATAAATATAACGGAAAATGAGATGAAAGCGAAAGTTAGATATATATCACAACAATTCTGAATGGAACAATGCACACTAAATGGTGACCAAAAATTCATATCACAATAGCTGGTACGCTAGAAGTTTAAAATTATAAAACCAATAAATTCAGTGGTGCGGGGAAAAAAGATAACAAAGAAATTAAAAAAAACAAAAGGTATTGTCGTAAGAAAATATTATTATAGACTTAAAAGTAAATACATAAGCAAAACAAGACAAACATAAGAAAGTACTACTCTTCATATATAGAAGTAAACTGAAACTTTCTTAATATTGATTGTAGTTCATGAATGGCAATAGAAGAAATATTGATATATTTCACCTGTATTTTAAAAATCAATTACAGGTGAAATATATCAATATTTCTTCAGTCACCATTCATGAGCTAGAATCAATATCAAGAGAGATTTTCAGTTTATTTCTATGATGAAGAGTAGTAACTTTCCCATGTGTATCTTGTTTTGCTATATTTACTTTTAAGTCTATAATACTACCTCCGTCCCATTTTATTAGAGCTATTTTGATTAAATGATACTATTCACTTATCATACTTTGACCAAACTTTTTTAATAATATATAGATATAAATATAAACATATAAGATCTTGTTTGATTTGTTTTGATGAATATTTTCAAACTATCCAATTTTTATATTTTTTACTAATAGAGAATTAAAGATATTAGTGATCAAAATCGTGCATTGTCATACGTGCAGTAGTCAAACTAGTTCTTTTATTTTGGTACGGAGGTAGTAAATTTTTCTCTAAGACAGTACCATTTTGTTTTAATCTCTTTGTTAATTTTTTTTCTGCACCACATAATTATTGGTTTTATAATTTTAAACTTTCGGTGCACCGACTTTTGTTATTACAAATTTATCCAATTAATAGTTTTTTATGAAATTAAAAAATAATAATTAAATTATATATGGGAATTCAACACAGATATAATTTTAAAAAATTCATTATATTTTCACTCGGTTATTGTACATGGAAATTAATATGAAAATATCTAACTAACTAGATAATGGTTTAAGAAATTCTATTTTTGATTATGATTTGTAACAATGTTACAAACCACCATATATAGCATGATTTTGTCACAAACCATTGCATGAATTTAACAATTGATTAGTAATTTAAATGCAAAAGATGAAATATTTAATCCTAGGTTCATCTATTAATAAGATTGTCAAACTCCATGTCTCTTCAGTACAAATACAACAATTTAAATGAAGAACTAAATTATCACATCTACCATATATACTAATAATTTATTTGTTTATCTACATTATATCCCCAAAATTCGTTTGTTAAAAAAGTAACATTCATTTGCATCTATTGAATCAAGATTTTTATTAAAATTTTATCCTATAGTTATCAATGAAATACTTTGACATAAAGTCTAAAAGTAACACATTGATCATGCCTAGGGCTGGCAATGACCCGAGCTAACTCGTGAACAGTTCGTAGTTCAATTCGATATTTGACTCGTGAACTTGGTTCATGAACCAAATGAGCTGAACTTGAGTTAAAAATTAAGTTTGTCAAATAAATGAGCTAAACATGAACTATATATAGTTCGACTCGTTTGACTCACGAACTAGCTCAATTATATATATATATATATATATATATATATATATATATATTTGGTAAACCTATTGGGGTTTGGAATTTGAAAACTATTCTGAGAATAATTGTGGAATTTTGTTGGTTTTTACTTTATAACTTTGTTACTTGTAGGTTGTAACGGTTTATGCCTGTTTGAATTTGTACATGTTTATCAATTATACACTTGAGATGACTTTTATTTTAATTTAATATTTATTTTTTTCTTTAAAAAAAATAGTTAAAAAAATTAAAGATCAAATTTTGAATTTTGAATTTTTGACAAAAAAATTGACTTTAAAATTATGTGATTTGACTTAACGAGTTGAACTTAACGAGCCAAACCGAACTGTTCGTGAACTTTAAACGAGCCGAACTCGAGCTGAAAAAATAGTTCGTGTCGAATTTGAGCCGAGTTTTGAGCTAAACCAATTCTTAACGAGTCGAGTCGAGCTCAGACGAGTTCGACTCAGCTCGACTCATTTCCAGCCCTAATCATGCCAATGTTTTTTTCCTTCACAAAAGGTATATGTATAAATCATCCATAATTAACTCATAAGAATGTAAAGGTAATAAGGGAAGTATTTGGTCGTATACATACCTCAATGTCTTAACCGAATATGAGGTGGTTGTTCAACATTTCCATCGATTTAAACTGTTGTACTTGTTGAACCAAAATCATGTTGGTTCTCCCATATCAATATAACATTATTTGCACATTACATTGTGATAACTAGCACAACTTATGACAATAATAAGGTTTATGTTATTCTACAAGTCAAAAGGAAATGTCAATAAAGTAGTGAGGTGAGGGAATAGTGGTGCGGGTATAGAATAGATTGAAGGGTATTTACGTCAAAAGGATTTCTAAACAATTTTTTTACGTGGCATTTGTTTTTTTCCCAGATTTTTAAACAATTTTATGATACTTTATTTGGCTTTTTTTGTTCTATTTTATTTCCATATTTCTAATTTTTTTTATTATCTTTTTACAATTTTTGAATACTTTATTAGTATTTTTTAAAACATTTTTGTTGTACTTTATTTTGTTTTCTATTTTATTTTCCGAATTTTTAAAATTTTAAAATTTAAATATTTTAATATAATCTGACGTGACAATAATTTTTTAAATAAACAAATGCCACGTATTATTAAAAAATGCCACATCATCAAAAGAGGATAAGGATATGTGCAATTTAAAAATTTGACAAAATAGGGGTACCAAAATTGCTGATTTAGAAATAGGGGTATCAAAATCCAAATTTTTAGAAAATAGGGGTACCAAAACTGCAATTAAGCCTAGAAAAAAATATGATTAGAAGAAGAAACTGAGATTAAAATGAAACTGAGAAAACAAGCCTATGGGTATAAGATTAAACTTATTGTTTGGTTCCTTAGTCACATTTTATTGTCCCTAATTTTTTTATCAAAAACTTTGTCAAAATTTATCCCTTATCTTAATTTATAGAGTTTGAATCACAAAAAAATTGAAAATACTATGTTTTTTATTTCAAAATCATGATTTCTCAATTAGACAAAAATAAAATTCAATCGCAATTGATAAAAAGTTAAAATTTATCAAGCTAAGAAACTAGAGTTCTACACTAAAATTTCGAAAAAGTCATAAAAAATTAACTTAAATTTAAGGATTTAATTTGTATGCACTGACAGTGTAAAATTATTTTACACTGTCAACCAATAACAATCATGTATTCCGCCACATCACCCCACTTTACCCCACTATCTTTATAAGACATTGAAGTTTAAATCAATCTTATTGGTTGCATGTATAAAATAACTTTACACTGACAGTGCATAACAATTAAATTCTAAATTTAGTTTGTTTCATTCATTGGTTTGCCATGTATCACAAAGACTCTACCTATAGTGTTTTTAGTGGATAATGGCATACAAGGCCCAAAAGATTAAAAAGCCCAAATGATTAACAATCAAAATAGAATGCCAACTAAAGAACAATTAACATAAAAAACCAACTAATATAATACTTAACTAATTTTTTATTTAATATAATTCTATCTTCTATCAGCAGATCATGTTTTATCTCATTAAAAAAAATATGAAATGAGAAAGTATTATTAATAAATATGATATTAATGACCATTTTACAATTATGTCCCTCAAAGTTACAAATTCAAGATCTTACTATCGAGTCGATACCTCTTGGACAAATTCAAGAATTATGAAAATAATTGTATGTGTTGTTTTTAAAATATAATAATTTATCAAACATGAAATTGAATAACATTTAGGAAAATATATAATTAATATTAATTTTAAGAATGGTCATTGATATTTTCCTAAATTATATATTTTAAAAACAACACATACAATTATTTTCATAATTCTTTTGCTAATAAACTTATTACATGAAATTCTTACATTTAAAATAATTGAAAAAGTATGGATCTTTTAACACAAAAAAATAGATATATGTGAAATAAAAATATGTTCGAACACAAATAAGAGTAAATGAGCCCTTTTAATTTTTACTAATGAGAAAGCTAAATACCAAAAAACATTGTACATTTATCAATAGAAAATATATTAAAATCACACATATTAAGAACCCTTTTATTTTATTCAATGTAAATAATACTCCCAAATTGTTTAGACATTTTTTTTAGACAGTTATGAGATTGATTCTTTTCCTCCCAAATTGACTTTCACAGGTGGAAATATAATAAAAAAAAGGTTATAATGTGATTGAGAATAGTGAAAAAAAAAATAGGGATTATTTGAATTGTGAAACAAGTCATCAACTCAAGTCATAATATCCTATTTTTAAAAATTCAACAAAACATATGTCATGTTTAAAATGAACATCCACTAATTATATCATACTTGAAATTTCGGTAGCAAGTTACAGATGTGCAGCGTGATGTGGTGCACGTTAGTGTTTAGGTATACGATGTGTTGTTTAATGTGCCAATATCATAAACATACAATAACTTGATGAACAAGGAAAATAAAGTGCAGAAGATAAAGAACACAATGAGTTTGTTAACCCAGTTCAGTGCAACTCACTTACGTCTGGGGGATACCAATCCAGGAATGAATCCACTATGATAGCTCTAATTCAAAGCTTAAACTCCCCGTTTACAACCTCTCGCTTAGATACTACCTTGTGTAACTCTACCTTGCTCCTCCACAAGATATGACTTCCCCCAGTCACTTCCCAGCCTATCCTCCCTTGCTCCCCGCAAGGACCTTGCTCAACCACAAGGAATTTTACAATCTTGTTCCCACAAGAACCTTGCTCAACCACAAGGATTTTTACAAACTCAATGATGGAGACGCACTCCTAAACTAAAGAATCAACTCGTGCTTCAAAGCTTTGAGTGATTCAAGGTCCAAATCTTGTTTCAAACTAGAACCAAGAAAAGAACAGCTCTGTGCTTAAAAGCTTAAGAGCTAAATACAACCCTAATTCAAGTTTCAAACGAAACAAGAAATCCTAGGGACAAAGACTCGAAATCCTAAAGACAAGATTTATGAATATTGATTTCGGTGAATAAAACATGTCTTCAGCACTCCTTTATATAGAACGAGATCTGGTAGCTGTTTGTTGTATTCTTCAAAAAACAAACTTAATCTTTTAATAAAAGATATGTTTGTTTTAAATCTTTTTGAATCTTTTTCAATCTTCTAGTAACAAACCAGCTTTTTAAATCTTTTCTGAATCTTTTTCAATCTTTCAGCTCGTTCCTTGGCACGCAAGCTAGCGTGGATATGTTTGTTTCAAAACAAATCTTTTTCAAAGATCACACGTAAATATTTGAAAGCGCGTTTATAGGGTATTCAGTTCAGGTACCACATGTGTGCACATCAGTCACCACATCTGGACCAAAGGCTTATTTTAACAAATGAAGCCAACCCTAAAATAAACTCAACCTTGCAGGTTGAAAACACTAACAATCACCCCCTTTGGCAAATTGTGGCTAAAATAACCTTTGGAGTCAGCCAGCTAGACTTTGGAGAGAATCATTAGAACATCAGAGGCGTTGCAGCAGCGGAATCATGCCTCATATCTTCTGAGAGAATAAAACTCCCAACGTACAAGCATGGTGATGAATCATGCACACAGTAGAGATGGGAAGTGTCTTCAGCAGCTTCAGTAAAATCTTTACTCCCCCTAAATTCAAGCACCATCTTCATCAGTCTTCAAAGGATCGGTCTTCATTCGTCTGGTTCTTCAAAGTCTTCAAAAAGATGTGCAGAATACAAGCACAATCTGTCTTCAACGATGTGCACACATCTGGTATCACATCATGTACCAGAGTAAACATATTGCACTACCTTTCCTCTTACTCCCCCTGGATATACTACTCATCTTTTCTCCCCCTTTTTAGCCATAATGTTGACAAAAAGTTTGAGAACAAAAAGAGTAACCAAATAGTACTGGGGCCATTAAATGTGCAATATACAGAGTAGATGGATCTTTGACAAATGTTCTAAGCACCAACATATGACCAAGGTCTTCAAAAAGAGATGCTTCAGTAGTCTTCACGGAATCCATATAGTCCAGCAATCCATAGTCTTGTAGTTTTCATTCTTCATGGTTGCTGTATATGCATTCATAGTTAAGCAAGTACAAGTTACCCATATTTCTATGATTGTAACTAAGTCACCCATATTGCTATGACTGTGACGTGAATCACCCATATTTCTATGACTGTGATCCTAAGCATAAAAGTCATCCATATTTCGATGATCATGACTAAGCACAATGAATCATCCATATTGCTATTATTATGATTATGATTATGATTATGATTATGATTATGATTATGATTATGCCCTATGCTTACAAATTTAAATGCTTTTGAGGTGTTTTGCACATAATCTACTCCTTCTATATCAAAAGGTCATTCTTTGACCATGCCTTCAGTAATGCTCTTGCAAATAGCATGATCTGTACTCTTCAGCTCCAGATAAGGCTTCTTCTTCTCAGAGGCTCCAATGTGGACCACATTGAGCTCTACATCAGGATCTTCTTTATAGTTCTTCATCATAGTATGAAAGATGGAATAGTCTTGATATATTATGTTGAGAAAAACCTGTGATGACTGCCTTTGGATAGCGTGCATAAACGAACGGAAGTAGTAGGCAGGTCTCCGTTGCACGCTTCAATAGCAAGATTGCTATTGGTCATCAAGAAGGCAAATACCAAGTTTGCCTCTTAATGTCTCAAACTTATTTGCATCCAAAGCCTTTGTAAAAATGTCAGCCAGTTGATTGTTTGTGGCTACATGCTCTAAGGTCACAACCTTGTCTTCAACTAGATCCTTGATAAAATGGTGACGAATATCAATGTGCTTGGTCCTACTGTGTTGGATAGGATTCTTGGAAATATTTATAGCACTCATATTGTCACAGTATAATGTGAGCACATCTTGCTCCACATTGTACTCACTCAGCATCTGCTTCATCCAAAGCAATTGAGAACAACTGCTTCCTGCTGCGATATACTCAGCTTCTGCTGTTGAAAGAGCTAAACAATTCTATTTCTTGCTGAACCATGAAATTAGGTTGTTGCCCAGAAAGAAACATCCACCTGAGGTACTCTTCCTATCATCTGCACTGCCTGCCCAGTCAGCATCACAATATCCTGTCAACCTTGTGTCTTCACCATGAGAGTACATAATTCCATAGTCACTTGTGTCATTCACATACTTCAGAATTCTCTTGACTTGTGTGAGATGACTCATCTTGGGCTCAGCTTGGTATCTAGCACATACACCAACTGCAAAGGAGATATCAGGCCTACTTGCTGTGAGGTAAAGTACACTGCCTATGATGCTTCTGTATAGGCTTTGATCAACACTGACACCTTTCTCATCGTTGGTGAGTTTAATATGAGTTGCTGTAGGAGTTCTCTTGTGTGTTGCACTCTCCATTCCAAACTTCTTCACAATATTCTTGGCATATTTGCTTTGAGAGATGAATATTGTGTCCTCCATTTGCTTTACTTGTAGACCAAGAAAATAGGTTAATTCACCTACAAGGCTCATCTCAAATTCAGATTGCATTTGATGCACAAATTGTTTCACCAAAGCATCTGTCATGCCACCAAACACAATATCATCTACATAGATTTGTGCTATCATGAGCTTTCCTTTTTCTTGTCTCACAAACAAGGTCTTGTCTGTTTCACCCTTTTTGTACCCTTGCTGTAGAAGAAACTTGGTTAGCCTTTAATACCAAGCCCTAGGAGCTTGCTTTAACCCATACAGAGCTTTCTTCAATCTGTAGACATGATCTGGGAGATTAGGATCAATAAATCTCTTTGGCTGTGCTACATATACTTCTTCATTCAAGTACCCATTGAGGAAGGCACTCTTCACATCCATTTGAAAAAGCTTGAACTTCAAAATACATGTCACTCCTAGAAGTAACCTTATAGACTCAAGACGAGCTACTGGAGCAAAGGTTTCATCAAAGTCTACACCTTCAATCTGAGAGTATCCTTGTGCTACAAGCCTGGCCTTGTTTCTTGTGACAACACCATTTTCATCAGACTTGTTCCTATACACCCACTTGGTGTTTATGATGTTGACCCCATCAGGTCTTGGAACTAAGTCTCATACCTCATTCCTCTTGAACTCGTTCAACTCTTCTTGCATTGCATTAATCCAACATTCATCTGTCAAGGCTTCCTTAACATTCTTTGGTTCTATGGTGGATACAAAGCAAGCATTTGAGATTGCCTCCCTTGACCTAGTCATGACTGGTAATTCTGGATTTCCTATGATGAGCTCTTTAGGATGATTCTTCTGAATTCTGATGGAAGGACCTTTGCTTGTTTGACCTTGATCTGTTTCTTGCTCTTCTTTCTCAGAATTTTCTTCAACTTCAGAGTCTTCAGGTAGGGGCTCGGATGTGCCCACATATGGTACTTCATCATGCACTTTCTCATCAGGGTAGTCATTGACAACAATATTGATTGATTCCATCATTGTTCTGGTCCTGTTGTTGAAGACTCTGTAGGCTCTGCTGTTTGTAGAGTAGCCAAGAAAAATCCCTTCATCACTCTTGGGATCTAGCTTTCTTCTTTGTTCTCTATCAGCCAAGATGTAACATTTGCTTCCAAAGACATGGAAGTGTTTTACACTGAGTCTTCTTCCTTTCCAAATCTCATACAGAGTGGTAGAGGTGCCTGCTCTTAGTGTAACACGATTATGAACATAGCATGCTGTGTTCATTGCCTCTGCCCAGAAGTAGTAAGGTAGTTTCTTTGCATGTAGCATAACCCTTGTTGCTTCCTGTATGGTTCTGTTCTTCCTTTCAACAACCCCATTTTGTTGTGGTGTGATTGGAGAGGAGAACTCATGTGTTATCCCTTCAGTTGAGCAAAATTCTGCAAATTTTGAGTTCTGAAATTCCTTGCCATGATCACTTCTAATTCTGATGATTGGGTTGTCTTTCTCCCTTTGAAGTCTTGTGCACAGATCTTTAAACTCTTCAAATGTGTCTGATTTTTCTTTGAGGAAGCTTATCCAAGTGTATCTTGAAAAATCATCCACAACAACAAAGGCATGCCTACTTCCTCCAAGACTTTCAACTTGCATGGGTCCCATCAAGTCCATGTGGAGAAGTTCTAACACTCTAGATGTTCCCTGATGTGGCAACATTGGGTGTGACATCTTGATCTGCTTGCCTATCTGACACTCTCCACAGATATCTTTTTCTTCAATTGTAAGCTTTGGTAGTCCTCTGATAGCTTCTTTGGAGATGAGTTTCATCATACCTCGTAAGTGCAGGTGCCCAAGCTTTTGGTGCCATAGTTTTGCTTCGTCCTTTTGACTCATAAGGCATGTAGTGGAATGAGCTGTTTCTGGAGGAATCCACAAGTAGCAATTGTCTTTTGACCTTTCTCCTTTCATCAGAAGCTCTCCTTTGTCAGTGGTTACAAGGCATTCATTCTTTGTAAAATCAACTTGTAGTCCTTGATCACAGAGTTGACTTATGCTGATCAAGTTTGCCTTTAACCCTTTCACAAGCAAAACATCATCAAGGTTTGGTAAACCATTATTGTGAAGTCTCCCAATTCCCTTGATATTCCCTTTAGCTTCATCACCAAAGGTCACATAGCTGGTGGTATATGACTGAATGTTTTTCAGATATTTTTCTACACCTGTCATATGCCTGGAACAGCCACTATCAAAGTACCAATCTTCTCTTGATGAGGCTCTAAGGGATGTATGAGCTATGTGAGCAGCTTCTTGGATTGTGATTGGGATCCCTTCTTTGGTCGACCATAGAGCTTATAGCAGGAGGATTTTTTATGACCATTCTTTCCACAGTAGTGACACTTTATGGTAATAGATTTCCTCTTGTGTGAGTGTCTCTGATGTGGTGCAGGATGTGGCAACATCATCTCAGTGTCAAATCCTCTTTGAGCAGGAACAAAGCTTGATTGTAGAGTTTCTTTGTTGTAAGTCTTTCCATACCCTACTCCAGTTGGGTCATCAAGATGATTTCTGATGTTAAGAATTTCGTTTAGCTTCTTCTTTCCAGTGCCCATCAGTCTAACAGATTTGGTCATGCTTTCATGATTGAATGAAAGTTGCTTGATTTCTTCTTGAAGACTAATTATCCTCTCTTGTAGCTCCTGCTTTTCACGCTTCAGTCTCATGATATCGTAATTCCGCTCTACCAAAGTTCTGCACAATTCTTCACTTTTGAGATACAAGTCATTGTTCATGGAGACTACCTCTTCATAAGTGAGTTCATCATCAGAAGAGTTGTTGTCAGAAAGACTCTCATCAGTTGTTACCCTTACGTGGTTTGCAGTCATATCTTCTGACTTAAGTTCTTCTGTGTCAGCTCCATTAGCATCCTTGATTTTGGGATGTTCCCAACCTCTTAGCACTGCTTTCCAAGTTCTACTATCTATGGATTTTAAGAAAGCAGTCATGCGTGATTTCCAATAATCATAGTTTGTGCCATCCAGGAGAGGTGGTTTGCTGACCAAAGTTCCGTCCTTGTCCATGGTTCCAGAAAGTATCTTCCCTGGAGCTCACCCTAAAGCAGAACAGGGTGCCTGCTCTGATGCCAAATGAAATTCCGGTAGCAAGTTATAGATGTGCAGCGTGATGTGGTGCACGTTAGGGTTTATGTATATGATGTGTTGTCTAATGTGCCAACATCATAAACATACAATAACTTGATGAACAAGGAAAATAAAGTGCAGAAGATAAAGAACACAATGAGTTTGTTAACCCAGTTCAGTGCAACTCACTTACGTCCGGGGGATACCAATCCAGGAATGAATCCACTATGATAGCTCTAATTCAAAGCTTAAACTCCCCGTTTACAACCTCTCGCTTAGATACTACCTTGTGTAACTCTACCTTGCTCCTCCACAAGATATGACTTCCCCCAGTCACTTCCCAGCCTATCCTACCTTGCTCCCCGCAAGGACCTTGCTCAACCACAAGGAATTTTACAATCTTGTTCCCACAAGAACCTTGCTCAACCACAAGGATTTTTACAAACTCAATGATGGAGACGCACTCCTAAACTAAAGAATCAACTCATGCTTCAAAGCTTTGAGTGATTCAAGGTCCAAATTTTGTTTCAAACTAGAACCAAGAAAAGAACAGCTCTGTGCTTAAAAGCTTAAGAGCTAAATACAACCCTAATTCAAGTTTCAAACGAAACAAGCAATCATAGGGACAAAGACTCGAAATCCTAAAGACTAGATTTATGAATATTGATTTCGGTGAATAAAACATGTCTTCAGCACTCCTTTATATAGAACGAGATCTGGTAGCTGTTTGTTGTATTCTTCAAAAAACAAACTTAATCTTTTAATAAAAGATATGTTTGTTTTAAATCTTTTTGAATCTTTTTCAATCTTCTAGTAACAAACCAGCTTTTTAAATCTTTTCTGAATCTTTTTCAATCTTTCAGCTCGTTCCTTGGCGCTCAAGCTAGCGTGGATATGTTTGTTTCAAAACAAATCTTTTTCAAAGATCACCCGCAAATATTTGAAAGCGCGTTTATAGGGTATTCAGTTCAGGTACCACATGTGTGCACATCAGTCACCACATTTGGACCAAAGGCTTATTTTAACAAATGAAGTCAACCCTAAAATAAACTCAACCTTGCAGGTTGAAAACACTAACAATACTCCTATATATTTAAACGATGGAGAAATTATGTAGAATATACCTGCTAAATCGATAAATATAAAGCTTGGAAAATTACCGTCAAAAAAAAAATAAAGCTTGGAAAATGGTTAGCATTTGATTTGCTCACTCTATGTTCCATTCTTTGTATATCTCTAATATATTTTGCGATTGCAGAGCATGCGAGTATTTCAGTTTATAGAGTGACTAGATGATAGTCTTGTATATTTATTTTGAATCATAGGTAAAATATTATTATTTACACTTTAGTCTTATTTAATATTTTTGACCAATACTTTATTCTTAATATGTATACTATTTGTTGACCAAATACATACTACTAGTTGAGTCAGTTGTAAAATAATAATATCTATACTTATTTTGTTTTTGACCAAATATCAATACTTTATTGTTCATACTTAAATTGCATATCTTTATATTTTTGTTTAAGCCTTTTCATATTTCCATAATTCTCAATTGAATGCATTGAAAGAAATTTTTTTTTTTTTCTGGTACAAATTGAAAGAATTTTTTAATATTAAATAAATTTACTTGTATTCATAAATGCATTCCATATGCTTATTTGACTAGAAATGCATTCCGTTATATAAATTTTGAAAGAATTAATTTAACATTTAGTCTCTTATGTTTATTTTAGGTTTTAATAATTGATTTCTTATGTTTTAAAAATTTTTATTTGGTCCCTTATATTTCTATCTTTTATAAAAGTTGATCATTTCCAGCAGTTTTGATGTTTCCACCGTTTTATTTGGAGACGTGTTCTAGTGTCCACATGTACACGTGTCTGTCCTTGTATGCAAACCGTCTCTCACATGTGAAAAAACTGACATAAATGACCAAATTAAAACCTAAAAATAAACATAAGAGACTAAATTGAAACTTTTAAAAGATTTAGGGACCAAATTAAAATCTAAAATAAACATAAAGGACCAAATATTGAACTAAACCATTTTTAAATTAATAAATATTTTAATAGTAGGTAATTGAGATTTCAAAGCTGCTTCACCCACGAATTAACTTACATTCGTAAAATTTTAAATTTTTTTTAATATTACATATAGGGAGTGAGAGTATAAATCAGAAGTACCATAAGTACTCAATAATAAAAAATATGTGTATGTTATTATTGTATTACTAATGGTTTATTTTGTTGGAATAATATGATGAAAGTTTTTTTTTGTAAAAAACTCAATTCATATATCAAGAGTTTATTAATTTGTGTGAAGAATCAAATCAAACTCATGTAAAAATCAAAATCATTGAGGTCGTAGCCTAAGCCCTAAGGCCTCACACCTTAATTATTTTACTTAATGTTTTTAAGAGATTTGACATAGTGGAAGAGGGTAATCTCTTATAATGTGAGAACCAAATCAAATCTGTGTAAAAAGTAAAGCAAATGAGGTTATAGTCTTTTGGATCACATATTTTAATTATATATAGATTTAAATGTAGTTTTGGTTCCCCTATTTTACAAAATGCGCAATTTTAGTCCCCTTATTATGTTTTGTGCAATTTTTGTTTTCCTATATTGAGAACGGTTCAATTTTGTCCCCCTTATGTTTATGAAGGTTTCACGTCATATCTAATTTATATTTATTATTTAAATCATATTTTGTTATTTTTTAAATTAAAACTAATTAAAAAAAACATAAACTATGAAATTAAAATTAAATTTAAGAGTGTGTGTTCCTTTTTCTTCATCTTGTTCTTCCTAAATATAAGCATGTATAATTTTCCATGTCATTTAAAGAATGTGTCAAAACATCAAAATTGCGCAAAATCAGAATAAGGGGACCAAAACTAAGCATTTAATAAAATAGAGGGATCAAAATTGCACAAAACAAAATAAGGGGTCCGAAATTGTGCATTTTGTAAAATAGAGAGACTAAAACTACATTTATAAAATCTGAAAAATTAAATCTTTTTCTCGTTATGAGTTTAGGTATATATTGAAACGGAGGTCAAATTAATGAATTTTCTTTGTTTCAATTATGTTTTGGCCTGGTTTACTCATAAGAAAAATATGTTTAAAAACATATTTCGGATCGTAGGATACAAACATATTCCAAATCCTAGAATACAAACATGTATAATTTCAGAATCTAGCTTCTGAAATAAAATTAAAAAATGCTAAATAATGCACCCGGTGTACTAGTTAAGCAAATTATGGAAATTTTATCTTGAAAATCCTGCATTCAAGGTTTAAATATGATTCTAGTCTCTGCAATTATGCTTCATTTTGAAATCAGCCCCTGTAAAAAAAGTTTCATATTAGTCATTGCAAAATCTCAAAACTTTTAAAATAGCCCATGAGCAGGACTCTCTGATGACTTGTCACATTTTGTTTGACATCGCAGATGCTGATTAGGATTTAGTGTTGACGTGTCCAAGGCAAAAAAATTGGAAAATACATTTCGAATATTTTATTGAAGGGTAAAAATGGAGTTTCGGGGATAGAAAAGAAACGTGGGAAGATAATTTTTCTTTATATATTTATTTGGATTAACTCATTTATTCCATTTATCAAAAGCCCTTTTATGATTACAAAGGCCCTTTTATGAAGAAAATTTCTCTTTCTACCCCCTGTGTTTCTTTTATACCCCTTAATCTTCCTTTTTGCCCTCGAATAAATATTTCGGAAAGCGATTTTCAAATTTTGTTTACCTTAAAAAAAAATTCGGAATGTGTTTTCAACACTTCAAAATATATCACTTTAACACATTGCACATGATACGTTGTTAAGCCTCCCCAGTAATCAGAGAAAATATCCAAAGAGTGAAAAAGAAGTTTGCAGACAATTGAATTTACTCTTTTTACATTGATAAATATACATTTCTATTTTGTAAATCACAATCATAGGTCTGAAAAATACTTGGCTACATACATACACTGCCTTCCATGGTCACTCCATTCAAGATGTGAAAATTTATGAGTCATATTATAATTGAATGGAGTTCTTATAGGAAACAATTTCTACCCAATAATTCCCCTTAAAAGTCCATGTAGGTGTGTAACTTTGTAACTTTCTACAACTGTAAACTTTTGCTGTGTAACTTTTCTGTAACTTAAATATTGTATTTGAACATAATCAATCATACTCCTTGCAAAACTTGTGTCTCTTCTGTCTTAGAGATGCTTGGAGGGGCACTTTTCACCTTAACTCGAAATGAAACCTGCAAATAAATGTGAATGTTACACCGTAAGTAATACACAATATTGATTACCAGTGTTGTGTCACGTGTCTGTGTTTGTGTTTCACAGTATATGTTAATGTGAAAAGTGATTCTACTTTTAAGGACTTATAAAGGGGATCGTCACCTTATCAGAACCAAACACAAGTACGTCAAATGGATGGACTTGAGCAGGGTAATTTGGAGGTACCCGATATCGCTTTCCTTCAATACTGAAACATAATGATAAATGATATTAAATAATAAATACCTGTTCAAGAATTAAAACTATATAAGTAAACTACATTAGCTTCCGTTTATTTTACTTACTCGACGATCCAAGTGCCATGTTCACTCCGCATATCAGTTACGAAGAAGGCTCCATCCTTATAGTAAATTCGAGCATGCGTTGGAGAAACCTTAGAGAGAGCACGAAAGAGAGATTATTGATCATGTTACATGATGTTGAAATAAAATTAAGCAAAGAACCCAGTTTAATTCAGGTGAAGATCAACTGTTCTACCTCGGGTGAAGAAATTGTAATTGAACTACCTGGATCATCTTGTACTGCGCTCCTGCAATTACATAAATATATCGGAAAATGAGATGAAAGCGGAAGTTAAATATATATCACAACAATTGTGAATGGAACAATGCACACTAAATGGTGACCAAAAAATTCAGATCACTATTTATGTTTCAAAAGTGGCAACCATAATCACCTCATGTAACTAAGATTGTCATCAAATTTAATATAAGTACACCTACCCAATTATGAAGGGTTTCATCTCATTTTGCGTTAAACGTATCGGTTTTGAAAGACCTGTTTGATCTCCACATGGTAATAAAAACCACCTATAATTCAAACAAGAAGGATAGATATATACATTTGCTTATCTAAGTTATGGTTAAAAATATGTAAAGGACGATACTCAAAACATATTTTCGTCAGAGACATACTCTCCATTAATAGCACGCTCAAGTGCATCATCATCTTCAAACCATGTGCGCAATTTTCCGTTTGCCTGCATTGCAATAAATAACGGCCTATTATCATTGAGATCACAAATCACAACAAATCTAATAGATATAACCATATAAATTACCGGATACAATTTTTTCTCAACAACAAAGTATAAAAGTAACTATATATTTGAGCAACATACTTTGTCCGAGATCCTGCAACTTAGTGGTCTACCTTCAAGTTTGTCACTGCAAAAGTAGCATTTACTTTCATTTGTAAGTAATAAAATTGTACAACTTTATATTTCATTATGCAAAATATTTATCTTCACATTACCTATTTCCACCTAAGATCCAGTTCAACATAGACGGCATCAAAATGTCGACAAAAAACCTCCCTCCAACTCTTCCAGGATGAGGTATACGGAAGTTGGTCAAAAACTACAGAGAAAGAAAGGAAACAGTGAATATTTAGGAAGCGTGTCAATTTTAAAAGTCAAATTCATTATATTCTTCATCCTCTAATATATTTGTAAGAAATTTCAGTTCCTACCTCTAAAGGACCAAGACCAACACCGAGATATGCCTTGTAAGTGGAAGCCATCAAAGCTGCCATTCTAGCCATCCCATGAATAACCGCAACTCGTAGTTTTCTTTCATTTTCATAGCTGGAAGCATTCATGGAAAAGGGGAAAAAAGATAGGCACCATTAGTAACCTCACCAAAGAGAATAATGATAGTTTAACTATTGGACCATAGTTAACGTGAACTATGAAGTAATGAAATAGACACGGACACGACACTGACACATCGACACCAGTAATAATTTAAAAAATAGAAGTAATTGAAAGTAATCATATGTGCCGGTGTCATGTTTGACACTAGACACACCTTCAATCTAAAGTGTCGTTGATACATAGAATGTGAAAACATCTCTCGATTCAAATCAAGTCAACATCATTATTTCGATGGTTAGCATATGTGAAAAGCATATGGAATGTTACCTCCTTAGGGCAGAATCAACCTTAATTGGGCTCCCTGATTTAATACTTTGTTCCCATGCATTGTCCAACTCGGATGCAAGTTGATAACTGTCCTGTAATAATGATAAATAAACTTTAATTAGGAAGGGATTTCACCTCAATGTTTGAGTGTTTGATTGAAAACTAGTTTGACTTTGTTGATTTCCATCTTCTCTTAAGTCAAAATGCAGAAAACAATTTAATTTTATGAATGTTTCAGTGAGCTCTGTGTATCCATCGGTCATGAAATGTCAGCTCACTGGTAAGAGTTTGACCTTGTAATGTAACATCAATGGACGAAATTCAAATCCTCTCAGAGACAGTTGTAAAATGATCATTAGTGCCACTTTAGTTAATAGTAAATTTCCCATTTCCAAATTATTTATTTATTTTTTAAAAAAAAAGCTGTGTATCCATCAGATAAGAATGACTGAAAAATTAAATGAAAAAAAGTTAAGAGAAAGAAAAGCCTCGAAATACCGAAGTCCACAGAATCAGGAACAACTTGATATGTATATTAGGTCTGAAAATATAGGATATTACTGAAACTAATCAATGAACAATAAAAAATCCGTATGACATGATCACGAGACAAGAGAACAAATAAGAGAAATATATACCTCAATGGCCATGCATCCTCCTTGGCCCATATTTGGCTGCATGGCATGAACGGAATCACCAAGCAAAGTTACACGGCCCTTTCCCCATTTAAATGTCGGTATCCTGTCATAGATGTCTCGGCGCAGAATGGCCTCTTCATCTGTGGCAAGTATCAAATCTACTGCATTATCACACCAACCCTTAAATATCTTGAGCAACCTTTCTTTTTTCCCTACAATGCATAAAAAATTTAGAGATTAATATGATGGATTGGTTTAACTTCTTCCCGCGTAGCAAAGGATGAAAATGCCGTGCTTCTAATAAATATGCTACAGATGCATACCATTCGGTACATCAGAACCACCGGGAGCTTCTTTGTGAAACGCATACCATTGCATCTTTCCACCTCCAACATCTGAAGATACAAAGTATTGTTTGTGTCCCAAGAATACTCGATACCTTCCCAAAGAAAAGTTTAAGTAAGCTTCTAGACATGATATAAGCGATATTAACAAAAATATAAATACAGGCGAAGAAAACTGATTAATACGGATACAAAACTATATGGCCAATAACATACCCAACAGATTCAATGTCTGCAGGCACAAAATCTGCAATACCGGTATAACAAGTATAGCCGGAGTAAACAGCTTCTGTTTGTCCAAATAACTGTGTCCTTACCTATTCACAAAAGAATACAATAACATCAAGGTTCTGTTTTGATAAACAGCTTAATTAAGTATTTATTATATAAGTGCTTATGTATATGATGTTTGTATAACACAAGATAAAATAAAGTCAGAATGTTTTCATGTACGCTATAAGATGTTTTCATAAGATATCTTAGAGAGCTCATGAAAATTAGCTGAAAAAACCTTATGAACATGTCATAATCTGTTTTTATAAACTCTCCCTAACAGTCTCACAAGTGCTTATGTCAGTAGATAAATTCAAATATGTCATAATAAACTGACCCTAAGTGCAGAATTTATGATTATATAGACATCCTACAAACAGATTAACATTGAAAAGTTTCGAAACGGAAGAACAAGTCAAACAAACGCGAGCTCAAATGTAACGCATTATGCTATGTATTACATATACTTTAATATCAGAAAAATTATTGGCTAATGAATAGGATCGGAGTCAATGAAGAGTTTACAATACCTTGGACCATATACCATCTGCTCCAACCAATAGATCTCCTTCATATTTTTGACCATTCTCAAGCTCTACTGTTACCTGAAATTCGCATGCTCGATTAGAAGAGTTAACAAATTTTAAGGGTGCGTTTGTTTTAGCTTTAAAAAAATAGATTTTTTCTTTGTATTTTTGAAAATGGATTTTGTAAAATCGTTTTTCAAAATATTACAAATTTTTTTTATATTCATTTTTTCTAAATTGAAACACTAATTTTGACATCATATGACATAAACATACATTATTGAAGAACAAAACATAGTCAAAATCACAATTTTTTGAAAAAGTTGTATTTCAAAAATGATTTTTATGAAAATCTATTTGAAATAGCTTCAAATTAAATGATTTTTTTGAAATTTTGATATCCAAAAAAATTTTCAATAAAATGATGAAATGTCTAAAATCACATTTTAAGAATAACTATTCAAACCAAATTATCATTTGAAACTTTTATAAAAAATTTCTTTGTAAATTTTTTTTACACAAAATTATGTAACACTATAAAATCCATTTTCAAATAAATCTAAAACAAGCAGGCCCTAAATCCAATGATGTGTAATCTTATTAGTCTACCGATGCATATACAAAAAGAATGAAATAAAAGCTTCAGAATATACATATGAGGAGAATCTTCAACATAAAGCATTCTTTTCTAGTTACCTTGTTTCCATCATCCACAAAATTAACAACATTACTGGCATTCAAAACGATATCTTCCCCTACTGCACGAGCAAGGATCCCTTGCAAAGTCATTCTACTAATGACTCGTGTGACTGGAAGCCCACGTTCCACTGCAGGAGTGAACGTATCAAACTTAACGTACCTGATAACAAATTAGACATTAATCCGTGGTACCAAATATTAACATCCAGTAAAGGAAATTGTACACAACTTCGAAATTAATGAAACAACATCGTTGTTTGATAAAGAATGGCTATAATGGGATGTTAATAGAATTCTAATTTCCATGCAATGACACCTCTAAACTTTCATCTGCTGCTGTTTGATTTCAATGTTTCAGTTTAACCAAACGTTTCGAACCAAACAAAGTGTACGGTACTAGCTATCAGCTATCGGCTATGAAGCCATGACAGCCAACCATGGCAAACAGGTATCAAAACCAATTGTCCATACCTTAGCTATCATGAATATGCTGCATAGTTGAAAACAGTGTTGCCTATCACAGGATGCAGAAAATAGCTATTTGTTCAAATTCCGCAACACTTTGTACTAAATAGTGTATCACAGAACAATAGCAATTTGTTCAAGTTTTACTACGATATAGTGTCGTAGTAGCGATTATTTGATAACAATGGTTGTAGACTTGTAGCCGCTGTAGGGCACTACTTTAATAAATCTACAATAATCCCCTAACTTTAAATACTCCTCCAAGCGAAATTTTTCGATACCTAGGCTTTGTTTGGGAAGGCAAATAAGCTAGCTTATAAGCTAAAAGCTCAGTTTGGTAACAGTTTTTAAAAAAGAGCTTATAGCTTATTTTTCAAATTCTATTTCAAGTAGCTTATAGCTTATCATCTTTTCTTCCAATTTTACCCCTTTCGTCTTACTTGAAAAAATTAAATATTAATTAAAGATATATTTTTTATGTCATTTCATACTCATAAGCTAGTTCAACCGCTAATTTTACCAAACACTACAAATTCAATCAGCTAGTTTATTCGCTATAAGGTAAAAGCTAGCTTATAAGCTATCCACTATAAGCTAGCTTATCAGTTATCCGCTATTTTTTACCAAACAGAGTCCTGCTGAAGAAAAAACTAATTGTATATTTGGTATCACGATGAGTATGTTAGAATCAATGTGACTCACCGTGATTTTATAGAAGATACAGAGTGTGTGGCTTTTGGAAAATCACGGTGGATCACCGTGTGATTATCATATACACACCGTGATACCAAACAGACACTAAATATAAATATAATCAATAGAAGCTTCTAAATGTTTACAAGAGCCCTATTTAATATACAACCAAAAAAGCCAAACAACCTAACTAATTTATGGTAAGCTAAGACAAAATAATCCAAAATTAGAATTAAATCACAAAATACCAAATAAAAATAAATAATACAAAATTGAAGAGATTTTCAACATACCAAGAACCAGAAACCCCATCAACAAGGCCATTGATCCTATCACCAGTGATACAACCAACTTTCATAACTTCATCAGCAACATCTGAATCAATAGCTTCTAAAGCAGCCAAAGCATTACTTTGTATCTGAATTGGACCTCTATATTGTCCTTCTCCTCTTACGGCACTTAAATCTTTCTCAAACACCATCACTTCAAACCCTTTTCTCTTTGCAGCCAAAGCAAAAACCAATCCACCAATTCCACCACCTGCTACAAGTACCCTAAGATTCTTCTTCTCAGCTTTTGTTGAAGAGGATGATGATGTAGTTGCTTCAGATACTGTAGCTTTCACTTTCACATGCATAACAAACACATTTTTTCTCTGTTTTTTTGTTCTGTTTTTTCCATAGCTATAAAAAGGTGAAGAATTTTCAAGTGAAAACTCTTTGTTAACAGGAACTGAGAAATGGGTTCTTGAAAAAGATGCTGTTGATGGATTTAGAGAGTTGTAACACAAGGTAGAAGCCATGGTTGAATTGAACAAACACAAAGGTTAGTAACAAACACAACACAAAACAAAACAAAACAAAACAAGACAAGTTCAAGTTTCTAAGTGTGTCTTTGTGTCTGATCAAAGGACCAAAACACAAAGAGTGATTTGCATAAATTAAACAGTTTGATGAAGAATTTAGCAAATGCTGAAGGAAGAAAAAAGAAGAGATAAAAATGGAAAAAAGAGTGTGAAAAATAGAAGAAATATTTGTGTGATATACAATCATTATTGAAAAATAAATAAAAGGGACAAATATTATTAGAGGTTGAGGCTTTTTCTTTTGGTGAATAATTTTTATATATTTTTTGGGTGAATTAGAGGTTGAGATTTTGACAAGAATTTAAAATAAGAAATAAAGAGAGATAATAGAATTGGTGGTTTGCAGTTACAGGCCACAAATATCAGTACCAGTATGTCCAAATCAATCTCCTATGTAATTCTCCTCTAATTTTCAACTTTGATAATTAAATATCTAATGTGGTCATTCACACTGTATTGCACAAGTAATATAGTTCAAACATTTTTAAAAAATTTTGGGTATATATATATAGATAGAGTCTGTTTCGATTACCTTATTTTTGAGTTTATGGGAAATAATTTATGCAAATAAATAACCTTTTATGTATTATTATAAATTTTTTAAGATAGTTTATAAAGATACATTTTTTTTAGTAAGAACTTATGAATTAACACAAAAATTTATTTATTTGCATAAACTATTTTCATAAGCTAAAAAATAAGCCACATCCAAACGGGCTATAGTTCAAATATTATTAGAGGTATTCTTTCTGATATCATATATAATCAAATTTTTATTTTTTTTTTTGTTATTAGTTACTATTAAATAAATCTAAAACATACAAATTTGATTATATATAAAATCGAAGGGAGTATTTATTTATAAATACAAAAAATATTAAATTACATTTCTTGCTTATTAATTTTCATAATAATATTTTTTGTCCGTTAACTTTAGCCATTTTGTAAAATGCTAATTTCGACTAAGCTAATAAACATGGGAACCATAATTTAAAGTGATTGTTACCATATGTATTGATTTGATCAAAATTAGCAATTGTATAAAAGGGTTAAAGTTAAGGGTTAAACAAGTTTGTGAAAGTTAGAGGATAAAAAGTGTGATTTATCAAATACAAAAATAGAACACTATAGGTAATATTGTATAAAATATAATTCGAATGTGTTTTTAAATTAATGAGAGAGAAAAATAATAATAAATATTGAAAATTGTATATACGCATATAGTGTTGATTTCAAATTTTAAAATAATATTTAAAATTGTAAAATATTAATCCAATATTATCCTTTTAATGGTTTTTCTAAGGACCGTAATATTTTTTTTTACGAAGGTGTGATATTTATATACACAAAAAAGATATATCCAAAAAGGTTTAACGGTGCAGCTTGTTGTCTATTTATCTTTCATTCAAGTGTAATTATCATATAATATATAAAACGCAGCTTAAAGATAATATTTCTTTTTCTGTTTCAAAAAAAAAATTATTTCTTTTGGAATATACAAGAAAGGAAATATTTCTATCCAACCTATAAACCAAAATCAGGAAATGAAAGCTATTTGATTCACTAATTTTGACAAATAGCCAACCACTTAAAAATACTCCTTCACACACTTATTTTGAAAACTCAGCTAGCTTCATAAATGGTGAATGTCATTCTCTTCTTAAAAGTAAAGAGCGCAACAAAAATCGCGAGGATTAGCTATCACTGCAAGAATACATGTCAGTTGCCAGGGGCTAATCCCCTGGAAAACCGGAAAAAACCCTGGGAAACACACTTTTGCCAAGGAATTTGCCAGGGGCGCGCGCGCTGGGAACGCACCTTGCCGCAAATGTTTTGCTAGGGAATTTCCCAGCGGCACACCCCTGTCAAATTTGCCAGGGACTTTACCCCTGTGAAACAAACTGGCAGGTCTTCTACAACTGACACGTTCTGTGATGAGTCGGACGGTTTCAATCCTTGCGATGCCAGGGGTTTTGCCCCTGGGAAATGTAAATTCATTTTTTTTTTTAAAAAATTATTACTATAATATTCAAAATACTAAAATCATATATATTTTAAAATAATATTCTTAATAAAATAATATTAAAGATCCACAAAAAATAAATTATGCAGTAATATTTAAAATTAAACCCAAAATAAATGCATCCAAAATTCTAAATAGTAAATAATATTATAAAAAATATTAATTAGAGGTATTATTAAAAAAAATATTCCTTTAGAAAATTAAATATTACTCAACCGTGATTTTGATACTTAATAATTATTAATTAAAATTAACTTTTAACGATTTTTTAAACACAACAAAATTTATTTTGCATTGTTTACCATAGTGATATTTTTCTAAAAAAAAAAATCATTATAAAAAATAATTTTCAAAAAGGAAACTGTTTGAAATAATTTTCTAAAAATTTGTATCAAATAGATATTTTAAATTGATTTTCTAAATATGGAGAGGATGGTCATCAATATCATAGATGATATTTGTGCTTGTATGTTGTAAGCTCACCCACGTACCCATTATTCCAACAGGATTCACTTCTGCCGCGAAATCAAAATAACAAATTTCATTGGCTTGCTTGTGCTGTTTGCCTAAATATGGATAAGGACGTTTTTATCCATTCTTTCATTTTATTTTTTTATTAATAGTTTTATTGGTTCTCTTTTTCTTTTCTTTTTTGGAATAAAAAAAAATTCATATTGAATTTTGGAATAAAAACAAATCAATTGAAGAAAACTAAGAACTAAAATGAGCTAAGTCATATACAAAGGTTTGTATAAGAAAAAAAGAGAAAATATACGCCCACCCCAAAAAATATGATTTCCTTTAATTCATTCTTGAATACATTTATTTTAAAAAAATTAAAATGTTATGAAAATAATATATATATTTATATGAGTAACAAAACTGCGCCACTAAATTTTTTTTAGATAGTTTCCTAATTAATACAAAATTATCAAATTTTTGAAAAAAAAATCAATAATTGATTTCTAGATAAATTTAGTTTGTAACTATATATCAATTTTTGTTTTTCGATCTTTTTAAATTAAAAATTTAGGTATAAATATTCATAACAGATCTTTTTATCCAAACTATATATCAATTTCATTTTTGGAAAGATCAAATAGTTTCATTAGTAATTTTGTGATTTCTTTGTAAAAAATCCGCTTTTAGTAATCATTAATTTATTAAAATAAAACTGGCATACTCAATCTTAAAAAAAAAACTTCCGATGATATTTTTTTCATAATGATGAGGGCCTAAGCCCAAAAAAGAAAAAATGACACAAGAACAAGTCTTTGGGTGATATTCCTCACTCGATCCTTTTCATAAATCTCACTAATTTGAGATAGATAAGAATCAAAAAACATAATATCATAATCAAGAGAACACCTTATATTAGCCAAAGCGTCTCCACAGATATTTGCCTCTCGAAAACTATGAGAAGTTTTAACAAGCCAATCCATATTCAACAGTCTCCAAATTTGCTTTACCAGTGCATAACCCGACGAATTGCACACCTGTCCTACTCTGATTACTTGAACTACTACCTCTTAATCGATGTTTAGTTCCACTTCCGTGAACCCCATTCGATTGAAATATCTCAGTCCTTCATAAACTCCCCACAACTCCGCCACAAACGCACTACACAAACTGACATGCTTAGCAAATCCTCCTAACCACTGTCCTTATGTGCCTCTAATTACTTCACCACAACTAGCAATTTAATTGTCCTTATAAGCTCTATCGGTATTTAACTCAACAAATGTTGCTTTACGAGGAATCCATGCAATCATAGCTACCATTCGGTCTCTCTCTCCATTCGGTATCTCGGTGGTGTGGAGGTGGTTACACGGAAACGGTTGTTTGAAGAGCTTTGGGTGGTCCTTAAAATTATTGATGCATCCATTTTTCAATGCTCCCGATCGAAATGGTTAAAAGTAGGTGATGCAAATACCAAATACTTTCACTCTCAAGTTAAGTCACGTGGGCGACTTAATAATATCTCGGCATTGCTCACGGGGAATGGTGGGTTGAAGGCCCAATTGATGTTCGGAAAGCTACAGTGGACTTTTTTAAACAACATTTCACCACTATTGAGAAAGTGCGACCAACTCTTGATGGGGTGGACCTTTCGATGTTGTCCGATGATTGTAATAGTATCTTGACCGCAACATCTACTATTGAAGAAATTGAAGAGGTGGTTAAAGATTGTGAAGGTTCAAAATGTCCGGGCCCGGATGGTTTTAACTTTGCGTTCATTAAAGAATTTTGGGATTTGATGAAGCATGAGGTTAGAATTTTCTTTAACCAATTTCATGGCATTGATGGCTTCCCGAATTGCGTTTGTCCTTTTTCCTTACGCTTATTCCCAAAATAAAATCCCCTCAAGGTTTTGGTGACTTTCGTCCTATTTCATTAATTGAATGTTGGTATAAGCTTTTATCAAAAGTATTGGCCGGAAGACTTGCTAAAGTAATTGGGAATTTGATCCCAAGAACTCAATCTGCTTTCTTGAAAGAGAGACAATTGGTTGAAGGGGTAGTAGTTGTGAATGAAGTAATTGATTACGCGAAGAAAACAGGTTAAGAATGTTTGATTCTCAAGGTTGATTTTGAAAAGGCCTATGACTCCGTCGATTGGGGGTTCAATTCAAAATGGAGGTCATGGATGAATGCTTGTGTGCATGGAGGAAACTTATCGGTGTTGGTGAACGGATGCCCCACGCAAGAAATCCCAATCAAGAGAGGTCTCAAACAAGGAGATCCCTTGACTCCGCTTCTTTTTCTCTTGGTTGCAGAAGGTATTGGAGGTTTAATGGGATCCTTTGCATCGGTGAGGCTACAATCGACAATCTTTGGGCCTTAAAAGCCGTTCTTAGGGGTTTTGAAATGGCATCCAGTCTCAAAGTCAATTTTTGGAAAAGTTATGTGTTAAATGTGTCTAATGAGTTTTTTGGTATGGCATCAACTTTCCTAAATTGTAGAATTGGAAGAACACCGTTTAAGTATCTTGGTCTTCCCGTGGGAGCTTGCCCCCAACATATATCTACTTGGGAACCTATGTTGGATTCGATACGGGGAAGGTTTAGTTCATGGAGGAACAAATATGTAAGCTTAGGGGGTCGAATTGTTTTAATTAACGCGATTTTAAACGTAATCCCAATCTTTTACCTCTCTTACATGAAAATGCCGGTGAAAGTGTGGCGTGAACTTGTGAAGATTCAACGCAACTTCCTTTGGGGTGGTTTTTCAAATCAAACCAAAACGTGTTGGATGAAATGGTATGACGTGTGTAGACCAAAAAATGAAGTGGGATTGGGAATCTGAGACCTTAGGCTAGTCAATAAGAGCCTACTTGCGAAGTGGAGATGGAAGTTGTTGTCACATGAAAATGAGGTTTGGAAGGAGGTTGTTATAGCACGATATGGTAGAGATGTTATTGGTAAGGGACTCTTAGGGGAAGTTGATGTACCCCGTGTAACTTCCTCTTTGTGGCATGATCTCTGTCACTTAGATGGCGAGTCTCGGTGGTTTAGTTCGGCGGTGGGAAAGAAGGTGGGAAGAGGTGATTTCACACTGTTATGGGATGATTTATGGGTGGGTGATCAACCCCTACGCCATAAATTCCCCCCGTTGTATGGTATCTCTGTTCAAAAAGAAGGGATGATAACTGATCTGGGCAGACTTAGTGAAGGGAGGTGGCAGTGTAATATTTCGTGGCAGCGTGAAAGATTTCAGTGGGAAGAAGATCTCTATCGTGAGTTGATTGAGATTATTACACCTTTTGTACCGGTAGAAAACTTAGATAGATCATAGTCACATAATTCTTCTCAAAGGTGACGAACCGCGAACTGGTTCGCGCGTACCAATTCGTGGTACTTTTGCGAATTGGTTCGTCGTAATTCTCTCCGAATTCTTTAAAACCAAAGTACCGGCGAACCACCCCAACAATCAAATAAGAACAAAATATAAAATGTTGAGATTGATTTAGACTTAGCTGTGAATATGATGGTTACAGGTATAACATCACTTGTCCACTCGTACAATGCATTTTGTACAATGTATATTGGATTTGGGTTGTATACCTCTCAATGTTAGTTACATTTCTTAATGTGTTACTTGTTTTCCCTCTATGATACACGAAACACATGTGCTATCAGCATACACTCAACTTTTATTTGATGGAAATTTGATTCTCAATTTTATGATTAATATAAACTATAGATTAATAATATTAATTAACATAAATTTAATACTAATTAATATTTTCTTTAAACATTTAATTTAATTTTTTATTATCAACATACTGATTAGCGTACCGACTATGTATACCTCCCACGTACCGAATTCTTTAAAGGTGGCGTACCGCGTACCCGAACCCGTACCGCGTACCGAAACGAATTGCGAACCGTGTGACTATGAGATAGATGGTTGTGGCTTGTAGAGGAATTTGTGTTCAAAAGACTTTGGAAGAGTGCAGCGCCGTCCAAGGTCTGTGCCTTCGCCTGACAACTGCTTTTAGATCGTGTTCCAAAAAAGGATAATCTATTCAAGCGTAGGATTATTCAAGTGGATCAATTGAACGGTCGGCTCTGTAGTAGAAGTATCGAAAAAGCAGATCATTTATTCCTCCATTGCGATTTTGCAACCAAGGTTTGGTACGAGATCATTAGGTGGTTGAGATTTTGTGTTGCTATTCCTCCAAAGCTGTCTATATCTTTTGCTATGTGGGCAACTTGTGTTAACAATAAGAAAGAAAATGCAGTGATGTGTTTGATCTGGAAGACTGGAACGCGTATATTTGGTCATTGTGGAGGGTGAGAAACGATTGTGTTTTCAACAACGCGTATTAAGTTATTGTCATGGCAGTGGTTCATAGGAAGGTTGGCAAAAGGTCCTTGTATCTTGTACGAATGGCAATGGAGTCCGGCCGATTGTATGCGGCGGTGATGCTTTTGTGTTGGCGGCAGTGACGAGTTTAGTGTTTCGGACCTGTTTAATTTTCTACTGTTGCAATCCTATTTTTTGCGTTTTTGTTTCTTAGCTGCTATACTTTTGCTTTCTCAGCTTTATGTTCCTATGTTACTCTCTGTACTTTGATTATCTCCCTTAACATACCTTATGTTTTGGGAGTTCTACTTAATACAATAATATCTTGCTGCTCAAAAAAAAAGTGATGTCCGGTGAATGTGGTGGTCAAGTCTAGAATTTCAAAGGGCGGCACGACGACGCTCCAGCCGCCTCCAATCAATCACCTATGATATTTATTAAATTCACAATAAATATAAAATTTCAATAAAAAAATAGTATCTTTATGTAAAACAAATATCTTTTAATCAATAAGTTATTCAAAAATATCTTTAAAATCATTGTATCAATTTTAAGATAAATATAATTCATTATATTTTATTAAAGTTGAATATGCGATTAATATGTTGGATTTTAGAAAAAAAAGTTTAATAGATTCAATCTAATCCATTAACAATTATATAGTTTATTGGATGAGAATTTTTATTTTTTTTGGCACTGTCTATGAGTACAGGATGAAAATTTGATGCATTCATAGTTGGATAGATGTGATGGATAGTGGTTAACGAATTAAATTGTCACTGTTAGTCAGACCATTTAAATAAAGTTTGACTCCCCTATGTCTATTCCCACAATTTTTTGGGGGGCAAAAACTCATTTCTACCTGACAGTTGTCAGAATGGATTCTTATTAAAACACCAAATGAGAACATTATATTAAAAAACCTAAACCACGAATACAAGGAGTGCACAAAATAGAAGGAATATGGATTATTACAACAGCTTAACCTAAACCAAAAAAAAAACAAGAGCTAACCAAGTGAACATGAATACCACCAACGATCTAGAACATCACATGTTAGACACTTAAAAATGATTGGTCCAATACAAATTAAAGTTACAAACAAAATTCTTCGTCGACACTTTAAGCCACCATCACATATTAATTTGATCAATAAACACCATAACGCTAATCTTCATATTTGCAAATAAAAATAATTGTAAGAATTCAAATCATTCAAATTGTAACCAACCAAATTAAACGAAAACTATCTATTGGCTTGATAAAACAAACATGGAACACGCAAAATATGTGACCATGAGATACATTAAACACATTATTTAATAATATGTTTGATAAATCTAAACTAAGACAAAATCGTGCTCCAAACTTTATATAAAAACTTCACAATCAAAGAAGAAATAAAGTTTTTTGAAAACCTTGCAAAAACTAATATAAACAATGTGTAAAATCACACGCTTAAATAGACACTACTGAATAGTTGATTGGCCAAAAAACCAAATAAAAATATACACTTTCAATAAAGTCGCTCTTTGGTCATAAAATTTGTTCAAAGAAGAAAATGTCATCTTTTTCATGAACCCCCTTCACCATTAAGATTTCTCTATCTATCTAAGTGTCTCGTACGCTTTTTATATTGAGATAGTGAGTGTTATGATTGCTGTTGAAACTGCCTACTTCCGTCAATGACATTAGCTCTGGTTGGAAAAGGATTTTCTCATGGTGACTTTAGCTTTCCGTAATTTAGATATGGTTCCTCTGCAACTTAGGAATTGTTGGTTGAATTGTGTTGATCTTACCAAAAAGATGGCTTTAATTATTTGTCATATTTTTAGGGAAGAAAATCAGCGGTTGATGGTCTCGCTAATATTGCTTTGCTTATTTTTGACTTCCAATGGTGGGATATTATACCTCGTAATATATGTAATGTTTTTTCTTGAAACAAAATTTGTCTTCCCAAATATATATTGTGCTAAATTTTGGAGTAATACACTCTTTTTCCCTTCACCCGATTTTTCCCTTTGGGTTATACATGTAAGGTTTTTAATGAGACAGTTGTAATTTGTTTACCTCCCACTCGGGTTTTGGTCTAGTCCCCAACTTTTTTTTGACTAAAAATGACATTCATTCATTCATTCAAAATCGAAGAATATATCGTACAATACAAATTCAAAACTGCTACAAACTGTTAAAGATGAATATGCGAACAAATTCATAGCATCCAAATTAATAACATACAATGGAAATAAAACCTAAAACTCGGGTCTAAACAACAACAACAAGAAGATTAAAAGCTAATAGAAACAGTAAGATTAGTCCACCAAGAATCCATGTTAACAAAAGTGAGTGATTTCCTTGTCTTTGTCAAATAGGCGATTGTTTATTCTCAAAATTTCTCTTCTTCCATACAACCCAAATGCAAGTCAACCAAATCACCTTAAAACAAATTCTAGCTTCTTACCGTCAAAAAAAAATCTAGCTTCTTTTTTAAACAAAGCAGAACCATAAAATTGAATAGCATAAAAAGATACACATAAGAAATCTACAACCGATTGAGAATGCGAGTCCACAATTCGCCAAGAAAAATCACATTAGAAGAAAATATGAGAAATATTCTCCTCTTGATTACAACCACATGATCATAACAAAGAATGAATAGTATAAATTTCTCTTCCAGCCAAGTTGTCCTTTGTCAAAATCCTTCTATATAATCGTCTTTAAAGAGAGAAACTTTTAAAGGCTCCACTTTATTCTAAATAATCGTCTTTAAAGCTAAAGGTTCCAAATGCACTTTATGAGCTTAAATCTAATAAGCTTTGATTGAATAACCAACATTACAATATGATCTCTATATTCATATGTCGGCATCATTATTTTACAAAACAATATCATCTAACAAAACAAAACACTATATTAATAACTCTTCCTCCAACCTAATTAACCTTTTTTTTTGTACAAGGAGAGAAAGAAAAGGAAAAAATAAACAACAAAAAAACTATTTAGAAAATAAAGTCCCACTAGCATCAACTAGTAGGAGGAGACTCATTCCATTAGGTAGAATTGCTATAGGAGAATAATTCTGCGTGAAGGATGTTCGAGAAACCGTGATAAACTGCCAATAATTCTGCGTGAAGGATGTTCGAGAAACCTATGTTACCAACAAAACCCTGTACCCACGCACCAACCGAGTTCCGAATCAAATTTCCGAAATTGGGCTTTGCCACCAACTCCAACCTAAACTTACGTTTTTTAATCGAAATTGGGCTCATCAAAACTATTTGTCTTTATGGGGATAACAAGGTTTTGGGCTAATATATGTTTTAACGTGTTAGAAAATTGCTACTTTGACCCCCCTTGATAGTCCCAGAACCCCCCCCCCCCCTAAAACCCTAAAACACCCCATTTTTGGAGCCAAGATAATTTTGGACTTAAGATAGCGTAGCTAACAAAATCAATTGTTGCAAAAAACCAAAATTTGGTATCCTAGGTGACAAAATCCACAATTTCGTATCTTAGATGACAAAATTGTGTGTTTTTTGCTCATATGTGCGCGACAAAGCAGACCTACTATGTTTCAACATAATTTTGTATCATAGGTGACAAAATTTCAAAAATGGACGTTTCGGTAAATACGAGACAAAATTGTGTGTTTTGTGCCCAAATATGCGCGACAAGGCAGATATACTGTGTTTTAACATAATTTTGTATCCTAAATGATGAAATTTGTTTTCTTCATTTTCCATGATACAAATCTTTATTAAGGACATTTTGGTCACGAAGGGGTGCCTTAGAATAACATAGGGGCGGAACAAAGCAATTTTCTTCATGTTAATGGTCCACCTCACATGGAAATGATGTATTGTCTTGTTTACAAAATACTAAACCAAATAACGCTAAAGGGGGTGCTGTCTCTATATAGATAAGGCAATGGGGGAGTGCCCTATTAAATGATTTTGGAACAAAATTTTGCTGGGCCGACTTCTGTTCCACAAATTCCAGGGCCTAACCCCTCCTTGGATGGGATCTGTCTATATTATTTTGGTAACATTCTATAAATATGTTTAATTATGAGAAAAAATAGAAAGACAAAAAATTACCAAATCCTCTTCTCTTGATTACCGTAAAAAATAAATAGAGAATGCAGTAAAAAATTAGAGTATGTTTTGTTATAAAATGCTTCAACTAAATAAACCAATATTATTTTTATCTTATAAATTTAGTTTTATTTTTTTATTTAATGTTATTTCAAATTGAATTACTAAATTAGTTGGATATTTTTTTTAAACATAGTTGGATAATATTATGATTTAACTGAATTAAGATCATTTAATTAAACATTGTGTTGATTGGCTAGCTTATTATAATCTCTCTTTAGACACCTTAATTTATACTAATGTGGAGTCTCCCCCCACTAAACTCCCATAGATTGCTTTTTGATAACATATTTGGAGCTTGTATGCCGAGAAATATCCGTTTAAATCTTTAGTTTATTTTTCTTTGTGCTTGGGCCCTCTTTTGTAAAAAAAAAAAACAAAAAAAAATTAATTAATTGGATTTAATTATTAACTTATTAACCTAATATAATAAATATAATTATTTAAATAAGTAGTGACAAACTGATAGTAGGGGAACATATTCTCCCCATTAAAATTCTCTCAATTTTTTTAATGTTGATAATTATTAAAATGTAGTATATTAATAGGGTACATTTTTCATGAAAATATACCAGCATGTAATTATTAAAAAAAAAATTAAATAGACTTTTATCTCATGTAATGTAGGCGTGTTTTGTTTTACCACCTACAATTTTTTTTTTGAGAATACCTCTTTGCAATGTTAACAAATTTGTTTTACCCCCTCTAGCTGACTTTTTTGCTGATGTTGCAGGCAAAACGTCACTGTCACGTCAGCAAAAGTGCATTGTCATGTCAGCAAAAAAGTCAACCGAAAGGGTAAAACAAATTTCTCAACATTACAGAGGAAATCATCAAAAAAAAAAATTCAAGGGATAAAGCAAAACACGCCTATATTGCATGGAGGTAAATGTACATTTACTCTTAAAAAACTAATGCTCTTGATAATTTTGTACTACAGATTATAAGCAATGGTGTTTACACCGGCATAGTGCACACGGTTGTAGTGAACAGAGAAAAGAAGAGAATATCTATTGCTACATTCTTCAACCCTAAACTTGAGGCAGATGTTGGATGTTTGAAAAGTTTATTAAGTCATGAAAATGCACCCTTATGGAGGATTACTACAATGAAATTCTTTTCCCGAAATCTCAATGGAAAATCAAACCTAATCTAGTCTAGGTTACCTAGACAATATGAATATGAAAGTAAAAGATAACAGTTGAGTGTTAGATGAACACAATTGTACCAACATATATACTTGTATTTAACCTTTCCACACTAGGTATGTGAGTTAGTACTGTTAAGGGGAGAAACTAGGTAACAAAATGAATATCTTTTCTTTTCTTTTCTTTTTTGACAAAGAATATCTATTCTTTTATGTCCTATCATTTTTCTCTTTTTTTTTTGGTACAAACAAAATAGTATCTTTTTATTTTTGTGGGTCAAATATATTGATTTTTTTAAGAAGTTAAATTAGCTCACCCAAATTGGTATCAGAGAGAATCAAATTTGAGACCTTAGGAAGAGCACACTCTTATGTCACAAGTCAAATATATTGATTATATTCACACACTTTTAAATATTGAGAAATGAATAATTTTATATTCAATCTCGGACTCTTGCAAATTAATATTTGTGATAGCTATCAATTGAGCTATACTTTTGAGACAACAAAAGAATAGGAAAATTGAGTGCTAGTAACACTCTCTTTTGAACATTCTCTTTATTACTCGGTGCCTAATTGAATGAAACTAATGTGAGTTTCACCATTTTAATTATATAGGACCTATTTTCAAATTAAGTGGCTTTTGCTCTCACTATTTTAAAAAATATGAAACTTTGGTCCTTTATTTTCAAAAATTGAAACATTTGGTCTTTCACTTCATCATACCTTCAATTTTAATAATAATATGTGTCATTTCATTAAATAATGAAACTCTTTGAACTATGTTTATATGTCTGTCACGTCAAATAATTTTTTCTTTTCTATTTTTTAAATCATATTTATTATTTACTTAAATAAAATTAAATAAAAAATAAAAGATCAAATTAAGAACTGAAATTGCAGGAAATAAAATAAGAAGATCAAAACTTTTTTTTTTTTACGACAAAACATTTTTACTATAAGAAGATCAAAACATTATTTATGCATTATGTAAGGATATATTGTTTGTTGCATAGGTTGGCATTTCAAATCCTATAGTAAAGTAGGAGCAAGTGACTCCTTTCAATGAATTTGAATCATTCAACCTAAAAAAGACCTTAGAATCTACCCAACTCTTTTTCTTGTAGTTACATTAGATATGTCAATTTAAAATCACAATTTTGAATTCATATGCAACAATACCTTAAACACTTGCCATTTATGTGTATACGTGATGTTTGACAAAACTGACCATCTATAATTTTTTTAGCACACGTTTCAAAACACATTATTTTAGACCAAAATTAATAAATAATTGTGGTGGATATAATAGTAGTATTCAAATACTTCAAACGCTTAATCAATCAAACACTTATATAAACAAATATTTTTCTTTGTCTTTCCTCCTCCGGATCATATGATAAATATTAATTAGGCTTGAGTAATCTGAAAATGGTTGCCCAAAAAAAAAGTAAAACTTAAGTAATTAATTAATTATTATTTTAGTCACAAATTAAATTCAATATTATTACACATGCAAATAATTCAATCTTAAATAAAATTTATAGACTACTTTAATTTAACACTTAATTATTAATTCTATTAAAAAACACTTAATTATTAAACAATGATTTAAGTTTCAAGTGAACCGATTTTCACTCTTACTAATTTTTGTCAACTTCTATAACATGAAAAATAAATTTAAGTGTAAAAAAATTAAACCAAATCTCAGCTTAAGAGGCCCACTACATGTGAGGACGTTTGTATTTTGTAATTTACATAAGATATGACAAATGGAAGGGTGGGTCGTCTTGGGAGTCTATATAATAATATGTCTCACGGTGCTATTGTCCACATTCTAATCCTTTTATTTTTTATGATTAAAAACATAGAATATGAAATGTACGAATAGCTCATATAATAAGGTTATGAAATGAAATAACTACAAATTTCAACTAAGATTTACATATTCTGTAAAAAAACAAACAAACTAGATTTACATATAAGAGCAATCATCATATATATAATGGATGATTCATGACTATGAGATCTAAAATAGTTACCGTGGAGATAGTCTTCAGGTGAAAATATCTGCAAAATATATTAACATTTCAACGTTTAAGTCAGTATATAATTAAAGTGGAGTGAAAGTGAAAAGTGATTGAGACGGTTATAACTTTATGTATCACCTAACAACAACAATCATTAGTTGTGATAATGGTCGTTGAGCTGAATCTAACGGTCCTGTAAATATCATCAACTTGCATAAGAAACCTCCGAAAAGCAGTGATTTTGAATTGGATCTAAAACGTTTGAGTCATATATATGTATTATGTATTGGGCATTGAAGCAATCTACGACCGATAGAGATACATGTACTTTTGTTATGCTATCCATTTTCTCGCGCCCTATGATTGTATAAGAATACTCATGTCTACTAAACACCATACCATTATAACGTATGATACTTAAGTAGTAGATGATATTTTTCAAAAACTTCTCATCTTTATAACATCTACAACTTAAATAGCCAAAAAAGTAATAAAAAAAAAAACGCGCGAAGGATGACAGAGTAGATCTTAACAGAGATTCAATCTCTTCTCTTACATTTTATCCAAGAATACCTAATAAAATTTCATGGCAATTTTCGATCCTAATATTTTTTACTCATGAAATGTATTCATTCAATCTCATCCTAAACAAAATGCATAATTGATTGGGGTATGGTCTAACGTGATGTGTCTCGTCTCAATATATAACATGTCCGCATTCTTAGAATGTCCCCCCACCCCAACCCAACACAAAACGTTACTTTAAACCGACCACCGATCAAAGCAACACGACAAAATGTCAACAATTATTTATTTTAATTTTTTGCTAAGTGGTAAGTAAGAGAAATATATGAATGAATTATAATACCATAACCATGAATCCATGATTAATAATAGTTTGTACCAGCTGTTTTCTTTTAGTTCCTATAGTCTCAACTTTAGGTTAGGTTTCATATATTAATACACAATCAAACTCACTATTTATAGTTACTAATTTTACTTTATCTTTTGCATAACCACTATTTAACTTTGAGTCATGCTTCATGACTGGTCAAAATCTTACATTGTTTCCTTTTGGGTAAAACGAATCTGATCAGAGATATAAGTACATAACATGATATATCAACCTCACATAAAAGTAAAAAAGAAAAAGTTACATATCAAGTATCAACCCACTCTCAAATAGACTTTTCCTAAATACCTTTTCTTACAAATTTTACAAAGTTCCATTTTTTATTTATTTAACCCTTTAGTTTTTGATTGCGAAATAAGTAAACATGACAAAAAATTATAGGGTTAGATCGGTTAATCATGTTAGATTCAACCATTTTATTTATTTATTTTTGTTACTTTATTTAAAATTTTATTATCCATTTTGTGAGAGTAGTATTTATTATCCATTTTTAAGTCTAGAACTACTCAGAAGTTTCATTGGCATGATCTTAAGTCTAAAATTTTTAATATTATTTATTAATTGATTGAAAGTGACTTGCATAATTTAGTGAGATTCAGAAGTGAACCTCATTTATATTTCAACAAATAAAATGAAATATATTAGAAAATGTATTATTAATATCTCTCTTGAAATAAAATAGAAACAAGAGTAGATGGACCAAAATAAATTTAGCTTTCCATTTTAGTACTGAAATTACTGTATGCTACTGGTTGGTAACCTCGAAATGGAACTCTCAAACTCACAGAGTGACATCAAGAAGGACTCTTCTGCTTCTGTTTCAGCTTCAGTTTCCTCTAACATGGGTTCTTTCCCAAGTCCAGGAGCACCATATTATAGGGACAGAACAAGAAGGTATGAGAACAACAAAGGGTGGAGCTCAGAGAGAGTATCAAAGCATACAGGAAGCAATTACAGCAGCAGAAGACACACTATGTCTGGTTTAACACCATTCAGTGGTGGAAGAACAATGCCTTCAAAATGGGATGAAGCTGAAAGATGGATTTGTAGTCCAGTTTCAGCATCATATACTGATAGTAGAAGAACTTCACATACACAACAACAACAACAACATCAACAACAACGTAGACCCAAATCAATTAGTGGTCCAATTGTTCCTCCTCCTGGAATGGCTCTATACTCAAATTATTCACCATCAGTTACACAACTTAGACAAGGTTTTGTTGTGAGGAATTTAATGGTTAGTTCTCCTTTTTCAACTGGTGTGTTAGCACCTGTTGCTGTTTCTGTTCATCATTATGATGATGATGATGATGACCCACATGGTACAGTTTTTGGTTATGACATTGACCATGGAATCCAATATTCTACTAGTCCTGTCCTCAACCAGAATGGTGTAAGGCATTCATCAATGTCCACTGGACACATGTGTTCTGAATCTGATTTTCTGTGTGACCCTTCATCTCCTACTTCTCAAGGTAATTAATTAATATAACATTGTACCTTGATTTTGCAGGCATCCCTACCAAAAGTAAATTTCATATATTTACAAGCTGACATCTATACACTATTACATGTTTACAACAGACACTGTCCAAGATCCAACAATCTACTTTTTTTTTTTTTTGTTATTTTAATTTACAGATGAGGAACATGATGGAATGAATAATGAGGAAAGTGAGATGTCTCTTGTTCCAAGATGTGATAAAGGTACTCAAATGAGCCCTACAGAAACAGAGAATGATGGAGATTTATCTCCAAAGTCTGCTGCTACTTTGGCCATATATCAAGAATATTGCCATTATCCTAAATTAGAAGTCAGAGATGTGGAAGTTGACAGTCAAGCCACTGTTACTAGGGGATCTAAGAGACATGGAGCCAAAGTGACAAAAAATGACCCAATGCATAGAAAAGAAATGAGGGATAGTGGTGTTGATGCCCAAGTTTCATGTTGGGATATTGAAGAGTCAACCTTGGACACTTCCAAGTATGTCTCATAATGCTAAATACTAGTAGTATATTCTGTGAAACTCTCTTACAGTTTTGAGGCTGCAAAAATGAATACCATTTTATTTTCAGTTATTTATATCATCATAAGCAAGATATCTGAATCTCACCCCAGATAATGTGATTGGTTTACTTATTCATTCATCCATGAGGTTTCTTTTTTTGGCGCAGGTTACGGAGAGAGGAAGCCAAAATCATCGCGTGGGAGAATTTGCAGAAAGCAAAGGCCGAAGCTGAAATAAGGAAACTTGAGGTATTTTTATTCATTACAATTTCTCCAAGGATATCTAGTGTTCAGAATTAGACACAAATTTGTATTCATATTATCATGATAAAGAGCAAGATTAAGTTTATTAAAGATGGTTTCACCCTATTATCAGTCAAATTACTGCAGTCTTATAAAATTATAAAGCTAAGAATATAAATGCAGTAAGTGTTCATAAATACAGCAGGTGCACTTGTAATATCTTTCTGACCATGATAATGTTTGACACAGATGAAGTTGGAAAAGAAGAGATCCTCAACAATGGATAAGATTCTAAAGAAACTTAGAAGGGCACAGTTGAAAGCAGAGAGTATGAGAAGCTTCACACCTGTACAACAGGACCATCAAGCTTCCAAGATTTGCAAAGTATTTTCATTCCCCAGATATGCTCAGATAAGATCTTTAGGCAGCTGCTTCACCAGCAATTCCCATGTACGTGCCTGAAGTCATTGAGGTTTTGACCAGCTTATAAAAGAATATTCTGCATTGTCTTAATGCCCTTTGATGCAATTGGCAAGTGGTAGAAAGCTCGCATTACATCATTCTTTGTACCTAGTTATTAGTTTGTTTGTATATATAAAGAACAGAGATTTATGTGGACGAACTTTCTTCTATAAATATTTTTATATCTCTTCCTCTTTATGGAATAAACATGTTTTTGGAGATGTGCAGGTGCTCACCCTGTTGATCTGGACACACTACAAAAGTCTAGCAGCAGTAGTTTAGGCAATGTGCCACCATAGAAGGCACTAGGGGAAGTGTACCTTTAACCACCGCCAGTGATGGCGGGTTTCCTTTGGAAATAATAACGTTTTTAAAAATTTGTGTCACAAGTTCTTAAGGTTTGTCGCAAACCACAATACTAGTTTGAATATAAATTGGAACATTACTAAACTGGCAAAAAAACATACAAGAGGATCGGCCAAAAATTCTTATAAACCAATAAAAGAATACAAGATTATAGCTTAAGGGGCAAAAAAATAGTTTATCTGGTTTACAATGTATAAATTAAAATCCAGCTTAGTAATGATAATACTTGAAACCATTCTTAATAGAAGACCTTCACAGCTGTTCGTGGCACCCATAGCGTTTGGAATGCATTGCAGCTAATTAAATAATACTCTCCTAGTATGGTCTATACCTCCAATCTGCTCTTGATGGTCTTCTACTAGCAACTCCATAACTCCACTGCAAAATAAACAAACAGAAACAAAAATTAAGAATAATAACCGAAAGCAAGAAGCATGGAACTAGATTCAGTATTCCAATGTTTATTGCCCATTCTTTTACATCCAAGGAACACTTCAAAAATATATATATCTTCCAAGTTTTTCATAATGATAAAAGAACACAAGCATTTCATTTCAGTTTACTTGCAAGATGAGTACAACAGGAAACAACACATATTAAGGGTCTAGTAGATTCAAAAAAAGGGGGGTGAATTCTTGACAAATAATCTAATTTACAATTTATTACCAGTTATAAAATCATTCAAGTGTATTATAAAAGGTGAGTTGAAGAATAAATTTCATGTAAAAATCACGTATAGAATCAAAAGCTATGCATCCTAACTTCGAGTTAGAATCAATTTTGGAGTCAAAATCAATTCTATTGGAGAACAACCAAACATGTTAAGATCAATTTTACACCTCCAAAATCTATATTGTTATATTTTAAAAAAAAAAAAAAAGGCTCTTTGGCTCATATAATGTGAAAAAGTCAATCTATATTGTTAAATTAAAAAAGAAAACCTATACATTGCTTTTCTTGGGCCAAACAAATGACTCTTCTTCTTTCAAGTTTCAATTGAAACTCATGAAACTTCTTTAATATTGTTACAGAGACGGTTGGGTTTTCTAAGTAAGCCGTAATCACTTGAATTCTCACAGTTCCCTTTACAAAGAGATGGCTATAAGAAAGTTGTTCTCATCATGGTGGCTTATAGGGTTTTCAAGCAACAAAATATGGAAGATGAGTCTGTAACTTCACCTATGGCCAACGAAAAAGGGGAATAAACGACGTATAGTGGCTAGTACGGGTAAATTCGTCTCTTTAGTCTGTGTGTCATCTTTCAGGTTGGTACTCAAATTTGCTCCTTCTAATTCTAGGTAAGTCAGTCGCTAAATTTGTTCCTTCTTCTAATTAAATTTAGCGACTGACTTATACTAGAATTAGAAGAAGGAACAAATTTGAGTACCAACCTGGAAGATGACACACAGACTAAAGGGTCCATTTGGTTTGAGGGAGAGAAAGAGGGAGGAAAGAAAATTGCGGAAACCAATGCATGAATATAGACTAATGTTAGTCTATATTCATGCATTGGTTTCCGCAATTTTCTTTCCTCCCTCTTTCTTTCCCTCATTCCAAACGGACCAAAAGAGACGATACTATCCACTATATGTCATTTGTTCCCCTTTTCGTTGGCCAGAGGTGAAGTTACAGACTCATCTTCCATATTTTGTTTTTCCATATTTTGTTGCTTAAAACCCCGATAAGCCACCATGATGAGAACAGCTTTCTTATTGCCAACTCTTTGCAAAGGGAACCATGAGAATTCAAGTGATTACGGCTTACTTAGAAAACCCAATCGTCTCTGTAACAATATTAAAGAGGTTTCACGAGTTTCAATTGAAACTTGAAAGAAGAAGAGTCATTTGTTTGGCCCAAGAAAAGCAATGTATCGATTTTTTTTTTAATTTAAAAATATAGATTGACTTTTTCTTTAACAATATATGAGCCAAACATGTGCCAAGTATATTTGTCAATTTGTATTTCTGATATTTAATTTTATTTCTCCTGTTTCAGTTAGCAAACTGGGTCTTTGGCTCGTGGGTTAGCAGACTGGGCCTATAACCATCAACAGTTAAGTGTGTTAGGATGAGCTTATGTAGCTTAGTAATCAGATTCTGTCAGTAACAGAATCTAACAGTTAACTATAACCATCAACTTGAATCTATAAATACTATACTACGTAATTATTTGCAAGCTAGTAATCAGATTCTCTCAAATCTCTCCAGTTTTCTTCAGCTATCTATCAATTTCTCACATTTTTTCAGCAATGCAAATAATAATTATGAATCTATATAGTCTATACTCACATCATCGAAGTCCAGGCTATCGTACATTCTCCCATAAGGTGGCCTCACAGGACTTTGATCAAAATAAGGCCTCACAGGACCGCCATATCCCCTGAAAGAATCCATGCTATTATTCAACATAGTATTCCCACTGGGCCCAGCCTCATCAAGAGGTGCCGCTGAATCTATGGCAACCTGCAGGAGCATGATGCAAATAAATAAAATCATTTATAAATCCAAGATTCAAATACACACTTGTATATGTTTCAAACAACACACACACACACACTCGTACACAAGTTTATACGAAATAAGGAAGACATGGTAAGTTAAGTTTCAGAAGAATGAAGTTATGCAGCCTTAAATACACAAGTATACACAACAAACAGAATCATCATTGGATTTCAACTGGACATTTTTGACATGATGCTATGTCAGAAGGAATCTGCACGAACAGGTCATGTAGGTCTACTGTACATGTTTGTTATGATTCAGTGCAATCACTGCATACTGATGTAATGTCAAGTAGATCACTGCAAGGGCTAAACAGGGGGAGGGTTAATCTTAGGGTGCGTTTGTTTTGGCTTTTTTTGAAAATAGATTTTATAGTGTTACATAATTTTGTGTAAAAAAAATTTACAAAGAAACATTTTATAAAAGCTTCAAATCAAAATTTGGTTTGAATAGTTATTCTTAAAATGTCATTTTAGGCATTTCATCATTTTATTGAAAAAAAATTTGGATATCAAAATTTCAAAAAAATCACTTAATTTGAAGCTATTTCAAATAGATTTTCATAAAAATCATTTTTGAAATACAACTTTTTCAAAAAATTGTGATTTTGACTATGTTTTATTCTTCAATAATGTATGTTTATGTTATATGATGTCAAAATTAGTGTTTCAATTTAGAAAAAATGAATATAAAAAAACTTGTAATATTTTGAAAAACGATTTTACAAAATCTATTTTCAAAAATCCAAAGAAAAAATCCATTTTTTTAAAGCTAAAACAAACGCACCCTTAAATACCATCCACTCATTTCATTGTCATTACCAAATGAGGGAAAAAAAGAAAAGGAAGGATAGATTCAAGTAGGGTCATAATGCACAGCAACAAAAAGTAAAATATTAAAGTACCTGATGTCCACAAATTTCATGAGATCTCCGAGAGACACGATCTGCAACACCCTCGTCAGCAAAAGTCACAAAACCAAAACCTCTATGACCAGATCTCTTGACATCCTAGATCAAAATACACAGATGGGTTAGCCAGCTTTTAACACTTGTATTTGTTTTATTTGACATCTTACCCTAGGTATATAAGCATCTAATATATGGCCAAATCTTCCAAAGTACAGGCGAAGATCCTCAGTGGTTGCCTCCGGGGGAAGACGACCAACAAAAATCTTTTTGCTCATTCCACGAACAGGTTCTCCCCCTAATTTACCATTTAAAACAGTCAGTATGCAGCAACTATAAGAATTAATTATAAAAAAAAATGAGCACATAATAATTTTAATTTGATATCAGTGTTTCCATGCTTACTTCCATAAATTGAACCAGGATGATCATACATAGTTGGAGCACCAAGTGCTGCATATCTAGTTGGTGCAGAACTATATGGATTATAGGCACCATATCCTCCTTGTGAAGTTCTGGTTCTGCCAATTGGCTTGAAATCATCTTCCTGCCAAAATGACATAACATCTTATTAGCAAAAGTTATAAGAAAAGGCTATAAAATAGTGTATTTTTCCATCATCAAACTAATACGTATGCATGAGATTCGAGAAAAACAGTCAATCGTATCAATGGCATACCGGGCACGGGTTGGCAACGTACCGAGATTAAAAAATGTGGGAATTTCTTTTAAAAAGAGTCGGATAGGACTCTTGGGCCTGATACCAACAAAGATCCAATAATAGAGGTGACTCCAAACAGGCCTACAACAAGGAAGGTTTATTCTAGAAGGAGAGTGGGTGACGTGCTGTTTGAAAAGGGATTAATGAGGTGGGTAGGATGAGGTGGTGGGCCATTCATGTGTATGTTACTGAAATTGAGTAGGAGATAGTATCTCTGGTAGGAGCAATAGACTCTGGCTTTCGTTTCATTGCTGCTGTAAAAAGCTCTTGAGCCTCTTCTTTTCATTAAATAAACTGTTATATTCCCAATGTTTTCTCTGAGTTCTATCAATGGTCCACCTGACAGATTAATCAAGAGGAGCTAAACAAATCGTGAATTGCTCATGCCACCGAAGAAGTCTGAACGAAAGGATGCATCGGAAGTGAGAATTACTACAGTATAAAATTCCCTACATCAAGCACTGGGGGAATTCTGTGAGTCCATGTTTGACAGAGTTTGCCAGACTGTTGGAACATCGTCTTTCTGAGGAGATTCATTCATCTCATTCCACTGAGGATTCAACGTCCGAATACAAGATGGTTGTGAAGAAGTTGGAACTGTCATCGTTTAATGAAGACCCAGTAGGGTGGATTACGTGGTTTAGAGACTCATTTTGAAGTACAGGGATCATCGAAGGAGGTGAAGGAGCGCTTGGCCAAATTGAGGAGATTCATTCATCTCATTCCACTGAGGATTCAACGTCCGAATACAAGATGGTTGTGAAGAAGTTGGAACTGTCATCGTTTAGTGAAGACCCAGTAGGGTGGATTACGTGGTTTAGAGACTCATTTTGAAGTACAGGGATCATCGAAGGAGGTGAAGGAGCGCTTGGCCAAATTGAGCATGGAGGGTGCAAGTGCAACCATTCATCGGTTTAACCTTCTGCGTGAAACAGAGGATGAATTAACATGGCCGATGTTCAAGTAAGTGCTAATTGAGAGGTACGGAGGAAGAAAGAGTGATAACCAGTTGCAGAATTGAAGGGGTTTGGCGCAAACTGATAGTAGTATTTATTCTATCATAACTAGAATATGATAAGATAAAATCACCAGCATAATTTTATTATTTTATTATATTAGTAAGAGTACGAAGTAGTTCAGAAATGATTTCCTATACATAAGGTACTTCATACATCCTCAATTTAAAATGCATGTTTCTCTAAAAAATCACTATTAGAAAACTTGAAGCTTCTTTGGCAAGCAAATTAATGAGTTCATACTGTACTGCTCAAAATTGCATCTCATATAAATCTTTGTTAATAAATTTCTTTACTCAAATTTTTTTAGCTGTACAGATTTATTTTTTAAACACCTACACTGGTAAGTTATATTTTGAGCATAAAGCCATGCTTTTATGAGCAATGCATAAATTCAACAAACAGGTAACCACTTCGATAGAAGATGCAATGAAAAAACACTAGGAGAAAACATTAATTAGGAATTTTCACAAAACTGTTTTTATAATAGAGTTGCTCTAAAAAATCTTGCCTTAGGTGTTGCTCGATCAACCACCACATCAGAACCTCCCAGTTCATGGGTTTCTTTCATCAAGTTCTCTACAGAATCTGCAAATAAATATCTTCCTTTCAGGACATGCAGAAATTAATACAGGTCGAAAAGCAAATGGAAAACAAAACAAGAACTTTTGCTATTCTTCTGTAGTCAAGAAAGCTTAGAGAAAGCTATCCCAATAACTTTTAATAAATAGGCAAACTTATAGATTGAAATAATCAGAAAAGAAGTTATATATGAAATATAAATATTCCAAATGCAGAGGGAAATAAATAACTGATTTTTTATGAGCAATACAGTGTACAATTTAACTAAGTACCTCATACTTATAATTCTAAAAGCCAACAATATGTCCCATAAAATAAATATAAAGTTCAAAAGTCAACTTCAACAAAAATACATGTGTCTGTTGATAAAAATCAATTTCAAGTCCAGTGAAAATCAAAAATCAATTAATGATACATCCTCTGTTTTATTTATTTATTTATTTATTTATTTAGAGAGACAGAGAGAAAAGGCATAGCATCCATGTCACAGAACTCAGAAAAGTACTCACAAAATAGTCGTTTGCCAATGATAATTACGATACTAGTAACTAATAATAGTTAATTATCTATGATTCTAACTAAAATAAAATTCAAGGATAATTATGTTATGACAAATCCATAAGTTAAAATATGCAGATACTTCTAACACAGACAAATAATGACGGTCAAACCTGCACTTGCAAAAGTTATAAAACCAATTCCTCGATGTGTTTTTGATCCTCGATCCTGTTGGAAACAAATGATAAACTGTCTAGAATTAAAAATAAATAAATGTCAACTAAATTAACACACACATACACAAACAAGCATAATAATGCAGTGCAATTGTACAACTAACAACTGTTATTATTTACAAACAATATGTCGGCATGCATAAATACATACCAACAGCATTTTAACTTTACATGTTTAAACATCAAAGTGAGGAAAGTACCTTTGGCATGTATAAATCGGTTATTTCACCATATTTCTCAAAATGACTGCAAGGGGAAAAAATAAAAGGGAAAGGAATATGTTAAATTAATGCATCCGTTAACTTAGCATCAGAGACTATATGAGACTACATCCCGAAAGAAGAAAATACTCCCAATTATTTTGATGGAGATACTCAATATACCTCCTAAAAGTTTCTTCTGTAACTGATGGTGCAATCCTGGCCACAAAGATTCTGGTAACCTTTTTGACCGGTGCCCTCATCTCCTCCTTTAATTTAAACGGAAAGCATACAAAGAATCAGTAGTGCAATCCTCATCACCATATCTCATATCTCATATAATTTAAAAGTAGACCAGCCATGAACTAAACTAGAAGTAAACACAATTTTAAATTTAATGCATTAAAACCTTTGGTGTGGCCACTTTGACTTCCAGCGTCCTGTTGCCAAGGCTGTGTTCACTAGATAGCACATTCTGCATTTAGAAGTGACACATTCGTATTAAGCATATTCGAGCTACCTTCTCATATACTAGCTATAGTAGCTATGTATATTTTTTAGTGTGAAAAGAAGTTTACCTTAGCATCATCCAGTGATGCAAATGTAACATATCCAAAACCGCGAGACCGGCCAGTTGACCGTTCCTAAAAAAAATAGAGATTAAAATGTACCTCCACAAAACTTAAAGATTAAAAATAAAGAGGCAATTGAGCAGTATAAAACAATCACAAAATCAATGTTGTATAAGGATATTTCATTTAATATTTCACAGAAAATGTCATAAAGCAAACAACAATTAGGTTCTTTTCCTATTATTTCAAGCTTTCATCTTTTTTCTGTTTGTGTAGCACCATGAAACATGGATAAGCATGTTGCATTCTCTCCAAAATCCATGCAGAAGCATTTGAATAATGAAGCATGAAAATGTAGTTCCAATTTCCAATATTCAATGATTTTTATTATTATTTTGGGGTAAACAAAGGTATCCTCCGCACGCAAATGCAGTGATTTAAGAGTTGACCTCTTCCAACAAATGTTTTTTCATACGTATCGGCCAGTGATCAAACCCTGAACCAAATGGTTAAGGGACCCAAGTATCAACAAGTTTAGCACAACAACGTAAAATCATGAATTAAACATGAAAGAAACAACAATCACAGAACAAAAAATGAAAATCAATATCTAACCTTCATAACAATACAATCTTCTAGCTCACCAAATTTGCTCATATATTCTTTCAAGCCATCAGTATCAACATCCCATGGAATACCCAAAACCTAAGGTTCAAATTTCATGAACAAAGTAAATTAAATCTGTATTTTTTAAAATCAAACAATTAAAACAAGATGTTCAATATCTTGAATTCTTGATTAATTCAATTAATAAGAAAATATAATTAATATAAATGTAACTAACCACAAGCTTTCGTTGCTCCATTGAAAACTTGAATAAGGATCAATGAAACGCAATCCCTAAAAATTGAAAAATAAATAAGAAAAAAATCTCTCTCGAATTCTTCTTCACTCCACTCTCTCTAAATCCCTCACACTCGCTCCCTGCACATAACAAAAACACTTCTATCTCACACACAATTTTCTTCATCATTATCATCGTTTACGAGATGAAAATTTTCAGCTTTTGAAGGGGCTTCAAATTCAACTGCGTTTCAATTTGCAAAATTAAATCCAAAAAAATTCAATTATTACGCACTCACTCACCTTGGGATTTGGTATTTGGGAAAATTCAAAACCCTAATCGAAGAACACGCTCGCTATTTCCATGCCACTCCCTCTCTCGCTCGCTCTGCATGTCTCACGGTAACAGGTTTGTTTTGTGCCAACACATCCACTTCGGCTTAGTAGTGAGCCGGTCCGAACGGTTCGGATTAGAGATTAACCGGGATGCTTAACCGAACCGCTTGATAAAGCCGCGTTGAATTATTTTTTGATGAATATGTTTTTGGTTTTTCCAGATATATTTTCACTTTTAATCTTTTCAAAGTTTTTTTTTTATATCATAATTGAGATGTATTCAGTTCTCTCTTTTTTTAGAGACAATGTATTCAGTTCTCTTAACTTTGAATTTATTTTAAAAAAATCATTAATTTTTTTTTATTTTTCAAATTTTGATCTTCTAAAATTTGTATTTTTAATTTTAGCCGTCGCTTTTTTATTTATAAAAGTTCAATGTCTCAAATAATTTTTTTTTATGACAGTTCATTGAGAAAGATCTTAAAATATTATTTGTAATAATTTAACTATTTAATTTTTAATATTTATTAACTTATCTATAACTTCAAATAAAAATTAGATTGTTAAAATAAATATTATATATATAGTTAAATTATTAAGCTAATGATATTTTAAAGTTTTGATAATGATATGTCATAAAAAAATTTAAAGAGATTAAAGTTTGAAGAAAATAAGCATGGACTAAAATTAAAAACAAAAAATTTAGACGGAATAAAGTTGGAATGAAATTTTTAGATAAAGTTGGTATATTTAGAAGGATAAAAAATATATTTAACTTATTTTTTTTACCGTGGTTTTACAATATTGTTATTATAGTCTCTGAATGTATTTGAAATTAATAAAACAAATCTCAAAAATCTCTTTTTGTTTGTAAATTTTATGGAATAATAAGATTTTTGGTTTTGTGTTTTTGTTGTGATTTTGAGAAGTTGGTATTTGTAAATGTGAAATTCGGTCGTGATTCAACCAATCATAGAAATTCCAATGCACAACCAAATCTACACTAAATTGAATAATACATTTGAGGATTTAATGAGTAGAAAAAAAAAAGGCATAATAACCGAAACGACTAACTAACTAAAGAAGTATCACAGGAGTCCTGTAAATGTAGCTCAGTTAGTAGTTACCATAAATATTATTAGAGGAGTTGAAGTTTGAACCTCAAATTCCTCACTTCTCATCACTTTAAGTGTGTGAGTTTAGTATGTTGTAAGGATGGCAAAACGGGTCTAGTCTGTTGAGTCGGTCCATTTAACCTACTATTTTGGATAGACATGTTGAGTTGAAGTCTTAAACTGATCAACATGTTAAGTTAGTTTGCTCGTTTTTCTTTTTTGAATCGGCTAAAATTTTATTACTGAATAATTCCTTAAATTAGAAGTATAAGGAATCCTAAAACTACACAAGGAGCACCAAGGTTTTGGCAAAAAAAGACACATGTCATGTTTTGAGACAACCCATTTCAAAATCCTATGTGGACAAGCTTCCAAAAACTTAACTTCTTATAGCATTCCTGTTGTATGCAGCCAATCAAATCCTTTTGTTTTTGTAACAGCCAATGAAATCCTTTTGTTTCATCAAGATGATTTGCGGACCTTGCAAGACCCGGCCCAGCGCATAAGCCCAACCCGTTTGGCAAAACAGAAGGCTGAAGCAAATGGGACAAAACACTGAACCTGCAGTCTCACTTTTTCCCTTATGAGGTTAAGAGATTTGAATTTCTTCATTGTTTATCTTTTACCGATTACCAAATGATGCAAGTTCTGCATGTTGATCAGGTTCACGGGTAAGATTTCAATTGTTTACCCTTTCACCTCTTTCAATCCTTCCTCTATTTTTTGATAATTTTTTCTTCCCCTTAGGTAAACCATTCTCCAATGTACAATTTATTCCATTTCAATGATTCATGGATTGCTGGGATAGTCAAACATCTCAGTATTTGATTAAAGCTTCAGGAATCAAAAATGTAAGTTCAAATTTGAGTTTCAATTCTCCCGCCTTTGGATTGCTTTGTTTTGATTTATTTATTATTTATTTTGTTAGGGTTTCCTGAATCCCTATATAAAGGAGGCTTAGGTCAACGAAATTTCTTGCACCGCAGCAACATAGCTTGCTTGCTCTTCTTTCCCTCTCATTTTGTTATTATATTCCGCAATCAATTAAACAATTAATTTTAAGGGTAAAATGGTGTTTACCCCCCTGCAATATAGGCGACTTCTGCATTACCCCCCTAGCAAAATTTTCGTTTAGATTCCCCATTTACAAAACTTGGTTTTCTAGATTCCCCCCTCCAAGACACTATGTGGCAGCTGACAGTGCAAGAATCTCCACGTGGCTACACGTGTCAGCTGCCACGTAGGAAATTTATTTTTAAAAAAAAAAAAATGCCACGTGGCATCTGCCTTTTTTTTTTTTTTTACTGAAAACTATTAAATTAATGTTTTTTTTAATCTATTAATTATAATTATTTGTTTTTCTGCATTCTCACTTCTTCATCTCCATCGAACCTCCCTCTTCTCTATCACTCAAAAATTCAAAATTCAATTTTCTTCATCTTCTTCCATCAAGTTGGTTCGATCTTTTCTTCCATTCCTTATATTCTTCACCATCCTTTCCATCTATTTCTATATTTTGCTGCATCTGTGCTAATCAATTTTCAATTTTATTTGGGATTAGGGTTCTTGAAAATATGGGAGGTAGCAAGTGTTCTTCGTATGCAAATTCAAGTGGTGGTGGCAACAACTTCAATTTACCCAGATGTGGGTGTAACACTCCTATGAAATTGTTGATTTCAAACACGGGTCTTAATCCCAAGAGAAAATTTTGGAAGTGTAGAAATGGGGTAATTTAATATATTTTGTCAATTTTGTTGCTTATTGATTTGAAAAGTTGTAATTATAATCTGTTGTTTCAGTTGGATGGCTGTGATAATTTGGTTTGGGATGATGAACTTGATGAGGTTGAAGCTGCAAATCCAAAATCTTCAAGGTCTGCAACAAGTTGCAAAAATTGTGAAAGGATGAAAGAGTTTGGAAAGGAGTTTGGAAGGGAGCTTGGAAGGGAGCTTGGTAGGGAACTTGGGAAGGAAATTGGAAAAAAGTTTTGTCAATTTGTAATAGGTGTTATGATGGTGTGTGTTGTGTTGTTTGCTATGATACTCAAATCCATGTAATAGCTTTATGATTAATGAGTTTAATTTCCTATTAGATTATGTTTTAATGTAATTTAGATTAAGTTCTAGTTATTGTATCAAAAATTTATCATCTAATGTAATGTTTCCAAAATGTTGAATCAATGAAATTATTTGTTCAAATTATTTGTCCAAAATGTTAAGTATCGTTTTAAGTATCTAATGAAGTAGCAGGTCCCTTGCAGGGCATTGGCTAGCACTTGCAGTGCCTTGGCTAGCAGCTGCAGTGCCTTGGCTAGCAGGTGCAGTGCCTTGGCTATCAAATGTATATTTCAACAAAACAAATAATTGTGGACAAAACAAATGATGGTCAAAATAACTTCATTACAAAATTGGCACATAATGTGCAATTGTCATTACAAACTTGGCACATACAAAGTGCAATTGTCATTACTACAAAATAAGCACATACATAGTGCAATTGTCATTACTTCAAAATAAGCACATACATAGTGCACATATAATCCAAAACAGAAATTGTCATCACTACAAGATAAGCACATAATACATAGTGCACATATAATCCAAAACAGAAATTGTACTAAATTAAATTACACATCATTGTCCTTGATCTCTATAGGCTGTTTGTCACTTGAACCAATTCCAGTCAGGGGTGTTTTGAAGGAGTTCATCTTAATCCTCTCACTTGTTCTCCTCCTCTGTCCATGGTACAAAGGTTGATGATGTTCAACTTTAAGCTTCTTCTTCTTTGGTTTGACAGGCATCTTCTTCTCAGTTTGTTTGACTTGGCTAATTTCTGGTATTGAGGCCATAACTTCATCAGGGATGTCACTAAATAGGTCTTGGCTTGCTTCAGCATCAACAACTTGGCTTCCATCAGGGTCTTGACTTGCACTTGCAGTGCCCTGGCTAACACCTACAGGGTCTTGGCTAGCACTTGCAGGAGCCTGGCTAGCTGCTGCAGTGACTTGGCTTGCACTTGCAGTGCCCTGGCTAACACCTGCAGTGTCTTGGCTAGCACTTGCAGGTAGGGATGTCAATGGATATCCATAGACGCGGATAGTGTGATATCCGTATCCGCTCCGTCAGATAAATATAATATCCGTGTCCGCTCCATATCCGTGCGGATATCCGCTAAGCGGGTAATCCACGGATATTGAAGTATCCACGAATATTAACAGATATCCATGGATGATATTTTTTATTAAAAAAAAATTAATTATTGAAAAAAAAATAGTTTTTTTTAAAGACAAAACATTAACACATTATATTCATAAATTTTGCACTCTATTTTTAATAAAAACATTCAATCTACAAACAAAAATCACCTCACAAAATTGCAAAAGAGCCAAACAAAACTAGAATTTATATAAAATAGCTAAAATGCAAAAGATAAAATATAAAAATACAATTTTTTTATATAAAAATACTAGAATTTATATGTAAGTAGAGATATTTAAGTAATTTTACTAATTATTTAGCGGGTATGGATATCCGCGGGCACGAATAGTATTAAACCCGCATCCGTATCCATTAAATGCGGGTAATTGAAATATCCATTTATTTTATCCGTGGATATCCATTAAACTATCCACTCCGTATCCATGGCGGATTTTATCCGCAGATATCCGCGGGTATGGATATTTTTGCCATCCCTACTTGCAGGAGCCTGGCTAGCTGCTGCAGGGTCTTGGCTATCACTTGCAGCATCAGCCTTAGCCTTTCCCTTTGTTGGTTTTCTCTGCATCCAAACACAAAATAATGACACAACATTAAAACATGTTAAAATATAGTGTTTAATATACAATAGGCTATTTATAACATAAACTCATATTTACCTTTCTCTTCAAAGCATTTGGATCTTGTGGTTTTTTGCATGACCCAGTATTATGCCCAGGCTCTCCACATGTAGTACAGTGGTATTTACCCTTCCTAGGTTTTCTCACACCATCTTCATCAAACTCCCTTATCCTCAATTTTTTGGGCCTACCAGGACCTCTCTTATACAGAGGTGGTAATATTTTTTCCTCAACAACACCATCAGGTGGTTTAGGCCACATATCAACCCCATTGATTGCACTAATTGCATAGCCATAGCAAGCTGCATATTTTTCCCTAGAGTAACAATCATCAACAAAATCTGCAGGATATTTTCCTTGATAACTTATTGCACAAACAGCATGCCTACATGGTAAATCCCAGAAATTGCAGGTACATGATCTTTTTGCAGTGTTCACAATATATTGTTGGCCATTATATTCATGTGCAATCTGAAATTCTTCATGAATGACCCATGTACAATGCCAATAACCAGTCATATTAATCTCTTTTTCTAACCTCCTTTAAGGCATTGGCATGATCCTATGTGGCCAATTAGCTAACTTAGACACAGAAGCAGAAGTTCTATTCATTAGATAATTCCTAATCCATTCACAAAGGGTTAAAATGGGTTTATCTCTAGCAACTAAAATAGTGGCATTAAATGATTCTGACAAATTGTTCATTAACACATCACATTTACTATAATAACTAAATGCATGCTTACACCACATTTTAGTTGGAACACCCATAAGCCAGTCCCATGTCTTCTTATCATGTGCTTTCAGCTCACTCATTTTTGCCTCCCATGCTTGATAATATGTGGCTTTTGCAGCTCCCATCATCAGATCCCTTATGAGTGTGCCACCACCAAACTTTTTCTTGAAATTTGCATAGAGATGTCTGGGGCATAGTCTATGCTCAACTCTCTGAAACATCTCCTCAAACACAGCAACCAAACCCTGCACAATAAACAAAACTTTTTCAAATCAGCATGTAACTTAACAAACCAACCTTAAATGAATGTAATAATAATTAAGAAATAAATAAATGTCAAAGATTGCTAACTAACCTTTTGTTGATCAGAAATAAAAACATATCTATTATTTTGTCCAATGTCCTTCATCAACAGCTCAATAAACCACTTCCAACTCTCCTTTGTTTCAGTTTCCACCACCCAAAAGCCAATGGAAAATATTGGTCATTAGGGTCCCTACCAACAGCAATCAACATCTGCCCTCCATACTTTGTCTTCAAATGGCAGCCATCCACACCAATAAAGGGTCTACACCCATTGATAAAACCTTTTTTGCTCCCATTCAAGCAGAAATAAAATGACCCAAATCTAGGGGGAAGTGTGGGAACAGGTCTCTCAGCAATACCAATCTTAACAGTGTTTTCCTTGCATACCCTTCTTAGCTCATCAGCATACCTCCTCAAAAGACTATATTGTCTATCTGAATCTCCTTCAATCACTTCAGTAGCATATTGTTTTGCCTTCCAAGCTGTGTTTTTATTTATTCCTAATGCAAAATGGGTCCTCATGTGTTGTGCTATATCCCTAAGCCTCACTTTTGGGAAGGTTTGTAATAACTTCACAACCTCCTTTGAAACCCACTTTGAATTGGCAGTTTTGTTGTAAAGGGTCCTAATACATGAGTGGGTGAGAAATTGTTGTTTTGTCTTAATGGAATAAGTGGGGTCCTGTCCCACCCTAGAACACAACATATAAAAACCACATTTTCTTGTACACCTCACTCTTACCCTAGTACCCTCATTTTTCACCTAATTAATTGGCAGCCCTTTTAATGAATGCCAATCACGTACAGCTTCCCTAAAGTCTTTAAGGGAATTAAATTCCAAACCAGTTTTCCATTTATACCCCTTGTGCATATCACTCTTTCTATATCTCTCCACTTTAGGACCCTTCTCATCATCACTTGCATCAGGGTCATCACTATCTAATTCTTCACTCTCATATTCCTCATTTTCAAATTTATTCTCACCCCCACCAATTGAACTAACAACCATTTTCATATTTTCTTCAAATGTTTTCTCATCATGTGGATTTTTTTCAAACCCATCATCAAGTCCTGCAGCCCTTTCATCCTCACTATCATCAAGTCCTTCAACATCATCACTATCATAATCAATAAATCCATCACCTTCACTCTCATCATCCCTATGCTCAACATAAAGTTGGCCATCACCTACCCCACCAGCAAAAGCATATGCAACCTCATAATAATCATCATCACCATTCAGTTGCCAAAACCCCTCATCCTCATTAATATCTCTACTCCACACTTTAAAACTGTTTTGGTCATAACCCCAACCCATTACTAAGCTATTCACACGAGACTTAGTAAAATTATCCATATCTTCCCCATCCACCAAAGTTTGTTTCCCACCTCTGTAAAAAATTTTGTTGTTTTCCTTACAAAATTCACCCCCATGGTTGAAAACAACAGAGAATACATAGTTAAAGCTGAAAATCAAAAAAATGAATTTTTTTAGCATCAGACACATGTCACAATCCCCTCCAAATCCCCAAACATACAAGCATATATAAGCTACAGACAATCCCAAATTTTCAAACATTACTAAACAACAACATTGAATAATTCAATCAGTCCCTACCACATAAAAGAATCAGAATCTATCATGTGCTAAAGTGCTAAAGTACTACAACTTTTTCATTTTTCAAAAATAGAAACAACTTACCTTTCATCACCATTGACTGGTTCGTCAATCTTCTTTGTCGTCGCATCTTCCTTCACCGTTGCGTGCTTTGTCTTCGTGTTCGTCTTCACCGTTGCTTGCTTCGTTTTCGTTTTCGCTTTCGTCTTTGTCTTCTTCGTCGCCATGGAAATCGCAGTTCTCTCTTCTCTTGTTAGGGCAAGAGTGAAAATGAGAATGAAACCTTTCGTTTTCTGATTGTTTTCTATTTCATTCATTTTTCAATTTTATTATTTATGTTTTCATTCAAATTTCAGAAAAACAAATAATTATAATTAATAGATTAAAAAAACATTAATTTAATAGTTTTCAGTAAAAAAAAAAAAAAAGGCAGATGCCACGTGGCATTTTTTTAAAAAAAAATAATAAATTTCCTACGTGGCAGCTGACACGTGTAGCCACGTGGAGATTCTTGCACTGTCAGCTGCCACATAGTGTCTTGGAGGGGGGAATCTAGAAAACCAAGTTTTGTAAATGGGGAATCTAAACGAAAATTTTGCTAGGGGGGTAATGCAGAAGTCGCCTATATTGCAGGGGGGTAAACACCATTTTACCCTAATTTTAATTTAGTTTTTATTAAGAAAAATTTAAAAACTGAAAATGTCTTTGAGTGTTGCTAATGGTAGTGAATTTTCAAACATTTCTGAAATCAATTCTGATAAGGCAGCATGGGATGTTAAGGTTAAAATCATTAGACTTTGGCAAGTTTCTGATTTTAATCGCACTACTTTACCCTTTTCTATTGAAATGGTTTTACTTGATGCAAATGGCGATAGAATTCATGCAACAGTCAAAAAAACTCTGATTTACAAGTTTAAGGACCAGATTATGGAAGGGAAAATTTATGCTTTACAAAATGTTGGTGTTTCAAATAATGGTGGTGCTTATCGTACTACTCGCCATCCTTATAAGATGAATTTTCAATTTAACACTTTTGTTCAAAGAATTTCTAATTTTGACATTTCAAAATCTCCATTTCACTTTGTTCCAATCTCTGAAATTGTTGGTGGATCTTATGACACTGATTATCTATGTGGTTAGTTGTGATTAAATTATGTTTTGTAGTTTTGTTTCAATTTGGTTTAAGGTTTAAATACTAATGGTATGTTTAAATAATTTTTTTTTGCAAGATGTAATGGGAGTATTGACTGGTGTTGGGCAAGAGCGTGAAGTCACAAATCAGAATGGAAGCACAACAAAGCTCAATGTCATTGCCTTGGAGGCAAATGGGTATGATTTTAAATTTTATAATCTTTTTGCTGAATATTTACAAATCAATTTAACTAATGTTTGTATTTTTTTGTCATTCATTTATACAAATATTAGGAGTAAGATACAGTGCACATTATTTGGAAATTATGTTGATAAGCTGAATGCATTCCTTGGTGCTGGAGATTGTAACAATGCTGTTGTTATAATGCAGTTTGCAAAGGCTAAAAATTTTCAAGGTTTTCACACATTTAAATTAAAATATATTTTCATATGCTTAAAGTTAATTTATATTTGATGTTAGCACATCCAGCTGAAGTTATTTTTTTAAATTTGTAGACAAAATCCACATCCAAAACTGCATGAACTGCAGTCTGTTGTTTTTTAACTCCAGCTGTGCAGAAAGTGTTGCATTCAAGTCAAGGTTTGTAATAAGCAGTTTTCATACTGATTATAATGTTGTAGTAGCAATGAATAGTGTCTTGACATAGTTTTTATTTGTCTTTTGTAGCTTAGCTGAAAATGTTGATACTCCTTCTCCTCTTGCTTTAACCCAAATTGGATGTGAATCAAGGGTTGAGCCCATTGATGAGTTTTTGCACAACACCCGTAGGATTACCTTGCAGTGTCTTAGAGATGCTGGATCTGTAAGTATTTTTAAATGATAAGCTCACTTATTGATTTACCTATTAGTTATTGAATATATAATACTTTGTTATTAACCTACGCCTTATATAAATATTTTAGGAAGGTTATCATGTTGTAGCTGCTCCAATCAAAAAGGTTTTAAACCCTGATAGTTTTTGGTACACAGCTTGTGTGTGCAATAAGGCTGTTATCCCAGACTCAAAAATGTTTTATTGTGAAAAGTGCAACAAGCATGTTGTGAGGGTGTTTCCTAGGTAAATAGTTTCTATAAATTTTGATATTAAAGTTACTTCTAATGACCTTGATTCATGGAGTTTATGAGTTTATCAATTTTTTTTTTCAGGTTTTGTATCAAGGTTAGAGTTATGGACAATACTGACTCTGCTATATTTGTCATTTTTGACAAAGATGCATCATCACTTTTTGATATTTCTTGTGCTGATATGGTCCAAGCTTTGGAAAGTGTATGTGTCATTAAAATATCTCTTTAATATATATTAATCTTATGTTGTATCTACTAACTCTTTGTAAATATGTGTCATAGGGTGCAAGAGCTGGAGTTGTCCCTGCTCTATTTGAAGCATTGGTTGATAAGACATGGCTTTTCAAGGTTGAGTCAAAGGCAAATCATAACCAAAGGTTTGAGCAATCATTTAGGGTTAGAAAGCTTTGCACCGATGCTGCTATCATCCAACAATTTAAAGAGAAGTGGGACAATGAAGAAGCTGCTGTTGGAAAAGCCATAAATGTAAGATAGTCTTTTACAGGTTTTACTTTGTTGATGAAATATTATTTTTGTTTTTAAATATGATTTGTAATACAAATTTTATGTCAGGAACATGGTTCTCTGAGTACATTGGTAGGCAAAGGGAAAGATATGTTGGTTGGTGGATCTTCAAATGTTATGAATGAGGTATATTCTGTTTTATTTAATTGTTGATGATTTTATACTGTTAATTTAAATTTCAGTAAATGATGTACATACTAAATTTCAAATTTTGTTTATTTTGAAGGAATGTGAGATTTTGTCTTCAAGTGATGTCAAAGGAAAAGGGGTTTTTGTTGAGGCAAGTCAAGTTGGTGAGTTTACTCAAGATTTGATGAACAAATTTGCTGATGCTGTTGTGGATCTTGGTGAGGACAGTAGTCCCGTAATTGGTTCCACCAAATTTGTTTCTGATGTTGTTGTGGATCTTGGTGATGACAGTAGTCCCTTAAATGGTTTCACCAAATCTGTTTCTACTATGAGTGAAAAAACACTTGTGTCTGTTAAGAGTGATGAAGGGTCTACTTTACCTACCGTCAAGGGTCTACGCAAAAAATCAGTGGCTAAGAGAGTGTCACCTAAGAATGATGAAGGTGGTGAGGATGACAATGCTCCAATCAAGCTCTTGAAGAGGCCTATCAAGATTGAAAAAATATAATGGTTTAAGGTTTCTGATCAAGCTTTCAAAGAATGTGGTTGATTTGGTTTTTTGTGGATGATGTAGTTGTTGGTGGCCCAGGGGAGTTGGCCTTTTGCTAAGTTTTCCATATTAAGAATATTTTTATTAAATTTTGTTTTGTAGTAATATCCCATTATATTTGGGATTTAAATTAAGTTAATGTTTACCAACTTTTGCCTTAGTGGCTTTTGTTATTTGCTATTGTATCATGTAACTGTTGAACCTTGATGGTTTTTATTTGAATTAAGTCTTTTATGTTTTTATTTAATTATTGACTTTTCTATTTCTTAAATATTATTGATTATATTGATAAGAAAATTTGACATGTTTATATGCCACCAAAAATTTAAATTAGTTGTGGGCTTTAGCCCTCATATGTATCAAAAAAAAAATATTTAAATTAGTTGTTATAGTTACTAACGGACCATTTATTAATTGAGTTACTATAATAAATCTTTTATTTGTAAAATAAAATAACAACCACAATATTAAATTGATATTTTCCTGATATTATCAGATTCAAAATTCAAATTTGTTTTTCATTATTCCTAAAACAAGTAAATAAGTAAGTTTTATTAAATTTATTATAACAGGCTTTGAAACAAATAATGCATGTTGGGCCTGAACTGCAGCCCTTTTCAACTTTGTGACCCGATCCAAACAGAATGAATGTACAAGGGGCCCAAATCTGATATCTCCATAACGTTTTCCCCATTTTTCGTCAATACATTCAAGCGTGCGTTTTCAATAAGATAATAGGGAAGCCGATCTGAAACCGACAAGGGGGGACCAAACGTTGACTCATGGCATCTTCTTCTAGATTAAGGTAATATTGTCTTCCACCTTTTTCACCAACTTGCTATTTAAATGTATTTTACCCTTTTTTAGTATATCAATAGTTATTGTATATGAGGAATTTGTCTGTTTCGTGATTGGCTTACAAAATGTGTGGGTTGTTTTTTTCAAGTACCTCTTCATGCATATTTTCTTACCAGATTAATTGTGTGGGTCTCATGTGTGGGTCTGATTTATCTGATCAACACATGCATATGTTCCTTTTAGATTAGGGTTTCAAATTAGGGTTTCAATGTACTTCATGAAGGACACATATGTCTCAAATTACCTTATATGATGAATTAAATTTTTCAACCTTAGGAATACTGAATAAAGGACACATATCTGAAAATTCTGATATGACATATGCAACTTTCAATTGAACTTATTTTAAATAATTTCAAATTTGACATTAAATTTAGATATATATTTCACATTTGGATTAGCACATAAAAATTTAGGTCCATTAATTAATTATTTCTCTCATTATGTTACAAGGAATGCACCTGAAGATGTGTCTGAAACTCCATGTTGGTTCAAGACAATCATTTATGTTGATAAGGTTATTTGTTTATTTTGTCTTCCTGGTGCTTTAAATTTACTTAACTCTTATAGTTTTTTTACTTAGATGAATAATTTTAATATTGCCAATGGTCTATTAGGATGAAATAGCTATGTGTAGAAAATTTGGAAATAAATATGCAAGTGAGCTGAGCAATAACAATGGAGTATGTTGGCTTAGGAATGAAGAGAATCACTTTTGTACTATGAACTTTAAAAAGGTCTCTAATGATTATGTTCTGAAACCTAGATTTAGTGTTTCCCGTGTTTATAAATATGATAAACCTATTCGTGTCATACTCTACTATGAAGGAGACGGCAAACATTTCAGTGTCATAGTCCTAGATGGACAAATTGAACCCCCAGTTTTTGATGAAGGAAAGTTTGGTCACTATTCATGGCAAAAAAGATGTAGCCTTGCATTTGCAAAAGGAAAGAGTTGTTTGGTAAGAAAGTTAATAGTTTTCATTTAAAATTAGTCGATAAATATTATTGTCGTAATTTACATTCATATTGCTGAATTATTTTGCTTTGTTTTGTAGCATTTCCCAAGCCAGGTGTGTAACAATCTGCCATTTACTGAAGATCATAAAATTAAGGTGGTTAATGTTGAAACTAATTACACTGCCGTGTGCGCTGTCCAAGAGTCTGACACTCTATATCCATAATACCATCTCACTAAACCATGGTATTCTTTTGTTAAGAACATGCAACTCAAGGAAAATGATGAGCTTTGCTTCTTGCTTGACCACCCTCCCACCAAACTCATTGTCTGGAAGATTTAAACCACCACCCAATTTCCATTTAATGGATTCTACCTATTTTATTTTAAGTATTATGTTAGAAATTTATGTTGTATATTATGATACCTAATCTTTGGATTTAGAATTTGTCAATCAAATTGTTATGATTGTGAACAATTTTATATTTGTTATGTAATGTTATTGACACAATGAATTAAGTAATGCTTTGTTTTAATGTTGTCCTGTTATTTACATTGTTTATAGAAATGATAGTATTAGAGATAAGTATGATATTAAGGGGACAGGTTGGGCCTACATTTTAAAGAGAGACAAAAGTCCATGACATATGATTCATAATAAGGCCCATATATTTGATACCTATATAACATGAAACTAGGGTTTTGCAATGTGTTTTCAACCAACAAATAATACATAGCAGCAGCCACTGCTTCAACATCAATTATGAGCTTTCCCCCTTCCATATTATTTCCAGAAATTTTGGAACAATTTAATTTGTAAGTATCATATTAAATAGTATATGTTGGTAAATGTTTTTTAGATTATATTTTCATTGTCGTATAATCTAAAATGTTTTAAAAATATCACACTCATGTGGTCCTATAATGAGAAACAAAACAAAACCCTACATGCTTCAAATATTATAATAATTCTTAAGTATTATTTTAATTTTGACAAATGTAATTAAATATTCTACATTATCTTTTCTATTTTAATATTTGAACATTTTTCTATTTATACAATAATTTAGCAAATAACAAATGCTAAGTCCCTTTTTGTCTTTTTTAAATTAGCATATCCTTATTTAGCATATCCTTAATTCGTGTAGTTGTTTATATACTAATTTACGATATCCTTATTGTCTATTTTAATCAATACCAGGCAAGATCAATATGGTAAGAAATCAGATCTGCAGAATCATGATAATGAAGAAATCAATACATGGGATATATTAGTGGATAAAGGTGTTTATATTTTCCCAATTGCTTTGGTAAACACTTAATTCTTTCATCTTACTGTTGTAGTTTTGTTTGCTATTCATTTTATCATCCCAATATTTAGAGTACATTTAAAACAACAATACTATATTATATGTAGCAAATGAAATATATCATTTTCAATTTAGCATCTCTTGATCTATATGCATCATAGAATATAATCAAATGCCATAAAAAACATGTAAATATTATTTCTTTATAGTGCATCATATGTAAAACTTAACTAACTATATTTTTTAATTATTTTATAGCATATCCCAACACTAATTGCAGAGAAAAGTCTGAGAGAAAATCAAAAACTAATTACGTTGGTGGACGAACAATCTGATATCCATTATCCATGCCAAATCTCCTATTATAGTCGCCATGAATTGACGGCAACATATATCGAAACTGGATTTCATGAATTTCTCTTGGATGCAAAAGTCAATATAGGAGACAAGCTTTGTTTCAATATCTCTATTCCTCCTGATTTCATCGATGTGTCCATCATCTGACGTGACAAATTATATGATTGAAACAAGCATTGTAATTTATGAATTTAAATTTGAATGTACTTAATATTATCAACCAGACTAATTGTATGTTTGTGTAATTGTGGAATGCCTTATGAATGCCATTGTGGAATGAATTATTATTTAGCAGACTAATTACTTATTTTAAATTAGCATATCCTTTTCAATATATTTGCATTGTGTTGAGATTTTTTTTTCTTTCAAAGGGATACAAAATATAAGCTGAAAATGTACACAAATATTTATTGGTTCTCACATGGAAGTGATTGTAGCAAATATAAAATCCTTTAATGATTAATGAAGGAAATGGTGCAAATAGCAAACTGGTCCAAAAATAACCATAACAGAATGATATCCACAATCAAAAAAATCAATCCATAATTATAATGGTTGGAAAGTTAACTTAGAAAATTATTCCAATCCAAACAAAACAAAGCGTAACGTGTCTATGGTATTGTCCACATATCTTCATTCTTCAAACCCACCATTGTTCAAACCGTGCAAAGAAGAAGGAAGGTGATAAACAAATTTGTGGTTCTCCGTCGTTCTAGAACATCAATCCCAATCCATGGCTTCTTCATCTTCTAATAGGTATGGCTTTCACTGATCTTTTTCCTATCTTTATGTTTGTGGTCCCTTTTAAATGCAAATTAAGGAAATCTGGTCCCTCACATGTGTTGTTGTTTTTGTTCTATAATACAAGTAGTTATCCTTATCTTTGGGGTTTTTTATTTGATTTACCATATCATTTAAAGTAGTACATATTGTCAGATTTACACATGCAATGTCGTTTACAAAGCCCCATTTGTGATAAACAATATGACCCTTTTTATTTATTTTAACTTAATTTCTTTTGCGGAATTTATATTTTTTATGAAATTGGTTTGTTATATTTTATAAGGAAACAAGCTGCAGTTGATTCCATCATTCCATGTTGGTTCCAAACCACAATACACCCTGATAAGGTATCATATAAAATCCAAACCAACTATATTTTTTTAAACGTGTTTGTAATTTTGACAAATAAATTTTGATACTTATTTAAAATGAATTTATTTATTGTGTTAATTAGGAGGAAATAAGTATCTGTCCAAAATTTGTGTCGTGGTATTCGAGGAAGATCCGTTTTTTTACCCATGCATGGATTAAAAAAGAGAAGAAACAAATTATGTGCTTTTTTAAGTCGAAGAATGGTAAACCGTTTATTAGTTCTGGAGTCATGATTGGAAGAATATTAAATTTTGAGGTCCCTACCACTGTTATCCTTTTCTATCAAGGAAATAACAGTTTTATCATGTTCGATGAATTACCAACAATTTCCAATCCACCTCCTGTTGCTCCTAGAACAAGGTATTTTGTATTAGATTAGTTAAGGTGTACCCAAAAAAATCATATTCATTAGTTAGTCATGATAGTTTAAACATTAAGATATATTGTCACAACTCAATTAATGGAATGATTTATTTTTACTTAGGTACCCTAATGGTTGGACACATGCTCCAAAAAGCCATTTCAAAATACTCATTGATCCAAATGAGGTATTTAGAACTTACAATGCTATAAATTTACATAAGCTAAATTTGAGTTAAAGTAGTAGTTATATAGTAATATTGTTTCTATTGATTGATGTTAGGCACGAATTGGCATGTGCTATTATTTCGTCAACAATTTCATAGGGAGTCTCGATTTTTCTAAGCTGGGTTGGTTAATTAATGGAAACAAAGAAAGAAACATGGTGACATTTGAATATGTAGACAAGACTTGGTGTATGAGAGATGGAAGGACAATTGCTAGGAAATATGGCTACACTAAACCCACATTTATGTATCTGTACTACCGTTTGGAGAAAAATGAATTTCTCCTTTTTGATAGAGTGTTTCACAAGATTATCCAGAATTCCAATGGGATCCGTAGAGAAGAAGAAAAATATGATAACAGTGATGCTGATCAGACTGATGAAGATGAGGAGGAAGAAGACAATGAAGGTTCGGATGAGAATGAAGAAGATGATGACGATGAAGATGATGAGGATGAGGTTGATGAGGTTAACTACCATGACTTTGAAGTCACTGTCAGTCACGCACTTGCTAACACCAATCAAGTTTTTGTAAGTATATTTTTAATTGTATCATGATTTTCCTAAATCATGTCATAAATATTAGTCCATGTCATGTTAGAGCAAAGTAGATTCATCTTATTTTTTGATGTATTGACATAATTTTTTTGTTTATAGCATTTCCCAAACAAAACATCGAAGCATGTTTTGGCGGATGGTCAAGAACAAATTAATGTTACGGACGTCGATACTAGCAGGGCGTGGGATTGTACAATCTTAACTGCTGACCGTAACCCGAATGAGAAGATGCTGACCAAAGGATGGTGGGACTACAAGGTTGTGAAAAGATTGAGAGCAGGTGACAAGCTCAAATGTGAAATTGAGGATCCTCCAATTAATATGAACATGAAGGTTGTTCGCGGTGGTGCAAGACGCCGCTGATTGATGTATGTAAAGCTGTGCGATCTTTCCGCAAACATGTCAGAATTGTGGTTTATGAATGATGGTTGTTTACTTTTGGATATTATATGTTGCTTTAGGTTTTGTTGTTTAAGTATTTGAAGGCATGTAACTTTAATGGATTTATCAGACTTCTAGGGTATGTTTTGATTTCAATGGTGTCTAATGGTATGTGTATGACACTATATAACACTCAGTTTTAATTAACATATGTTTTGTTTTAAGTTAAATTTTAAACTACTGATGCATTGGTTTGATATGCATGTCAAAATGTAACCCACACAAATTATTTAATTTGCTCTACCATCACCATTCTGTATATATATATGTCAATGATATATGGAAAGATGGTATGCATATATACAGAATTTCTACATATGATTAAAATATTTGCATGAAACTACAATATTCCTTGGTAATAAGCAAACAAACCATACCTTTATTGGGTACTGTTTTCTTTGCCAAAGACAAAGTAACCTTATGCTTTATAATCATCCATTTGATGATAGGATTTTACAAAGTAGTATTTTGTATCTTTATTTACCTATTAGGGGAAAAGTTGGATAGGGACATATGCATGTCAAATAAACCTATATTCTGAAGCATTGATCAAAGAGATTGAAACAAAAAATTTGAGACAAATTACTTTAATGTAATTGCTTTCTTCCTATTTTTTTAACATTTATCAAATTCGTCCTCATCAAAATGTAATCAAGAATAAACAAAATTTTTAATGTCAAACTGCAAGGAAATTTGTTAATAAATTTTCAGCTCTTAAATAATCAATTCATTATATTTTACTTATTTCATCGCAAGTTAACCATAAATAACGTTCTTTTATAAATTAGGTTCATTCCTTTAACATAACCTATACTTTGACCTATATAATAAAACCAATCACTTTTTCATACAAATTTTTTTATGTTATCCACATGAAAGAGACAACACCATTATCCATTTATAACTTTTGTTTGTACATGTAGATACCAACTATAAACTGATTTTTTTTTATGACACATGTAAGTTGACTCTTCTTTTCTTTTTCTTGATATAAGCAATATCTTATAGTAATATTTTTTCACACCTTTGCATTGATACTATCAAAAAAGAATTTGAAGTTGGTTGTTGTCATTGTGAACATTTTTTTCAAGTTACATAATATGGAGCTACACTTTACATTACCATGACTTGTGTTTAACATATGAGTTGTAGAAACAATGGAGTTTTCACAAAGTCAGATTGCAAGATTCAATAGGAAGCAAAATATTAAAAAAGAAAACCAAAGCACAAGCACCGTATCAAATACAGGTATTAAACACTTCATTGATGAACTTTTGTTCATTTCATTTTATTTGTTTTGAAGGATTTATAATCTGAATGTTTGTATATATATATATATATATATATATATATATATATATCAATCTTTTTAACAGAAAATGTGATACCTATGGAACTATGTATGAACCAAAATCACAACATAGATATTGATTTGTTCAAGAGGAAAGCTAATAGGGTTCCTTTATCTCCTTTAACTCAAGGTATACATTTTTTAAATCAACTACATGATATGCATATGTTGTATTGTTATGTACACATTTCAGATAGGTTTTTTTTTTTGACTTAAAATCAGATTCGTCTTTGACTTCAAACAAAAATGAGAATTTCGATATCAATAAACCCTCAAAAAGAATGAAAAGGCCCGATGGCCAATCAATCTTTCCTGCACCAAATGTAGTTAATGGTATGAATGATGTAGCTTGGTCTTCAAACAAGTGTATTCAACATTCTCAAAATCAATCAGGTTAAGTTATACTCTTTCCCACATATTTTATTTGATTAAACCTTTTGCTTATATACTATAGCTCTAAATAACTATTATGTTACAGAAAATGTTAGATATATTGATAAGACTTTCAACCATAATGTTGTTTCATTTGGTGAATTTGACATTAGGAGTGAAAATAGGAATCCATTATCACCATTGACTCAAGGTATCAAAGTTATTTTCAGTCATTTGTTAAAGTTTAAATGTTGTTGTCAATCCAATCATATATTAATATATACTAAGGTTATGAAACAGGTAGTGTCTTGACTTCAATCACTACTGAAGAAATTAATGTTACAATTCCTTCAAAAAGAATTAGAATTCCAAATCGTAAATACTACGATCCTATCCCTATTGGAATTAATAGTTCTCATGATGTTAGTGCTCCTTCATCAAACTTAACTCAAGCAAGTCAATATCAAAAAGGTTAAGACTATTTTATTATATCATTTAACTTAATTTTTTATATAAATTGTAGAATTAATACATCTTATTAATGAATGTTCATGATACACCTCATCACATGCTCAACGAATGAATCCAAGAGTGAAAAACAAAAATCATAAAGAATCAAGAAAATATCTGTTTCTTAATAAATATATTGGTGTTCAAAGGTCGGAGTTTGAAGCGGATTCTAATGGTAAGAAACTATAATCTTTAGCTAAATAGTCAATGATAGCAAATGTACACTATATTAATGTGACATACTTGATTTCAGGTTCTTATAATGTGTTAAATGATCTTGATGCATTCCAATCTACATTGTATTCATGCGCCGAGAAAGAAGGTATATAATAATGTGATTATGTAACATCTATATTTTAATTGATATATATATATATATATATATATGTGTTATAAAAACATAGTTGGCTGATATTTATAATAATTTATTAAATGTAGGTTTTATAAATTTTGGCCAGCCAGAATTTACATGTAAATTCTGTTTTGCTGAATTATGGTATGAGGAGAGAGCAGAGAAATCAAGTACTGGTTTGAACATAGCATTTTCATTATGTTGTCAAAAAGGACAAGTTGAACTTCCTCTTCTTAAAAAACCTCCAAAACTGCTGTTAGATTTGATTAATGGACGTGATCCGCGGTCCAAAAACTTTAAACAACATTACAGAGCTTACAACAGCATGTTCGCTTTCACTTCTATGGATGGTCAGACAAATACTAAAATCAACAATGGACGTGGACCTCCCCAATTTATTCTAAGTGGTATGAATTATCACAGAATAGGATCTTTGTTGCCTGAAGCCGGAACTACACCCAAGTTCGCACAACTATACATAGTTGATACTCAACATGAAGTCCAAAATAGAGCTTCAGTTTTTAGGTGACATATAATATTCAGTAGTATTTGACGTCATTTCTTTTCACTTAAGTTTACTTGAAATTCATAATATATTCTAATAGTTTATATTTTTTTAGGTCTGAGGTTACAAATAAAAAAGATGCCATTGATATCTCTTTAGTGCAAGACCTGAAAGATATGATAGATAATTGCAATCCACTTGCGAAGGGTTTTAGGAAGGTCGGAGATGCATTTGAATCCGGTCAATGTGCAAATTTATCTTTGCGATTATATCGGAAACGTTATAAGGATTCAAGAATGCACAATATTCCTACTGTTGATGAGGTGGCTGGTCTTATTGTTGGAGATTTTGAAGATTCAGATATTGGAAGAGATATTATTGTCAATGACAAAATATTTGGTTTGACTAGAATACATGAAACCCATGTTTTGTTCATGCCTCTGCAGTACCCGTTGATTTTTCCTTGGGGTGAAAATGGTTGGGAACCGGACATTCCACATAGAAAGACTAAGGAACCTAAGCCTGGCGAAAAGGAAGAAAGGGTTACAATTAGAGAGTTTATGGCCTTTCGATTTCAAGAGAGAAACAATGAATTTGGAAACATTGTCTACTCAAAGAGGTTGTTTCAACAATTTGTTGTTGATTGTTACACCATGATTGAAGCTCAACGACTTTCATTCGTTAGAGAAAATCAAGACAAAATTCGGTCTGATGTTCTAAGTGGCTTGCAAGAAGCAGTTGATAAGGGAGATGTAGATGCTTCTTTAGTTGGCAAACGTATTATCTTGCCGGATTCATTCACTGGAGGTCCAAGATATATGTTTAACAATTGCCAAGATGCAATGGGCCTTTGTAAAAGGTTTGGTTACCCGGATCTTTTCATTACTGTCACATGCAATTCAAACTGGCCTGAAATACGCGATTTTGTTGAACCGAAAAACCTTCAAGCATCGGACCGGCCAGATATAGTATGTAGAGTCTTTAAGATGAAGTTGGATCAAATGATGTCAGATTTCAAATCAGCACAAATATTTGGCAAGGTTATAGCAGGCAAGTTTCCTATTCATTATTACTTTTAACATTTTATTTAAGTTTTATATTTTTACATACGATTAGGCACAACAACTTATACTGTTTTACATATATATTTCAAAATAGGGATGTACACTGTTGAGTTTCAAAAAAGAGGGCTTCCACATGCACATATTTTATTATGGTTAGAAGATGGACATAAGATAAACACCGGTCGTGATATTGACAAGGTCATATCTGCTGAATTGCCTCATCCCAAACTATACCCAAAACTCCATAATATTGTGGCTTCTTATATGATGCATGGTCCATGTGGGAAAGCAAATGATAGTTCTCCTTGCATGGATGGTACACAATGTACAAAGTTCTTTCCAAAGAAATATAAAACCTCAACAACCATTGATGATGAAGGATATCCTCAATACAGAAGGCGTAATACAGGAGTAACAGTGGAAAAGATGAAAGTGAAGTTGGACAACGGTAGTGTTGTTCCTTATAATCCATTTCTATTGATGAGGTATCAAGGTCATATCAATGTTGAGTCTTGCAATAAGTCAAATGCCATCAAGTACTTATTTAAATATGTAAATAAAGGACCGGACCGGTCTAATGTTAAGATCTCAAATGCCAAAGATGGATCAAAAGACAATGGAGTTGTTGATGAAATCAAACGATTTTATGACTGTCGCTACTTATCTCCATGTGAAGCTGTTTGGAGAACATTTATGTTTGATATTCATCAAAAATTCCCAGCTGTTATTAGGTTGTCTATTCATTTGGAAGGACAACAATCAGTGAGATTTAAAGATAATAGTACACTCCATAATGTTCTTCGGTACAAAGAAACGATCGGCACAATGTTTCTTGCTTGGTTTAATGCAAATTTGCAATATAAAGAAGGTCGGAATTTGTTATATTCAGAGTTTCCCACTAAGTTTGTGTTCCATCAAGATATTCATTGTTGGAAGCCAAGACAGAGGGGTTTCAGCATTGGAAGACTTACCTATGTTCCGGTTGGAGCTGGAGAATTGTACTATCTGAGGGTTTTGTTGACACAACAAAGGGGTTGCACAAGCTATGAGGATATCAAGACAGTGAATGACATCGTATACAAGACTTTCCAAGAAGCATGCAATGAGCTGGGACTTTTAAAAGATGACCAAGAGTTCAAAGATGCACTTATAGAGTCTCATAGAACAGCTTCAGGTTATCAAATGAGGTGTATATTTGTCAGAATGTTGAACATGAATACAATGAGCAATCCATATGATGTTTGGAAAGTTTCTTGGAAGTTATTAGCTGATGGTATTCTTTACAATAGAAGAAAAGCACTCAAACTTCCAGGTATCAAATTAAACTACCTAACTATTAAATTTATAAATGCATTTTGTTATATTTATATACTAAACTTATGTAATAATTTTGTCAACGTCTTCTTTAATGTAGAATTGCAAATTTCTGATGATGAGTTAGAAAACCTTTGCCTCATTGAGATTGATAAATTGTTGATGTTGAATGGAAGATCATTAAGTGACTACAAGACCATGCCGACTCCGGTAGTTGAAGACGGCACAACTTTTCAAAACAAACTAATTGCAGATGAATTGAGCTATGATAGAGTTGAATTAGGTGTTTTGCATGCAAGTTTACTGAAACAACTAACTGAAGAGCAGAATGTTGTTTACACCAAAATCATGACATCTGTTTTATCTAACGATAGTAAGTTTTACTTTTTGTATGGATATGGTGGTACTGGAAAGACATTCTTGTGGAAAACACTCTCAGCAGCTCCAAGGCAACAGGGCAAGATTGTTGTCAATGTTGCTTCCAGTGGAATTGCTGCTCTATTACTTCCTAATGGCAAAACAGCCCATTCTACTTTTTGCATCCCATTGGAAATTAATGCAAAGTCTACTTGCAATATTAAACAAGATCAGGTTAGAGCAAATTTCTTAAGAGCAGCAAGTCTATTCATATGGGATGAGGCTCCCATGATGCATAGATATTGCTTTGAAGCATTTGATCGGACCATGAGGGATATAATGGGGAAAGTTGACAAATCAAATAGAGACAAGCCATTTGGTGGAAAAGTTGTTGTTTTGGGTGGAGATTTTAGGCAAATTTTGCCGGTTGTTAGGAAAGGATCAAGAGGTGATATTTTGAAGGCAACTATAAGTTCTTCCAAATTATGGAAACATTGCGAAGTCTTGAAGTTGACAAAAAATATGAGACTGAAAAGTGATAGCAATGACAAGGCACAACATGAACTAAAAGATTTTGCTGATTGGATTTTGAAAATTGGAGATGGCAAAATGGATCAAGATGAAAATGGAGAGGCAGAAATTCACATTCCGGATGAATTGTGTGTTCAGGATGTTGACAACCCGTTGATGTCTTTGGTTGATTTTGTTTATCCAAATATTGTTGACAACATTGCAAATAATAAGATGTTTCAAGATGAGGCAATTCTTGCTCCAACTTTAGAAGTTGTTCAACAAGTTAATGATTTTGTGCTGGATATTATACCAGGTGATTCTAAGGATTATCTAAGTTGTGACACACCATGCAAATCAGATGAGGAGCATGAAATTCAAAGCGATTGGTTTACGTCTGAATTTTTAAATGATATCAAATGTTCTGGGATTCCAAATCATCGGTTAACACTTAAAGTAGGTGTTCCTGTTATGCTTCTGCGTAATATTGATCAAGCAGCCGTACTTTGCAATGGCACCAGATTACAAATTAAGGATTTGGGCAAGAACATCATAATAACTTCAGTGATATCTGGAAAAAATTCAGGTGAGACAGTTTATATACCAAGAATGGATTTAGTTCCTTCAGATTCTGGGCGTCCTTTCAAGTTTTGTAGACGTCAATTTCCAATTTCATTGTGTTTTGCAATGACCATTAACAAAAGCCAAGGTCAATCACTGTCAAAGGTTGGACCGTTTTTACCAAGACCGGTGTTTACACATGGACAATTTTATGTAGCGGTTTCAAGAGTGACAACCAAAAAAGGTTTGAAGATGTTTATCTTAGATGAAGATGGGAAGATTTGCACTTCTACAACAAATGTTGTATTTCCTGAAGTTTTTGAATATTTGTAGGACTCAAGGCAAAAGTCATCAAAATATGGTATGTTGGATTAATTACAATTATTCTATTTTGTTTTTAAATTATTCATATGATTAACAATTTTTATTTAAATAATTAAATTCATCTTATTAATTGTCTCTATATTTTGCAGGTTTATATACTAATGAACCAACTTTGTTTTGCTTGCATCTTGGAGATGTTTCATGGATTATCATGAATTCATTTTGCTTTATATCATGTTTTATTACCACTTTTAGTTGTACATTTGTATTCCAAGTAACATCATTGGTTCAACTATTGGTTGAATATTTTGGATGAATGTAATCACAAATTATGAACCTTATGGTCAATTGCAGGATTATTTAAATCATCAAGTATTTGTCTCAAAATGGTTATTGAAGTAATAGCCATAACTTTGAGGTCATTTATATGTATTATTATTTGCACATGCATGATTTTATTTACTATTGATAATGGACCACTACAATTTGGCCCACAAATGTGTCTTGACCCAATTCAAAAATCCATACCCGCATATCCAATGACATATAGTGTATATTGCATATCTAGGGTTGCAAAAACTCAGTCATTAGGCTGCTCATGCTCATATAGTTTCCTCTTGAATACAAAATCCTTTTGCAATCTAAGCCATCTCAAACTAAGGTATGTTGTTTTACTGTTTTTAACACCACTGACATAATAACCTAATTGATATGTGCCACCATTTAACAAATAACATTTCAATTGAGATAATTTTTGTGTATGGTTCTCAACTAATCATGAATTTCCATTGAGTTCTCAACTTTATCTCATTCAACAATTAGTCAAAAAAAAAAAAAAATTATATGCCACAGACCAAGACAACAATATTCATGTTCTTTAATATTTGTTTCACAAAATTTTACTTCATTATTTGTGTCTATATATATAACAAATAGGATTTCAATATTTTTAGAATTATATGGATGATATATTAAGGTATTTTCCTTTAAAATGTATTTCAATATTATTAATGTTTTATACAATTTTGTGTTCAATTTATCTGTAGCAAAAAAATTTATCTATATATAACTACCATTCAATTTATTCCTTAGATGAATTTCAATGATGAAGAAGATAATCAACCACAAAGGTTTTGGGAGTTGCAAATATTGGATCGTCATTTAGCAAACAATTCGGTTTTGGTAATTTTCACACATGATATGTTTGATTTACATGCATTTTTAAAAATATATTTTCCAACTTCCTTTTCAAATATGTAATTACATTTATATTATTTCATTATGCAGCATTTTCCACATAAAATAACAAGAAATTATTTACAACATGTTCAAAACCAAATAAATTTGGTACTACACAACACAAACATTTCAGTCAATTGCAACATCAAAACAGATCCAAGGAATGGAGTAGAGAAGTGTAACACCCTGTTTTTCATAGCCTAAAAAGGGGCATTATTTTTTTTATTTTTTTTTTAACAAACAACAGAGTTGCGCATAAAATATTTTACAGTGAGCCGGCATTAAATTTACAAACGAACCCATATATAATATATAGTGCATCCGAGACGCAAAGTATTCACCTGAATAATTTACAATCCACAAGTCTAAGTACTCAAAGTACAAGTGCAACAACACAAGTTAGAATCCTATGCCTAACCAAAAAGCACGGTGTACAAACCACACCGGCGCATAGACTAACTAAACCAACATGCTCCACTCGATCACTAAGGGCCTAAGAATCCACCGTCGTCCTCACGACCAACGGTATCTGACAGATCACCATCATCTAGGGTGGGAGGAGCCCGCAAATGAATATTGAAAGGGTCACCACAAAATAAAAGTATATATATATAACCGGTGCGAAAGATGTACACATAACAAATTTCCACATACACGAGAAAAACTCTTTAACACAAAAGCAATTCCCACCAACGGGTTTATATAAACCAATGCACACATAGCCTGTAATACCCCACATTCTAAATTACCTAATTAATTTTAATTAGAGCTTTTGCCTAATTTTTCTAAATTAATTAGTGGTGTTAATTAATTGAAATCTTGAGATTAAGGTATTATGTGCAAGATTTGTAATCTTAATTTAAGTCTAAGACTACACAAATAATACATTAGTCCAACAATTGAGATTAATTAGCATGATCAAATTCAAACTTCCTCCCATTTTTTTCCCTCCCTCGTGATCTCTCCCTCTCTCATGTGAGTCATTCTTCACTCAAGAATAATGCTACAACTAGCCAACACCTCACCCTTATGGATGAGTCACACTTCCACTCATTCTAAACCACTAACATCACATGCAAGCAAGCCTTTCATTCATTTCTCTAAGTTGCAGAAATCAGCATCTAAACCCTCTCTTCTCTCCCTCATTCACGAGCAACAACAACAACAAACATCCAAAGTTTCAATTCCAAACTTGCTCACATGTCACAAACCTCCAAGACTCTTAATCTCTTATCAAAACTCCCACCTTCACATGCTAGAAAACATGTCTGCAATATCTGAATCCAACCTAGCAGAATCTCACATGAACAATTAATGGAATCAATAAACCACACTACCATCCAACCAACCTAAGCTCCACCAATAGAATGACATGCAAGAGAGACTCAACTCCATTCAAATTCTGTTTCTATTCATGACAAACCCTCTATAAATACCAACCCAACCTCAATGAACGAACCATCACACAAACAACTCAGTAAACACTTCCAATTTCCATCCTTCTCATCAAATTCGTGTTCTTGAGCTTTTGGGGGTTTTGAGTCAAGTTTGGTGAACTGTTCATGGGTTTAGCTAGGAGGTTGCAGTAGCCGTGTTGAGCCCAGAAGCAAGGATTAAAGCTTCATTCCAGGTGGGTTCTTAGGCTAGTTAGTTAGATTTCCCAAATTCAAACTTTTGCATGTTAACTTAGGAAAATTAGGAATTTGTTGTGTGAGGGAGATTAACTCCCAAATTTCCCTCCAATCTATCTTATATTATATGGTTTATATTTCTGCACTGTCTTAAATGAGGAATGTAGGCGAAACTATGAAAAATTGTTGATTTTCGCAAAACAGGGGCATTTCTGTATGAACTCGCCACAGCGAGTTGCTGGCGAGCTTCATGGCGAGCTGGAGGATTCTGGGCTGATGAACTTCGCCACGGCGAGCATCTGCTCGCCAGGCGAGTTGATTAGGTCAGGGTCCGTGACTCGCCATGGCGCGTTGGGAACTCGCCGTAGCGAGCTAGTGCAGAGTTGACCATCAATCTCGCCATGGCGAGCAGGTAACTCGCCAGGCGAGCTTACACAGTAAAACCTGCAACTTTTGATTTCTCAAACTGTTTTAATCGCTCGTTTTATTTCCTCATCTGAGATAGATAAATTGCAGAAATGTAACTGGTATAATGTTAAATAGAATGTTAATCACAGATGATCCTAGGGTATAACCTAGATATACTTAAGATTGCATGTTCCCCGGGATTTGGAAATTTATGGTAGTTATAATTCAATTTAGCATCAGTCAGTTAAGAGCGAATTATATCGCACTATGGACTCCCAATGGGATAATCCATTAGGTTATGACTATGTGAGCTTCATGCCGTGACCGAATCGGTTGACGGATATGGCAGGCCTCTGAGACCTGCTCACCTCAGAGTGTCCTAGTGTTAAAATGAATAAGATATGCTTTGTGTTACACATTTATTTATGCTTATGATGTATGATAATATGTTAGTATGTATGACTGATTAGGATTCCCCAGTGTAGTCACCTTAGGAGGGTAGTAGGACTCACTGAGGCTTAGTTGTCTCACCCCATTCCAAACAATTATTTTTCAGATAAGCAGGTTGGTTAAGGTATGCTGATCGGTGTGCTTGCAGCTGTGCTTGGAGATGTCATTTCTTTCATGCATTTCTATTTGCTTGCGTTGTTTATTTCTAATCAATAAATGTTTTGTTGTTTCATTTCCGATATTTCCGCTGTATTTGAATCTTTGTTGTACTTAGCACCTGCGTGTGCTTGAACTTTTCAAGTTGTAATAATAATGACTCGGTATTCAATAATAATATTTCACGTTTTATTCTAGATTTAGACGTGGGGTGTTATAATTGGTATCAGAGCAGGTCGATTCAGATCGTGCCAGAGTTCATTAGTATTACTATCCGAATCCCAGTATTTGTCTGGATTTCTAACATCTGTTCTAGGTGTCATGTCACTTTAAGCCTAGCTAACTTGACTTGATATTGGCAGTTAGAGCACTATGTCAGGAGCGAGACGAGGACCTGGAAGGCCTAGAAGGAACGTTGCTGATGATGATGATGAACCCGAGATGTACGGAGATGCTAATGCGAACATGTGGGCGGAGATGATGCATCAGCAGCAGCAGTTCCAAGCTCAACAGGCCCAGCAACATCAAGAATTCATGAATATGTTTCAACAACATATGAACAATCCTCCCCCTCAGCAGCAAGGATCTAGCGCTGCATTCAGAGAATTCTGCCGAATGAGTCCGCCGGAGTTCTACGGAGAATACAATCCAGCGAAAGCCAGGGAATGGATTCAGCGAATGAGTGGAATCCTTGAATCCATGGATTGCACCGAAGTTGACAAGGTAACATTCGTCTCCCGCTTCTTCAGGGGCGACGCGTGTAACTGGTGGGATGGAACCAAGGCGTATATGGAAGCCAATCAGATGGAGGTGAATTGGGAAAATTTCCGACGTCTGTTCGTTGGACATTATATCCCAGAGAGCTACCAATTCCAGATGGAACGTGAGTTGACGGAGCTAAAGCAGGGAAACATACATATATTCTCACAATCATATGTAAACAACACACGTATTATAAACAATTTCTCATCACGAGAATACATAATATATACATGCCAAACACACAAACACGCATCACCGAAAATAACCAACAAACATGTTATAACTCAGTGAAAGACAGGAATAAAGTGATGCCCTTACCTCAGCAAGCTTCCGTTACTTTAATTTCGCGAAAATCTACAACACACGCTACCGAAAACAAATGTAGCGTAACATCAATAAAATATTCCTCGTTTATCCTATCGAAACGAAACTTGCTCTCAAAAGTCTCGGGGGGTTTTAGGTACTTTCTAACTCTCTCACCTAGCGATTCCAAGTTCTTCCCAATCCGATAAAAATTCACGAAGTTAAAGACATTATTTTTCGCTACAAGAAATTCATTTTGTTTTCAAAGCATACCAAGGACCACTATTGTTTTCAACCTCAAGGAACCCATTTTCACACTACAAAAACATTTGAAAACAAACCAAAAACTCTTCAAAAATAAATCAACAAAAATCAGAGTTTTCTTGCGTCGCAAGTTTCAAGTTTTTCTTACCAAGTAAAAACTCTATACTCATTCTTTTAAAGCCTATGATCACACACCAACGTCATGATCATTTTCTTACCATTGTGGACTTAGAAAATTTTGAAATCCCATCACCATTTTCCTCCTTTGGCCACGGCCAAAAATTTCAAAAACCCACAATCACTCAAAATTTTTCAATTCCAAAAGCATGGTAATATCTTATAATACCCTAAAATCATTTACCCGAACAATCCAAATCATTTTAAATCAAACTACACTTTTTGACAATTTTGAATGGATTTTCCTTAAGACAAAATCAACACATTTTATTCTCCAAACAAACCATTTCACAATCATTTCTTTAAAACCATGATTAGTCCTCTTAAAATTGACTTAACAAAATTTGAAACTCTTCCTCCCTAGCAAAAGGGGTGCCACGGTCAAACCAACAAAACAAGGCCAACACCTAAAATTTTCCATTACAAAACCCTAGTAATCATCTATTAGTTTGCAAAGGCAATCCCATTGCTCAATTGACTACTTTGAGAATCGAAACGAAATTTCCTAAAAATGTTCATCGAATCGCTCAAGAACACCAAGATAAATTTTTTTCTTATTTTTCAAAACAAAGTTTATATTCAAACATCCATTTTGCCACAAAGCTTAAAACTAACATCAAAAATCAAATCACAAAACAAAATCCAAGTTTATGATCTTTTCAAAATTTTTCTTAAAACCCTAACTTAAAAATTTTGTGAAAACATAAATCAACCATGGGAAACTTCTCATGCTTCACTCATGTGTACTAATAAACTCTCAAGAACACTTCTATGGAACCAAAACTAATTAAAACTAAATTCTAAAATTTTTCTCTCAAGAACATAATCATAAAAACTCAAAATCCAAGAGGTTTAACCAACCAAAATGAAAAGGAAAAGAGAGGTTACCTTAAGCAAATGATTCTTTGCAAGTCCTATGATCCAACAAGCCTAAGATGGGTTGATTTGGTGAAGAAATGAGACTTTTTTCTCAAGATGGAAAGGTGGAAAGAAAGCCACGGCCAAGAGAGAAAAGAGAGAGTCTTTGGTCAATTTTTTTAAGTCCACAAAACCAACCTCCTTACTATTAACCATTTGTCTTGCTTGCCAAACAACCATTGGATTAAATAGTGTAAAGTTTCTAAGACTTAATCCTAGCCATTGGATCAATTCTAAGCTTATCCTTCCAAGATATTTTCTAAGCTTCCTCACATCTCAGCTCTCGCGTTCGCTCGTAACTGTAACACCCCAAAGTTTAGAAATAGTTATTTATTTAGAATATAGTTTATCTAAGTGTTTATGTGCTAAGTAAACTATTTGATAAGTTAGAATTTATTTAATTTAGTGAGAACCAAAGAATTATTTGAAAAATAGAATTAATTAAGATATATTTTAGAATCATATTTTAGAGATATAATTTTGAAATATATTTTAGGAATATTTTATGAAAATAAAAGATTAGATTTTTTATAAAAAATAAGACGAGAATTTTTAGGAAAATATATTGTGGAAACAAATCCGATAAGAATATCTTTTCTTCTAGGAAAAGAAACCTAGTTAGTTGCTTATAAATAGTCTAAAGTGAGAAGAAATTAGGAGAGCAAAATCAAATAGAAATATGAGAAGGCGTTGGAGAGCTAGGGCATAGCAAAAGAGATCACCAACAACAAATACTTAAAGAATTTCTGCATAATCGAGGTAAGGGGGGAGATTGTTCATGCATAGGGGTAGTGTTGACCATAAGAGTAGTCGAGGGGACCTTGCCCTCCTTCCCCTTTCCCTTTATTTTTGATTTGATTCTTTTATGAACCTTTTAAATTAAATCGTGTTACAACCAATGATTTCTCTTGTTTTTAAATGACTGAAACTTTGAATAATATTAATATTGGCATTAGGTGTTTCCTTACTAATTATAGTAATTACTATGCTATCAAATTAATTGGCGTGATAATCCTGTTTGTTTGTATGGTATTGAGTTTTATATTGTAGTCTTGTGTCATGATGCTTAATTGACTACTTGCTGATAACCTATTTTCTTTTACTTAATTTATATATTCCATTAAGTATCATTGAACATGTTTGCATCCAAAATCTTGTTCTCATATATGTGTGATAAATATGTATGATTTATATTTGGTGATTCTGGGCTCGTTAACTAAAATCCCATACTTGTAGGCTCATTGAAACTGATCCCTCCTAGCCATGTTGTTCGGTTCCAGGATTACTAGTAATTTATAATAAAATTCTTGCATCTCCACTTTGGTTTTGATTTCTCTGTGAATATTAGTGTTTAGAATATCCTTTATATTTAAAATAAATTAAGGAATAATTTTCTAGCGTTGAGAAACATTGTTGATTAAATTACTTCGTGTTGGGGCTGTTTTGGAAAGTATTAGTTGCTAGTTAGAGAAGTTAAAAGTCTAATTAAAAATATTCAAGTGATAGTTGTGAGTATAATTGGAGTTGGACTCATTTGATATTAAATTTATTTGGTGTTGAGTTTCTTTAAGAACTAAATATTGTATTTGTGTCGAATAATGATGTTAAGTTATGATACAATAATAATAATGATTAAATAGAATGGGTCGGTCACTTCGTATGATTGTAACAGTGGATGGTCTTTTTCTTAATTAATTCATGGATTGCATGTTAAAGAGTTTCTCAAATCTGTTAATACCTAGTCATCATGTGTTATCTTTTCTGGTGAATTCCAATTAAATTGATTTGTTTTTCAAAAGATATATTTGTGGAGTTTAATTGATGTACTTGATTGGGTCGAAGTTAATTGGTGTTTTGGTGTCGAATTTATTTGGTGTTTGTTTAAATTGCGGTAGTTTATTAAATATAATTAGTGTTGTTGCTTGATGTTATGGTGGCCGTTGTGTCACCGTTTGTCGTGTTGCTATGGTGGCCTTGAGCTGCCGTTTGTCGTGTTGCTATCGTTGTTGTGTTGTTGTAGTTGTTACTTGTCGTGTTGTTGTTGATTCTAATCAGTTGATAATGATGTTGAAAATATGGAATTCCTATTGATGTTGTCTTTAAGCCGTTGATTATTGATGTTGATTCTATAAAGCTGTTGATTGTGGTAGTTGTCGAATTTGATGTTGTCGAGTCGAAATATGCTCATGCATTCATTCATGTGTCAGTCCCGGTGTTGATAATTCGGTGTTGATAAATCGGTGATGATAATTCGGTGTTGATAATTCGGTGTTGATAATTCGGTGTTGATAAATCGGTGTTGAATTGGTACCACATGCATTTAAAGAGTCTAGGTCGCATTGCATCCATTGTCTAATTGGGTTGAATTTAAATTGATTGAGTTGCTATGTTTATGATGCTGTATTTTGCTTATGTGTTTGATCGTCCCATAGGATGGTCTTTTGTGTTTTATGTTTTCCCTATTCTTGTGTGTTAATACACCGATGCTTGTGTGAATGTATTCTCACCCCTTGCTTTTTGTCTTGTCTGGCTTGGCCCTGTGATTGTGAAATCGCAGTATCTACAGGTTATCAAGTTTTCGAGTTCGAGTCAAGTGGAGCCCGCTCTGATTGTGACACTTGGGAAGATGTCTTAGAGTCTAAAATGTTTTACTGCTTTATTTTTAAAAACTAATGTATTTTATTTGAAAAGAAGTTACTATGTTTCACCGTTATAATAATTTTTAAATAATTTTGATATTGGGTCCAATTTCCTAGTTCTTTTATCCGCTGCGTGATGTTTCTTAAAAGGAATTTTTGAAAAATCATATTGAAAATTAAATTATTATTAGTCTTGGGTTCGGGGCGTTACAGTAACCGAGTCGCACCTCGCTAACGGACGGAAATCACAAAAATATAAAATCTACCAAATAAACGTCCGTCGTAAACCGTTTCCAAATATTATCGCTAAATCTTTTCCCCGACTGTAATTTTCTCCCATACCTTGGAAAATTAATCTCAGGACATATCCTAACTCACGCAGATATATAAAACTCCCATCTAAATTTCTACGGAATTCAGACATCGTAAAAATTTCACAACAGCGGGTAAAATTCCTACTCGTTTTTCCAAAAACCAGAATAAACCAAAACTCGCGATTCTGACTACACATAGACCTTCTTATCCTCAAAAGAAAACTACGACCCAAAAGTCTGTGCCTTTCCAGTGCACGAGCACAAAGCAGGCTCCATTTCAGCAAAAATTCTATTAACGCGACAATACTCACGAAACCGCTTCGCCAAAAACCCTAAAACTTAGCCGACACTAAAGTTCCTTAGAAAAACCTGTACAGTGGAAATCTTGGGTCTTACAAGAAGTTTATAACAATAGGATGGTTTCAATTTCTTATGAATGCTAACATAGAAGCTGACTCAATAGTTAGGTTGACTCTTTCGGATCCGCCTGAAAACTTGATTATTGCGATAATTGATCCATGGAGATCAATATATATTTTGCTTTCATGTAGCGTCAATGGTACTTCAATTTTTAATGTATTGTACTTTATTGTGTTCTAAATTATATCAGTAGTTTTTGTATTTATTTTATATTGGTTATCACATTATGTGTGTAATTTTATGTTACTTTCCCAATCAATTAATTGTGTGTCTATTGTTATTTATTATATTATTTATTTTGAAATCATAATCTTGAGCCAATCTTTTTATAAATTAGTACCATTTCTAGAAATATATTTATGTCCCTCTACAATATATGTCCTTATCATTTTAACCTTTTGCATGCCCTAATATTTTCCAACATGGGCCTTTATTTGTAGTCCAAATAACAGCCCATTTGAAAGGAAGAGTAATTTGGTAATTTTGCTTCATAACAAGGAGTTACTTTTTTATGGATTGGAAGAAATAAACTGACTTGAGAGAGAGAAACATGAGTTGGAGAATTAACCCCATCCATCAATATCTTATCCAAACCAATTGCATTGCCAAATCTTGCGACTTCTCACAAACAACCTTCATCTTCTCTGTTGAATCCTACCCGTCCGATCAAAGATGGCGTCTTCTTCTTCTAACAGGTACTGTCCCTTTCAACTTGCTTTGTTGTACTTTTCAACCACATGGGGGACCATTTCACATTAAACTATGAATGCAATGAATCTTACTCTATTTGTTTAAGAATAATGACAAATATGTATTACTAACTTATAGAATTAACAAATCTAATAGTATCTCATTTAAAAAATTCAACAAATCAGGTTAAGTTTTAAAGCATAATCAAATTATCTGTATAGATTGTCGTTTTGTTAGTTTGGTAGATAAAAATAGGATATAAACATGTTATAAACTTTTGTCAAAGTTCAGCAGTTTTGATTATATTACTTACTTTAATTTACTCATCAAATTTTGGTTACTAAGCATCCTAAATATGAATAACTGTATATATATTTTTTATAATGCAAGTAGAAATTATCTATTATATAATATATATGAAGAAATAATAACCTTGATTATATTAATTCCATTTATATAAGGAAAAAATCTGGTGGGAAATCGGACGTTCCATGTTGGTTTCAAGCAGAAATACACCCTTTGAAGGTAAATAATGTTTTTTTGAGTATAATTATCCCATGTTTACATACTCATAGAAACTAACACTTTATTCACTATATACAATTTGTTTGAAACTAGGAGGAGATTTACATGTGTCCTCTCTTTGTTAAGAAGTATTCATCCAACATTAACTTCAATAGTTATGGATGGATAATCAACACAAAAAAGAAATCAGTCATGGTTGTTTTCAAGTGGAGGGATGGTAGAGCCTATATTAGTGACGGTAGATGGGTGTCAAATAAGAATGGAATAACACATCCACGTACTGTCCATCTGTACTTTGAAGGAGTACATAATAGATTCTCCATGTATCCTGTAAGGATGAGTGCTCTTACTAATACGGTCATGCCTCCTCCGCCAATAAAGTGTGGCCGTTCAATTTGGGCACTTCGTCCTATGACTTATTTCAGAACAACAATTGACCCAAAAAAGGTATATGTTGACATTACATATTATTATTATAGATAAACATATATTTCATATCAAGCATTTACTTTATCATGAATTATATAGTACTTTATTTGTACCCAGTTTATATATTTGCAATAATATATGTTGTATTGATTTATCTTTGTAGTTAACATATATCAATTATTGTAGGAGAGGATTCGGGTTTGCCCTGAGTTTATGCGCAGGTTTGAAACTATCATTGATATCACCAAGCCTGTATTTATCAAATACCACAACAATGTTGAATATAAGGCCATGTTTAATTTTACTGATGATACATGGTATTTTACAAATGGATCATTAGCTGCTGAGCATTTTCGAATTAAAGTACCTGCAGTTGTTTATTTGGACTACCAATTTCATGATAACAACTTTAACATGACTAAGGGCAAGCCAAATACCATTGTGAATCGTATTGCTGAACAGAAATTGATATCATTGTCTTCTGACTCCGATGACGACAATGATGGTGAAAGCCTTGATGAAGGAATTGGTGATGATGAAGATGATGGAAGCGATGATGAAGGAAACGATGACCAAACTGGTGGTGAATCTGATGATGAAATGACCATGTACGACGATCATGAGGATGATGATTTATATGAGTTTGATGTCAAAGTCACTGAAGCAATGGCATATACCAAACAAGTTTTGGTAAGTTTTAAAGACTATTATCCCTATTTAGACCATTCAGTTTTATTTACGTCACCTTTAATTTATTGTTGGAAATGTTTTATTTTTGTTATAGCATTTTCCGAACAACACATCCAAAGAAGTGCTGGGGAAGAAGCAATCATATATTTATCTGAGGGACTTAGACACAGAATACTTGACAAAATGCACAGTCAAAACCTCCAAGCGCAACCCAAATGAGAAGTATATTGGTGATGGTTGGTATGCATTCAAACTCAGGAAAAATTTGAGGCCAAATGATGTTATGCATTTCCAAATTGAACGTCCACCTAAATTCATGAATGTCAAGGTTGTCCGTGGTGCAGCACCAGATCAATGAAGCATTTAAATTATATGTAATTGTGTTTTATAATTGTCATGTTTAACTTATGCACTCCTTTGATGTTTAACTTATGAACTCATGTTATGGTTTTTATGTCATTTGAATCTTATGTGTATAACTTATTATGTTTCAAGACAATGTGGAATGTTGTTTCCTTTAATCAAACCTATTATGTGTTATTAACCAAAATTTGATGGAAATTTGTTTCCTGTGAACAAAATATTATGGTCTGCATCCATATACAATTATATTCTTGAATAGCCACCATTATTTGTTGCAAGACAATGGGTCTGCATCCATATACAATTATGGTCTACTTTTAATGGAAATTAGTTTCTTATGAACATAATATTTTATGGTCTGCATCAAAATAATGTTTTGCAATTCCAAATTGAAATTCCACCATAATACATGAATGCGAAAGTTGTCCGTGGTGCAGCACCAATACGAATAAGTGTCAACATTTGATAATTATCACTGTTATTTCAATAGTGATAGTTAATTTGATAATTATTTTCATGTTTCTTAATCAAATTGTATTTTCAAATCATATCATCAATGAATTTTGGTTATTTATCTTTCCCAATATTCACCCAATATTACTATAAGCAAATTTAATCATAAATTAGGGATTTGGAAAAGAAACAAAATTAAAATTACCTGCGGATAGTCTTGAAACAGGTCGGAGGATTCGATTTAGAAGAGAACCATAAGCCAAATATTTTTATAAATTAGTACCATAAGCAAATTGTCCCCCGTGCGTTGCAAAGGTGTGAAATCAGAATTTTCAATTATAAGCAATGCATGTTTATAAATTTTCAATTATTATAAGCTATTTGTTATATAGGTTATAAGCAATGCATGTTTTAAATTTTTCAATTATTATGACTAAAATGGAAATGTATGGCCCAATAGTTGTAATTCTATTTTGGCCCAATACTTCATTTCAAGAAACATTGTAATGTCCCTCTACAATATCTCTCCTTAACATTTTAACCTTTTGCATGCCCTAAAATATTCTCCAACTTTCATCCAAAAAACGTTTTTCTTTCTCCCCCAAATATAAGAAACTCAACTTCACAACAATCTTAGCAAGACAATACTTGGGACCATCTACAATGGCATCATCTTCAAGGTATTATATTATTTGCAAAAATAGTAACTTTTGATAGGTTTAATTTTGGATATTCTCGAATAAAATCTTTTGTCAAATCTACAAATGCAATATAGAATAGGGGTAACTATAAACAGAAATAACAAAAAATCACTCATCAAATTAGGTTAGGGTTTGACTTATAAATACCATTTTTCATATTTTGCTTTTGCTACTCTCTATTTTCTTAATTTTTTGTTTAGATTTCGTTTTTGATTTTATTTTTTAAACTGTTGTTAGATTTTTCTAAAGATAATTTTTTTCTTCTTAAGATTTCAAATTAGGTATTGTTATATGTGTTGAAAGTTTACTTTTTGATGATTCAATGGTGTTAAAATTAGGTATTCTTTTTTAATTTGATGATTCAATGGTACATGCTTCAGTAGTGTTAGTTAATTTGATAATTATTTTCATGTTTCTTCATCAAATTGTATTTTCAAATAATATCATCAATGAATTTTGCTTATTTATCTTTCTTAGATATTCTTATATGTGTTGAAAGTTTACTTTTTGATGATTCAATGGTGTTAAAATTAGGTATTCTATTTTAATTTGATGATTCAATGGCACATGCTTCAATAGTGTTAGTTAATTTGATAATTATTTTCATGTTTCTTAATCATATTGTATTTTCAAATCATATCATCAATGAATTTTGGTTATTTATCTTTCTTACAATGTTTTAGAAACTGTTCATAGGATTAATGTTGGAGGTATGAAATTAACTCATTTTAATGATAAGTAATTGTTCATATAGTTTTACTTAGGCTCTGTTTGGATTGATGGAATACAATGGAATGGAGCGGAGCGGAATGAAATATAATATAATGTTTCAAGGGAATACAATTTAAAACATTATATTATATTTCATTCCGCTCCGCTCCATTCCATTGTATTCCATCAATCCAAACGGAGCCTTAAGAAGGGTTTTACTTATTTTCTTATGTAACAATGGTTTGAACATGAGTAGTTATGTACTAAATGTTTGAGAATTATTCAAATTATATATTGATTAACCCTTTTGGAAATTTTGTTATAGAAGCAATCAAGCAAAAGAGGATACCAACATTGTCAAATGGTTTCGGACAACAATTTACCCCAAAAAGGTAATTTATTATTCTAAAGCATTCAAATTAATTGATATTGCCTTAATTTAATTTATGATTTGCAAATTTTTGGACACATATAATGTATATATATATTTTACTTTATAGGACAAAATTGATGTCTGTCATAAGTTTCTTGATATCAATCAAAACAATATTGACTTTCATAGCCCTGCATGGATTAAAAATATAAGCAAAGGAGGCACTATGGTTACGTTTAAGCAGCACAATGATAATTGGTTTTTAATTGGAGGCATATCATTATCAAAAGCTAATTGTTTCAAAAAACCAACTAATGTTAGCCTCTTCTATAAGGAAGATAACAAATTTAAAATGATAGTGGATGATGAAGAAGATTTTACTGATGATGACAATAGTGACCATGATGAAGATAATGATGGTACAAGGAAAAGAAAAAGAGGAATTGAAGATGATGAAGATGCTTCTAATGATAGCGATAGTGATGATGTTGAAGATAATGTCGATGAGGCTAACTAATGTCGATGAGGCTAACGACGGCGATAGTAACGATAACGACATTGATGGATAACTTTGTTTGTAATCACCTAATTTAATGCAAGCTTATAAAAGTTTGTAAGTTTGTTGCTTAATTAGTAATGTATGGATCCTAAATTATCTATGTTTTTAGTAATGTATGGAACCTAATTCTTTGAACTTCCATGGCAATTATGCCAAGAACTAATTAATTATCTCTATCATCCTATGTTTGCCTTTTGATATTATTTTTTGTTTCTTAGAAAGTAGATCGTATTCATTTTATTATTATAGTATTTGGTTATTTTGTATGTGTAATTCCATTAGACTCCCTACTTTGGACTCTAATGTCGTATTCTTTATTATTTATTATAGGATCGATATTTTTAAAATATGAAATCCAAAATAATAAAATAAAAATGAATTGTTTCCCGTGCGTTATTATTTATTTTCTTCATATTGTTATTAATTATTTTATTTTATTAAAATAAAAATGTTCACCCAATATTACTATCATCAAATTCTTCCCCGTGCGTTGCACGGGTGTGAATACTAGTTGTTGAAACATACATCGAAAAGCAAAGTGATGAAAACACTTTAACTAATCAAAAAGTACATCATGAGTCAAAAAAATAATCAAAAAGTACATCAAAACAACACTCAATCCACCCCTTACAGTACATCAATTGAAATACACCAATGACCACCAACCCAACCTATAGAGACGCCATTAGACACTAACTTCCGAACTCAAATCAAAATTACTCGGCCCATCAGAATCCAAAAAACAACTCCTTAAGTCGAAAGTTGGTGGACATCGGTAGAAAACTAACGGTCAACACTGATGCGGTATAGTTCAACCAGATATCATAAACCTGCAAATCTCAACAAATTTGGAAACCCTCAGCGACTCAAAAAGAATATGCAAATCTCAACAAATTTGAAAATGGTCAGCGAATCAAATATCCGGGAAAACCAAACATGGACGGCATCAACCAAACACATCACCACCACAACACCTACTCATCGACTCCACCCACAACCGCCACGACCACGTCAGCACCTCCGGCCACCACCACATCTCCATCGAATCCCACCACCGTAGTACCGAGACCACACAATCCACCGGATCTGCGTCGAAAATTCCCACACCCGCCGAAAACAGAACCTCCGACCACTACCTCTCCATCAAATCTCACCACCGCGGTACCAAGACCACACGAGCCACCCGGACCCGTGCTGAAAACTCCAACACCCACCGGAAAACAGCGTCGTTGGCGCTACCATCACAAAAATCGTCGATCCGCCAGACCCCAAGAAGAATAGAGAAACAAGATCGGCACCAGAAAAGAACAAAAAACAAAACTGAAAAACAGAGAAACAGGAAGACGAAAATGAAGAAGGAAGAAACAGTGCCGATCGGAAACGGTGGTACGGAGGGTTGAGCTTCTCCTCGTCGCACCACCACCACCATATCTACATTTTGAAGAGAATAGTTTGGATTGAGGGAGATGATAATGGATCTGAGTTTCGGGAGAGAGGTTTGTGAGGAGAGAAAGTTTCAAGTTTTTTAAGTTAGTATGTTCGTGTTTAACTCGAAGAAAAAACAGATAAACACAAGATTGGGTTGGCCAACCCACGAGTTAGTTTATAAAAAAATTAGGGTTAATAGGTCTTTACCCCCTGCTAAGTGAGCGTGTTTTGCGTTACCCCCTACTTTTCTTGAAGATTGCCCCCTTGCAAAGTTTTTTTTTGTTGGTTTCCCTCCTTGAGTGCACTTTTTATATCGGTTATTTTGTTCAACCGATTTAAAAAGTTAAAATTTCATGCATCCAAGAGAGGAAAATGGGGGAAACCAAAAAAAAAAAAAACTTTGCAAGGGGGCAATATTCAAGAAATTTTTGGCAGGGGGTAATGCAAAACACGTCCACTTAGCAGGGGTTAAGACCTATTAACCCAAAAAATTATTTCTAATAATATTTTTCTGGTTTGCGAAATCACGTGAATTAGTTACAAAATAAAATTGTTAATACGCTGATGTTAATCATGTTATTGGAGAACTTTTTATTCTAACAACAACAACAAATCATGTAAAAAACTCAAAAAAAAAAATTGTTCGTAATAAAACCATCAACTTATGAATTTTTATGATTCATAAGTGAATGAAAAAATTAATATCTGTTTGACGGCCGACTCGCCAAGGGACAGGACGGGTGACGTTTTAAAGTTTGTTATTTAAGTAGGCTTGTCATGCCTTGCCTGTTTACAACAGTCGAAAGTGGGGCAACCTAAGAATATCAGATCACTCCGCTTTATCATTCCTATAATAGGTTTGCAACATAATTTATTTAAAGACATCACTAGTTTTTAGAGAGAGAAGAATATCAATATTCTCTCGAATTCTTCACTATATTCGTTTTTATTTATCATAAATACGTGATTTGAGACCTTTATTGTTTGGAATTTCAATATGCTTTATTTCCTCCTCTTTTTATCTAGGCTTAATTGCAGTTCTGGTTCCTCTATTTTGCAAGATTTGTGATTTTGGTTCCCGTATTTTAAAATCAAACATTCTTGCCCCCCTATTTTGATTTTGTTGGCACTTTTGGTCCCCTACCCCATTTTTTAACAAGTTGGCATGAAAACGCTTATGTGGCAATGCATGTGGCAAATCAATATTACGCATCAGCAATTTTTTTTTTAATAACAAATATAATTTTAAAACATTTAAGTAATTAAAAAATAAATAAAATAAACTTTTAAATAATTATAAATCAAATTGGAGCTAAATTGAAAAGGGTTGAACCCTAATTTAGGAATAGTAAAAACAAAACTGCAACAGACTAAAATCGGGACCAAAAGTGCAAATAAATTCAAAATAAGGGGCAAAAATGTTTGATTTTAAAATAAGAGGACTAAAATCGCAAATCTTGCAAAATAGGGGGACCAGAACTGTAATTAAGCCTTTTATCTATATAAATAATTTTTACATAGATTTGATTTATCGACTTTGGTTGTTTGAGCGTGATATATATATATGGGGCAGGGATCAAATTACACCGGTGTAACATTTGAGTAATGTTACACCGCTCAATAACGTTTTAACGAATACAAATTTTACAAAATCCACCGTTGGATTGAAAGTTTATATCGTATAGATCAACTATACTAAATTTTATAAAAATCTAAAATCGTTTGATACGTTATTGAGACTCATGAAGATTAACGGTATTCAATAAAAACTCTTAAACCGTTAATCTTTATGGATCTCAATAACATATCAAACGATTTTAGATTTTTATAAAATTTAGTATAGCTGATCTATACGATATAAACTTTCAATCCAACGGTGGGTTTTGTAAAATTTGTATTCGTTAACGCGTTATTGAGCGGTGTAACATTACTCAAATGTTACACCGGTGTAATTTGATCCCTTCTCATATATATATATATATATATATATATATATATATATATATATATATATATATATATATATATATATATATATATATATATATATATATATATATATATATATATATATATATATATATATATGTGAGATATTTTTATAAATTTAAATATATTAATATAGCATTTTGGGGGTGCAACTAGCAATTTATCCGCTACTTACTTATCTATTCATGAAAATACCTAATATTGATTTATGTCATTTTGCCCGTAACTAAATATTACTACTAAAGCTGCATTTTGTTTTAAACATTACTAGAGTTTTGAAACATGATATATCATTTTCATAAAACATAATATAATTTTTGCTTTGATTTTATAGTAAAAACATATTTTAAAAGACATATCAGTAAAAAATTGCTTTAAAATATTTTTATTTTTCAAATACAATAAAAATATTAAATCAATAAAATACCATAAAAACAAGTAAAATACAATAAAAAAATCTAAAAAATACGAAAAATCAGTAAATAAATAAAGGAAAAACAAAAAATCAGTAAAATACAAAAAAATATATTTAAATTGAACCACAATACCAACCTTTGGTGCCTAGTAGTGTCTTACTTCAAGCTTTATGAAGACCTCCAATATATATTTATGATGATATATTAAATCTATCAAAGATTAAATACATAGTTAGAACAAAAATTAAAAACAAATTAATATTAACAATGAATAAATAACATAACACTATTGTACCAAAAAAAAATAACGTAACACTTACTAAATATTTAAGATACTTCTAACTTCTTCCAACAACAAAGAAACATAATTTTAAAGAGAGGATGAAGAGATTTAGAGAGAATGGAGAGTTATAATGTGTAGAGAGAAGAAAGATTAATTAAATGAGTGAAAAATGAAAATAGAAATTAAATATGCAGCTGATCCATAATTATTGTTGCTGGGAATCAATAAATGCTGCCATTTGTAGCCGTTAGCATTACCGGCGGCCTTTTTTTCATTTGCGGCGGCTTTTTAACATCCAGTTTTCCCGCCTAGAATTTCCGTCGGTTTTAATACCGCCGCTAAAGTCCATAGATTTTTCCGGCGGTTTCCATCCGCCGCAAAAATGCCAGCTCATTTATCATTTTCCGCCTCTTTTCCGGCGGTTTTAAACTGCCGGTAAAGTCACATAAACCGCCGCAAATATTTTTTGTTAAAAAAAAATCCAAGATTCTTTTCCGGCGGGCATTTACCGCCGCAAATGTCAAAAAACCGCCGGAAAGAGTTGCGTGGGCTAAAGGCGGCCGGAAAAAATGGCCAGTAAAACAGCAAATTCTTGTAGTGGTTTAATTGCAGTTTTGATTCTCCTATTTTCACAATTTTGCATAATTGATCCTCTTATTTTAAATTTTGACAGTTCTAATCCCTCCATCAAATATTTTGTCTAAAATATGGTGATTCATCATGTTTTAAATTAATTTTATAAATGTATTTTCTTACAATTTCAAAAATATGAGTATTTTCTCATCATCATATCATATATCACGTTGTTTAAAATATATCACGTCAATTTATAGTAACTAATATGAACTAATTTAACACAATTTTTATCTATAGTTTGTCCAATCAGCACAATTTTTGTTACTTCCATTTTACATATACCAACACAACTCCCAATTTAGAACATTTAAACTCAACAACAAAGACAATGTTTTTTAACTAAATCACTTTCCTCCTCCCATCAACAAAAAACATGATCTCCTATTTTTAACTCGTATGAATATTGGCATCTTTTTTACTAGAAAAAACATTACACTTGAAATCCAAGATTTCATTATTTTATCCTGTTCAAATTAAATCGGTTTAAATATGCTAAAAAATATAGTTACATAAATCATATATCTTTTAAAAAGTTGGTTGTTTTCATATATTATCCTCAAAAGTAATCAAATTCTCGTGTAAGATATGTAGTTAGGTGCATTTTAACTTTTATGTAGATATGTATTCATTCAAACATAGAACAATATTGTGCTTTTAATCCAACAAATATTAATTAATTAGTAAGAAAACTATAGTGGGTGGTTGTGGCATATAGACATATATAGAAAATTGTTATATGAAAATTGGAATAGAATGATAAGAAAGAAGAATTTGTCAGAGTAGGATTCAAATACAATGCACCAACGAATGCGTAGAGATAATGCATGCAGATCGATGATTGTAGGTTGTAGATTGGTATTTGCTCTTTAGTCTTTATTCTCCAATAAATAAAAACAATTAAAAATCTCATCTCAATTTTGGGGTGTTGGGACCCTAGTGGAATATCTCACATGGGTTTAATTCACTATCTAGATCAATTGTGCCTTGTCCATATCTCACATTTTTCACTATATATCTCATTTATTTGCTTAGCTTGATCATTAAGAGAATTTTTTATTTACTAATAAAAAATGGGATTTAATTCCAAGGTTTGATCTAAAGATATACAAAAACAGGTATCGCATTTGAAATGTCCCAAATTCAAGCTCCGCTTATGTCTTTGGAATAATATTTTTATAAGTTTATTAGCCCTTTATTTTTCTTAGCTTGATCATTAAGAAATATATTATTTATTTTAAAAAAATTGGTTTGATAGGGTAAAGTTATTATGCATAAGGATTTTCCTTATGCATGGTGCATAAACAAATCTCTACCATTTATACTCCAAAGTGGTTTTGACATTATTAAGTACTTTGAAGTACAAATGGTGGAGATTTGTTTATGCACCATGCATAAAGAAAATCCTTATGCATAATAACTCTTCCCGGTTTGATATAGTTCTTGAGGCATGATCCTTGGAACATGAACACGTAAATTATTCGACCTTGCTGCAGGAGGCAACCTACTTCTCCCTTTGCAAAAGAACAACTAAAGAAGTATGGGTGTATTAGCTGGTGCAAAAGAGACAAAATAAGATAATATATAATAAAAGGATAGTGTCTTTTATTACAAACTTTATATATAAAATACACTAGTATTTGACTTTTCTGATTACATACGTACGAGCTCCAAAATCATTAAGTTATTAATTAGATCAAGCAAATCAAATTTAACGAGAAAATGATGCTAGTAGTACTGATTAATAAGTTTATATATCTTACCCAAATCTCCGTACCACGACCAAATCAAATAAATTTTTGCAAAAGAACAATTTTTTCATTTATAGAACAAAATTTAGATTTTGGAAGGCAAACCTCCTAGGTAAGGTATAAGAAAGTTCATTAACACTATAATTTTCTAGTTATTGATTAAAAGGAGAATATTTCTTACCACCGTGCCCGCTCTTATTACATAAAAATGCAGTTAAAGTGACTCATAACACTACCACTTGACTGAATCCAATGAAACATCCTACCTTTTTTTAAACAAGATCCGTTACCAAACTCATAAATCTTACTAGTCCCATCACTCGCACGATTCCCATAATCATTCCTTCTCTTGCTATTAGCGAACACCATCGAAGTAAAACTCCCAAGACCCACCAGTACACACTCCCCCAGGAAGCCTGGACCCTAGCCGAATGGCTTCATTTTAACCATTTATCGCCAATGAGTGCTTCAAATAGACAATCATAACAATACAACACAATCTCAAGGCTCCCTATAGCTACTCTAAATAAACCTCTAGAAAGCTCCATGCAAAGAAGGAAAACACAAAATCCCCTATTATTTCCCACAAATGGGACAAAACTCCAATAGTAAAAGGTATTACTCCAAAGGAAATGACAAAGAGACTCCACCATAACTCCAAACCTAGTTTCTGGGTTAATAATGATAAAATCAAGATGATTAGAAGTAATCTCGAAACTTATAATCCCCACCCACTCAAAACCTCTAATATTTATGGACCCTATAATCATTGATCAACCTCTCTCGACTTACATGAACCGTTTCTAAACGGTCTCCTCTCCTCAAGAGCAACCATCTCTCCTCAAGTACGACCAACCAAACACCTCAAAATTATCATCCCTTGCAAAAGTAATCATGTATATTTTGTTTTTGTCAATAGATTTGATGCCATTAACATGGTTATGTAACCCACTACTAGACGAAACTGAAAGAAAATAAACTACAGAAAGAGAACTCTTTAGATGTACGGTTAAGTTAAATCCTTGAAGATTTCCTGACTTCTTTAGAGTAGGAATTGGTCTCCATCTTGTGAAAAAGTCAATTAAAGAAATGAGAGATAACTTGCCTAAATCATGGTGATGGGAGTTATATAGAGAGCATCATATCACCGACCGATCCAAAATCACCCGAACAATATATGAAACTTACAATCCTCCCACACTGAAATATGGAGGAAGCAATGTCGTTACTAATTAAGAAAAAAGGATGATGGAGACACTCCTTCCAGAAAACCACCCCTTGACGCCAATACCAAAGGTTGTGCATCCAACAATAAAGTGTGACGAGTCTAAACATTGTCCATAGAGTTGTCAAAATTATGGGCTAGTCCGTATGGGTAGGTCAAAAAATATCCATTAAAACTATGGGTTAGCCTGAATGGACCACATGTAAGCCTAAAACTCGTAATAACAAAAAAAAAAAAAAAAACTAAAGTTATCTTAGGTCTACATAATTATGGTGTGGCAACCGACTACATTTGATTTTTTACTTAATAAAACAAAAAATTAATTAATTAAAAGGTGCTAAAATTAATATATTTGGAGCCTATTTTTAAATCAAACTTTTAAATCTAGTCAGATAAAACCCTTGGTTGTCGATCCATTTAAGATCGGGTACCCTGTTTTGACTGCAGATCTATTCTTTCTTAGCAAAATAGAATTTTGAATGAAGAAGAGGGGGGAGAGCACAATGGATATTCAACACAAACCAAAAAAGAAAAAAGATACATGCATATATATATATATACTCATAAATCACCATATTCAAACAATCTAAAGGTTCATCGATCACTCATAAAACATACATGGTCCCCTTCCCCTTGCTATAAGAAATTTTTTGAAGATTGTGTTGACTATCTCCAATTCATCGGGAACTAGCTAGATTAGAGAAAATACAAGCAGTACCAAATGTTCTAATTGTGCAGTATGCCAAAAATAACATGAAAAAGTCATACATTATATAATTTATTAGAATTAGAATGCCAAAAAATATGATCTAATTAATTAATCGCTCTAAACATATCTATTTGTTTATTTTATGCACTAAAAGTCTAAAACCTCAACTATTTTTCAACATTGTTTTTCTCTTGATCTTTTTAAATTCTATCATATTTGGTACAACTAACATTCTTTCATTGATTATATTAACGTGAGTGCGTGCAATGTAGCCATCTCATGAAACTAAAAATTAAAAATAAACAATGAAATAAAAATGGGGAACATAGTTTATTACAATTAGACTTCTTTTTTCTGCTCCTTTTAATCAATCATAAATTACAATCACAAACATGGAAAAAAAACCATGCACCAATTAACACTACATCATAAATTAACAATTAAGCAAATCCCATGTCTTAAATCTTAATACATTTTAATTTCAAATATTCTTTCATCAATCTAGCTAAGCAATTGTTTAGAAGTGGACCCCACCATTTGAAAAGGTTGACAACCCTTCATCATCAAACCAGAATAATTCACATTAAAGTTGTTCATAACACCACCACCAATGTGTGACATTTGTGATGATCTATTATTATTAGCACCTACTTGTTCCAATGTTTGAACTTGTTTCTTCAAAAACTTCACATAATGTATAGCTTCATCTAACATAGAAGCAGTGTCCATTTTTGTACCACCAGGTACTAATCTTTGTAATATCCTTATCTTCTCACTTATCCTTTCCCTTCTATGTCGCGCCGCTACGCTTTGCGGATCCTTTGATATCTTCACGTTCCTTCTCTTCGGTGGCCTAACCGATTCCGGATCAATATGTATCGGTTGCATCACAGCTATCCTAAATATCATTTCCCTCATCGCTGCCATCGAATTCTTCTTATCAGAAGAATTCGAGGAGTTCGAGTAAGGAAATGATGAAGAGTTACTATGAAGAGTTGATGGTGTGATATTCAACTGTTGTTGGAAGTTGACATTGGAGTTTAGATTTGGATCAATATTATTCAAAGTTTGTGGAGATGATAGTGCATTTTGGTTAAATAATGGAATAGTATTATTATTGGTGATGATTTCTTGGTAAGTAGTGGGAGTATTGTAAAAAGGTTCAGAAAATTGTTCAGGAAACTTTTCCATTTGCATCATCATTGATATCATGTCCATGCTACCATCACTAGAAGTTTTGACTATGTCCACATCCATGAATGATGATGAGAAAAGGGAGGTGCAGAGTATGGGAGGGTGGTGCAGGAGGAGAGGAGGGTGTGAAAGTAGGGTTTGTGTGATCAGAAAGATAAGGGAGAGAAAGAATATATAAATAAAAATATTATAGTGTAGAATGAATGAATGAATGAGGTGAGTGATGAGTGCAGAGGATAGAAAGATAGATGATGAATTATGATAACCGACCAACAACAATATCTATAGCTGCCTGCAAGCTCAGTGTAAGTTGAAGGCCTTTTTATAGCAACTTGTCATCCATAATATTATAAGTTTTAAATCTTATAGACAAAATGTTACCGGTTTGTTGGTTAGGGAGGGTACAATTGGAAATAAGATTTACTGTTGTTAATATAGTTGGCGTATTAATGTATTTAAGATATTCGTGTTTGTTAGATTGAGATCTAAGGGTCTACATTTCAATGCAGTTTTTAATTTTTAATAATAAAAAATATTGATTTTGAAATTTAGATTGTTCGATATTGACTCAACAAATTATGGATATATCTGTTTTGTGAGTGCGTGAAATTTTTGTCTCTAGGCAAACTTTGTCGTAATTGTTAGATGTAGGGTTTCTCTTCGTTTAAATCTATATTACTGAACTACACCTTAGAGAAGTATATCATATTTAGGACAATATTATAACCAATTAATCTCTTAATAATTTTATAGGATTGAGCATCAACTATTTTACCATAAGATATCCTTAATTTCATGATAGAGATATAAAAATGAAGTGATTTAGCAAAATAGTAAAAGAAACTCATAGATAAAATGAACTTTAGATATCCTTGATGCATGACTCTATTAGAACCCCAAACTATATGACTAAAGAGTAAAGACCTCGCCCCATAATCATAATTATATATGGTAAACTTATAGTACTACGTAGTAAATTTCTCTATTAGATTTTTCTCCACCTACAACCGTGAAAACTAATCCTATACAAAATATAATAGCTAAGAAGGTGATAAATTAGAACATGTATTATATTCGCATTGGTACATCATAGATAGAAACTCTAATTAAATAAATATTATAGCAACCAAATATTTTTCATTTATGCTACACCGTGTTGATACTTGTGAAACATATTTTAAGTAGTACTACTATATTAGTAGAAACGTAAGGAAAATCTAGAAACTCATAAATATGATTGAATATTTACAAATTTTAATTTAACAATTATTATTATCACCGATGGATCAAAACCGCCCATGATGTGTGGGGTTACGTCTAAGAAGGGTTACAAATCCACCATTGATCAATATAGCTAAATGAAAGGTCAAAGGTTGAAGCATTTAAGATCAATGGTTGACAATAAAAGAGGGACCACAAAACGGATGGGTTAGAAAGATTGGTTGAATGCTGGTGCATGAACCAGGTTTCAAAATTTACATGTTAATGTGTTCTTTCCTTTTGACTGAAAACTCTTTGCTTTGCAATCAAATTTTACCACTTTGTTTTATAAAAAGGCCAAAGTGGACCCCACATTCACATGATATTTGTCAGAGTTAAAAAAATAAAAATAAATAGTGCAAGCTTCTTGGTTACCTTACCTCCGTCACCAACGGAAAGTGTCACAAAAGGATGAGATGAGATAAGAGATAGTGTCAAATTGAGCCAACTACATACGCATATAATATTGATTATAAAAACATAATATTGAACCTAATAAAATTGGTTCCAAGTGATGTACCAAAAAAACTAAACTAAGTGAGAATTAAGTAACAAATAAATCAATTCAATTGTTAAATCAAGTGTTACACACACACACACACACACATATATATATATATATATATATATATATATTTTGAGAATGTGGTCTTTACATTCGGATTGTAGTGCTATTATTTCAGAAAGTTGGAACTCAGTGGTGGTTGGTTGTCCTATGTTTGTGTTAAGTCAAAAGTTAAATTCTCTTAAGACTAAACTTAAGACTTGGAATAAAGATTGTTTTGTGAATGTGAATGATACGGTTGATGCTGCTGAGTTAAAGCTTCAGCAAATTCAATTGCAGATACAACATCATGGGCACACTGATATTCTTTTGCATGAAGAAAAATTAGCTAGTGCTGGCCTAGAAGATGCCTTAACCAAGCAAGAAGCTTTTTGGCCAGAAAAAGCCAGATTAAATTGGCATCTTGAGGGAGATAGAAACACCACGTTTTTTCATAGACTAGCCAAAATCAAAACCTCAACCAAACAAATTACCTCTTTACAAGTTGGTGAAATAGTGATTACAGATCAAAGCATGTGATCAATTTTTATAAAGATTTATTTTGTACTAACATTGTTTTGCAGGATCCTTTGCTTGCTGAGGAAGTCATCCCTTCTCTGGTTACTGATGACATTAATGCGGTCTTGACTGTGTTACCCTCTCACTCTGAGATTAAAAATGCAGTCTTTGCTCTCAACAAGGATAGTGCTCCAGGTCCAGATGGTTTTAGGGCATTCTTTTTTCAGCATTATTGGGACATTGTCAAAAGTTGATGTTATCAATGCAGTGTTGGAATTCTTCACCTCTAGTTGGATTCTTCCAGGTTTTAATTCTAATATCATTGCCTTGTTGCCTAAGTTTCCTGAAGCCTCTTCCATTGACCAGTACAGGCCAATTGCAATGGCGAATTTCAAGTTTAAAATCATTTCTAAAATTCTGGCTGATAGATTGGCTTCAATTATGTCTGGCCTCATATCTGATGAACAGAAATGATTCATTCATGGTAGAGATATTAAGGATTGTCTTTGTATTGCCTCTGAAGCAGCCAACTTTCTTCATAATAAATCTTTTGGTGGCAATTTAGCTTTGAAAATTGACATTACCAAAGCCTTTGACACTCGGGATTGGAATTTTTTGCTTAAGGTCCTCAGATCTTTTGGATTCAATGCTGTTTTTTGCAACTGGATACATGTTATTTTGAAGTCTGCTTTTCTTTCTGTTTCCAGCAATGGCAAATCCCATGGTTACTTCAACTGCAATAGAGGAGTTAGACAAGGTGATCCTCTCTCACCTCTTCTTTTTTGTCTGGCTGAAGATGTTTTAAGCAGGTCCATCTCCAAACTTGTTTCACAAGGTAGTCTCGACTTGATTAAGGGCACTAGGAATATCTATGTCCCCTCTCATTCCTTCTACGCAGATGGTCTGATGATTTATTGCAAAGGGAATCTGGCTGGTTTAAAAGCTCTCAAGGATTTATTTACTAGTTATGCTTCTGAATCTGGTCAGTTTATAAATCACTCTAAATCCACTATTTATTCTGGTTCTATTACTCCTAGGAGGTTGGAAATCATTGTTGCTTTGCTGAATTTCAAGATAGGTTCCTTGCCTTTTAATTACTTAGGGGTTCCTATTTTTAAAGGGAAACCTAAGATTTGTCATCTTCAACCTATTGCTGACAAGATTAAGTTGAAATTATCAGCTTGGAAGGCTTCCCTTCTTTCCATTGCTGGAAGAGTGCAGTTAGTTAAATCTGTCATCCAGAGCATGTTGACTTATAGTATTTCTATCTACTCTTGGCATGTGTCCCTTCTCAAGGATTTAGAGAAATGTATCAGAAACTTTATATGGAGTGGTGATTTAGATAAAAGGAAACTTGTCACCGTGTCTTGGAAGAAAATGTGTCGCCCACTAGCACAAGGTGGACTCAACATCAGATCATTAACTCAACTAAACAAAGCTTCCAACTTAAAGCTTTGCTGGTCTCTTACAAATTCACATTCCACTTGGGCTGTTTTGCTCAGAGGTAGAGTTTTCAGGAAAGGAAAGGTTATACAGTATCACATATTTTCTTCTTTGTGGTCTAGCATTAAAGAGGAATTTGAGGTGACTAGGGACAATACGGTTTGGTTACTTGGTAATGGAGATAATATCAACTTCTGGCTTGATAATTGGTGTGGAGATCCATTAGTTAAGCAACTAGGAATTCCTGTTCATATAAGACACTTACTCACCTCTTCAGCAAGTGATTTCATACCGCAAGGCCAATGGAATATCCCAACTCAGCTTTCTCTCATGTTCACTAACTTGGAGTCAATTCTTTCGACAGTTTCTATTCCCATGGAGTGGGATCATGACAAACTATTATGGAAGCATACGGATTCAGGTGATTTGGAACCAAGCAAGCCTATATTTTCAAAAACCCGCAAGTGCAAGAGCTTCATTGGGCCAAGCAGATTTGGAAGGTTGAGATCCCTCCTTCAAAGTCTCTCATGGTGTGGAGATTGATGCATGAGAAGATGCCTACAGATGAGAATTTAATGACCATAGGTTGTGCAATCCCTTCTATGTGTAATCTTTGTAACAATCATGTGGAGTCATCTTTTCATTTATTTTTTGAATGTTCTTATGCTATCAAGCTTTGGTCATGGTTGGCTGGTTGTCTGAATTTTACTATCCAATTTTATTCTATGGATGACATATGGAAGTTGTGTGACTTGAACTGGTCACCTCAGAGCAAAGTCATTATTACTGCTGCAATTATACACTTGTTGAATACTCTTTGGCTAGCCAGAAATCAGGCCAGGTTTAACAACACTTACATACCTTGGCAGTCCGCTATTTCTTTGATCATTGCAAACACCTCTTTGTCAGGCAACAACACTGGTAAAACTTCTTCTAACTCCATTAGAGATTTTTCTTTCCTGAAGCGTTTCAGAATATCAATTCATCAATCTCGTCCTAATATTCTGAAAGAAGTTCTTTGGAACCCACCTTTGTTGAACTGGTTCAAATGCAATATTGATGGTGCTTCATGTGGCAATCCTGGTTATGCTTCATGTGGGAGTATTTTTCGTAATCATGATGCTGATTTTGTGTATGGTTTTGCGGAACCATTAGGGGTCACTAATGCTTATGTTGCTGAGTTGTGTGGAGCCATGAGGGCAATAGAAATTTCTTTTCAAAAGCAGTGGAATCATCTCTTGATTGAATCAGATTCTTTAGCTGTAGTTACTGCTTTTAATCACCCAGAAAAGCATGTTGTTTGGAGTTTAATGACTAAATGGAAAAATGCTCTGTTTATGGCCAGTCATATGACTGTGATTGTTACTTACAATTATAGAGAAGGTAATCAGGTGGCAGATCTTTTAGCTAATCATGGATTATCAATTCCTTCAATTGTTTTTTGGGATGATATCCGCTTGTTTGCTAGGGTTAGTTTTGTTAGAAACAAGCAAGGAACACCAAGTTTTAGAATATGTCTTTCTTAGTTGGGGTTTTGGCCTAGTCCCCCCCTTCTTGTATTTTCTCTCTTCAACTATGAATAAATTCTATGGTGGTTAGCTCCTTTGCTCTCCACCTTTTTGATTAAAAAATAAATAAATTTGGGTATGTTTATCATTTATATTTGATTTTAATAATTTTGACATTGTTAAATAACTAAATAAATACGTTAAAAGTTTAATTGTGGAAATTATGGTTTTTAGGTAAAAATCCGGGTACCCCTGTTCCTTTTATGAGTGGGGTATTCACCCTACTCTCTGCTAGAACGATAGAGTTTGGTCGGGTGTGGTCTTGAGTCTTGTTGGATCTGGTGGATTGGAGGTCCTCTTGTTCTTTATTTTTCCTTGTGGTTTATCTTATCTCTCTCTCTTGGGGTTCATCTTGTGTTGGTGATTGGTGTTTTACTTTTGTTTTGTGTGTCTTCTTATTTTATTGTAGGTTCTTGCCTTTTTTCTTGTCTATGAATTCGTTTAAAATTCTGTTTAAGTGTACTTCTGGTACCTCTTATTTGTCCGATTTATCTTGTGTATTTTCTCTATATTTTTATATTTATATATTATATATTTGCCATTAAAAAAAAAAGTCAACTTTTTAGAAAGAATATGAATTCAAATCATATTATTATGCATATGATATGAGAGATATAGTATTGGATTCTCTAAATAAGATGTAGTGTTGCTGTTATGAGTTTTAACCAAAAAGAAGTATTTTTTTAGTTTATTACCAATGTATTTTTCAAAATAAAATTATACCAAATGTATGATTTACCATTGTTTAAAGAAAAGTCATAATTGCAATGATGTTGTGTTTTCTTTTTTAAGAAAAAAAAGAAATTTGACCTATAGTGATATACTTGTCAACAAAAAAATTTAGCCTCAAATTAATATAAACAAAAGTTATCAAATTTAACTTTAGGCTTAAATGTGTTTTTGATCCCTGCAATTATGCCTTGTTTTGAAAAGAGCCCCTGTAAAAAAATAATTTTGATTTTAGTCCCTGCAATATCTCAAAACTTTTAAAATAGCCCATGACCTGGATTTCTTGATGACATGTCACTTTTTAAATATGTTTTTGGTCCCTGCAATTATGCTTTGTTTTGAAAAGAGCCCCTGTAAAAAAAATAAAAATTGATTTTAGTCCCTGCAATATCTCAAAATTTTTAAAATAGCCCTTGCAATATCTCAAAACTTTTAGGTCAGGGGTTATTTTAAAAGTTTTGAAATATTGCAGGGACTAAAATCAAATTTTTTTTTTTACAGGGGCTCTTTTCAAAACAAGGCATAATTGCAGGGATCAAAAACACATTTAAGCCTTAACTTTATTTAATGTTATTCTTCCAAAAATATTCTTATTAATTTTTGTGAAGAATTGTCTTGAAAACTCAGAAAATCAGAAAACTGATAAACTAGTTGCTGTGTGGAGCCAGGCGCCAGGAGACCTCCAGAAATGGCTCTGGCTTCTGTCTCTAGAGCTGGGCGCGAGCGGGCTGGCGCCGGGCGCGGGCACGCGAGGTCTAGATATACAAGTTGCGTTTTCTGATGTTTTCTATGGGAATTTTAGGTTTTTTGCCGTCAATTAAGGCTAGGGTTTTAGAGAACTTGTTCTTAGAATGATCCTAGGGGTTTGGGAAAATTGTTCTTGATTCACCTTGGGTAGCTAGGTCAATTGAGTCTCTTGGTCACGGGAAGAGATTCGGGATTAGGGTAGAATTATGATTAATTCTTGTAACCCTATTTGGGAATTTCTTGTGTAAAGTTTCTCATTGATCATAGTGGAACGGAAGGGTTGCTCCCTCCCCCAGACGTAGGTTCATTAACACCGAACTGGGTAAACAATATCTTGTGTTCTTCTCTTTTGTTCTTGGATTATTTCTTTCATTATCTCTATCACTTTATTATTGGTTACTTGGTTAATTTGCTCCACACATCAAATTCATTGGTGTGATTTTTCGTCGAATTCACAACAATTGGCGCCCACCGTGGGGCAATGATCAAATCGATAATCAGGTACCATGGGTTCTAAGTTTGATATTGAGAAGTTTACCGGTAGTAACGACTTCAGGTGTTGGAAGGTAAAGATGAAGGCGGTGTTAGTTCATAATAAGTGTGCTGAGGCTTTGAAGGGTGCACAGATGCCAGAGAGTCTTTTCAATGCGGAGAAGACTGATTTGAATGAAAGAGCGGTTAGTTGCATTACCTTGTGCCTCGGAGACAAGGTGTTGAGAGAAGTAGCAAGGGAAACCAATGTTGCGGGTATGTGGGCCAAGCTTGAATCATTGTATATGACCAAGTCGACGGCACATAAGCAGTTTCTGAAACAAAAACTCTACTTTTATCGAATGGCGGAGTCGAAATCCATAACGGAGCAACTGACGGAATTCAACAAAATTATTGATGATTTGGCCAATATTGATGTGAACCTAGAAGATGAAGACAAAACCTTACATCTACTTTGTACGTTACCTAAGTCTTATGAAAGTTTCAAGGATACCATGCTCTACGGCAAGGAAACTGCGGTTACCTTGGAGGAAGTTCAAACGGCCTTGAGGACGAAAGAACTTACTAAGTTTAAAGACTTGAAGGTGGAGGATGGTGCTTATGCTTTAAATGTTTCAGGTGGAAAAGGTGGAAGTAGAGGTAAGAAGGCTAGGGCTAAGGGTGGTGACAAGTGGAGTTGTTTCCATTGTCAAAAGAAAGGTCACTTCAAGAGAGATTGTCCGGAGTTGAAGGACAAGGGTGGTTCCGTGCATGTTGTGGATGGTTCATCCGGTGATGAGAATTATGAAACAGCGGAGGCACTTGTGGTGTCGAGTTGGGAGTCGGAGGAGAGTGAGACTCTAGACTCTGGTGGTTCTCATGATGTTCTAGAGTTGTGGGATGTCGGGGTTATTTAAGATTAGGTGGAGTGGTTTTGCAAATTGCAAGGTGGGGTTCATAGGGGAATTACCGAGTTCGAGACTTTGGTGGAGGGGTTTCATCTTAAGGTGGAGGATTTTCAACTTTAGGTGGAGGCTTCCGATAGTGATACTAGAGGAGGAGAAACAACACTAACTTTTGGCTATCAAGAAGGAGACAGGGAGGAGAGTAGTGTTGCACCGAAGTGGTACGACTGTGAAGACCTTGTGGGGTATGTTCCAATTGAGGCTGAAAAAATGCAAAACCTATTAAAGAACTTCAGGGAAGCAATTGGGAACACCGACAGTAGGACTTGGGAACTTGTAGGGCTACTTGAGGTAGTGGGGCACAAGGAGAGTCTATTGTTGGAGCTTGAACAACAACCTAAAATTCCAAGGTTGGTTGAGGACAAGCAAGTCTTCGAAAGTACGGAAGGCATTCCGGGGTTCGAAGAAGGGGTGGTGGAGCTTGTAAGACTATCCAAAAGGCTGATGATAGTTGGGTGCAAGCGTATCTTCAGGAGGACGGGTTTGATCACTCCGGGGGCTGAAGAGGTTGCGGTGAGTCTTGTGGGTGCTACCAAAAATCCTATGGTAGTGGGAGGCAAGACCTTCATGAGTGCGGACGGCATTCCGAGGGATGAAGAGGTAGAGGTACAGCTTGTTATTCTAGCAAGAGTTGTTGGAAGCAAGTGGAAGAGGTCAAGGTTCAAGTGGGACTTGGACTTGACCGGTGATCTTGAATAGTAGTTCAAGATGGAGGGAGCAGCATGGTGGTTGATGGGAAGTTGGCATCACCATCGTTTTGAAGGCAAGGTGGAGATTTGTGAAGAATTGCCTTGAAAACTCAGAAAATCAGAAAACTGATAAACTAGTTGCTGTTTGGAGCCAGGCGCCAGGAGACCTCCAGAAATGGCTCTGGCTTCTGTCTCTAGAGCTGGGCGCGGCGCCGGGCACGAGCGGGCTGGCGCCGGGCGCGAGCACGCGAGGTCTATATATACAAGTTGCGTTTTCTGATGTTTTCTAAGGGAATTTTAGGTTTTTTTGCCGTCAATTAAGGCTAGGGTTTTAGAGAACTTGTTCTTGGTATAATCCTAGGGGTTTGGGCAAATTGTTCTTGATTCACCTTGGGTAGCTAGGTCAATTAAATCTCTTGGTCACGGGAAGAGATTCAGGATTATGGTAGAATTAGGATTAATTCTTGTAACCCTATTTGGGAATTTTTGTGTAAATTTTCTCATTGATCATAATGGAACGGAAGGGTTGCTCCCTCCCCCAGACGTAGGTTCATTAACACCGAACTGGGTAAACAATATGTTGTGTTCTTCTATTTTGTTCTTAGATTATTTCTTTCATTATCTCTATCACTTTATTATTGGTTACTTGGTTAATTTGCTCCACACATCAAATTCATTGGTGTGATTTTTCGTCGAATTCACAACATTTTTTCTACTTTTTAATATGATTGTAGAGTCTCAATGCAAATTTAATATATTATAAGGTCATTGTAGGAATTGTAGTAGAAATTTCGCATAAAACTAAGACAAAAAAGTACCACCTTAATAAATCTGTAAATAGAAAAAAAAAATTAGTTATAAAAGAAGCTAGAGGGAATACATTATCCAACGGTAGAAATGTTTGACCATATATAGAAGTAAAAAAATATTGTCCAGTCAAATAAAGGGAAACCTTGATCTATACCTACGAATATGTTGAGAATAATGCCTAAATATCTTTTTTGGAAGATTTTATATTTAAATATGTTTTAGATTTATATTTAAAATAAAATAATATTACGATTTATGATTTATATTTCTATTTATAATATTTAGGATTTGTTTAGAATTTATAAGATTAGTTTATTATTTAAAGATATTATTTGTTTTTATGTAGCTCTATATAAAGAGTCATATAGCTATTATTTTTAATGAGAACAAGAATTGAAGTTTCTCCACACAAAAATATATCCCACCAAATTCCGCAATACCAAAAACACAACAAAACCATATCAGTGACATCAGAGTGCTAAGGTTCAGACCTGTGAAGATGGAAGAAGATGATGATGAAGAAGATGAAGTCGAAGAAAAAGAAGAAACCATGAAATCAACAACCCATGACCATGACTGCATCTTTACTGTGAAGATGTGAAGAAAAAAAATTCATAACCAAAAATCATAACCTTAACCTACATCTTTCGTATGTTATATGCGAAATAGTTTCATGTATTATATAACCCATAACCAAAACAAATACACGAAAAAGCTCAAGTCTCATAGGACCTTTCATATGTTATATGCGAGATAGTTTCAATGAAAAAAGCTCAAGTCTCTTATGACCTTTCATATGTTATATGCGAGATGGTTTCTGTATTATATAACCCATAACCAAAACAGATACATGAAAAAAGCTCAAGTCTCATATGAAGATGCAGAAAAGAAAAAAAAAAACAAGAACAAGATGTGGATGAACAACAACAACAACAAAATCAACATGAATCTCAGGTTGGATACAACACAAAGATATTCACTCGAAGATGAGTGTTCAAAAAAGGTTTTTTTAACCTCAAATCTCAGGTCAAATACAACACAAAGATATTCGGTCAAAGAGGAGGCTTGAGAAACAAAATATAAAATAAAATTCCAGCGCAAATCTTGGATTGGATACAACAAAAAGATATTCAGTCAAGGAGGAGTTTTGAGAATAATGCCTAAATATCTTTTTTGGAAGATTTTATATTTAAATATGTTTTATATTTATATTTAAAATAAAATAGTATTATGATTTATGATTTATATTTCTATTTATAATATTTAGGATTTGTTTGTTTTTATGTAGCTCTATATAAAGAGTCATATAGCTATTATTTTTAATGAGAACAAGAATTAAAGTTTCTCCACACAAAAATATATCCCACCAAATTCCACAATACCAAAAACACAACAAAATATTGAACATTCGGTGTCTCTCACCGTAAGTCAATTTTTTAAAAAATAATTTGCAAAATTGTATATGCCATGGACGACTTTGCTTTTAGAAATAAGTCAGTCATTTTCATATACGACTTGCACCCCTTTTGAATATATTTGTTTAAAACTACACCACTTTTGCATGTTTAGGCACAATCAAATTTGAATTTAATTAGGCACACATTAAAGATAAAACCTAAAATAGAAAATTATTAATTGAAATAATAATTTTCTTTTATTTCTAATAATCAATCTTGTAACAAAATCTTTCATGTTTGGTATACTATTCTTCGTTGGTTAGGTGTTGAGTGGGTGTCTCTTCGCGGTACCCTAAGGTCGTTTGAAATTTTCTTAGGCATGGGTTTAAGTAGAAAAAACAGATTAGGGTGATTGTTAATTTGGGAAACTATTGTGTGGACTATATAAAACTCACGAAATGATGTTTGTTTTTCGGAGGGAACATTTTTTGCTGAGTGTATTGTTGATAGGGTGAAACTTTTATCTTGAAAATAGTTTCTAGATGTAAAAATCCTGATATCCCCTGTTCCTTTTACAAGTGGGGTGTGCAACATTTTTTCTGCTGGAACCGGTAAAGTCTAGAGGGGTGTTTAGCTAAGTCCTCGTGAGATCTTGTGGGTTGGATGTTTCTTGTGTTTGTCCTCCTTTGTGTTTGTTTCTTGCCTCCCTCTCTGAGGGGTTTGGTTTTCTTGTGGCAGGAGGTTAGAGGTGGTTATTTTTTGTTGATGGTATTCCTCTTTTTTTTTTTTTTTTCTTTCTTCTGTTTGTGTTGTTTGAGCCTCTTAAGTTCGGAGTGTATTTCTGATACCTCTTGTTTTCTTGTTTTTGTTCTTATACTGTGTTTTCTTCTATCTAATATTTATTATATATTTGGCCATTAAAAAACAAACAAAAATCTTGTATGCCTAAATCTAAATCATTTTTGTTTGTGACTTAACTAGTCTTGTTCCATTCCCATTTACTTATCTTTTATCATTGGTAGTTAATTAGTGAAGTAATTAAGTAAAATTAAATTTAATAAAGAAGGTTGATGATTCAATTTATGCTCATAACTACTCTCTTAGGGTCCGTTTAGAATGAGGGAAAGAAAAATTGAGGAAAGAAAATTGCGGAAATCAATGCATGAATATACACTAACATTAGTCTATATTCATACATTGGTTTCTGCAATTTTTTTTCCTCCCTCTTTCTCTCCCTCAAACCAAACAGACCATTAACAAAATAGTAACTCCTTGCAATTGCATCATAGAAAATACTCCAAAAATATTACTACAACATAACCAATCATGCAAAATGCATCCAGTACAAAATCTTTTTCTTACAAAAAAAATGATTTTAGTTTTTCACATTTGTAACCAAACAACATCTTGCAAGATAATGATTACTCTTACGATGAGAAAGTTAAGACTACATGAATGAGTTGGATACTGACTAATAACTGCAAGCCAACTAGCCACTGCTAGCTGCTCTATCATCAGAGAACGTTTATCGAGGTAGATTGGGAAGTAGCGGTCGGTAGTGGTCCGTGCTGCTGAGAGATGTTAATGCGGACCCTCCTTTCCTTACATTGCAGGCTTCTAGCTCACTGGACCTTGCATGTTGCTGTTCATCATATATATACTGCTAGAAATTTAACTCTACCTAGTAGTATTTTTACAACTAATATGTCAAGTGTTATAGAGAATGGATTCTTTCCAATGCATGAGGAAAATAGTTTAATCTTAGCCATTGGTTTATAATGAGAGAAAAGAAAAAGAGAAAATGTGAATTAAAGGGCAGAGATGGAAGAAATGGAGGAAATTGAGGAAATAAAAATTGAGAGAATCCTCTCTCAAGTGTTATAACGTCATATAATGAATGTAAAAATTAAGATTGATAAACATTTATGTTATAAATTTAATGTTTTAAAATTTTAGATGAAAATACCGTGTCTAATTACAACCAAGTTCTCCCTAAAAAGGCAAACAAGCCGAACTAAGTATTACATACACTTATAATAAGAAAAAGGATTATACATAGTCACTGCATTAACGCGATAATCAATTTTAACCATCCGATAAAAAACAAATAGTTGAGATCAAAATTGTGTAACGCCATATTGATTAAATCATAACCGTTTGATCACTTTTTAATGAACGAGATTAGATACCGTGTGAAACTGTGGGCTGCTTTTGCAATATATAATCCTAATCCCTTATAATACATGGAGCAATACTTGGTTGGGCACAAACCTAAGAAAAAATTACTTAGGCACACATACATGAGTAAAAAAAATTAAATTGAAAATGATTAAATGATGTGACAATATTAATTTTGTTTTAATTTTTTTTTCATTGATGAGTGTATGCCTAAGTAATTTATTCTTGAGTTTGTATCCAACCAAGTATTCCTCTAATACATGTGCATGAGTGCACAACCCTGTAACAATCATAACTGATATAGACCGGTCAAAATTAAGCTTAAATAACCAACTAATATTTTAGAGTCCATTTCAGTAGAAACTAAAACCTTTCCCTCAAGTCTTGGATTATGACTCATAATAGCTCTACAACTCGTAACAACTTCTCCATTATTACACAATAGCTTCTTTTCTGTGCCTATATAAATATTTTTCAAAACTTCATAAAATATTTCTCCTTTCTAACCCATCTATCATCCACTTCAAGCTTCTATTGATTTTGACGTTAGAGTATTTGCAAATACATCTTCTCTACCATCTCATTATTTCCACCTCAGATTTTAATATTCACCTTTATTCACTAGGCATTCTTTTAACTTATTCATCATCCCTGTTAATTCTTCTCAAACTTATAATATTATTATTTGGTAAGGTTTAAATACATAATTTATTCAATATTTTAAAAAAAATTACTTCCTCCGTCCCAATTTAATTGACATAGTTGACTGTTTCACGCATGCCAATACATAACTTGATGATTAATATTTTTAATTGTATAATAGTAAAGATTATAAAAATTTGATATTTTGAAAATATTCATCGAGACGAATCAAACAACATCTTATATGCTAATATTTATTTTTGTTTATTAACAGAAAAATAAAGTCAAAGCAATATGTGTGAATACTGAATAGTATACAACAGTCAAATGTGTCAATTAAATTGGAACGGAACGGATGTGTCAATTAAAGAGTAAATATGTTACTACTGTCATTGTCATTGCTGCTGGTACGACTAACTGTTTTGCCAGTGTTATTCAGAATTACAAAATTACAAATTAATGGTAGAAAACTTTTGCATTTTTAGTAGCTTTTTGGTTACACAAACGTGTGCAAGAATACTGCACTGCAACTCAATTATTTTTTGAACATAAATAATTCGTCAGTCCAAGTACAATCTGAACCACCGTGTTTCTTTTTCTTCAATACCCCGAATCTTCTTTGTACTTGCTATCTAAGCTCATGCATGTACTTAAATTAAACACACCAAGGCGCATAGCAATTTTTTTTTTTTTTTTATAAGCAAAATATTGTATTAATAAGAAATACAAGGAGATTCAATCTACTCATTGCATTACCATTTTTAACATTAAATTAACTCTACTTCAAGTTTGATTTGATGTATGGGTTTTATATTTTTAATCAATCCATTGATAAAATATTTTGATATTTGAAGTAGATAACATTTTTAACATTAATTTCTTGTATTATTTAATACCAATTTTTTTTATTTGGATTGTTTATCACGTATCCTAAAGATATATTAAAACACATGTTAATATGACCCTAAATAAAATAATTTATATATCAACAATTTATTGATTTAAATAATAAAATATTTGAACCACTAAAATTAAAGTAGTTAAAGATTTGATAATTGACATTGAATTTAAAGAAAATTAAGTTATAATATCACCCCTAATTTTTTTCTTTTAGTTTTTTTCTTCTTTCACCGGTAAGGGTTGGTTTTAGGTCATTTTGCCTAAAATCACCCCTCTGGATCTTTCTTTTTTTGTCGTTTTTAATCTAAATAAGTAATTTTCACATAGACTAAGCCTTTTAGTTTCCTTCTTTTATTGTGATTTTGTCGTCTGAGTGCGGTGTTGTGTTATTCGTTGTCATTGGTACGACATTTGATTTCCCTTTTTGTTGCGGTGTTCATTTAGTTCATATTGAAAGATCAACTTCAATCAATTGCAGATTCAATCAATGATTTGGGCATCATCGTTGCAGTTGCGGAAGTATGGACATTCCGGTAACTTTAGTTTTATCATATTATTTGTAAGCATTTTGCCGTTGTATGTTATTAACTTGGATGTTGTGAGTTTGTTCGCAGATTCATCATTTTTGTTTTTAGCGATATTGAATTTGTACTTGTACCTGATATACTCAATCAATTATTGGAACGAATGATTATCGCTGTATTTTTGTCAAAAAAAAAAAAATTAAGTTATTTATTCTTATGTGCATTAACATTCCCAACAAAAATACAAAAATTAGTCATCGATTCACAGGTCAACAATAGTAAACGGTATAATTCATATTTTTGTTTCGGTCAAGTAGTCTACTAAATTAAAAAATTTATCTTTAAAATGAATAAATGAAATGTTCGGAATTCGAACCTCAGCTCATGCATATATAATATTAAATAATCATCATTTATGGTTGTATAAGATGCAAATCCCTATTGCTACTAGTAGTACAAATCTTTGAGTTTTTCATGCTTTCACAAGATTCTTGTCTCTCTAATAGTATTATGTAGATAATTAAAACTAGACATCTTTGCTTCTATGTTGTTGGGACCCGTTTGGAAAATGGAATACAGATTATACTCTGTTTGGAAACAGGGGAAAACCTAATAGACATCATGTTCTGTTTTATATGTATAGCATATTTAAAACAAAGATTGAGATAAAAATTTATCTAATTATTGCATGATATAAAAAATAAAGGAGATAAGGAGATAAGTTGTTATATTTAAATTTGAACAATAAAATGGTCCCATCTCATGCATGCATTTAACTACATTGATTCATATATGATCTCTAGAAATTAAATTTGATTCAATTTTACTTACTTTCACACAAATTGCATAAATTTAAAGATAAAGTGAAGAAGTAACATTTCAGGTTGTCTGGCTATTATTTTTATATATGATCATAATTGTTAGTAATAAAGCAGCCTTTTTCAAACCCTATGTCTATATAAGAAAAAATAAATAAATATAAAAAGAAAAGTAGTAAATAAAAAGCATCTATGATCTATCACTATGAGATATATGCATTGCAAGAACTTTTTTATTATTGATAGTGAGTAAAGTAAGTTAATAATAAACTTATAAAAGTATACTTTCATAAAAATATCCAATGTGTAATTTCTCAACCGAGACATTGACAGTGTACTATAGTCAACTATGCTATGAAGTAGTAAATGTTAAATAAGGTTGATGGTGTCATGCTCTCACTTACACTATTGCGGTAGTCACTTCCTGTAGCTAAGCTAGTTTTGTTGACGGTGCAGTAAGTAGTACCGTTCATTAGAAGTTTAGAACCAAAACCGTTGTTTTGTTATGTAATGCGTTGAGAACCAATTAACTTGGTTCACGTGAATGGGGATGATATGAGATGGGAAAGGTGATAGAAATGAGAGTAAATAACATGTTATATCGATGATAATGATGGTTTTTTTCCTTCTAAACCGTTATTAATTTAGGAGTATTTATTAAACAATCAAAAAGAATAAATCATATGCATATAAAATTAACGGTTTATGCATTTTTATTGAACAACATTAATTTTGATTTATCTTGATAACATATCAATCGATTTTAGATTTTTGTAAAACTTAACATAGATGATCTATATGATATAAATTTTCAATCCAACGGTGAATTTTGTAAAATTTATATTGGTTAAAGCGTTATTGAGCGGTGTAACATTACCTGAATGTTACACCGGCGTAATTTGATCTATCCACATATATATATATATATATAGGAAAAGCAGTCAAGGTGTACTCAATGCATCATGGCTGTCCGATGAAAATTATGGTGGCTTGAATTTAAATGCATTTTTAAATTTGTAAAACATATAAAATTCTGTCTTAAATTTAAGTTGTCCAATCTTGATCAAACAACATTGATTGCATTAAATGCATACAGTCACGATTACACCCAATTCATGTACGTAAATTTACTTATATAATTTGTTCTCATTTATTGTTAGGTAAATACCCCAAATTATCAAAGAGTAAAATATTTTTCACCTATTAATATTTATTTGAGGTCTAGTAAAACTCTTGATAATTTATGAGTATATACATGACTAATGAGAACAAATTAGATAAATAAATTTGCATGCAATACTTTTTTTAATGACTTGCATGTTGTACATATAATTAACTATTAATAAACTCTTACTTCATATATGTATGTGACTTATTTTTATAGTTATTGGATAAATATTTCCAAATCATCAAAGAGTTGCGTAAGAAAAAATCTGACATTTATATAAACAACTTATTTAAGTATGTCAAATGTTAGTCTTGTTAATTAGCAAATTGGATCCTCTTTTTTCATTATATATCATCTCCACCTCTCTTCTAGCTCTCTATCTCTCTCATAATTTCACTCTCTCTCTCTCTTCATTATAAAATGTTTTTTTTAATGAGGAGAGAGTGAAATTATGAGTGAGATAGAGAGCTAGGAGAGAGATGAAGAGGATAGTGGAAAGAGAGGATCAAAGTTCGTTAATTAGATATATTGAGGTGCAAAATTTGGTCTAACCAAAAGTGTCAGCCTGCTTTATCCGTATTTTTTTATGTGCTGAATAATGAAAAGATGAGATATATGTTATCTTTTTAAAAAGGCTTGAATATATATAGTTTTGATCATTTAAATTTTACAATCGTAAGATTTTGGTCTTATAAGTTTTAATGGTGTGATTTTAATCCTCTAAATTTCACAATCGTTCAATTATAGCCTCCAAGTTTCAGTTGTGCGATTTCGGCCCTCTAAGTTTACCCCTTTTTGCATTTGCTAACTCATGTTGACGTTTTGACTCAATAACTTGCTTATGTGGCATTTAAAATAATAAAATATTTTAAAAATAAATTTAAATTAAAAAGATGTTTTAAAATTACAAAAAGAAAATGTAACACTCTAACCCACTTATACGCTATAATTGAATTAAATTAAACATACAAGCATATTAAGCTGCTACATTAATTAAAAATTCCATAAAACATGCATACATATTCATTTATATCGCAACGAAAACATAATAACATTCTTAAGCTATTCAACAAGCTCAAGTCATAGCATGCATAATCGTTCTCAAATTATAACCTAAATATGGTTTTCAAGGTTAAACCTACTCAATATCAACAATACTCAAATATAAGTCATAGCAAGGTCTTAAGATAAAAGTCATACAAACGAGATTAGAAATTACATCCCAAAACTAGTGTCACAAATGTATCAGAGCAACCCCTAAACAATCTAGACAACTCCTAGGGATCTCCTACATCTTCTCCTTACCACTTGACTAGATAAACAACGAATTGAACCCTAATCTGCAACGGAATCCTCAAGCTGAGAACCTGGTCCCAAACCATTCAAATACACATAATAGAGAGTTAGTTATAATCCAATATCATAATGCAAGAATAAAGCATAATCGCATTATGTAAACATCATGGTATAACTAAACAACATTCTTGTCTAGTTGCATCCATCTCAATAAGTATAATGAATATGAAATCATATTCAAGGGTAAACATCCAACCAAGCATTATATGTAAGCAATCTCAATTAATCAATATCGCACATAACATCATTTAACAAACATCAATTAGGAATGCACAAATTCCTAATGCATCTAATGTCATCACCAATGTTATGTCACCCTAGACACAACTAAATGTATATGGTACCCTCAACTCATTTTAGGATAAAATTATATCCAATTCGTCTCAAGTCAGTTTTAAGTCATAGGAGACTTCATCTCAAATCAGTTTTAAGTCATGGGGGGCTTTATGAATGCATGAATGTACATTTACCACTTATGATGATACTCTTCACATCTACTCATGAATATTAAGATATCTCAACCTAATATTTCTTCTCAAATTCTCATCAAATCATCTCAACACATCATCAATTAGGGTTATACGTACAAGCACACATATCACATAGCAATAATCATGTTATCATAAGTCATAATCTCATCCTAACATACATAATTATCATAGTTAATCAAATAAGCAACATCATAATTCAATTAATCATTCAAGATCCAATTTATAAATATATATGCCATTAAATAATCATAGGGTCATAATCCAAACATAGCATAAGCATATACATCATATTTCCAAGAAAAGTCAAGTTTCAGGGTTGATAAGCTCGTCGAGCGAAGTCAGAAGCTACTTGGCTCACTCGCCCTCAGCTCGCTATGCACTCGCTGTGGTGAGTTTGACAGGGTGTCACTCGCTCTGCACCAGTATTCTACTCGTCGTGGCGAGTTTGTTAGGACAGGTGAGCTCTGTTCTCGGGTTTGGTTCAATTCTACACGAAATTCATCATCTTAGGCATAGAAATACATAAAGCTAGCAACTTTAAGAATGTATGTTTATACCAAGCATAGAAGTACATCATTTAACTCAAACAAACATCATTTCATACATGATTTCATAAATTCTTCATACTTTTACACAAACCCATTTTTATCAATACTCATTTTAACAACTTATCAATTGAAGTATAAAGTCATGGTTTTTAATCATGCAAATTCATTCAATAATCATATAACATAAGAATCATCAATTAGCATCAATCTCATAAAATAAACACATTCCCATGAAACCAACCCCAACCAAGAGATGAGAGAGTTTGGGAATGGAGATGAATACTTCTCCCATCTCTATGAATCATCTCAATTAGACCATAACTACTCTCTTACCTCTAGGAAAGATGGTTTCTTTGGTCCTCCTCTTCAAACCCTCTACTCCTCCTTCTTCTCTTCTTTCTTAACTTCTCCTTTCTCTTTCTACCTCCTTCTTCACAAAGTTGGAGAAGAGTTATGACCAACTCTCTCTACTTCTCCAACTCTAACCTAATTGTCAAAAGTCTAAAATACCCTTTCTCTTAAACTTAAGCCCAATAACCAAACTCAACTCTTTCATGTTCTTATAACACCACTCACTTCACTAAATAATCAATTCCTCCACTCTTTCCTATTTTGGACAATATCTCATAATTAAATAATAACTAAAACCCAAATTAACTATAAAAAGCTAATTAATTCTAATTAATTAAAAACGGGTGTTACAAAATACATATAAAAAACATATAAAATAAGTTTCTTTTTGTTATGTGTAGTTTATAAATAATTTTGCTATAAAAAGTATTTTACAAATTTATTTATGAACTTTTTTAAAATTATATTTAAAATTTTAACTATTTTTTTGAAACAATTTTTATTATTTTATAAATGTTTTTTCAATTTAAAACTTTTAAAAAATCTTTTATTTATTTCAAAAATATGTTTTAAAATTTTAAAATGCCACATAATAAATTTTTAGTTAAAAAAAGTCAATAAGGGACTATGAATGTAAAAGGGAATAAACCTTTTTTTTTTACAAAAAAAGAGAATAAACTTGGGGGCCAAAATTGCACAATTGAAATTTGGGGGGCTAAAATCAAAGAATTGTGAAATTTATAGAGTTGAAATCGCACAATTGAAACTTGGTGGGCCAAAATCGTACAATTCTAAAACTTGAGGGTCATAATACATTTAATCCTTCGAAAAAATTGTGACTAATTTATTTAAAAATCAATGAGAGTTAGGCAAACAAGTAAAAAATAATTTTTACTCTACTTATGAATTTGCTTATGTAATTATTATTTTTTGGTTGTTGGATAAATTATTTCTTTAAATAAAATATTTAAAGACTAGTGCATTGAAGCACTCGTTAGTATCTCTGGGGAACTCGATCTTTAAACATAAGTAGTAAACTTTTGTGAAATGTTTACAGAAATATGTGAAGTCAACATATTAGAAATTGAAATGTTTCACATTTTAAATAAATTATTTCTTTAAATGAAATGTTTAAAAAGTACTCTGAGGACACTCATTATAACATATTTTCCTTATTTCTTATTTCGAGTAATATATTTTCATGGGCTATTATTTATCTAGAATTTAACTGGTAATCATTTTAAACTAATTTTTATTGTGAACCATATGTGTGATAAAATTGGCATTCTAAAATCTTTTTGGCCTCATTTGAATCTTTGTTTAGGCCCCTTCAACTGGGAAAAAAATAGATAGCAAAAATAAAAATATACATAGAAAGAAAAAGTAGTAAAAGACAACCGATAAAAATAATGTTATAAATAATTAAATCGTTGGATGTCCATCCTTATACTTCCATTTCTTTATAACTCCCACCGGTGAATGATTTGTTAAGCGATCCTTAATTAATTTTGTCCATTCACTTATATATTTGTATCATATAATTATATATATCAAGAGAATAATATATAAGTTTCATCTTCTATCTCTCTATTCTCTAACACTCATAGTTTATTTCTAACAAGTAGTTCTTATTTGGTAATTTGATAGTAGAAAAATAGGTTTGTAGTCAAGGCTATGATAGGAGCTAATCTTTGATTGAACCTTGAGAGGAAACAATTTATCTTGAGTGTTCTTGTGAGGTGATTTTTAGAAGCTAATGTTCACAAAAGGCTTAAGACTCTAAATTGGACTCTAAATTGGATGTTTTGGTTTTCAAGAGTCACAAGATTAATGATAATAATATTTGTGGTAATGGGTTCTTAATTTTTGATGGTAGAATTAAGGCTATATAAAGTAGTCTTTGGTCCCTAAGCTTGCTCATCCCACTATTCAGAAAACATATACACCATCTATATTGTGGAGAGTAAGAGCTTGGAAGACTCAAAGAGTAGTGATTGTGATTCATAACACTATAACAATGGCTGGAGGTAAACTCTTAATTTCTATTTTCCGCATTTGGTTTATTGATCTTGTTGTTCTTTTATTAGCAGGAACACATGATCAATAGAATTTAGTGTAATGAGACAAAATAAAGGGAAGGGTCTAGAAACTTACGAGTCGGCAAAAGAGGAGTGGAGGGTCCCACAAGAGACAAAGGAAGGTCATTTTGTTAAGCGTGATGCGAATTATCAAGGAAGACGCAAGAGTAGTAGGAATTGCAAAGCTAATATCACACTGAGGGATTTTATCCCACATGGGTAGCATATATAGTGAACTAAGAGTTATTTCTCATTTTTTATGTGATTGGTGAAGTTGTTATTCTTCTCCCTCAAACTCTCTTTTCACATCTCATTTCTATTGTACTGCAACTGCTTGTTGAAAGTTCTATGACAATTATCCTCATTTAAGCTTCTATTTCCTTTATACATTTTAGTACCATTTCATTGGTGCTTTCATTGTCACCATGGCAGAGCATAGATTGAGGTTTGCCGCTAAATTTGCAGAAATAGAAGAACGCCGCAATAAGCAATTCGATCGAATTGATTTCTTATTGGAAACGTTACTCAAGAAGCACAATTGTTCGCAGAGCTCTTTCCGTGGTGCGAGGAACTCGTGTCAGGAGACCCTACTACAACCATTCCGTTCCAATCATATATCCCCTGTTGCTGAATCGTCAAGAGATTTTAACCAGCGCATGGCAGAATTGTCACGAGAAATCAAGCATAATTGATTTGTTACAAGAGGAGATCGAGGACTCGAGGTTACCGAATCGAGGAACAGTTCACTTTGGACTTCTACCCAAACTATTTCGTCAACGGAACCAATCGATTCACAATTTGCTGATGAATCTGTTGGTGTGAGAACATCAATGGTGATCGAAGTTTCTGAATCGATGGACACCGAATCTCTTCCAATTTTGAACGAAACTGGTTCGGAGGTAGATGCAGCGCAGAGTTTATTCGTGGAAGTGGTAACTCCGGCGAGTGATTTAATTGAAGAACAATCCATAGTTGATGAATCTACTGCTGTGAGAAATTCAACAGTGGAGGAAAGTGATGTCAATGAGTGAAATTCTCGGCAAGCCCCTTGTTCTTATGCCTCATCTCAACCACAATGTGAATTATGCTTTCACAGTGTTTATTCCACCACTACCTAAACCACCAGATTTGACTCACAATGCCATAGCAAATCCACCACTGCCACCGGAGCCACCAGACAATGTTTCACTTCCGACATTGATCGTGCTTATGAATGAGGCATTTCCTTCCTTTTCCACTACTCTTGATGCATATATACTGTTTGTGTATTTGCCTCATAGAAACAAGATTACTTGGTCCTACACTAGTTCTATGTATGCTCAACATAGTTTCAACATATTAGGCTTGGTGTTGTTTTTTCATTTTCTGAGAAGTTACAGTATGAATCCAACTGAATTCATTCTTGACCATGGCACTAAAGTTGGTATCCAATGGGGTGGTATCAACCATTTTATCCTTCTATATGGTATGGTTGTGAAGAGCTTTCAACATGTTTGTGGGGGCACCCTTTTGATTGATTATTTTTGGGTAGATTACGGTTGTAGTAATGAATCCAATTTGCCTCTTGCTAGTCATGTAACCAAAACCATTGTCGTGTGGCCGACAAATTCATCACAAGGGAAGCTTAGGCATGGTTGTGTATTATGGTTAGCAATTGACATAGTTGTTTCAATGATTGATGCATCTATATCCCATTATTGTGAAATGACATTGGAAATGAACTTGTTTCTTGCTAAGGAGTGGATTATTGATAGACTTGCCAACACTTACCACATTTTTCACCATAACTTCGTTGTTGTAAATTTGTATGCTACTCATTGCATCACTCTTGTCCCTTCCACCCAAGCTTCTCATTTTGTCAAGGTTATTTTCTCAAAAATCATGTACCGGAGGCCTTCCAATGATCTTTCTTTTGAACCTTTTGTCATTACTTTTGGCTTGAATAAGCTAGCTGAGGTTGCTGATTATAGTTACTTTTCTACTATAATTGTTTTTTCCTTTGGTTATCATGTTTGGATAAATGGCTATGGGCTGCAAATTTATACCAAGAATGTTACCATTTTGTTACTATTAGTCCTGTTACCAACACTTTATGATAGTAGGGGTATATGTGCCACTAGCTATCCATCAATTATACTACCAGTTGTAAGCTTTAATGCAACTCTAGGGAATAAGATGAAGCATATTCTTTTCACCAAGGCTCAAACCATGTATGATGAAGACTTGATAGGTTTACCATTTTGGAGTCTTATTTTGAATGTATGTGGTCATCCAAGGTATCCTGAAGATACCCCAATAGAGGACCCTTGGCAGGCGTCTCAATATTTTGTGCAGTATATTCCTGGCCTACAACAAGTGATATTTGGTCTATGGAACAGTAAATTGGATGTAGGATATGTTGGTATAATTCAAACCTTGACAGGTTTGCGAAAATTGTTTAGCAATGCAATTGTTAGAATATTCTTCTTTAGTATCCACACATGTGTTGTTTATGTTGTGGGCACTGGTGTTATTATCAACAATAGTTATGATGTTGTGTTGGTTTCGTACCTCTTGGAATGCGCATATCATTTTGCAATCAATAGAAGGAGCTCCATTTTTTAGTCCTTTTGGTATGAGAAGCAATAACAATTTGAAAAATACTGATCGTTTGGTTAATGGGAATGGCCTAAAAATGCAAACATTGGTGAATGTTATCGTGTTCAATAGAATGAACAATTGGATTGGAAGCTACTTCAGAGGCTGCTCCCTACTCATGTTAACAACAAAAGAAGTCAATGCTTTTATTTGTGAGTTTCCAATTTTTCGAACTGTTGAATACAAGTTGTGGGATCCTGGTGGGTGTAAAAATGAGGGAAACAATAGTGTAAAAATCATCAACTTAATGGATGTTAAGGCTCTCCAAGATATTCATAGTGTTAATTCTAGTGTTTACTATTTGTCACATATTGCAAGATCCTTACAGTGCAAACAGTGGGATCCAGGGAAATTATTTATTTTTAGTTGGCAAGGTAAAGTTGGTTTGTGGTTCATTTTAGAAGATATACTTGACTTTTTGAAGACTGGTGTAAGTCACATCCTTGAGGACAAGGTTGGTTTTGAAGGGGATGGTATTGTAATGAGACAAAATAAAGGGAAGGGTCTAGAAACTTACGAGTCGGCAAAAGAGGAGTGGAGGGTCCCACAAGAAACAAAGGAAGGTCATTTTGTTAAGCGTGATGCGAATTATTAAGGAAGACGCAAGAGTAGTAGGAATTGCAAAGCCAATATCACACTAAGGGATTTTATCCCACATGGGTAGCATATATAGTGAACTAAGAGTTATTTCTCATTTTTTATGTGATTGGTGAAGTTGTTATTCTTCTCCCTCAAACTCTCTTTTCACATCTCATTTCTATTGTACTGCAACTGCTTGTTGAAAGTTCTATGACAATTATCCTCATTTAAGCTTCTATTTCTTTTATACATTTTAGTACCATTTCATTTAGTCTTACATTTGGTATCAGAGCTTGTACTGCCTCTGCCTTGTTTCATACTGGTTCTTTCTTTTCGGTAATTTTTTGAAGATTTCATTTTGATTTAATTTTAAGGCATTATTATTGCAAAAGAATGAGAAATCTTCATTTCATTGAGTTTCTAAGCTTTCTGTTAATTTCTATGATAAAACAGTATGAAATCAGAAGTTATCAAATATGGGTTTTTGAATTTCGATTTCAGATTAAGAGTATTTTAGATGCAGAAAATATTGAATCATATGGAAATGATGTTAGATTCGTGATTCTGTGTTTAAAAATTGAGTTTTTGGTGTTATAATAATCTGGAATTGCGCTTTTCCATTTCTGGTCGCGTGATTTTTCAACCGGGTACCCATCTGGAGGTTGAAGAAGATGAGTAATGTGTTTTAGTCATTAATTATATGATAAATATTATGCAACGCATTTATATTCATAATTTGGTCAGACGTCGTAGCGGTCTGTTTGTTTTCCTGTTACAGCAAGGTCGCGTGTTCGATTCTTCGTGGTACAATTTTTGAAATTTGATCCTTTTATTATGTAGAGGAAAAATAAAAGAAAAACGGAATTCACCATGTGGGAGTCGAACACGCATCTCCTGGATTTAGTTTACATGTTGTTACCATTTGGCTATATGTTTAGTTCTGTATAAGTTTTTGCTTTAATAATATATATATATGCTGAATGCAATTTTGAAGGAAAAATTATACAGAATCTAGATTCAGTGACTAGAACACAGGTCATTTGCATAAAAGGATGGATATGTTTACCATCAGGATGGGTAACAATTTTTGTTTAATTGATATCTTATTGAAGATTTATATTTTGAATATTCTGGATTCTGATTAATTAAGTAATTATGCTTTACTATTTGGAATAAGTTTATGCATAAATTGAATCAGATACATTATATTTTAGTTGTATAATTGCACATAAAATTTTATTATGTTTAGTTATGCAATTGTATACGAGAATTTTTATATGAGAATTTTATTATCATGTTATATGTATTCTCTCATATAATTTAGTTATTATGTCTAGTGACCTTTATAATTTTAAATAGTTTTGGATTAGCCGCAACACCCTTAATTAATTAAAATTATTTCTAATTATTTTTTTTTTGGTCACATAAGGAATTAGACATAACATTGTGATTAATTATACGTGATATAATAAACTTTATCCCGCAGGAATTTTTATTATATTTGTATGGTTAATTAGGATAAAATGTCAAATTATTTTCATAATTTGCCCGCAGGGATTATGAATTGGTATATAATTTGATAGTTTTATCATAAAGTACAATTTTCATATGAAAAAATCAAATTATTTTACACATATAAAGTGAGATTGTGTGTATAATTTGATTTTTTTTTGTAAAGTTTTGATAAATCTTATTACATTAAAATTTCGCCCGCAGGTAGTTTTAATGTTACAAGATTTATTTGTGGTATGTTTACATTGGTAATACATACATATGCCTCAAGATTTTGACATGAGCATTTTAGATTTTTTTTTTTCCAGCTTCTCAATATGTTATTTACTCTGATATCAAACATAACGTTCCAAAGCTCGAAGGTAATTCATTCTATTTAGTCAGTTATGAATCTAATATGGCTGATGTTAATATAAACACCGGTGGATTGATTCTGGATCAACAATCCATATAGCAAACTTCTTGCATGGTATGCAAGACTTAAGAAAGCTAGTAGGAAGTGAACGGACCGTCCTATAAGGAAGCAGGATGAGCTCATATATGGAGGCTACTGGAACCTGCATTTTAATTTTGAACAATGATTTTGTTTTGAAATTAGAAAGGACCTTTTATGTACCAAGTTTCTCACGAAATTTGATTTAAGTCTCTAGACTTGTACCATTTGGATATTCCTTTCATTTTAAAGACACATCATTTGAATTATTTTATAATTCAAAATGTGTTGGGAATGGTACATTGTCTGATGGTCTCTATCGTATTAATTTACAAAATGAATCCATTTACAGTCCAATGCATGTTCAAACTAGCATTAAGCGGTGTAATATTAACGAAAATTCTTCTATGTTATGGCATCGAAGATTATGACATATCTCCATTGAGAGAATTAAAAGGTTAGTAAAAGATGGGGTACTTAATACTCTAGACTTTGCTGACTTTGAAACTTGTGTTGACTACATTAAGGGAAAGCAGACCAACATTTCTAAGAAGGGTGCCAATAGAAGTTCAAGCATATTTGAAATAATTCATACAGATATATGTTGTCCAGATATGGATGCACATGGTCAGAAATATTTTATCACCTTCATAGACGATTACTCACGATATATGGATATTTATTTGCTTCATAATAAGAGTGAAGAATTGGATGCCTTCAAAGCCTTTAAGGCTGAAGTTGAGAACCAATGTGGAAAGCAAATAAAAATTGTGAGATATGATCGGGGTGGTGAATACTAGGCATGGCAACGGGGCGGGTTGGGGGCGGATTTTGCTCTCCCACTACAAGAAAATGCTTATTTAGTGGCAGCAAAATTCCCTCAATAAGTGCTAAATTCCGCCAGGAAGTGATAATTTACTGGCGGAATCAATCTGTCAATAAATCATATGCCAGTAAATTTCCTGGCGGAAAATTCCCTCAATAAATGCTAAATTCCGCCAGAAACTTCTGAAACAGATTTATTCACTTTGTGGCGGAAAATTCCGCCAGAAAGTGCCTGACATAGATTCTTTCAGTTTGTGGCGGAATTTTCCGCCAAGAACTATTTCGGTTTTATTTAAATATTATTATTTCGTGGCTGAATATTCCGCCAGTAACTTTGTTTTGTTTTTTAAAAAAAAATACCAATTTTAATTGTTCAGAATTAATATTAATTAAATATTAATATTGATTAAATAAAAGAAATATTTAAATAATTAAATATTAAAACATAAACATAATAATATTACAAATTTAAATAGATAGCTAATATAAATAAATTTTATTCCACATAAAGTATTTAAAATTACATTAAAGTGAACTTTGACACAAAAGAAGCTATTAACACAGGGGCTTAAAAACCTCTTGCTAACCAAATCCATCCAAAGCTTACTCAAATACATGAACTAAAGCAAGAACAAAATACAACCTAAACTTAAAAAGGTGCACAACTTGATATCCTTTCAAATCCTCTTCAAAACAAAGCGTGGCCACTAAGCTTCAGCTCACACAACAAAAAATAGCTTCGTAGGATCTCGCGTCCCGCCACAAAAAGAAGCATAGATGATAATATACGCCCAAGCTAAAATAGAACTACCACCATAGAATTCCACACCGAATCTGATGGTACCTGCACATCAAGCAAAATATAACTACCAAACCCATGTGATATTCAGCTTCAACTCATTAAATATGCATTCAAGTATTTGTACAAATCACTGCATTCAGTAATAGTACATATTCAATTGCTGGTTCTTGGTGTTAGTTCCTTTAAATTTTACTTCAGATACAAGAAATTAATACACTAAGCTCCATTAGAACAAAATCTTTCACTGCAATTGGAAAAGAAAAAAGCACTGCATAAGGTCAAACCAAATGCTAAGAATATTCATTCCGGATCATCTTAAAGAAAAAAGCACTGCATAAGGTCAAACCAGATGCTCAAGCATCTACACATGAAGGAAAATACACACAGCTGACAGCGAAAACACAATATAAAAGTCAAATTCAGTCTGTGTAGCTGACTGAAAACACATGAAGCTTTTGTGAGCGAAAACACTATTTTTTTTAACTGCTAAAATTTTTATTAGAAGCTGGGAATTATACAAAACATACAAAGGAAACATCCCAAAACAAAATAAAACACAGCAGCCACACTACAAACAACTAGGGGAAGAAAAACAAAACATGGGAACCACTACAGCAACAAGGAAAACGCAAAACAGGGACAAAAAACCAAACAACAGCAACCATTAGAAAACAAAGCCAGACCGCAACAGAAAACACAATATAAAAGTCAAATTCTGTGTAGCTGACTGAAAACACATGAAGCTTTTATATTGGCAAATTCTGTGTAGCTTTTATATTGGCAAACAGCAGCAAGAATTTGGCTTTTATATTGTGTTTGAGCACATGAAGCGATAACTACCAAAATCAAATCTGATGAAACCTAAGCAAGCTAATAGAATCAACAAAATATAAATGATAATACCTAATTAGGATAGTAAGCATTATTTGAATTTTCATTTCCACTTCCTCTGCCTCCAGTTCGATATTGATTGCCGCCTTGATTACCAACTTGATTGTCTGAACCAACAAATTCTTCAAGCATATCTTGATTGCTCATCAAATTAACATTAGCTCTGTTAGTGGCAGCATCAAAGGGTGGGAGGTGACTCGTCGATGGATGTTGCGAACTGCCCCCAGACTCGTGATATGATGAACTTTGAGGTTGTATAGGCTGAAACTGTGAGGTCTCATGAACTGAGTGGCGAGCTGGGATTTGCGGCAAGTGTCGTGGTGGTTGTTGATGAGGATGCGAGCTAGCATATGCTGAGTGGCGAGGTGGAATATGTTGGGAGTATTGTTGTGGTTGCTGGGGCTGATATCCCTGATCGCGCTGTGACATTACCCTTTGGACCATTAACTCCATGTCTTGCCTTGCTTCTTCCCGTAGTTGTGACCTCATTTCATCGAGCCGAGATTGGAGTCGAGCTTCATTATCAGCTTTAAGTCGACGTTCTATAAATGAATATACACATCTCAATCATTAATTGTGTAGATTCTTTGAAGAATCAGGCGCACTAGCAATATGTTATCAAATTCTTGTAGCTCTATACCTTTATTTTCTATTCTCCTTGTCATGATCACACTCTAGATATAAACAAGCAACAAAAAATAACATTTACTTACAACTAATCATAATTTTCATAATATATACTTTCTTTTTACTATTTTCATAATATATACTTAAAAACAAATAAACATAATTTTTCATAGGGTGAGGGATGAATCAAACAGAGATCTAATTAAGATAACAAATTAAGACATATTAGTAAAATTTCAAATCAGATATAATTTGCAGTTGCATTGCATTGCTATAAAAACAAATTACAATGATTAAAAAAATAAAGAATAATTGTAATAATAATAATCAATCAAAGATGATATCTACTCCATGATCACACTCTAGATATAAACAAGCAACAAAAAATAACATTTACTTACAACTATTAAACCTTTTTTGAAAAAGCATAAAGAAAATTCTATTATTAAAAGTGAGATAAACTTTTTAGGAAAAGGCTAAAATTTTATTAACCACAAAAGTACAAGAAGTACTTATATAAAGATACAAAGCTGCAGCAAACAACACGCAGGGACAAAGCAACACAGCCTGCCTAGGAACAAAAACAATACACAATACAGCCAGCAAAGGCAAAACCGCAGCACCTAGGCAAAAACATACAGCAGAGAAGCGAAAAAATACAGCACCCGCCCCACACCAGAAAAAAAACACAGCAGCAGCAGCCAAGACAAGCTCCTAATCCTCCACAAAACCGTACAATACAGCCAAGACAACATTGAGAGATAACACATGACTAAATGATAAAAATATTCATTAATAAAATTAATTGAAAATAAAAGTTCTATTTCTTACACGAAAAGTATTCCAAAATGACTCCCATGCCTTCTTATTCTTTTTCACCTCTTTCCACGATATAAATGGTTCATGGTAGTTTGCCACAATCGTCTTAGTGATGGCTACCGAAGCGTGTTTTTGTGGTTGGAAACTGCACAATTAACAAATGTACGTCAAAATACTACATATAATTAATATATACAAGTATAAACAGAAATATTTCTTACTCATCTGCGTAAGGCATGAGGACGATTCTACCATGTCTGTCCACCAAAATATTCTCATCGGGTGCCAAAAGATCAGCACGAGTAATTTCGGTATCAACACGGGTTTCTTCCTCCAGGTCAGGTTCAAGTGGTACCTCAGAACCATCCTCTAGAACGCGACGGGGCATATCCGTCAAATCACGATTGTACACCACTCGATGTTTGAGCTGGCGGGGTGCAAGTTTTTTACCACGTCCGCGACCAGCACGTCGTTGTCTAGATGAGTTTGAACCATGGCCACCTAAATCTCCACCACCACCTGGTGGAGGTACAGGTGGGTCACCTGCAGCGGCTAAAGACATACCTACACAACAATACATGCAACAATAGAGGATTAATACCCCAAATAGGGACAAATCCTAGATAATAAAGCATACACAATACAGAACTACAAAGAAAATAAACAATGCCTCTATGTATGTTGAGGTCTCTATGTATAAACAACGTATCTATGTATAAACAATGGTCATTAACAGATTTGGGTTTCTTCATGCATATTGAGATCTCAAGAAACTATCAGATAAATTAAGATTGTGTTCAGTTTAGTACTAAAAATAGCAGTATATAAACAATATAGTTTTTTACACAAAACATTTGAACATCTATCTAAGCTACATCTAAAAGATAACAATAAACCCTTGTGCTGTTCAATAAAAAAAAAAATTAATAAACACTTGTATCACTTCCAGACTTCTTCTTGCTGCTTATTCTCAAATCAATAAGAATCCATTCCCAAATCCTTCATCAAAATGAAAACTAAAATGAAAAAAGAGAGGATTCAGTCGCAAAGAGTTAATGATATATTGTAATAAAGAGTGAAGAATACCTGTAGTCGATGAGCAACGAGAAGGAGATGGAGGAGTGAAAACGAGGTCGGCCGTGAGTTAAGGAGGCGGAGGAGTGAAGTCAGCGTGTGCTTGAGAGCTTTCCCACTAAAAACCCTAAATTTCACATAGAGGGAAAGGAAGGTAGCGTGTAATGCTTTCAATCTGATAAGTTCTATTTTGGTTTCCCCCTAAATTTTTGGTTTCCCCCTAAATTTTTGCTTTCCCACTTAATTTTTTGTATCTTTTTTCTTTTCTTCTTAAAATCTTAAAATTAATAATAAAAAGTAAAAATTTATGCGTGTTGCTTGGTTTCTTCTTTAGAGTAATTACAAGATATAATGATAATGATACATTCAACAACATATAAATATATATAATATTGATAAAAATTAAAACTTCAAGATACGTTCAAAGTACATTCGAAATACATTCTAATCCAATATAACAATAAAAAAGTACATTTAACATTTAAAAATACATTCAAAATTAAACTTAATTATTGTCATCTCAATCTGATAGTTCTTCATCATCGTCTTGATCATTTTCCAAATGTATTTCGTCATCTTCATCAATATCACCGTCTGAAGGTACCTCTTCTGTTTCTTCTTTCACCAACAGATGTTGTTGTTTCGTTCCGTCTATTTGTTGGTGTCAATGTATCTTTAAAATAATGAGAACAAAAGTGAATTGTTTCACGGTGCAAGTATGCTGCACAAATTGAGCCTTCAACCCTAGCTTTATTTTTCACAGAACGTTTTGAATCCCCCAATACGGCAGATCCCAAAAAATACTCTTTTTTGTCCAATTGTGTGTTTGTCCGTAACCTCGCGGCTTTGAAGCAACACCACCTACTATTTCCACTTTTGGCTTATCTTTCACTTTGTTCCAGACTTGTTCTGATGTCAAAATTTGAGGTGGTCCCCGAATTTCAATATCACCATTAACAAATGCATGTTTACTTCTTCGGAATGAATGACCAAAAGGTAGGAATCGTCGATGACAATCAAACCATGTAGCTTTCCCACCGTTTTTCAACGTGAACGCTTTTGTGTCTTCCATGCAAATAGGACATGCCAATTTACCATGTGTCCCCCAACCAGACAACATCCCATAAGCAGGAAAATCATTGATGGTCCACATCAAAGTTGCCTTCATAGTGAAATTTTTTTCCGACTGATATCATATGTCACAACACCTTCCCACAACCTCTTCAAATCATCAATCAAAGGTTGCAAATAGATATCAATACCAACAGTCGGACTAGAGGGCCCGAGTATTACAGCGGCTAAAAACATGTAAGGTTTTGACATACACATTTCAGGTGGAAGATTGTATGGGGTAACAATAACAGGCCAACAAGAATATGGAGTGGCCGATACTTGAGTATACGGTGTAAATCCATTAGAGCATAACCCTAGTCTCTTTTAACTACAACGGTTGATTTGTCTCTTTTAAAAGTTCATAAAATCTTTGGGCTTCAGCATTCGGAAGTTCATCTCCATCATATTCATCTTCCGACCCATTGTTCACCACATTAAACCCAAGGACATCACTTATCATATCGTTCATCTCGTTGAAGGGGTAATGCTGATAATTCTGAGCAACTACTACTGGCGCGCTGCTGCTCGTAGCACCTTGATTCACATCACCAATGTTAGCAGCATTAGACGGGGCTGGCTGAAATGTTTCACCATGACTTGACCAAATCCAATAATTGGGTTTGAATCCTTTGATATATAGATGATATTTAATTTCGTCTTCGCTACGAAAACGTCCACATTCGCAAACTGCACAAGGACATCTAATTCCCCCTTCACTTATGACAACAGGACTCTGTTTAGCAGCTTTGATAAATAGTTCAACCCCTAATTTGAAAATTTCCTTAATTTGTCCTCTCTTTCCAGGCACTACAAGAAATATGATTTTTTGCAACAATTTTTTTTGTTAAAAGTTGTTACTAGTCGCTGGCAAAAATACCCAATGTAGTTTTGCCAGCGACTTGTAACAAAAAAAGTTGTTGCCAAAAATCATATTTCTTGTAGTGAGGATAATATCTATCGTACATCCAATTACGATCCATAACTAATATCTGCAAAATATAATATAGTGTGAATATTAATCATTTGTTGTTTTATTTTATTTAAAAATAATTATATTTTTTTCCAATTAAAATGAGTTAAAAAAAACTTAATTATATTTGTTAGTTTTAGAAATAAAATATACCTAATTATAGATTTTCAATTAAAATGAGTTAAAAAAACTTAATTATATTTGTTAGTTTTAGAAAGAAATAAACCTATTAATATATTAGAACAAAAAAAAGAGTTTTTTTTTTATCACCTAAAATCAATTACAACGTAATTTATTTGTTTGTTTTTTGATCACCTAAATATATTATTTTCAATTAAAATGAGCTAAAAATAATAATTATATTTGTTAGTTTTAGAAAGAAAAAAACTTATTATATTAGAACAAAAAAAAAGTGTTTTATTTTACCACCTAATACAAATAACAACGTAATTTCTTTGTTTTTTTTAATTAATAACATAATGATATATTTTTCAATTAAAATGAGTTAACAAAATTTAATGATATATTTTTATTTTAGAAAGAATAAACCAATTATATTAAAAAATAATAATAATGAGGTTTTTGTTATCAATAGTAAAACAGAGGAGTAGAAAACTTTTAACATTATGAATTTATATACGTGTATATATCCTTAAGTTTTTTTTTCTTCTTTTTTTTTTTTGGTACAATTTTTTTCTTCTTTCTAAAGCTAATAACAAGTAAAAAACTTTTAAACATAAAATTAGCCAATTACAACAATTATTACACAGTAATTTACACTTATAAAATTTGTTTTAAGGTTCAAAACATAAAGTTTACACAATTTAATTTATATTACTTACTTGGTATGCCGAGTAGACCTGACTTCGCGCTTTACAAAATAATATCCCAACCACACCACAACAATGTCTAAGGTGCGGATCGACGTCTATGCCAACGAACAATCCTAAAGTATAATCATACAAAATTAAAAGAATTAATAATTTAAATTAAATATTACAAATAAACTATACAATATTTTATGAATATTAATAGACTAAACTTTTAAAAAATAATATACAGGGGAAAGAAAATAATTTATATCACTTACATTTCAAATATGTATAAAATTGTTGGAGTGGAATGTGAAAAAGTAATGAAATATGAAGGTTTTGAGAGTGAAGTATGTAGTGAAATGAATGTAATGAAATGAAACGAAAGTAGTGAAATATATATATGGGAAAGAAGATTGTGCCGTTGAACTCTATAATTTACTGGCGGAATTTGAGACTTCCTGGCGGAAAAAACTGTCAGTAAAAATGCATTTTCTGGCGGAAATTTCCGCCACTAAATCAGTCAAACTGACACCATCACAGAAAATAAGTTCTTGGCGGAATATTCCGCCACAAACTTCTAACTGTTGCTTTTTAACTTCCTGGCGGAAATTTCCGCCAATAAATGTCACACAATTTTCCGCCCCAAAATTTCTTGGCAGTATATTCCGCCAGTATGTTTTTGTTTTATTTTTTTATATTTCTGATAAACATTGTGGCGGAATCTTTTATTTTGTGGCAAATATTTCCGCCAATAACTTCCTGAGGGAAAATTCCGCCACAAAATGATTTAAAAATTTGTTTGTAAATGAGGGTTTTCTTGTAGTGTCCCCAAACCCAAACCCATAAAGTTCGGGTATCCCCATACCCATCCCCATTTTAAGCGGGGAAGAAAAGTAAAACCCCAAACCCATACCCGACGGGGTTCGGGTATCCCCAATGGGTTTCGGGTATCCCCGGCTCGCTTATCTCACATGAACTCGAATTATATTTTGATAATTTTTAATTAAAAAAATAATTTAAAAATCGAGAACTATTTTATTTCAATAATATAATTTTATTAAACAAAAAAAATAATAGGGAAAACAATTTATTTAATACTTAATTTAAAAATAAAATAAACGAATGAATGTAATTTAAGAGTTTTTTGTGCATATATATAATATTTATTTTATACATAATTTAATTTAAGAAAAGGAAAATATGATGTTTATATAAACGGGGCGGGTTCGGGGACGGGTTCGGGGTGGGTATCAATGTCCCCATTACCCGCCCCATCCCCGTCTTTTAAAATCGGGGAAAACCCAAACCCGAACCCAAACCCAGTCAACTCGGGTTTTCCCCGTCAAAACGGGGATGGTACGGGCGGGTACCCGCGGATATGGGTTTTATTGCCATGCCTAGTGAATACTATGGTAGATACCTGGTCCATTTGCTAAGTTTCTTCAAGAACATGGGATTGTTGCCAAATATACCATGCCTGGTAAAGAAGAAACCGAACTTTATTGGACATGGTGCGGAGTATGCTTAGCAACTCTAATCTTCCTAAATCTTTGTGGAATGAAGTGTTGGAACAAAGTGGGTCTGACATGAACCTCTAATGTTTTAAGTGGTTTTGATGATAACAAAGTATTAAAATTACAATTGGAATTACTAATGATTATTCTAGTGTGCAGAACTACAAGTTAAAATTCATGCAGAAGCACTACGAATAATAGCAGAGAGGCCAGTTAAAACAAGCTCTGAAAGAACTAAACAGTCCATCAGAAGCTTAAAATTTGTGTTGGTAAAGGAAGTGCTTCTGAGGACAAATGAAGGTTCTCAAGGACTCAGAAGCTACAAAACCTCAAGAAGCTATGACACCAGCATCCGAAGCAAAAGGAATTTACGTCACTCAAGAACTGACATAATCAGAACCAATGATTGAATAACAATCTACTTCAAGGCTCTGTCACGTCCACAGGAAGGAATATTCGTTAGTACAACGTCAACCTTATCCATATGTGGAGCGCATTTGAGGATCGTACTATTGTACTATTATTACTCAAAATGGATGAGTGATAATTCAAATAGCAAGGTAGTGGAATGCGATATCTTTGCCAAAGAAGGCAACTACAGCTATCACAATTGTACGAGTATTTTCCAGCTGGCACATCTCTCTCTGCAACGGTCATCATCTTCCTCCAAGTATAAATAGAAGACTCAAATGGAAGAAATGACTACTGTTCCATTAACACTATTCTGTTACTACGTTCAAAGACTAAGAAGCATTCTGACACCATAATTTCAATCTGTCATTCTAAGTCTTAGAACAATTTGAGTTGTATTTTGTAAACACCTCTGATAGTATATCAAGTGTCCCTAAACATTCATTCTTAGATTTTAAGTTTGTTTGTGAAGTCTCTTGTTAATTGTAACTTGAGCATTTGAGAAGTCTCTTGCAAGTGTGCTTGAGCAAAGTGTAATCTTGTGAAGATTATAGTGAAAAGCTCTTGTTGAAAACAAGGGGACTGGACGTACCTTCAATTTGTGAAGGGAACCAGGATAAATTTCTGTGTCTATCTTTTCTTTTCTCTACGTCTCTTTGAATTTGTTTTAATATCCGCTGCATATAATTCCTTAAGAACCAAAAAGTTTTAATTTTCTAAAACACAATTCAACCCCCCCCCCCCTTCTTGTGTTTTTCCACCTTCAATTGGTATCAGGAGCTGGGCTGTTGCCTAACTCTCACCTATCAGTGAAACAGTTAAGATTCAGGAAGGAAAAACATGTCTGCTGAGAAAGGAAACAATAGCAACAACAACAACAACAACAACAACGTGAACTATGACTATGATTCCAATTCTAAAGACAGAAGGTCTTCTGACAAAGTTCCCTTTTTCAATGGAACTGAGACTGGTTATCCATTCTGGAAAACCAAGATGTACAGTCACATCATGGGGATTGATTGTGATCTGTGGGACTTGGTAGAAGATGGAGTCAATTTTGAAAATATGGATTTGGAAGGAATAGTTAGCTCCAAAGACAGAAAGGCTTTTACACCGACTCAAAAGCTGGAGTATAAGAAGCACCATAGTGTAAAAGGGATGATGACAAATGCCATCTCTCATGATGAGTACTTGAAAATTGGAGATAAGAGAACGGCTAAGTCTATCTGGGATTCTCTTAAATCCAAGTATGAAGGAAATAAACAAGTTAAGGAGGCCAAGGCCAACTTGTTAGTACATCAGTATGAATTATTTAAAATGAAGGACGGAGAGGACATTGAGACAATGTTCTCTAGGTTTCAAATTCTTGTTTCTGGACTTCAAGTTTTAAATAAGAGCTATACGGAAGCTGATCATGTAAGGAAAGTACTCAGAAGCTTGCCGCCAAAGTGGAGACCAAAAGTAACAGCGTTTCAGGAATCTAAGGATTTAGATACTGTGTCTCTTGAAAGCTTGGTTAGTTCTCTAAAGAGTCATGAGATGGAACTCATGACTGATGAATCGACTAAGAAGCTAAAAGGGATAGCCCTAAGCACCAAGAGTTCCTCTAAGGCTCTGAAGGCGAAGGTTATAGTATCTGATGAAGAAGCTTCTGAAGAAGGTCACGAGATGGACTCTGATGAAGAAGAAGAAATGGTTCTAATGGCTGCAAAAGTATCACAATGGGCTAAGAGAAGCAAGAAGTATGCTGGTAAGTTTGGAGGTTCTTCCAAAAAGGTTGGTGCTTCTAAGGATAAGAAGGAAGAACAAAACAAATGCTTTAAGTGCAACAAACCAGGACACTTCATTGCTGACTGCCCAGAGAATCTGAGTAAAACATCCAAGAGAACCTCTAACAAAGAAAGATACAAAAGTAAGCTCAAGAAGGGGTTCCTTGCCACTTGGGATGATTTGGATCAGGAATCAGATTCTGATGGGCAAGAAGAAGCAAACCTAGCATTAATGGCAACCACTTCTGATCAAGAGAACTCTGAGCACGAAGCTGACTCAGACTCAGAAGATGAAGATGAGGTACTTGCTAAACTTTCTCGTTCTGAATTAATAGATTCCTTGAAAGATGCCTTAAAACTTTTAACCAAAAAGGCAGGTGAATGTAAGGTCCTTAAAAAGGCCTATAACAACCTGACCGAAAAGGCAAATGAAATAATTGAGCAAAATGAGTCTCTAAAATCCAGAAATGAATTTATGGAAACTCATTACATTCTTGATGATAAGGTTCCTCCAGAACATGAATTTGCTCTTCAGGAATTCCTTATCAATGGAATGAAAAGAAGCAAAATAGCCTCTTTGATTTATCATGTAAGTAGAAATAGAGGTGAAGGTCTTGGATTTTCACGTTTTAAAAATGATCCATTATCTTCAAAATCCTCTAATATAGATAAATCAAAACCTAAGGTTGTCTTTATAAAGAGTCAATCAGAAGTTCTAAATGAGTCAGCTTCTGATAGAACATCAAAGCCAGAGGCTTCAAAGTCAAAAGCTCTGAAGGATAAAACCTCAGAACCTAAGATTTTTAAGTCTCAAGCTAATGTTAAATCTAGAGAAGCTCTGACTCATTCAAGAGCAAAGCTCAAGAGCTATCCTAAACCCAAAACTTTTTTAACAAGGGTGGATAACTCTAGAGGCTCTGATAGGCCCTTCAAACAAAGACCACCTAGGCCTGTGAAGACTAACACACAAGGACCCATAAAGATATGGGTACCAAAGTCTCAAATAATATTTGTTTCAGGTTTGCACACCAAGAAGGCCAAAGCAGCAATGCTGGTACCTGGACAGTGGCTGCTCACGTCATATGACGGGAGAAAGGCATATGTTCCAAACCCTGACTCTGAAAGAGGGAGGTACTGTGGGGTTTGGAGGAAACCAAAAAGGGAAGATCATTGGTACATGTATAGTTGGTAATTCTTCTCTTTCAATTAAAAATGTTTGGTTAGTTGATGGCCTCAAACATAATCTGCTTAGCATTAGTCAATTTTGTGATAGCGGATTTATTGTTAAATTTGATAAAGAGGCATGTACAGTAATCAATGACTCTGACAAGTCCATATTGTTTAAAGGATTAAGAAGAGGTAATGTTTATAAGGTGAATCTGTCAGAACTCACTGAGCAGAAAATAGTTTGTCTTCTATCTCTGAATGATGAAAAGTGGGTCTGGCACCAACGCTTAGGTCATGCTAACTGGAGATTAATCTCTAAGCTTAGCAAACTAAAGTTGGTTAAAGGCCTGCCAAATCTTAAATATCATTCAGATGCTCTGTGTGGTCCTTGTCAGATTGGCAAAATTTCAAAAACTTCTTTTAAGCCTAAAAACATTGTCTCTACCTCAAGACCTTTAGAACTACTTCACATTGATTTGTTTGGTCCAGTAAGTACTGCCTCAATCAATGGGAAGAAATATGGATTAGTCATTGTTGATGATTACAGTAGATGGACTTGGGTAAAGTTTCTAAGAGTGAAAGATGATGCATATGATGTGTTCAGCATCTTCTGCACTCAAGTGCAAAACGAGAAAGGTCTCAAAATCTTAAAGGTAAGAAGTGACCATGGTGGTGAGTTTGAAAACGAACCATTTGCAACTTTTTGTGAAGATCATGGCATTGTCCATGAGTTCTCTGCTCCTAGAACACCACAACAAAATGGTGTTGTAGAGAGAAAGAACAGATCTTTACAAGAGATGGCAAGAACCATGATGCATGAGACAAAACTTGCTAAGCACTTCTGGGCAGAAGCTGTAAACACAGCTTGTTATATTCAAAATAGGATCTATATTAGACCTCTATTGAATCTAACAACATATGAACTCTTCAAAGGAAGGAAGCCCAACATCTCTTATTTTCATCAGTTTGGATGTACCTGTTACATTCTAAACAACAAGGCCTACAAAAGAAAATTTGATGCCAAAGCCTGTAAGGGAATCTTTATAGGTTACTCTGAACGCTCAAAGGCATACAGAGTGTATAATTCTGAAACTAACACAGTGGAAGAATCTATACATGTTAGATTTGATGATAAAGAGCCTGACAGTAAAATGTCAGAGCAAGATGATAGTTATGCAGGTGTTCCATACCAATACATCAATTCAGAACCTGAAAAAGCATCAGAAGCTGTTGAAGCTTCAGAAGCTGTATTGGAAGAAGATGCTGAAGAAGCATCTCAATTAGAAGCATCACAAGAACATGATGACACCTCAGAAGAAGACACTCAACCAAGTGCTGATGTTGATGAAGTTCCAAGAAGGAAGTTCAAATATAGATCATCACATCCAGAAGATCTAATTCTTGGAAACAAAGAAAGTCCAAGAAAGACAAGATCAGACTATCAACAACTTGATTCACTTCTGGGACTAATCTCAATGATAGAACCAAAGAATGTTGATGAAGCACTTACTGACGATGGATGGATTGTAGCTATGCAAGATGAGCTCAATCAGTTTCAAAGAAATGATGTATGGGATTTAGTGCCAAGACCAGCACATAAGAACATCATTGGAACCAAGTGGGTATTTAGAAACAAGATGAATGAACAAGGTGAAGTGGTAAGAAATAAAGCTAGACTGGTAGCACAAGGCTACAGTCAGCAAGAAGGTATAGATTTCACTGAAACATTTGCTCCAGTAGCAAGACTGGAAGCAATCAGGTTACTTCTTTCATATGTTGTTAACAATGGAATTACATTGTACCAAATGGATGTTAAGAGCGCCTTTCTTAATGGTGTTATTTCTGAAGAAGTATATGTTAAGCAACCTCCAGGATTTGAGGATGTGAAAAACCCTGATTATGTTTTTAAACTAAAGAAATCACTTTATGGTCTTAAACAAGCTCCTAGAGCTTGGTATGAAAGACTAAGTAATTTCTTATTAGAAAATGGTTTTCAAAAAGGACAAATTGACAATACATTATTCAGAAAGACATCTAAGAAAGATATCTTAATCATTCAAATATATGTTGATGATATTATTTTTGGTTCTACTAATGCTTCCTTGTGCAAGAGTTTTTCAAAGCTGATGCAGGATGAATTCGAGATGAGTATGATGGGTGAATTGAAGTTCTTACTTGGAATCCAAATTAATCAAGGAAAAGACGGCACTTACATTCATCAAAGCAAATATACAAAAGAGCTTCTGAAGAAGTTCAACCTTGATGACTGCAAGATAATGTCTACACCCATGCATCCTACCAGCAGCTTAAGCAAAGAAGAGATAGGAAGCAAAGTAGATCAGAAGCTGTATCGAGGTATGATTGGTTCTTTACTCTACCTTACAGCATCTAGACCTGATATTTTGTATAGTGTATGCTTGTGTGCTAGATTCCAGTCAGATCCTAGAGAACCTCACTTAACTGCTGTTAAGAGGATCTTTAGATATCTGAAAGGAACTACTAATCTAGGACTTCTTTATAAAAAATCCCTAGATAGTAAGCTAGTTGGATTCTGTGATGCTGACTATGCTGGTGATAAGATTGAGAGAAAATCCACTAGTGGAAATTGCCAATTCATTGGTGAGAATCTCATATCTTGGGCTAGCAAGAGACAAACAACTATTGCTTTGTCTACAGCAGAAGCAGAATACATCTCAGCTGCTAAATGCTGCACACAGCTTCTCTGGATGAAATATCAGTTGGAAGATTATAACATAGCTGAAAGTAGTATTCCACTATATTGTGACAATACTGCTGCTATTCATTTGTCTAAGAACCCTATTCTACACTCTAGAGCTAAACATATTGAAATAAAACATCATTTTATAAGAGATCATGTTCAAAAAGGTACAATAAATATTCAATTCATTGATACTGAACATCAATGGGCTGACATATTTACTAAACCTTTAGCAATTGAAAGATTTGATTTTATCAAAAAGAATTTGAACATGCACTATATCTCTGAAGAAAATTAGCTCTGAGAAGTAGAATAAAATTTAGCATCTGAAGCTCTATCAGAACCTCTAATAATTTAGAGTCTCTTTTGAGAAGCTCTAAATAATACGGGTTCTGAAGGGTAGTAGGTTCTGAAGGGTCATACACAAATGATTGTAGTTCTGAACTTTTGGAAATGAAACGTTCAGTACTATTAAGTGTACAACAGTTGTCAATACACGCGTCAGCTATGATTAAACTCTTTCAACACGTGTCTAGATCCTGACGGGCAGAGAACAGTTAATGATGATTATGGCAGTTAAACATATTATTTAATTTTTTAAACTGCTCGCGCTCCCTCCCAATGTTTATTTTCTCTGTGTATGTGTGCTAGTTACTATTCATAAGTCACTTCACTCACATTGCACAACTTTTTACACGCAATCACTACCTACACAACCCTAGACCTTACAGAAAAATCCCAATCTTCATCTTCTTAATTCTCTGAAACAATGGCTGCTCGTTTATCAAACGAAATCATCCAAGAACCCTATAATCCTTCTCTACCACCTATCATTGATCTTAACTCTGATATCGTCTACGAACATCATACTACTGACGCTGGCCCAGATGCTTATGATTTCTTCACTGAGAAGTTCGTTGATTTTGAGAGTTTGAAAGCAAATGGTATAGACATTCAATACTTGTTTGACAATCAAAAATGGCAAAACTACTTCGAAATGCTCAATGGCTTCGTATACTACGACATAGTGAAGTATTTCTGGCAGAAGGCTAAAGTGTACGATAGAGCAAGTGCTGATAAAGAATACAAGGATATGGTTGAGAAGAACAAGGAATTACGAGGAAAAACAAGAACGGAACTTGGTCTTAAACCTTATAGAGGAAGGGAAATTAGGTCAAACATTTTGGGAATCAATGTTGTGATAACTCAGGCACACATTGCTAAGATTCTGGGTTTAGACAACAAAGGAGAAGATATAGAAGTGTATGATAAGAAAAGCAAGTATTTGGATTCAATTCATCAGGACCTCTTCAAATCTGGATGCTCCAAAAGGGATTTTGGAAAAATCATGAACATGAAGCACACATTTGAATTTGCTTTCAGAATGTGTTTATCTACCATCTTCACCAGAAAAGGTGGATTGGATACCATCTCCATTCCTCACAGACATTTCATTTGGTTCTTATTCAAGAGAGTGAAAGTCAATTTGGCTAAGATACTGTTTGATCACATGTGTCTTACCATCAATGAGGGCAGAACAAAAATACCATCAGTCATTCATCATCCAAGATTGATTTCAGAACTGATAAGGCAAACCAAACTCACAGATATTGTGAGTGCCAAAGAGAAGCTTAGAGTTTTTCAAACTGCTAAGTATGATGCATCAGTTTTGGTCCACATGAAGAGAAAGACCAAGGAAGAAATCATTTCAGTAAAATCACCTCTACAACAAGTGTACGAGAAGTACTTCTGGTGTGATGGGTTTCCCACCATCTCAGAACATGATAATGATGAGGTGATTAAGAACTTCCTTGAGTCAGTGAGAAGAGACACTGGAGTAAGTGTTCCCAGGAAAATGGTTGTAAGTGTTCCTAATTGGGATATCTTCAAGGGACCAAGAGAAATTACAAGAAACAGAAGAAAGCCAAGAACTACTGAGCAAGAAATGATTGATGAAGGCTCTGATGATCAAGAGCATATTAGTGCTGATGAGATTGAGGAAGGTGCTGGAGATATGATGACTGAAGATGTTCAGAAGGAAAAATGGACAAAGAAAAGGCATGATAGGCCTTCAGCTTCTGAGGAAGATCAGAACCTTGCTAAGCCTGCAAAGAAATTAAAAGTCAGAGCCTCTAAACCAAAAGGTAAGATCTCTGAATCTAATACTTCTAGCATTCCTGTAGCTCAGGTTATTGGTTCTGAACCTCAACCCTCTATTGCTAAACCATCTACTTCTCAACCTCCTTCATCTAACACTGTACCTAATCAAACTCAACCCATAGACTACACTGTACCTCTTAGTGTAGTTTTACCATCTGTCAAACCATCATCATCATCTTCATCAGATACCAGCACTGCCTCTGATGAGTTAATTGCTACACTCATCAGAAAATCTAACCTAAAACAAAAGAAAACTCTTACACCAAAGAGAACCTCTTTCAAGAAAACCACAAAGAAAACCACCATAAAGCCCATTCATCTCTCTTCTGATGAAGAACCTACTATCTATGTAGACACCACCATTCTCAATCAACCCACAAATCAAGATTCTGTCCTAGAACATCTTGAACAACACATGTGTGGTGTTGCATTTACCAACTCAAACCCAAATTCACCACCTCAATTTCCATCCATGAATCTCACAAATAATTCACCCGTCCATGAAACACAAAACACACAGGTCATTCACACACCCCCTCCCTCACTTGATCACATCTCACATGTGAATCCACCTACATTCACCCCTATTCAGAATGAGTCAATTGCTCATTCTGAAGAACAACAAAAATCACCTCATTCATCACCTATCAATGTCATGACTGAACAACAACATCAATCACCTCCACCTGAAGTATACTCTAATGAATCATCTCCTTCACTTTCTCCACCACCTGTCTATGGTCCACTCAACAAACCTCTAGTTCTAGAAGAGGTTCTTGAGATCTTCAAAAACATTACTGAGGCTGAACATCAAATATTCAAGGATTCCATCAATCTTGATGATGATATCATACCTCCAAATCTCAGTAAAATAAAAATCATAAACCTCAAACGTAAACAACCTGAACCAACCATTCCTTTTGACCCATCCTTACCCTTTTTCAATTCTGACTCTGAACCCAATCTTGAGCTGCTACATAATGCTATAGGTATTAGACTTAAGAGGTTCAAACAAAGAGAGGAAGAAGCTCTTATCTTCCCTTCTGATATAGATGCTGATGTCAGGGAATTAGAGTACTTATTTGGTAAATCTTTAAGGATTCTCAGCACTCATCTGAAGGATAAGATTAAGGGTAGAGGAGCAAACACTGTACGGGAATTGTTTGAAATTGTTGAGAAGCTAAACGCTCCAAGGCTCACATCTTACAACCATGATAATGAGCAGGCTCGGATAGCTGCTGAAGTTGAGAAGAAAAGACTAGAAGAGATTGAGTATAAAAGGCTAGCTGTTCAAGAAGCTCTCAGAGTGGCAATTGAAATGGGAACTCACATTGCCACTGTTGAGACAAACAAGATTTTATCTGATCAAGCAGTAGCAGAAAAACTTCAAATGCAAGAGTTCATAACAGTATTTGAACAAGGAGACACTGTTATGGCTGATCAGTCTCCTATAATTGAAGAATCTGATAAGGGTAAAAAGGCTATTGTTGATACAACTCCTCCTATCTCTCCCAAGAAAGAAAAGGGTTCTCCATCGTCAAATATTGATCCTGCTGTTCAAAAGGAATTGGATTCTATCAGAACTGATTTAGCTGAAGAAATCAGGAATGAGATAGATGAACTCAGGATTGACCTCACAACGGATCTACGAGCAGATTTAAGGGCAGACTTTAGGGCTGACATTACTGCTTCTGAGGAAAACACACGCAGAAAAATGGATGAAATGATGGCAACCCTTCTGCAAGCTATTAAGGATATTAAGAAGCCATAACCTCTATTTGTGCACATAACTTTGTTTCTTGTTATTGTTCTTATTTATGGTTCTTATGTAACTTTGGATAATTTTTATCTTTTGAATTCAAAGTCTTTATTATCCATATTTGTGTATTTATTTACGTGCTTGTGTGCTTTACCTTTGATTTTCACTGACTCGCTCCTTAATATACCCTGATATTGTCTGGTACTCTTGTGGGTTCTGGCTCCAGTGTAAGGTGCTGAAGAGCATCTTGGTTTTCTAACTAATATTTTAGGATTTTCAAAACCTAAGAGTCCCCCACATCAGTACTCCTGCTTACTCATGAAATAGCTTCTTAGTATTATGGCCTGTTCAATAGCCGGGGCATCTACGATTACTTAAAAAGTATCCTAGTTTAATACTGTATGAGGCGTGTCTGGTAACTGGTGTTCTTACAATAACCATGTGGTATATAAAAAGAAAGCAAGCTTAAAAGAAAGAGATAGGTAGAGGAACAACTTTTATTATTAATAGAAAGATTCTTTATTACATATGATTACATCTAGCCTAAGGCTTAGATTTAGAAGCCTCTGATTCTATACTCTTCAGTTTCTCTTTGAGAAGAGATAGTGCTTCATCAGCAAGCTTCTGAACCTCAGCTGGATAATCTGCTAGATTATCTTCATATGTCCATAAGAACTCTTCCAGATCAGAGCCCAATTCTTCCTCCTCTGACTCTGTTAAAATAAGTTCTTCCTTGTTTCTCTCATATCGTAGCCTGTTTTCTTCGCAGCGCCAGGGCTCTGCTTCCTTCTTGCTCTTGTCTTTTGAGCCTGAAGCATCTTTGGTAACCTGTTTTTCCATTGTATGTTTGTTTTTGGAAATGACTTGATTACTCTGAATGGGTAAAATGAGAGGAATCATCCATTATTTATAGTACCTTCAAGATATCTTGTCAGTAGGATAATCAATGCCATTCATTGAATGCGTTTGGTTGTCACTGCATTCTTGACTTGACTACCTTGTTTGGCACGTTGACTACTTGGTTTTCAGTGTCTTTTTGACTGATGCCAAAAGGGGGAGTAAGAGTAGCGTTAAAATTAATGTTGATTCATTCATATACTGCTCAATCTGAAACTGTAATGTTAAATGCATAATGAATCAATATTTATCCATTATGATTCTTTCTCATTCTGAACGATTATTGAAAGGGGAGAAAATTTGAGAACCTGAAATAAAGTTCATAGACAATGTCAGAAGAGCTTGCAAACCGCTTCTGAGCATTATCAGACTCTAAGAAGCAAAGCTTACAAAACTATGCTTCTGAGAGTTAAATATGAAAATCTATTTCAGGTTAACAAATTGACTCTTAAACTGTTTTAATTAATTATGGATAAGACTTAGGGGGAGCTTACAAACCTACCCTTATGGATTATCAGACTCAGGGGGAGATTGCAAACCTTGAAACCTGAAGTCAACATAATTGAATTAAATCAACAACAATTGAATTTTAATGCTTTAGTTTGTCATCATCAAAAAGGGGGAGATTGTTGGAACAAAGTGGGTCTGACATGAACCTCTAATGTTTTAAGTGGTTTTGATGATAACAAAGTATTAAAATTACAATTGGAATTACTAATGATTATTCTAGTGTGCAGAACTACAAGTTAAAATTCATACAGAAGCACTACGAATAATAGCAGAGAGGCCAGTTAAAACAAGCTCTGAAAGAACTAAACAGTCCATCAGAAGCTTAAAATTTGTGTTGGTAAAGGAAGTGCTTCTGAGGACAAATGAAGGTTCTCAAGGACTCAGAAGCTACAAAACCTCAAGAAGCTATGACACCAGCATCCGAAGCAAAAGGAATTTACGTCACTCAAGAACTGACATAATCAGAACCAATGATTGAATAACAATCTACTTCAAGGCTCTGTCACGTCCACAGGAAGGAATATTCGTTAGTACAACGTCAACCTTATCCATATGTGGAGCGCATTTGAGGATCGTACTATTGTACTATTATTACTCAAAATGGATGAGTGATAATTCAAATAGCAAGGTAGTGGAATGCGATATCTTTGCCAAAGAAGGCAACTACAGCTATCACAATTGTACGAGTATTTTCCAGCTGGCACATCTCTCTCTGCAACGGTCATCATCTTCCTCCAAGTATAAATAGAAGACTCAAATGGAAGAAATGACTACTGTTCCATTAACACTATTCTGTTACTACGTTCAAAGACTAAGAAGCATTCTGACACCATAATTTCAATCTGTCATTCTAAGTCTTAGAACAATTTGAGTTGTATTTTGTAAACACCTCTGATAGTATATCAAGTGTCCCTAAACATTCATTCTTAGATTTTAAGTTTGTTTGTGAAGTCTCTTGTTAATTGTAACTTGAGCATTTGAGAAGTCTCTTGCAAGTGTGCTTGAGCAAAGTGTAATCTTGTGAAGATTATAGTGAAAAGCTCTTGTTGAAAACAAGGGGACTGGACGTACCTTCAATTTGTGAAGGGAACCAGGATAAATTTCTGTGTCTATCTTTTCTTTTCTCTACGTCTCTTTGAATTTGTTTTAATATCCGCTGCATATAATTCCTTAAGAACCAAAAAGTTTTAATTTTCTAAAACACAATTCAACCCCCCCCCCTTCTTGTGTTTTTCCACCTTCATGAAGCACTAAAGACGGCTGTGTATATTCTCAACCGGGTTCCATCTAAGGCTGTCCCAAAGACACCTTTTGGATTATTTAAGGGTTGGAAACCGAGTTTGAGACATATGCGCGTTTGGGGATGTCCGTCGGAGGTGAGGATTTATAACCCACAAGAGAAGAAACTAGACCCGAGGACCATTAGTGGGTATTTCATTGGATATGTCGAACGGTCTAAAGGTTATAGATTTTATTGTCCATCTCACACAACTAAGATTGTGGAGTCAAGAAATGCAAAGTTTCTTGTAGATCACTTGATTAGTGGGAGTGATCAAATCGGGAACATAGTTTCTGTGCATGATCATATAGAGTCCAAACCTTCGGTTTCAAGTGACAGATTGGTTGTTGTTTACAATATCCCTCAAGTTCAAATGGATGTTGATCAACCACCAATCATTGAGATACCACAAAATGCTGATATTCTAGTAGATCAAATTGATCATCAAATGTCTGAAAATGATGAACAATTAGTTGAACAACATGATCCACAAGAAAATGTTGATTCAACATTAAGAAGGTCTACTAGGACAAGATAACCAGCTATTCCTAGTGATTACATTGTGTATCTACAAGAATCTGATTATATCATTGGAGTTGAGAATGATCCTGAAAACTTTGCACAAGCCATGAGTTGCAAAGAGTCAAATTTGTGGTACGATGTCATGATTGATGAAATGAATTCCATGAAAAACAACGGTGTTTGGGATCTTGTAGAGTTACCTAATGGGGTGAAGCCCATTGGTTGTAAATGGGTATTTAAAACCAAAAAGGATTCATTAGGTAACATTGAGAGATACAAGGCTAGACTCGTTGCTAAGGGATTCACTCAGAAGGAGGGAATTGATTACATGGAGACCTTTTCTTTTGTATCAAAGAAGGACTCTCTCTGTGTCATCTTGGCAATTGTTGCACATTTTGACCTTGAGTTGCACCAAATGGATGTGAAAACAGTCTTTCTTAATGGTGATTTGGAGGAGGTGGTTTATATGAAACAACCTGAAGGTTTCTCCTCTAATGATGGTGAGCAATTGGTTTGCAAGCTTAAGAAATCCATATATGTTTTGAAACAAGCATCCTGTCAGTGGTATCTTAAGTTCCATGGGATAATTTCTCATTTGGATTTGTTGAAATCCCCATGGATCAATCTATATACCAGAAGGTTAGTGGGAGCAAAATTTATTTTCTTTATGTGGATGTAATTTTACTTGCTACCAATGATAAAGATTTTCTACATGAGGTGAAACAATTCCTCTCTAAAATTTTTGATATGAAGGATATGAGTGAGGCATCTTATGTCATTGACATAAAGATCCATAGAGATAGACCTCAAAGGATTTTTGGGTCTATCTCAAGAAACCTATATCAATAAAGTTTTAGATAGATTCAGATGAAAGATTGTTCGCCAAGTGAAGATATCAGAGTAATCCGAGTATGGACCACTATTTCATGGAGAAGCACTAAACAAACTTTGGTTGCTACTTCTACTATAGAAGCCATGTTTGTCTTCTGTTTTGAGGCAACTTCTCATGGTGTATGGCTTTAAGAGTTTTATTTATAGGCTTAGAATCATGGATTCTATCTTTAGGCCTGTGAAAATTTTCTGCGATAATTCAGTTGTTGTTATGGCTAAGTGGAAGTCGAAGTAAGCACATCAACATTAAGTACTTAGCCATTAGAGAAAAAGTAGTGGTCATTAAGCACATTAGCACTGAATTAATTATCGTTGATCCTTTGACTAAGGGCATGCCACCACTAAAATTCAAGGATCATGCAGAAAATATGGGACTTGGTTCCTCTTTATGATTGTATACATTCAGTTTATTAATAAAACTCTTATATATTACGGTATTTTCTCATATTCATGCGCGCACTTCAGTTTTGAGAAAATACATTTCATGTTGGACCAAGAATAAACATATGGTTTATTCATTAAGTTTTATTGTTACCACATTAAGTGTATACTTGAGAAATTAAATATGTTGTAATACATAGATGATAATACTCGCGTTTAAGAGGAACTGTCGCTATGATTCACATATTTGTTTCTTAAGGAAGGTACTTGCTGACTCATTTAGGCCAATAATTAGGCCCTATGGACCAAGTGGGAGAATGTAATAATTTGATGGTTTTATTTTGTAAATTATTATTAATAAAACCTCATTTTGATGGTCCATAGGTTATGGATGTTTTGGTTTTCAAGAGTCACAAGATTAATGATAATAATATTTGTGGTAATGGGTTCTTAATTCTTGATGGTAGAATTAAGGCTATATAAAGTAGTCTTTGGTCCCTAAGCTTGTTCATCCCACTATTCAGAAAACATATACACCATCTATATTGTGGAGAGTAAGAGCTTGGAAGACTCAAAGAGTAGTGATTGTGATTCATAACACTATAACAATGGCTGAAGGTAAACTCTTAATTTCTATTTTCCGCATTTGGTTTATTGATCTTGTTGTTCTTTTATTAGCAGGAACACATGATCAATAGAATTTAGTCTTACATCTACTTGTAATTTTATTGGTTTTGACTAATGCACAATTCTTGCACTTGCTCTTGATTTCATGTTCTTTTTATCTAGGTGTCTATATGTCCTAATTCTTTTTATCTTGCAAATATGCATGATTTTTAGTAGTATTTTATTGAAATAATTAATATTTTATTCAACTTTTTAGAAATATTAGTTAATTTTAAAAAATTTAAAAATACCTCTGTATTAGATAATTAGCGAATGGAAAAAAAAATAAATTCTAAAACTTTTGAAGATTTCACGCCTTCCTCCCCATTCCATCAGTTTAAAAAAAAAAATCAAATTTTCTCCAAAAAAACCTTCAAAATGCAAAACCCACTTCAAATCCACTATTTTCTTTGGTTTGTGATTGAAATTCTCTAAAAAGTTAAGATAAAAGCCAACAAACAAGAGATAAGTACACATTTGCGCATATTAATTGTCATGATTTTTTTTTTTCATAATTACCCTTCTTTATATATATATGGCAAATGCTAAATAGTACTTCCGGGATACTCTTTAAGCCTTTAAATAGTAATGTTTTATAAAAGAAATTATGAAATGTGTGAAGTCAACGCATTGAGAATTGAAATGTTCAACTTTTTGAATAAATTTTTTCCTTAAATGGAATCCTTAAAGAATGCCCCGGGGCACTGTTTAGCAAGACCCTATATATATTCAAGATAATTACACATGAATTAAAGGTAGAACGACAACAAAATTTTAATTGTTATTCGTAGTTTTTCTTATTTCTTTCTAGAAAATCTTTTAATTTGCTACCTTGTTCCGATATTGTATATATATTTGTTGATCCAATTATTTGTTGTGTTTTATGGTTCAGAAATGGACCGAGTTAAAGAAAGGAGGGGTTAATCGGCCACTATGTCTGCAAGTCAGGAACATGCACGACAACAAGAACTTCAATAGTGTGTGTAACATGAGCCTCAAATGGATGAGCAAGATGAGGCTGTCACCGAATTTTACATTCAGGGGGTTGAGTAGGGTTTGCTAGAAGACTAGAACACAAACTAATATAATAGCTCATAGAATAATGACCTGTTTGGATTAATTTATTTTTTAGCTTATGCAAAATAATTTATATAAATAAATAAGCTTATATGTACTATTTATAAGTTTGTTTAGGTATTTTATGAAATAATAACTTACAAAGATACAATTTTTTCTATTGAGAACTTATAGCTATCTCAAGCTTATGATTTGATTTCACATTGTACTTAGAATGTTATCTTTAATAAAAGGCCAAATGCATATGTAGATCTTTAAGTTTTGTATTTGTATCAGATATGTCCTTTAAGTTTTTTTTTGTATCATCTAGGTCCTTCTATTATATTCTGTTACAAAAAAAAAAGATGACGTGACCGTTAACTTGACGACGTGGAATGACCTAGTTGTCACATAAATACAAAAAGAACAAATCCAATAATTTGTTTTCTTTGAACACATCATTTTTTTGGTCACAAAAAGATCTAAATGATTCATTTTAAAAACTTAAAAGGACTTATTTAAAACAAAACAAAAAAAACTTAACGGACTTACATATACATTTGACCTTAATAAAATTATATGAGCTTTCAATGAAAAAAAATTCACATTTGTTACTGTATTTTGATGTATTTGAAACGATGATGTAGGGGTCTCCTAGAGTATTTTGTTGGTCTAATTTAATGACATTTTTTGCGTATCCATTTAAGTATATGGCCATATATTTTGTAGACTATATGGGTGCAATTTCGGGCTCAAAATTTAAAGACCCGAGTTTTGCCGGGTTCGGAAATCTGCATTGAGCCGGATTAATTCTCATTCCACCCTCCACATCTCTTTTTCCCCCTTTAAATTTCCCTTTTTGCCCCTATTTTTAAACTTCAGAATACATTTTTTGATTTTTTTTTGTCTTGAACACAAACTTCGTAACGTATTTTCCGAAATTTTTGATGAATTTGAACTAGAAAAACTTCGGTAAACACGTTCCGAAGTTTTTTATCAAGGGTAAAATCGGAAAATTGGAGGGTTAAAAAGAGTCATGAGGGGGGAGAAGAGAATTTTTAATTAAGCCGTTCAATTAAATGGTCCAGTTTATGAGGCCATACTTTTTTTGGGCCTTTCAGTTTGAACCTAAAAAATGATAAGAGAGTTTACTTCTCAAGCCCCGTGAGTTTTACATGCTCCCCCGGCCTTCCAATACTATCCACTCGCAATATAAGATACGAGTGTGTAAATAGTAAAAATTGGGGGAAAAACAGTTCACATCCTAGAATGCCAATGCGAACTTTTTAAAATATAATATTTTTGTATCTCTCGCCCCCTATTTTTTCAGGTTCGTATTTTAGGATGCGATTTTTTTTTTCCAGATTTGGCGCATCCTGAGTTGGCTACTTAAGTAGTATCGGGATATTTTTAAAATTTTCGGGAGCGAGAAGAAAATCTCTAATAATAAATGTCAACCTTCCTAGGTTGTTGGAAAGAAATGGAACAAATTGACAAAACCATGAAAATTAAAAGAAAATTTAAAAACATCAAGTTCTCAATTTTAGCTTTATTTTTATTTTGAGGATTTTATCTTGTCAGTGGGTTTGAGTTTGCTCAATTTTTATCCAGGGTAACCAATTTTTTTTATCCTCTATTTGTTATCTATTTAGAAAAGAGATAGACATAAGTGAAAGATTAATGAGATTCACTAATAGGTCCATCTATAAAATGGGTCCTATTAATCTCCACTTATGTTTAACATAATTGAAAGATTAATGAGATTCACTAATAGGTCCACTTGAGTTTGTCTAATATGCACAACATTGCACATGTTATAATAGTCAAAATGAGTAATATTTTATTGAAAACAACAATTATTTATTAAAAATTACACTTTTAATATAAATCGTACAAGTTTTAATACAAACTTATAAGTCACTTTAGGAGCTACTACCTCTGTACCAAATTATAAGACATCTGAAATTTTGAAGGCCTTTATTTTTAAGATTAATATATATGCACTATAAAGTATTTAAGATGATTCTATAAAGGTATATATAGAAACATTGTTGTTAAAATTCTGTTTTAACTCGTAAAATTGTCCAATTTTACGTTTTTAGGTATAGAAAACGTGTTAAACTGGATGTAAACTTGTTTTCTGGTAAACTCGAAAAAACAATTTTACAACGAGTTAACTCGGTTAAACTCGCTAAAATCATGTAAACTTGCGCGATTTTACATGTATTTGCGAGTTTACCTTTAAATTTCCAATTTTTTTTTGGCCCAATTTCTTTTTGGCCCATTTGTCAAAACAAACAATTTTCCCAACTTTTCTCACATCTACTTTCAATTAGTTTGGTATTTGGTTGAAATATTGAAAATCTTTCATCAATTGAAGAAGAATTGTATGATATTGAAGATGAATATAGCGATGAAGTAACCTTGTAAGAGAATTAAACTTTTGAAGAGTGTAACACTAGTTATTTTATGTATATTTTTAACTTTTTTTTTGGGTTAAATATGTTTTTAGTCTCTACATTTTGTGAAATTGCCAAGAATTGTCCCTACATTTTAAAAATGGTCAAAAAAAATTCCATAAGTTTTTCCCTATCAAGAATGGTCCATTCCGTCTATTTTTTCAAGGTCAGCTAATGGAATGCTTATTAGTGGACCCCACCATTTTAATTTTAGTCCATGCATTTTGCAAAATAGGCAAGAAATATTTTAAAAAATTATGGGAATTTTTTTAACTTTTTTAAAATATAGGGGTCATTCTTGCCTATTTCGCAAAATATTGGGACTAAAATTTAAATAGTGGGGCCCACTAATAATCATTCTGCTAGCTGGTGTAAAAAAAACAGACGGAAGAACCATTCTTGATATATAACGGAAAAACTTATGAGATTGTTTTTGACAATTTTTAAAATATATAGGGATAATTCTTGACAATTTCGCAAAATGTAGGGATTAAAAACATATTTAATCTTTTTTTTACCAATATTTTTAACTTCTTTACTACTTTAGAAACTTATGAATCTTCATTCTACCAAAAAAAGAAAACTTATGAATCTTCTTATTTTAGATTGTTATTTGGATGTTTATATTGATTTGGTGTGGTAATAATTTTGTATTTTATATGGTAATTCGATATTTTGAAATATTGACGTTTTTATAGTATTATATTAGATATATGCTATGTAAATAATAATTTTCATATTATTTTAATTTTTGGTAAACTCATACAATTTTACAATTCGAGTTTACCTGTCGAGTTTATCTAGCAAAACGAATTGAGGTTAAAACGTGATTCTGACAACCTTTGGATAGAAAATCATTATGACTATTGGGCCTAGGCCCTCTTTTTAATTAAAAAAAAAAAAAGAAAAGAAAATCATTAAGATTTTAACCGGTAAAATAGTTTGTATCCAAAATAGACTCAATTCCTTATGGGATATATATTCAATAAAAGATGACTTTTAAAGTCTTCACTAAGGGCTTAATGTTCAACTTTTGTGTTACATTGAATCAAACTGGAAAAGAATAACAAACGTGTTTTTATTGCTAATTCAATAGATGACCATTAATTAAGGTTGACATTCGATTTAGTAAAGTCTGCGGTCAATTGGATTGACTGGGCCTAACAATCTTGTGCAGACTTTTCGTTTTGGATAAGTATTTTCTACAATACTACTAAATAAGTTGATTTTTATATAGTCACTCTCTCCAACTTTAATTATAAGTAAATTTGTATTTTTCCTATTTATTGAATTACTATACCTGACAATAATTATAAATCAGATACATTAATTATTCAATAAATATGAAAATGGAAATTTGCTTATCATTAAACATGAAGGAGTAACTTTTTTTTTTGACTCAACCGAAAGGAGTAACTTAATACTACTCATTTGAACAATTTATACTGCTCAAGAGAAATTGAATAAGAAAAAGGTGAGTACTTGAAGACTACATTATTGGAAAAGAAAAATAATTAACAATATATTAAAAAATGAAAGAATAGTTTTTTAATCGATAAACGAAATTGCAAGTTATTGAAAACTCACACACATAAAATGGAGAAACATAATTTGAATCTTGATCATGACATCCAACCTAACAGTTTTGACATTTCTGTCGGTTAAACTAAATTTTGACATTGAAAAAAATAATTTATTTTAGAAAAAAATATATGTTTACAAACCATTCATTTATATTGTGACAGAGGAAGGCAAAAATATTTGTGAATTCTTCGATACACATATTATGTGGATATGTACTGATACATGAGATTGATGATTCTGATTAGTTTACAAATAGTATTTATTAATTTTGCAATATTAAATATTATTTGTGGATCAATCACAATCATGAATCATCCACCTAAATTGTGTACCAATATATATTCACATAATATATATACTAGAATATATACCAAAAATATTATTAATATATATACTATAGAGTGTATACCAAAAATATTATGAAGATATGTGTGAAGGGCCAATGCTATAGTGGTCCACCGTGGACAAGTGATTAAAACTATTATAACGAATACAAATTTTATAAAATCGATCGTTGGATTGAAAGTTTATAGCATATAGATCATTAAAAAAATTAAAAAAATTAAAAATCATTTGATATGCTATTGAGTCCGATCAAAATTAACGGTTTTAAAAAAAACACATAAACACTTAATTTTAATGGGTCTCAATAACATATCAAATGATTTTCAATTTTTTTTTAAATTTTATAGATAATCTATATGATATAAACTTTAAATTCAACAATCAATTTTATAAAATTCATATTCATTATAGTTTTGTTCACAATTGATCTACCATAGACCACTATCTTCGTAGTCATATTAGAATTTGTCACGTGGGAAGTGGTGTTAGTAAGAAGAGATATGTATGGAAGAATTAATGATAGGAATATTCTAACACTGTAGAGAGGGCGGCAATGGCATATAAAAATGCGTTTTATCCTATAGTACACTTTCAAACATTTAATCACGACCAAGCATTTTCCGAACCTAGACTAACTCATCTATGTTGTTATCATTTTCCTTGAACTCAGCTTATGTCAATATTTTATTTAAATAAATACCATACAACTTGCATGTTACAATGTTACAACTCTCCTTGCAACTAAAACCTGACTATGACTTTTCTTGCCGTTGCAGCCCCTAGTTTACAACTTGTCCAAATGGCATAAAATTATTTTTAAATTTTAAATAATAAATACTACTCAGATCAATCCTTGTAAAAAGAAAGAGTGAGGGAGGGAGAATGGATCACGGGAAATGGGTTTCATGACTTCAGGTGCTAAACCCAATAATATGGGCCCCAATTAACAACCAATAATTGTTTTGACAAAAAATAACAACCAATAATATCATTACTTTAAATATCTCTATTTTTTTTTTTTTAAAAAAGACTAATATTAGTAGTATGGAAAATACTAAACAATGCCCCCGGAGCAATGATTAAGCATATTAAAATAGAAATTTTATCTATAAATATGTGCATTCAACACATTGAAAATGTAAAAAATTGTTTTCTCACTATTCAATTTTTCTTTTATTTCCTTTTTTGGTATGCTTAATCATTGCCTTGGGGGTACTGTTTAGCATGACCCTATTAGTATTAATCAATATTGTTGATAATTGTTACTCCTACTTGTTAGTAGGAAAATATAACAAATTCCCTTAAAAGTTGTTTAAAGAATTCCATAATTTCTTGTTCCGGACATAATTTTAAAAATGAGGAGGATGAGTCGCAGTGATAGTGAATCGGTGAAAAGAATACTCTAAGGAGAAAGTAGAGGCTTGAACCACCGCAATGGAGGGGGTGGGGGTGCAAAAGCCACTTTAATGCTCAAGTCAATATAAATTTGAGGTGAATGTTAGGTTAGATTAAGATATGTCTAATAAAGTAGTAAAATGTTTTTTTTTTGACAGAAAACATACTTCATTAAACAACTAAAGTTACAGCAGAAGCAAAGTTAGCTTGAGTTGGGACATACCCCGACCAAGTTCTACAACCAGCTAGTTTTGACAAATTAACTAAACTATGAGCAACAACATTTAAATTACGCTTAACAAACATTACATTATATGATTGAAAAGCTAGAAGCAATTCTCTACAATCCTGAACAGTACGATCAATAGTAGCTACATAAACCTTTGAGTTGATACACTTCACAACAACTTCAGCATCAAACATAATAGTCACAGTTTGTCAATTTATTTCCTTTGCAGTTTGCAATCCCCATCGAATACCAAGCACTTCGGCAAGAAGCAGATCAATTTCAATGTTTTCTTTCCGGCAAGCAGAGATGTAAATTGAGTTGGGTTGATCATAAGCAACCAAACCCTAACCAGTTGAACCATTTGAAAAACAACATGCATCAACAAAGATAATATAATTTTCAATCCTAACAACATGATTCTCGGACAACATTTGGGGAAGGGCATGAATATGACTCAAAGCATTTGTGGAATTTAAGTTTAGGATGTAAAAATTGACTTTAGTGACTAGTTCAATGGGGTTTGGAGTTTTAAGATTAAAAACACAATCATTCCTATAATCTCAAAGTTTTCATAAAATTATGCAGAGAAGTTGTGCACCCATTTTCTCACTGCAAGTTAACCCTATAAGGAGCCATTGGGTTGTGGTCATGGATGGGGAAATATGAGCTCCTAGTGGGGAAGAGAACCAAGTAACTTTAGCAAAATCACATAAAAGGAACAAGTGATCCATGGACTCCACCTCATTATGACAAATGAGACAAATTGGTTCTAAGAGAATTCATTTCTTCAACAAATCCTCTCTAGTAGGCAGAATATTTTTAGAGAGCCTTCACAAGAAAGTTTTTATTTTATTGGGAACCGAAGTTTTCCAAATTTCCTTCCACAATTGCTTAAGATGAGAGGAGGAAGACTCAACCATGTTAGAATTACATTGGTCCTTCAAGAGATGGTAAGCTGAACGCACATAGTATTCTCCATCTTTTTCCCAATGCCAAATGAGCTTATCTTCCGGAGATCTCTAGGAGATTGGTATATTGAGAATTTGTTTTGCTTCAGAATGATTGAAAGTAGAAGAAATCAAAGCTCTATCCCATTGCTTCGTATTCGAGTCAATTAAATTACAAACCAAAGCATGTTCTTCCAAGTTCACAATTAGGCTCCTAATTTTAAAATCAAACTGCCGCGGAAGCCATTGATCCTTCCAAATCTTAACCTTCAGCTCATTCCCAATTCTCCATCTTGTACCTTTTTCCACAACTTCTTTTGCACTCAAGATAATTCTCCACGCATAGCTTGGTTGAAAACCGCTTTTTGCCTCAAGGAAAGAACTACGATGAAAATATCTACTTTTGAAGACTCATTCCAAAAGAGAGTTCTTTTCTTGCATGAGTCTCCAACAATGCTTACCACGAAGTGCTTTGTTAAAGTCTTTGAAACCTCTAAAACCCAGTCCACCTTTCTGTTTTGCTTTTGACAAACGGTCCCATGACATCAAATGAATCTTTCTCTTTTCATCTTTTGAACCCCACCAGAAACGAGCTAGCAAAGCTTCAATTTCTTGACAGCAACCATCAGGAAGCTTGTAACAACTCATTGTGTAGTTTGGCACAGCTTGAGCAACTGCCTTGATCAAAACCTCCTTACCATATATGGACAAGAAACTCTCCTTCCAGCCTTTTACCTTCTTCTAAACTCGGTCAACAACAAGGGAGAAAGTAACCTTCTAAGACCTTCCAAATACCACCGGTAAACCGAGATACGTACTTATGGTGAGTATCCATCATATTTACTTCCATCCTGTTACGGGTCATGATTTTATCAGCATCTAGTACATTTTGACTAAAGGATACCTCAGACTTGTCTAAATTCACTAATTGACCCGAAGCTTATTGATAAGTAGAAAATACGTGAAAAATTGAGTCTACTTCTTCTAAGTTGCCCCTGGCAAAGAGCAAACTATCATCTACAAAGAAGAGGTGAGACATCTGAGGGGCAGTCTTCGCAATTTTAATTCCATGAATTTTGTTTTCATCGTCTGCCTTCTTCAATAAACCAGAAATGACATCAACACATAAAATGAAAAGGTAAGAAGAGATAGGGTCACCTTGCCTTAAACCTCTTTCCGGAGTAAAATTTTTGCTCGGTTGGCCATTGACAAGGATTTGATAAGAAACTGTGGAGATGCAGTTCATAATAGTAGCCACCAGCCTAGCAGGAAACCTCATCGAGAAAAGAGTGGCTTTTATGAATGGGCATTCTAATCTATCATAAGCTTTTGCCATGTCGAGCTTCAAAGCCATTATTCCTTTCTTTCCTTTCTTCTTCTTTAACCAATGGAAGCATTCCATGGCTATCAGAGCATTGTCAGTAATTAATTTCCCATGAACAAACACAAATTGCTCCTCATCAATAATGTCTGGAAGTATAACTTTGATTCTATTGGCAATGACTTTGGTGACAATCTTCATGACAACATTGCAAAGGCTAATGGCTTTGAACTCCTTGGGGGATGATGGGTTTTTTACTTTTGGAATCAGAACAATGTAGGTCTTGTTAATGCAATCAGTAGGGGTTGCATTGTTGAGAATATCGAGCACAAGATATTTCACATCGCCTCCAAGATATGCCAATAATTTTGAAATAAGATGGTTGGGAGGTCGCCAGGCCCCGGAGCTTTAAGTAGGTGCATTTGCATAATTGCTTCATTGATGTCCTCACCTGAAAAAGGCAAGTTGCACCACTCCACGTGCTTATCCGTTAATCTGTTTTTTTACCACATCACAAGATTCATGAACACCTGTCAACTCAGATGAAGAGAAAATGTCAGAAAAATAATCAATCATTATCAATTTGATAGTCTTCAAAGTCAGCATCAATCAAGGCTTTGGATAGATGAAAGCTTTGATATAAAATTACCCCATTGCTTCTCCAACTTCTAGCAATCAGCTCTTCACACCTATTATCATTTGTTCAAACTTCTTCAAACAGAAAAAGATGAATTCTCTTCTTTTTAACCCCATAATCATGTGTCTCCAGCAGCACAAACAATGCTGCATGGTCAGAACCAAACCTAGGTAAAGGGACCACCTTCATTGGGGATAACCGGTTAAGAAAATCCTCCGACCCTAAAGCCCTATCCAACCGGCATTGTATATTTTCCTCCTCACTCCTATTGTTTGACCAAGTGAATGGGTAATCTTCAAAGCCTATATCTAGTAGGCTACAATCGTTCAATGTTAGACGACCTGTCCTAAGTTGGTTTTGGCTACGAATAATCCCTCCTAATTTTTCTTCACCATTGAGGATGTCATTAAAATCCCTCAGACAGAGCCATTTACTACTCACCATGCTAGCTAACTGTTTAGTTAAACCCCAAGTTTTTTTCTTATAATTTTTCTCAAGATAACCATAAATTCCAGAAAATGACCAAAAATTAAACCCCTCCCCATCAGCTACAAAAGCAAGAATATGATTTAAAGAGTAAGAAAGGATAGAGAGTGAAACCTGGTCATTCCAGAAAAAGGCTAGCCCACCAGCTCTGTCATGGTCACTACCATTGCAAGAAACAGAGAAACATGAGGTAAAATCGCTTCGCAACTTTATTCGATCAAATTTTGTATCCTTCAACTTAGTTTCCATTAAGAAAACCAACTGGGGTTTTTCTACTTTGATGAGCCTTAACAAGGCTCGAACTGCCCGGGGGTGCCCCAACCCCCGACAGTTCCAGCCGATGGTTTTCATTGTTATTGGCGGTGTTGGTCATCCAACACCATCTCTTGAAGTTGAGCATTGTTGTCCACCATGTCCACCTCTATCTTACGCTTCTTATCACTCCCTAGAAAGTCTTCCGGGTTACCCTCAGAGATTGTCGCATCCACCAATTGGCGCTTTCCAAGTTCTTTATTTGTCTCTACCAATGACTTTGCCTTTTGTTTTCTAGCCCCCTTCCGCCTCACCAATTTCCTTGTTTTTGCTTTCCCTTTCTTTAAATTAGTTCCAACAGTGAATTAAGAGTTTGAAATAGTAACAGTTCCCAAAGTTTCAGCCATACATTCAATATCTTTTCTTGAGATTTCCTTCCTGGACTTACCATCACTAGCAAGTAGTTGTTTTTCTGGGTCCTTCTGTTTTGACTCTTCTGACTTTCCTTCAACAATTGAAAGTTGCTGCTCAAGAGTCTTCTCTTTAATCTTTTGTTGTTCCACTTTAATTCCTGCTTCTTTACCGTCATCTGGTTTGTCACATTTGCTGGTGTTTGTAGAGGCAAAAAGGTTCTTATTGCAGTTACTAGAGCTGCTCTCTTTCCACTGATAATTTGTCATACGGTGAAGAGGGGATGCTCTCATCCAAAGCCCATAAGCAAGCTCAGATTCCTCAATGTCTTCATAACTCTCTCCCTCCTTGTCTCCAACTTCATCACAGTCCCGAATTTTGTAACCAATCCTCCCACACAGATAATAGAAATTTGGGAGGCGTTAATATTTGAAATAGACCTGTAAGTTTCTGTCATGGTAGTGGACAACAGTACCCCTGTTGAGTGTTTTCCTCAAATCAATAGATTACTTCACCCTAAAGAATTTCCCATATCTACAACCATCCCTCTAGTCGACATCTTTGAATGTTCCAATCAAATCTCCTATCTTCTTAGCCATTGCATATGTTCTCATTTTCAAAGGGAGTTCATAGATTCAGAACCAAAAAGACACATAATTCATCTCCAATTCGGTCAGTTGCTCGTCCCCTGAGACAAATTCAAGGATAATGAGGTTTCTGTCAAAGCTCCAAGGCCCATTTCTCATGACAGTTTTAGCATGACGTTTAGAACAGAAATGGAACAAGAACATATTTTTATTGAGGTCTTGAATGTCAACATGATGCTTCAATCGCCAAGCTTGGGTCATGGTTTGTTTGAAGGCACGCACATTGTAAGAGCTTTCGGTCCAGAGCTTCCCTACCAAAATAGAGCTGGGAAGAGGCTAGGAGAACCTAGATCGGAGCCAATTGAAGTTGGGAGAGGACCAAAATAGAGCTGGGAGACGGCCGCCACTAAACCCTAACAGAGCGGGCGGAAAAAGTTAGTACTTTAAGGAGAGAAGAACCTAAAAGTGCATGCCATGTTGTAACATGTTGCTTATATAGGCTAATAGATGTCGTATTAGGCAGATAGACGTGGCATTGGACTTGATCTAACCAACTCAAAAGTCCAGACCATTATACTTGTATAGAAAAATATGTAATTATTACTTTTATAATAATTTGACTTATATAATATATAAGACAATTTTTATTATTATTGTGAATTTCTTAAATGTTACACTTAGAGCATACTTATCGATTGTTGTGTAACGTTCCTACACTAACATCAATGGACTTGTGTCAGCCTATTATTGATATTTCAAACATAAAGAACGTGTATACACTTGCAACGTTCCTCTCCGCAGATACGCTCCTACACTTGTTTTGCTGGCAATGAATGATATTAAAAGACTTAAAAAATAAATTTAATTGCATTCATTCAATATAGTTGGGTTATAATGTGGGGTCACGTGAGATCCATTTTAGAGTTTTTAATGTGCTGTATGAATATTTAAAAAATGTAGTTGAGTTGTTTATGTAATTGGGAAGTGAGAAATCATTAAAAAAAAGTGGGAGTTCATTGGATAATGATGTTCTTAGAACATACACTATCTCCGATGAAAGTATCATGGATAGTTTCAATGAAAAATGAATCTAAATATTAATTTTTTATTCTTCATTGAAGCAACTTGACGTGTGATAATGTGAGTTTCACAAAATTTTGGTAAAAGATCTAAATTAAATTACATAAGAATTAGAATAAAACATTCACTTCCTTTCGTCAATGAGATTTACCAGTACATAAAAAAAGAAAACAACCACATTTCATATTATATATAGTATGTGAGTTGCTTGATAGTGTTGAATCAAAATATTTATTAATTGCATAAGTATGACATAACGTTGTGGAGACCAATCGATGCTAGTGTACAAAAATCAAAACTAATTCCTTAAGAAATGACTATTTAAGACGCTCTTAACCACTTATTGGCATAATCCTTGTTAGTATTATACTTGTAGTGGAGTTTAAACATCAAACTTTCTTGTCACGATGCTCTATAGCCCCCCAACCTCGCCATCAACTTTATATCTATTTCGATACTTTAAATTGAAGATATGTCTGGTATCATACACGTGCACCAAGAGATCACCTCCAAATATAGTTACAATTAACCACTTCATTTTTATAAAATTATTATTAGTATATATATACACCATTGTATGTGTTTGAAAGTGGTTTATTGAAGACCTATAAAGTTGTAATAGCCGAAAAAAAATCCCACTCCCACCCATGAGATGACATGAAGCCGAAAGCAAACAAATCAGAAACGTTGCTGTTGGCGCAAAGTGACTGGAGACCTAAAACTGGAGGGTCATACTCACACTTCACGAATCCGAATCAAATTTTCATGACTCCTAATATTTGGGCCCATTTTCCTCCAAAAACTATGATTATTTTATTTCTTATTTTGTCTACAAAAACTATGATATTTAACAAATGCATAAATGTGGGAAGCATATTGTAGCCTTTCGTTCTCCATAATCTAATGGACCCACACAAATAATAATAATAGAGAAAATGAATACGATGTACCAAAGTTGAAAGATGCTAGAAAATGTGCAAAATTGACTAGAAATTAGCCCCTTAGCTTTGTTTGTTGCATTGCACCAAAATGAAAAATGACAAAATTTAATTAATGATTCAATTTGATCATGTGAGATTAACCCTTCACATCAATATTCTAGAGCCGTCAAATGATTGTTACAAACAGAAAAATTCACTATCGTGTGCGGGTCCGTTTCCAATTGCCACCGTCGGCTAAGAAGCTTATGTAGTGATTCTTTCTTTGTATCTAACACCAATTGTTCCATATTTTTATGTGTTATTATTGTTTAATGGAAAGTGAAAGATTTGAAGCTATCTATCTCTTCTTGGTTCTTTATGAGGGATTAACTTGCTAGGAGTTGAAGCAGATCAAAAGATTTTTTCTTAAAGAATAAGTCAAATGCTTGTCAAAGTAATACTTCTTACGTTCCTTTTTAAGTTAAGCTGACTATTGTCAGTGGCGGAACTAGAAAAAAAATTATAGGATGAGCCGCTAAAAATTTATAATATATAAATTAAAGAGTACTTCTTCAAAAAAATAAATTAAAGAGAAAATAAAGAATGTAAATGTAAAATTATATTTCATAAAATAATTTAAGTCATAATAAGCACAAATTTAATTATCAAAAAATTAAATTATATACCTTAAAATAATATATATTTTTGGAATATAGAGTTTGTATTAGCTTATTTTTGAGTTTATGCAAACAGTTTATGCAATTTTTATGTATTATTATAAGTTTGTCAAGGTAGTTTATGATAAAATAACCTATAAAAATACAATTTTCATTAGTGTGAACTTATAAAATAACATAAAACCTAATTTATATTGTATAAGTTATTTGTATAAGCTCAAAAATAAGGTAATTGAAACGAGCCCATAATAGAAAAAGTTCTTATTTTTATAGATATATACCTATGTAAATCAATATTTTCTAAAGAAATATCTATGCTTTAGTGCTTTGTAACAATATTTTGATCTCAAAATGATTTTTTTAAAAAGAGAAAACAACAAAAAAATGGCAAAAATGCAGGCACCAATAAATAGAACCTGCAACTTCCAAATAACTGGGCGCAACACATCAGCATTTGGGCTATCATACCAAATCATTCAAATAGCGCGTGATAAAATAGATAGAGTATATATTTATATTTTAAAAAAATTTCAAGGGTACTATAATAATTTCCTATTTTTCCGAGTGGCCGCAGCCCACCCCAGCCACCACCCCCTAGTTCCTGCCTCTGATTGTACACTATATATTCACATAATCTATTTGACCACAAATTTTTATTAGTATATATAAAATCAAAGTTTAGCAAATAAAATATTTTTCGATTTGTCTCGACAAATATTTTTAAAATATAAATTTTTTATATAATAGATTATTACGTACAGATATTAGTGATTCAAGATATGCATTTACATGCATACAGTGATCAAAAGCACATTTACAAAGAAACAAAGGAGTAACGCATGAGCACATTTTTTTTTTTCAAAAATTATAATGGTTTTTTTAATTTATCTATATAAATTATGACGATTCTTTAAAAAATATCTTAACAACACTTCTTAGCATTTTCTATATTTTAATATTATAGAATATATGTTTATCCTTTTTTTTTCTTTTTTTTTTGAATGGCAAATATAATTATATATATAATGAGAAAAGACAATACACCAAATAGAATTCAAAAAAAGGGGAGTACAAGAAGTATTAAGTCCTTAAAAAAATAGAAAATATAAAAATGAAGACTACCCCAATCACTTTTTTTTTTACCAAACTACCCTACATTTTCACATATATATAGCACATCTCAAATTCAATGTACATTCTTATTTAGCGAAAATATATAGTTGTATATGACATTCAATGCACCAACTAGATTACGCGACAGTGAAAGCTCACTACTCTGTCACTTATCATAACCATTTTTATTAAGGAAAGCGTAACTAATTTACATGATATAACATTTTTTGTATAGAGAAAAAATGTACAATCTACGCAGAACTTTTAAAATTAATTTATTAAAACGCATATATAAAATCACAATAGATGGCAAAATTCTCCCTCACGCGACCCATCTTTTGAATAGAAAATACGAGCTACAACTATAGTATTTTCTTATGAATGAATAAAATAACACTCCACGCAACTTGGTGGAATAAAATGTGCATTGGGATTGCACAAATAGGAGGAAACATAAATGCGTAAAATCCAATATAGGGTTACTCGTTAGCACGTGATTGAGGTGTGGTACATGGTATTGGGATCTTGCTTATTACAACAACATAGAAGTATGCTTTCTTGTGATAGCTAGATCTTAGCGAAACAATCGTTGGTTTCTATCATATGTCAACAACATCAACATGTACACATGAAATCATGAAAATGCTTAAAAAGAAAAGGCATATCCAACCAACCATGCATGTACGTTTCGGATAGGGAGGTTGGAAATTCCAAGATTGTGTGAAGTTCAAATTAAAAGTGCGGTGCCAACAAAGTTAGCATGTCATTCTAGCATATTCCCTCATAATTCCTTCTTAATTTATTTATTTTACACACTTCTAAATATATTTATTGGTTTTATAAAAAATATACCATACTTTTTACATAAAATAATAATAATAATACATTTGTTAATAATATAGTGATTAAACTCGAATTTTTGAACGTGGAAAAATGTAAAATACTCACGAGATAAAATTATCGACTAAACTATACTTATGTGTCAAATAACCGATTATCCCAAAAGCTTAAGCTGTTAGGATTAGCTATATCAATGGTTTTATATTATTTCTAACACGCCCCCTAACGCAAGAGCTCATTTGGGCTTGAAGCGTGGATGATGCATAGGCCCACCTACCATATGTTTAAATTTCACTTTTTAATTAGAAAGTGAGGGGAGCAGAGATCGAACTCTAGACCACTTAGTCATAGAAGCTCTGATACCATGTTAAATTAAATGAAATAGGTATAATATTAGAATTGAATAGAATAATCTGAGTACAATTGTTGAAGAGTTTAAATAGACTATGCTATACCTAATGGGCCTAAATAATAGGCTAAGTAAACTTGGATAAATTCAATAATAATAATTATACAATATTTACAAGATTATGGATGTTCATATAACTATCAACTGTACTATACTTACAAGATAAAATTACTATATATTTGTAATCATTCCTAAAGTCAATTAAACATTAACAATTATTATATTAATAAAATTTTAATTATTTAACACAAAGAGAGAAATTAATAATAGTAAATAATAATTTATGTTATTAACAGTCCTACATTGAATTAGATAAGGTATGAACACTATTTTGGAATGATGGGTAGTCATTATTTTACAAGAAAGTTTTGTAAGAAATATTGAATTATACTCAACCAAATTCTAAAATGATATTATAGTTTATTTCATATCCTTTTCAATAGTTTTTTTTATAAAAAATACTGCTATAAAAAAATTTAGGATTACACTCTAATTGTTTGTGAATGAATGTTAAAAGTCTCACATTATATTTAGGAGCAGGAAGATTAAAATAAATTATTTAGATGAACGAAAAATTTGATTAAGGGAGTTATAAATATAAATTAACTAACGGTCAAGAATTCAAAGATAGACAATCCTAATAAAGGAAAATGGTAAAGAATACTAGATAAGGAAATAAAAATTAGTAATTGTTTTAAATTTTGTGTAGATGTTATTTCAATGTAAAATATAATTCATTTTTATTTCCTTAATTAGTATTTTGGGACACTAGTTAGTATGATTCCTTATAAATAATGAGCATGTATTGTGCACCTTACAAAAATGTTTTTATATAAGGATTAAGTTAAATTCTTCCGTGAATTTTAAGAATTAATTTGTAAACAAATAATAATGAAGATATTACAAAATTGACATTGAAAAGCTAGTATATTAAAAAAGAATATGTAGCGTAGCTTGATCCAACATGTTATGTGGTGCTTGGTTTGCAAGCAACTTTGGCATCTGAATAACCGTAACTTGTCATCCAATGACTTTTATTCATAAGGCCACTTGACTATACACTCTGTTTAGTGCAACTGGCGCCGCAAATCTAATCTACTTCCAACTTCCAAGGCACCATTATTTAATTCATATTCATTTATTTTTGTGCTCACTTTAATTATTCGTGATTTGCTCGATGAGCAAGTTGTACAAGCATGACAATGTTTCCTTTCAGCTTAAAAAATACTAGAAGGAAAATTAAAAGAAGCATGGCAATGTGAGCGCATTATAAGGTAAGAATTTCGGTGGAACTAAGCCATAAGGTAAGATAGGGTAAATAAAGTGAAAGAAAAGAAATTACATCTACTATTTATTCGAAAAAAAGAAAACAAAGTACGCATCGCTATTTTAATTCTTTAAAGTGTAATTCTCTGTGGTAGATTTTAAATATATTTTATATCTCTTTTGTCGGTAATTTTATGGACAAAATTGATTAATAAAAATACTTTTGAGGAATAAATTGATAACTTAAAAAACAAATTTGATAACACTTATAATGTATTTGCAAGTTCGATACATTTAAAAACAAAATGTAATTATGAGTTAAACTTTCACACACTAAAATGGTGGTTTATAAAAAAAAGTTAGGAAATGAAATTATTGTTTAACAATTTGATATATGAGAAATTTAAACTTAAATGTACTTTTAGTCTCTTAATTTCGGTCTCTCAATTTTTAAAATGGTTTATTTCTTAATCCACTATTTTGGTCTCTCAATTTTTAAAATATTTTATTACCTTGTCTAGGTTGAATTTTACTTTTTTTCGATAAGCAAAGCTTTATTAAAAAAAAGGCTTAAGTATCATTTTCGTTCCTGTATGTTCTCGAATTTTTTATTTTAGTCTCTGTATCTTTTTTTGTTGCTAATAAGTCATTGAATGTACAAAATTTGTTGATTTTAGTCCCTGAAGTCCAAATCCGCAGGAAAATCTGCAGTTTTCGTGCAGATTTTCGTTCAGATTTTCCTGCGGATTTTGACTTTATGGACTAAAACCAACAAATTTTGTATATTCAGGGACTTATTTGCAACAAAAAATGATACAGGGACTAAAACCAAAAATTCCCGAACATACAAGGACCAAAAAATCATTTAAGCCTTAAAAAAAATCCTGACCCAACATCAAAGTGAACACACTCTACCCACCTTCTATCAAGAGTTGCAAAGGGCTCACACAATCATGTGCTCGAAAGTCAGACAAAAGGTTGAATTTTACTTAACAAGGGGTAATTTTTATTTCATCAAAATATATTTTAATCTATAAGACTAAAGTAAATAAATTTAAGGCTAAACTATACATTTGCTCCCTTACGTATAAAAAGTTTCAATTTGGTCCCTTACGTTTATTTTTAGTTTCAATTTGGTCCCTTTCGATAGTTTTTGCACATGTGGCAGACCGTTTGCTTACGTGGCAGACGGTTTGAACACGTGGACACCTGGGCACGTTGACATGTGTCTAAATTTAATGCAAGGCATACTATTTATACAGTGTAATTGACTCAAACCTACTAAAATTTGGTCCCTAAGTATTTCTCACCTCTGCAAACACCAAAGCAGTATTCAGAACTCAAGCCATCAACTGACTCTATCAAACGATGACTTTAAGGGCAATTGTTTTGGAATGGACCTAAGTACTAATACTTAACAATTCAAAGCTAAATATTATATATGTTTAATTTGGATATACACATATATGATATATCACATTTTATATTCCTGAATCCTTACCTTATCCCATGCCCCATAATTGATTGCCCTGTTCATTACCCTAATTTTTCCAAAATGCCTTTTGTTAGCTGTTGTCGGTGTCCTTACACGGGTTGATTATCTTACAAATAATAATCTAATTAATTATATAAGTCAAAGTCAACATCTTGAATATTAGTACTTCCTTTCTTAAGGGTACTTGGCATCCACCAAATGCGCATGCACATTTCAGCTTAGGCCAAGCAAATCGAAAGCGTTCACTTTCAAATAGATGTTCACTCCTTGTTTCACACTAGACATTCACCTTTTAAATGTAGGCGTTCGTTCCAACCTCCTTTGAAGAATTGAACTTAGCCAACAAATTTACCCTCTTTTAGAAACCGTTTGCATTTACTTTTATTATTTTTAGGAAAAGTTGTTTATGTAAATAATTAAATTTTTAGATTAATTTATAAATTTTAATTAACGAAAATTGTATTTAATAATTTATTTTTTCATAAACTACCGTAATGATTTGTACTATGAAAAAAATAATTTTTCGTATCAAAAACATTATTACACTAATAAGCATTTCAACAATATCTTCATAAAATTATAGAGTTTCCGTAGAAAGTGAATAAATGTAATTAAGACATCAAATAAACACAAATTTCATATAAACATCTTATATCTTTTACATGTACCAGAGGGTATTTGAGAGGAGAGCAAGCGCATAGGACATTGATTTTTTTCTTAGTGTGTATGTGTACTTATATGTGCGCCTGAGTACATGCATGCATGGGCGCATATTTTAATAAATAAATTAGGGTTAAATATGTTTTTAGTCTCTACATTTTGAAAAATTGTTAAGAATGGTCCCTACATTTTAAAAATGGTAAGAAACAATCTCATAAGTTTTTACGTTATCAAGAATGATCCATTCCGTCTGTTTTTCTAACAAAATGATTATTAGTGGACCCCACTATTTAAGTTTTAGTCCCTAAATTTTGCGAAATAAGAAAGAATGATCCCTATATTTTAAAATATATGGACCATTCTTGCCTATTTTGCAAAATATATGGACTAAAATTAAAATGGTGGGGTCCTTTAATAATCATTCTGTTAGAAAAACAAATGGAATGGATAATTCTTGATAATGGAAAAACTTATGAGATTTGTTTTGACCATTTTTAAAATGTAGGGACCATTCTTAACAATTTTGCAAAATGTAGGAATAAAAACATATTTAACCCATAATTCTATAATTATTTATATAAAAATCGAGACACCAAATTCACATAGGACCTTAGGGGCGACATAAATTTATGGCATTGAACATGGGTTTATCTTCATTAATCTTCTTTAGTTATACGATTTGGTATATATAGGCATAGCTAATCATAAAGCATTGTATCACCGTACTTGAATGAATTTGCACCTCTATATCCATGGCTGTTTTTGCTCCACCTCTTAGCATCATGGTAAGCAGGGTTTTAAATAAAGGTCCGCGACCGCGAAAACGGCCGCGACAAAACGGTTTTTGCAGGTGCCGATACCGTTACTGTGTATCACCGTTTTTATATTAAAGAACAAATTGTGATTAATTCACACCGCGACGACCGCAATTAGTGTCGTAACACCTGTACCGACCGAAATCGCGAAAACCTTTACGTAACCGAGACGCGACCGCGACCGTTTTTCAAAACCTTGATGGTAAGTTAATTTTCTATATTTTAAACTTTACTACTACTAATACTATTATTTTTTTTAAATTGTTGTAGGTACCGTTTTCTCATTGGTATTAGAAGGTCAAATTACACCTAAATAGAGACAAATCTGACTATTCATCATCTTCCAAAGAAGATTTTATTCTGAGTACTCGATTTATAAGAGCACAATTATTGCTAGTGGCATTGCCACATGTTACTACCAATGTCAGAATGGCATGGATAGTAGAGGGTATGTGTTGTGGTATAACTTAACCACAGTATCCAAACTTGGAACCGTATCTTTTGCCTTTTTTTATTATATTTAAAAAACAATTGATTTAATTTGTTCCAATTGTACATGTTATATATTAATATCAAATATATTATTAATTTTGTGGGGTCTATGTAAGAGATTTGGATAAGTGGTATGGATATTTAGAAAATATGGTGGAGTGGTTTAAATTGTTAAAAAGTGCAAAATAATACTCCCTCCGTTTCTTTTTAATTGTCTTTTATTATCTTATTTAGCGTTTCTATTTAATTGTCCTTTTTGTATTTTAGGGTATGATTTGTCAATTATACCCTTTGTTAATTGCTCTTATTTTTTTCCATAAAACCAACTAATGCTATATATTTGGAAAACTAAATCTTTTTTTTTTATTTAAAATTTTTGTTGGTACATAACATATTAAATTTTGTTTTTTTTATATAATATATTAAATTTATTGGAAAGAGAAAGTGTAGGCAAAAAGATAGGAATTTATTAGGGATTAAAACGAGGGTATAATAAGAAGATAACGTGCAAAAATACACTTCCTTAATTTGGTGTTATCATTGTAAAAGGACAATTAAAAAGAAACGGAGGGAGTATAATATATTATGTGGGGTCCATTTATACCACCAATATGAGTATCATGGATGTGGATGCTCTAAACTTCCATTAATTTCAATTACCAATTAATGTGAGACTACTTTCGTATATCCCGAACAAATTTATATATTCAAAATTTATTTTTTAATTACCATTAAATTAAATTATTAGAGTGTGATAATTTACAATATAATAATATCCTCCTTTGTGCTTGATTGGCAGTGGTGGGGCAGGGTGTGTGTCATGAAGATTGTTTCGTGGAATGTTAGGGGCCTTGGTAGGGTAGACAAGCGGAATGAGGTTCGGAAGTTGGTTCGAGAGAAAAACACGCTCGTTGTTTGCTTGCAGGAGACTAAACTACAGGCATGTGACGATTTCCTATGTGCTGCAGTGTGGGGAAGCACGTCTCCTGGTTTCTCGTTTCGCCCCTCGGTCGGGGCGTCAGGCGGTCTACTTACCATCTGGGACACAACGGAGGTTGAGATGTGGTCGTCCCTCAGTCGGGATCATGTCTTATGGTGTCATGGTCGTTTCATAAGGACTGGCGAGGAATTTTGGGTGGCAAATGTGTATGCGCCGTGTGAAGTTAGGGCTAAGCGTAGGTTGTAGGACTCGTTGTCCGTGCGGTTGCAGGTGATGCGCGGGATGAGAGTTTGTGTGTGTGGGGACTTCAATGCTGTGCGGAGCAGCGCTGAGCGGAGGACTACGAGTAACGGACAACGCACCTCAGATCTTTTAGACTTTAATCGCTTTATTGATGAGTCATTTTTGGTTGACCTCCCGCTGTGTGGCCGTAAGTTTACTTGGTACAGAGGGGATGGTCTTGCGATGAGCCGCCTTGATAGGTTTCTTCTTTCTGAAGAATGGTGCTTGACTTGGCCTAATTGCATGCAGTTAGCGCAGTTGAGGGGTTTGTCGGATCACTGTGCACTTGTGCTGGCGTCGGATGAGGCAAACTGGGGACCCCGTCCTTTGAGGATGTTGAAATGTTGGAGGGATGTCCCTGGTTATAACCTCTTTGTCAAGGAGAAGTGGGGTTCTTTGAGTGTTGGTGGATGGGGCGGCTTTGTTTTGAAAGCGAAACTAAAGGTGATGAAAGGTGCGCTAAAGGAGTGGCATGCGGCTCATGCCCAAAATTTATCAAGTAGGATCGATTCCCTTAAGGTCCGGCTGTCTACGCTTGACTTAAAGGGGGAAGAGGACGCCCTTTCGGAGGGGGATCTTGAGGAGATGCATGGGGTCTCGGCGGACATTCATTCACTGTCTAGGCTCCAGGCTAGCATTAATTGGCAGCAATCCCGCTCGAAGTGGCTTAAGGAGGGAGATGCTAACTCCAAGTATTTTCATTCCATGTTAGCCAGTCGGCGGCGTGGTAATGCCATTTCGTCGGTCCAGGTGGACGGCGTGACCCTGGAAGGGGTGCATCCCGTGCGGCAGGCCGTGTTCTCTCATTTTGCGTAAGGCTAGGGATACGGAGCGGCCTGGAGTGGAGAATCTTAGGTTCAGAAGGTTGACTGCGATTGAAGGAAGCGGGCTGACCCGACCTTTCTCCGAGTCAGAGGTGAAGGCGGCAGTCTGGGACTGTGATAGCTTTAAGAGCCCCGGACCAGATGGGGTTAACTTTGGTTTCATAAAGGACTTTTGGGAGGACATGAAGGGGGATGTAATGAGGTTTATCTCTGAGTTCCACCGTAACGGTAAGCTTACCAAGGGGCTTAACTCCACTTTTATCGCTCTCATTCCAAAGGTGGACAGTCCTCAGAGGCTGAATGATTTCCGGCCCATCTCGCTAGTGGGAAGCCTCTATAAGATTTTGGCCAAACTTCTGGCCAATAGACTGCGGTTAGTAATTGGTAGTGTTATTTCCGAGACGCAAACCGCCTTTGTGAAGGATAGGCAGATTCTTGATGGCATTCTAATAGCAAATGAGGTGGTGGATGAGGCGCGTAGATTAAACAAGGAGCTGCTGCTCTTTAAGGTGGATTTCGAAAAAGCCTATGATTCTGTGGATTGGGGCTACCTGGACGCGGTTATGGGCAAGATGGGTTTTCCGACCCTGTGGCGGAAATGGATTAAGGAATGTATCACCACAGCCACCGCTTCTGTTTTGGTCAATGGAAGCCCCACAGACGAGTTCCCCTTAGAGCGCGGATTACGCCAGGGGGACCCACTTTCCCCTTTCTTGTTTCTTTTAGCCGCAGAGGGCTTGAATGTGTTGATGCAGATCATGGTTGAGGGGAACAGATTCAAGGGCTATTGTGTGGGGGGGATGGACACAGTGAGTGTGTCTCACCTGCAGTTTGCCGATGACACACTGCTTCTGGGGACCAAGAGTTGGGCTAATGTTCGGGCGTTGCGTGCGGTGCTTCTTTTGTTCGACCGGATGTCGGGTCTGAAAGTGAATTTTAACAAGAGTATGCTGGTTGGGGTGAATATCTCGGATTCGTGGTTACGTGCGGCCGCGTCTGCACTGCGGTGTAGGGTGGGGGGAATCCCCTTCCTCTATCTGGGTCTTCCTATCGGCGGGGATCCGAGACGTCTGGGTTTTTGGGAACCGGTTTTGGCGCGCATTAGGAGTAGACTGTCTGGATGGGGGAGTCGTTTTCTATCTTTTGGTGGTCGTCTGGTTCTTCTTAAATCTGTCTTGACTTCGTTGCCTGTCTATGCACTTTCCTTCTTCAAAGCACCCTCTGGTATTATCTCGTCTATTGAATCTCTTCTGATTCATTTCTTTTGGGGGGGATGTGAGGAATCTAGGAAAACCTCTTGGATTAACTGGAAAACTGTATGCTTGCGTAAGGAGTATGGAGGTTTGGGGGTTAGGCAGCTTAGGGAGTTTAACATTGCCTTGTTGGGCAAATGGTGCTGGAGGACGTTGGTGGAGCGTGGAGGGCTTTGGTTTAGAGTGTTGGTGGCCCGATATGGTTTAGAGCAGGGCAGGTTGAGGGAGGGAGGAATGATGGGGTCAGCCTGGTGGAGGGAGATTGTGAGGATCAGAGATGGAGTAGGCGGGGTTAGGGACGGGTGGTTTGGGGAGGGTGTGGTGAGGAAGGTGGGGGATGGGACAGATACATTTTTCTGGACTGATCCCTGGGTGGGAGGGAGTTCTTTACGTGAGCGGTTTGGGCGCCTGTTTGATCTAGCGGCTACCAAGTCGTGCACTGTTGCTGAGATGTGTGGTGCAGGGTGGGAGGCAGGGGGGGCGGCGTGGGTGTGGAGGAGACATCTGTGGGCGTGGGAGGAGGAGCTTTTAGGGGAGTGTCAGGCTTTATTGCTTACTGTGGCTTTGCAGGTTGGGTCCTCTGACAGGTGGCTGTGGCGGTATGATCCTATTTCAGGCTACTCAGTTCGTGATGCGTACCAGGTTTTGACCTCTCAGGACGCGATTGTTATAGGGGAGGCTGAGGATCTTATATGGCACAGACATGTTCCTTTGAAGGTGTCTATTTTTGCTTGGCGCCTCTTGCGGGATCGGTTGCCCACAAAGGCAAATCTTGTATCTCGCGGCATTCTCGCTCCAGATCTTCACTCTTGCGTTGCAGGCTGCGGTAGCATTGAGACGGCTCAGCACTTATTTCTATCATGCAGCACTTTTGGTTCTCTTTGGGCCTTAGTTCGGTCTTGGATTGGCTTCTCGGCGGTGGATGCTTACAGCCTCACAGATCACTTCTTGCAGTTCACTTACTCGGCTGGGGGCCTCCGAGCTCGGCGATCCTTCCTTCAGCTCATATGGCTCGCGTGTGCTTGGGTAGTGTGGAATGAAAGAAATCGCCGGGTCTTCAGAAATTCGGCGAGTTCTGTTCATCAGCTTCTGGACAAAGTCAAGCTCTTCTCCTTTCGGTGGCTGCGTGCGACGGATGTTACTTTAGCTACCAACTATCATTACTGGTGGTCGAGCCCATTGCTTTGTTTGGGCATTGACTAATTTTCACTCATGTTGCTTACTTGGACTTTTTGTAAACTTTTGTAGAGCTCCTTGGCACGTCTTGTGCTGAGGGACTGCTACTTTCTCGCGGTATATATATATTCCATTTTCACTTTTTCAAAAAAAAAATAATATCCTCCTTTGCTCTTTCCTAAATTAGTAGTACTAATAATATCCTTTTTCATGGCAATAGTTAACCGGGAAATTTACAAAAAATATCAACCAGAAAGATATAATTATTATTTTTTCAATCAAGAAAGATATAAAATTATTTATTTGTCCATAAATCCACGTTTATAATATACTCCCGCGAGATTGCGTCAAAAAAAAAAATACTCCCGCGAAATATACATGCGGGTTTACAAGTGTCGGTTGCTGATTGTTTAAATTCATCCGTATATTTTAAATCACCAATGCAAACCATGGACCATATTTTTGTTTGGAGTCTTACCTTTTAAAAATAAATAAATTTCTGGCACATTTTAAACATTCTCAAAATATGTTTTCAATAACTTGTTTGAAAGGAGATTGAATATCTTTTAAACACTTGGCATAAGTGTAAGGTTTATTTTTATAGCTTAAAATTTATTTTTTAGATATTATTTTAAATAGCTTTTGAGCTTATGGTATATTTTTTTCCCATTTGTATCCCTATTATTTTAACAAAAATCCACTTTTATTCTTTATAATTTATTTGGATTTAAAATAAAATTATCCATTTTTTAGCAACAATAGTTAAGATGGTCTTAATTTTTATTCATGTTTAGTGCAATATTTACATAATTGTGTCAAATATATTTGATTGTTATGTTTAATTAAGTATCTTAAATATTAATGTGACATAAATTTTATGTTAATTACAATTGTCTTTTTATGTTATTATTATATTATACGTTCACAATTTTGCATTGTTAAATCATAGAGTCAATTTCACGTGAAAAATATATTACAATAAAAGTAAAAATAAATATAAAATAAAACTTCAGCATATAAAATTAATTTAATAAATATATAAAAGATATATTTTAATAATAAATTTAAATTACTATCTTAAATATAAATTTAATTATTAGTTAAGGATGTCATTTTACAATTATTAGCTAATTGAACCATTAATTTTATTAAATCCTTCAATTAGTTTATCAACTATAAGCTATAAATTTTCAAACATAATATAAGCTATAAAATATCATTTAACTTATAATCCGCTTGCCAAGCTTAACCTTAAACATTAATATATATCAACAGATATGATATGCACTACTTCTATGTCAGTAAAAGACTACATGCTATATTAACTATTTATCGATCTTTAATTTGTATTTAATTTAATAAATGTGTTATTGACTTGTAATATAATGAGTTACTGTCCCTGATCACATTATGTATGTTGAAGTTATAGTCCGAATCCTAGACACTTCAATCCCTTGAATACATGATTTTTGGAATTTGAACTTGAAATCCGGAGGGAAATGAACTTTTACCACCATTCAAAATGATCTTTGAAACAATGATGCTTATTTCCACGTTCATCTGAAACTTCAAAACATATTTTTGGAAGATAGCTTTATATTCTAGAAATAAAATTTACTTATAACCGAACCACATTGTTCACTTGTCTCTTGGCAAAATTTATCTTAAAGTATAGAAATAATCTAAACGGAACTTTACAATTAAATTAAATAGCACGAAATTTGAAATTGATACTTAATTTACTACTTGATACAATCAAGTTATATAGACACACCACAATACAACTAAATTTATTTATTTTACTTTTTATTTACAATACAATCAATGAGGATTGAACATATGACCTCATATATTCTACTCAAATTTTTCACTACTAAAACAAACCGAGTGGCTTGTAACTAAATTTATGTTACCAAGTCAAATATGATTTTTTATTTTTCATTTATTAATATATATTACCAATCTTATATTTTTATATTGAATTTGCTAACTAATCAAGTTTTACAATATAAAAAGTGTATATTCTAGTATTGGAATATTCTAATAGATACAGTATAGTAATTTGTGAATTTTTTATATGTCAAGTAAACTAGTGACTAAACTTCAATAATATAGAAAAATGTGAAATTTGTGAATAGAATCCGGCCACACTCAATAATATTTGTGGTAGCTACAATTTGAAATACACTAATGAGATATTTTGTGAATACTTTTTAGCAACAAGCAAATCATGATTGAATTGACAAAGATCAAGTCCAAGCAATGAATGTTGCGAAGATCATGCTCAAAATTTATCCCCAAAACAAACTTATGATAAATGCAAAACACACCTCTTGTAAATTACAAATAAATTTATTAAAACTTTATGTAAGTGCGTGTGAAAATTCACCAACAACCAAAAATATTGTTTGCTAAGATACGCTGATATGACGCCAAAGGATGTCTAAAACGACACATCTCTTTTGTAGAGGTGCGTTAAAACAACAAACATTATTTTCTCAAATAATAACTCATATGAATCGCACCAATTTTACACATAAATTTTCATTCAATTTAGAAGTCACTTTCCAAGCAGCGTAATATCTTTCATAACCTTTCGTCTAAATAGGAATTGAAATCACTCGTTCATTCCCCACATAAATATCCTCGCCAATACGAATCATCACCAAGAACTCACTTTGCTTTCAATGATTGAGTTTCCAATGTTAGTGATTCGGTTCCGAATTCGCCCGAATCTGAAGAGTTTTATCAATGGGATATCAATTCGAGTTTTTGTTCCGCGGCGGATCGTCTCCGAGAGCTTGTGACGGTTGAAGGGCCGATTAATTGGTCGGAATCAGAGAGTTGGATCAGTGTTAGGTGAAATTGGAAGTTTTTTTGGCATAGTAATTAGATGTAGAAGATGATGGATCATGGTGATTAATTTTGATTATTCAAATTTGTTTATTCTAATTCTAACTTTTTAGAATGTAAATTGGGTAGGATATGAGCAGATTCTTGATTTAGAATCTTATTAGTTGATAATCGGAGATGATTTTGTACAGAGGCTGATTTATAATACAATACTATATTGTTTGCACTTACTCAATTGTTTTTATTTGATTTTGTTTTGTTTTTTTATTTTATTTCATTTCTTGAAGGTGAAAATTTAATTGAAATCAACTAGAATTAGATTCAGATGATTTAAGTTAAGTAAAGTTTTGAGTTCCAGTTTTGTCTTAAAAACACTCAAATTTGATATGATGCTATTTATTTATAATAGTAAGTATAGCTACAAAGTTATAAAAATTGGTTCCTTTCGTGCGTTCTTTTGATCTAGCCTTACTCTATCCGTTGTTGGAATGAGTGTTTAGGCGGAGGGCACATTCCTTCTATATCAGTTAATATGCAGCTGGAATTGCATTTTTTGAGTAGTCTTATCCCACCAAAGATAGATCTCCGCCCTGAATTTGGTATCTGCCTTTTGAAATTTATTAATCACTTAAGTTCAATGATTTGGTTAAATATTATTAATAATATGATGGAGTCCATTTATTACTAATAAAATTCTTAATTCTATATATGAAAAGAAAAGAATATTACAACTAAACAATGATAACTAACATAATTATTCTAAACTAACTACTACTCCAGCAGTAACAATAATTCCAACTCATATGATTAAAAACAATGTTTTATGGACTTTATACTTTATATACTATGACTATGAGATTAGGAGTTTAGAGTTTAATGTATCAAATGTGGTAAAGACTAAAAATGTGTGAACATGATCATTGAACACATAATTTTTTGCTGGTACAAAGATAGAAATGAGATTTATGAACTTTTCTTTTTTGTTTGACAAATATTTTGTCAATGGGTAAAAAACTAGTACTAGTACTAGCAAGAATGATTGAATTTGTGTCGGTTGACATTTTTTTTTTCTCCTTTTAATTATGATTTCCTTTGACAGCGTTGCTTACAGATTTCAAATGTGAAAGTATATAAAGTAATTGGGAACACTTGGGCCTTGACGGTGTCATGTGCCAGCGAAGAAACAACTCTTCTAGCATTTTGGAAACAAGGAATTTTTAGTGTCTATCTACTAAAAATAGAAACCTAGTCAAAAACTGTACTAGTACGGACAGCTTTGAGTTTTGTGGGAGATCTTATAATTTTACGCGTCCTGTTGGATTGAAGAATGTGAGTGTTGTGCCGGAATATCTAAATTATATTTGTGGGAGTTTTTACAATTTATATTAAATATGAAACTATTTTAATGTACCGGAACAATAGCAACTAATAAAGATTACGGGGTTAATGTTACAATCTTGAGTCCATGATATTGTACTTTTAAGATATTGTCTGCTTTTAGTGGTGGTGTCAGAAAATTTATTAAGTTTTGGAAAAATTTCAGTTTTTAACAAAAAAATCAGTTTTGCACTAAAATTCTCAGTTTAGCCATAAATAAATCGCTAAAAATTTCAATTTTATATTAAACTAACCCCTGAAATATCAATTTTTTTTATCAGTTTGGACAAGTGCCCGGGTTGTAGATCCACCCATGTCTACTTCAAACCTTGCGAGATTTTATAATTTTATTCTTTATATATAAAACGTATCTTATCGGTTGGAGGAGTGTGAGTGTTATAGATAAACTATCTTTGATCGAAGTTCATAATCTTGATGTATTGAACCAAGTACTATCAATTTGGTGTGAAAAGAATCATGCATAATTCCTAATGGAGCACAATCTAAACTTGCACTAGTTCTTATGAATATAGTATTTATGTCATCACATAGGAAGGTGAAAGGAAAAGAATCTACCATTACCAAACTCACTCACACAAAGTATTGTGGAATTTTGGCAACGTAGGAGTGAGATCAAAGTATTCTAGATTTTTTTCTCGTGAGAGGGTAGATGTATTAGATCACAATTGAAAATAAAACCCAATTTGTATACTTGTACATAGCACAAGTGAAAAGAGGTCAATTAGAAAAATCATCCTAAGCGTGTTCTATTTTTTGACAATTTTTTTTCTTTCTAGAATACTAGAAATTAGAAATGTAGAGATTTGGAAGTTTAGAGAAATATGTAGAGAATGGTCTAAACTATAAAGTCAACGACGAAAACTCAATAAATTCACTTGGTCAAATCAAAACAAATTGCCAACCAATAATAATATTCAAGAATTACAAATGTTACTATGTTAGAAATGAATATATCGCTATCACCCACAATATTGCACACTAACTGTGTATGCATAATGCTTAAAAAGAATAACTAGGGATGTCAATTTGCATCCGTTACTGGGGATCCCTGCGGAGATTGCCCCGTTCGGAGCTCCGAAAATGGGGATTTTTCCCCGTGGGGACGGGGATGGAGGCAAAATCTCCCCCGTTGGAAATTCGGGGCGGGGATCGGGGAAGGCACATCCGTCCCCGCGGATTCCCCGAATCCGCCCATATACTTAACTATTATATATTATAATAATAAATATATATATATATATAGCAATAATATTAAATATTGATTCTTTGTAAAAACAAAATATTTAATGCTGATTTTTTGTTTGAAGCAATATTAAATGTTGATTGTTTTAATCTTTCTTGTGATTTGAATAAAAAAATATAGAGTAAATAAGTTTAGTAACGGAGAAAAATAACGATGGAGTAAATATAGAATAAAGATGCAAAATATTTGTTTCTTTTAAATAAAAAAAAGAAAAGATAACGTCATACTACTATCATAATTTTGACCAAGAAATATAATTTTTTGTTAATATTCGATATCCGTGGATCCCCGCGGGAATCGTGGAGATCTGTGGGGATGGGGATGGGGATAAATATTCCCCCGTGGGGACGGGGATGGAGGCAAAAATTCCCCCGAAAGCAGTTCGGGGCGGGGAACGGGGATAGCTTCCTCCGCACATTCCCCGCCCCGTTGACATCCCTAAGAATAACATAGTTTGTAACAGAATTAATAAAAAATTAGATTCACACTTGTGGTTTAATTAGTCATGTGAACTCATTATAGGTCATTTAGATGATTTGTTTTTGAATTTATAGGAACAAATAAATTTTTATATATTATTCATAAGGTTAAGGTAGTTTATGAAAAAAAAATTTATGAAAATTATTAACATCAGAAAAATGATAGAAAATATTTTGATTTTTAATTGAATTTCAATTCTCTTTTTTTATTTTGATGAAAATAGTACAGATGGTGAACAACAAAAATAAATAGTTTTTTTTTTGTTATATTTCATAATACTGTATTCGCACTTTCATACTTTAAAATTTGACGTATTGTGTACCCATACCCGTACCAAATATGGGTATCGTGTACCCATAAATCTAAAAATTTGAGGAGTGACTTATATTTGGAGACAATTTTTTTTTTGATTAAAATGGTCATGGAGATAGTAAAAAAAAAGCATATTGTAGTTTTTTTTTAATAAGAAGCATATTCTAGTTTTTTTTAATAAGAAGCATATTCTAGCTATTTTTGTAAAATATAAAAGCATATTTCGGTTAAAGATATGAGAATATTCAAAGGATACAATTGTTAAAAAGATTGAGTTCAAGCAATTAATGTTGTGAAGATCATGTTCATAATTTATCCCCAAAATAAACTGCTAATAAATGCTAAACACGCCTTGCATAAATTATTTTATTTTATTTTACGAAAAATAAGTCCTAATAAATTGCGTAGAAAGATATGTATCTTTTTTGAAGAGGTTTGTAAAAACGACATTATTGCTGTAATAACTAACAAGAATCACACATAAGTAGAAGTAACTTTCCAAGCAGCGTGAAAATATACTGCAAATATTCCGATTAACTACGTTCGTAAGCGTTGCGTTGGTTGGTAGTACGCTATCAGTCAAAATAGGAAATTACTCGTTCCCACCAAAATACCCTTGCCTATCACGTGTTTTAATTCATCATACACACAATTTTTTAGTGCTATAATTCCTCCATTTTTATTTTAAGTTTAACTACACATTTATTTTTTATGTTTATTTTAAATTTTAATTTGATCTTTATATTTAAAAAGTATTAATTTGATCAATTACGTTTTTACTATCTACAATAGTTAGTCATTTTCATTAGTTTTGTCACTAACACCGTTTCAACTCTACACGTGTTCATGTTTTTAAGTGTCCACATGTCTGTCCAAATATACAAATTGTCTGCCACATGTGATAAAATTGACGGAAAAGACTAATTAATGCAAACAGTAGAAACTGCCAAATTGAAACTTAAAATAAACATAAGAGATCAAATATTAAAATATTTTATTTTAGAATAAATATCCAATTTTTTTTCGCACAAATTTTCGCACAAAATTTAGTCTCTAACAAAATCTTACAAAAATAATGCTATAATTAGTTTAGGATAGTGTTCCTAAAATAAATATAATCGAATCTATGACCCCATACATATTAATCAAATTTCTCACATTTATATCAAACTTAGTGGCTTTAAAGTCCAAAATTTAGTTCCAACTCATTGTAACAAAAAGACTGATTTTGTATTATTTAGTGTGAATTAAGTATTACATTATTTGAAAAAGTTGAAATTAAACATTTTATATGTGAGATAACGCATAAAACTAATGTATTAAATTTTTGGATAAAAAACATGGAGTCAAACTCATTTGTATAATTGCTCTTAAGCATAATGTGAATGATTTATTGGACTGCCCCACCCAACAAATTGTGACATCAAAATTAGTCTTTTTTCATACGCAAAAGTAAGAATCGAATCGAACATCTAACTACATATTTAACGCACCTTCATTTTATATAATATCTCAACACACACTATTGCTTACGTCTTTAAATATCAACTAGATATTTTTCTCACTCATATATAAATGAAAGGGGTTCCGTTCTTGTTGCTTGGAGGCCACAGAACAGAACAGAACATTGTTCTCTACTTGCGTTTTCTTTCTTCTCCACAAAGCAAAAACTAAAACCATAGTAAAACACAATTATCAAACAGCAACAAAACTCACATCAAATGGATTGGGTAAGAGGAGAAACAATTGGTAGAGGAAGCTTTGCAACAGTTAATTTAGCTATACCCAAAGCAAAATCAAATTCCAATTCCACTCTTTTTACTTCTCCGACAGCCGTTAAAACATCTGAAGTATCAACCTCGTATTCTCTCAAAAATGAAAAACAAGTTCTTGATTTTCTAGGTTCACACAAACGAATCATTGGTTGTTTTGGAGATGATCACACATTCGAGAATGGCGAAAAGTATTACAATTTATTTCTCGAATATGCCTCCGCCGGTACACTCGCCGATCAAGTGAAATTCCACCGTGGCAGAATTCCAGAACAACACATTCGTCGTTACACAAGATCAATTGTTGAGGGTTTAAGCCATATTCATAGCAATGGATTTGTTCATTGTGATATAAAGCTTCAAAATATTCTAGTTTTCCACGACGGTGAAATTAAAATCGCTGATTTTGGTCTTGCGAAGAAAACAGGGGAAAAACAGAGGTTTGAATGCAGGGGAACTCCGTTGTTTATGTCACCGGAATTAGTGAACGGTGGCGAGAATGAGTCGCCGGCGGATATTTGGGCACTTGGGTGTGCAGTGGTGGAAATGGTAACCGGAAAACCAGCGTGGAATTTGGAGAAAGACTCGAATATGTGGTCGATGTTACGTCGAATTGGTGCCGGAGAAGAATCCCCGGTGATACCAGAAGAGTTATCGAAAGAGGGAAAAGATTTTATTGAGAAGTGTTTTGTGAATGATCCAAGAAAAAGATGGACGGCTGAGATGCTTTTCAATCATCCTTTTATTGAAGAAATGAAGAATGTTAATGAATCATCACCAAGAACTCACTTTGATTTCAATGATTGGGTTTCTAATGTTAGTGATTCCGTTCCGAATTCGCCCGAATCTGAAGAGTTTTGTCAATGGGATGTTAATTCTAGTTTTTGTCCCGCGGCAGATCGGCTCCGGCAGCTTGTGACGGTTGAAGGGCCGATTAATTGGTGGGAATCAGAGAGTTGGATTAGTGTTAGGTGAAATTGGATGTTTCTTGGCATAGTAATTAGATGTAGAAGATGATTGTTCATGGTGATTAATTTTGATTATTGAAATTCGTTTGTTCTAATTCTAACTTTTGGAATGTAAATCGGGTAGGATATGAGCAGATTCATGATTTAGAATCTTATTAGTTGATGGAAGAGTTTTGACTAAGCCCTTTTGTACGATTTTACAATACAATACTTTAATTTTACCTTTTGTTAATTGTTAATTGTCTTGATTTGGTCAGTTTTTTTTCATTTTTATTTCTATAAGGTGAACTATGTTTTTTTGGTTAAATTTACATTAAATCTTAGAGAAATTAGATTTAGACGGATTTGAATTTTCTGCTGTAATAGTAGGACGTAGTAGCACATAGTAACTAACCTTACCCGTTAAGTCTTAAATAAATGACCAAAGATTGTTTATAGTTGTTTTTTTACTAAAGTTATTGAAACCGACCGATTTAAAATGAACAGATGAGATCACTTACTACATTAAACTCTGCTAAATGACTACGGTAGTTAATCTTGGTTCGAGCATTTAAGGAATATTTGATTTTGAGTTTTTATTTATTTACAAAGAGATCAATAAGCCCAATTCAATTTACCCTTTGGTTTTTAGAAGAAGAAATCCGTTAATCCAGAGTTCAGTCACAAGCTAACTAAAATCTAATGAAAAATTGTTTTCATTAAAAATTGAACTAAAGTTCCCCAATAGCTTGTTAATCACATGTTAAGCTATTTAAAAGTAGAAAATTAACATTTAATGAAACAAAATATTTATCGCTTAAAGTGTTGAATGCACGGATTCAAATAAAATATTACTACATTTAACATGTGCCATAAGTAACCCACTTGAGTTGGCTTAGTGGTGTTGGTCTGGGTCTTGGAGTTTGCTCCTCGCAATATCTCAGATTTAATTTCCCTTGTGTCAATTCCAGTGGACCAGTCCATACAGAATAAAAAACTCTGGCTTTAAATGAGGTCCCCGCAAATATATGGTGTGATTGATCCTCTCAAATTAGTCAGTCCTTAGACCGGATACCAAATTTTAATAAAAAACATGTGCCATAAGGGCGGATACATGTTAACATTCTCTTATTTTAGATAATTAGTAAAGTTTTTTGCGGAGATTTATCAGCAAAATCGATTAATATAATTTGCACTAATAACATGTTTTAATTAGTAAATGTATTATGGTTTATACTTTATTATTATACTATGAGATGCGAAGTTTACTACTAGTTTTAATGAACCGAATATAGTAAGACTAAAATGTGAACATCCTTAAAATAAAGTGTGAACATGATCATTCAACACATAACTGGTTGCTGGCAAAAAGATAGAAATATTGAGGATTATTAACTTTGTTGTTGGTTAATACAGTGTCAAATATCCAAAGTTTATTCTTTTGGTTTTAACTCTTCATTGACAAATATTTTGTCAACGGTACAATTTACAATCTATAGTGAGAATGAATGTACTTGGTGTCGGTTGACTTTTTTTTCTTCCTTCTTTTAATTATGATTTCCATTGACGGTGTTGGTTACAATTTTCAAATTTCAAGTGTGAAAATATAAAGTCATTGAGAACACTTGGTCATGTGCCAGCAAGGAAACAACTCTTTTAGCATTTTGGAAACAATTTTTTTGTAGTGTATATCTACTAAAAATAGAAATGAGTGAAAAGTTGTATACTTTCAATTTGGTGTGAAAAGAATCATGAACAATTCCTAATGGAGCACTATCTAAATTTGTTCTAGTTGTTACTTGTTATTATGAATATAATAATGCAATCACAAACCCACTTAGGTTAGAATGGTGGTATTGGTTTGAAATTTGGAATTGTGCTCCTTTTTAAAGTTTTAAATTCAATTTTCTCTGATGTTAATTTAGGTGGACTAATTTAACTTCTTAAAAAAAAATAATGCAATCACATCATATTTAACATAGCCATTAAAAAAAAACATCACATTTAACATACAAAAAGATGTAAAGAAAAGAGTTGACCATTACCAAATTCACTCTCACAAAGCATTAGAAATTTAATGTAGGATTGAGATCAAAGTATTCTGGAAATTTTATACCAAAAGAAATACTTAAAGTTCTTTTATTTGGTACATATACTCTAGAGTTTTTATTCTTGTGAAAGAGGGAAGTAGTATAAGATTAAAATTAACAAACTAAAACTAAGTCTTATACAAAGTTAGTGGTGTAGTTGGTTGCTAAGGACACAACTTTTCAAAGAGAATTATTTTGGCTACTCTATCACCTTCTCGCACATCATTTTAATTTTATATTTTACTCTTCCGCTATTCAACTTTTTAAAGAAAATCTTGAAATTTCAATATTAGGAGGGTTTTTTTTATCTCTCAAATTTATATTTTTATAATGTTTGCTATTCAAGTACCAGACAGAATCCATTACTTAAGTAGCGGACAAATGTATTTTAACAATTTTAATTGTAGGGCGCATAAGAAAATTGGTAAGGTGATAAAAAGAAATTCTCCTTGTCAAATTAATCCAATTTTGGAGAAGTATCAAACCAGCCCATATTTGATCCCAGAAAGAAAAGAACCGGTCCATAGCAAGATGGGCCTTATAAATCCAAATGATTTGTTTAAAAATTGCTATTCTGACCCTTATATTGGTCCCATGCCCCCCAGCCCTAAACTTATAAAATTATTCCTCAAATTATTTTGGATTCTAGGATCCAAACACACATAATTTTAGAATGTATATTCGGAAATAATAGTTTTTTTTTTAAAGTTTGGAAGCTAGATTCCAAAATTATGTGTGTCTGTATTTTAGGATCTGAAATCCATTTGATTTTAATCTGAAATATGTTTTTAAACATATTTTCTTACGAGTAGCCAAAATATAACTCATATAAGGTTTCTGCATTTTGGTCATACTAGACAATTTCGGAACGTAATCATAAGTTCCAAAATTAAAGAGGATTTTGGATTGTAGGTTCCAAAAGAAACTGAGTCAAATTTGAGGATATATTAGGTTTTTGGTTTTAAATATCAAAATTAAAGAGGAGTTTGGATCGTAGGTTTCGAAGAGTAATTTTTTTTTTTTTTTTAATGATAAGAATAAATATCAATATGATTTAATCTGCAAACCGTCTGCCACATGTGACAAAACTGGCGGAAAAGACCAAATTGAAACCTAAAATAAACATAAGAGACCAAATTAAAACCTAAAATAAATATAAGAGACCAAATGTTGAATTAAGCCAAAAATAATCAGGTTATCCATAAGCTTCTTAAAGACTATGGTTCTTACTTTACTATGCATTAGTCTCCCAATAAATGTAAGATTTGTTTTTTTTTTGCCTTTAAAAAATAATTCTAAGGCTCCAAACTATCTGTGACATTATTGGTTTTGCTTTCAACTATTAAGGTGTGCTGATTTTCATTGATAAATTGTATTTCTTCAATGGAAGTGTTCAACTAGATAAATATGCGACTTATGACATATTAATTTATAGTTTCAAAATTTACAAATGGCCTAAAGCTATTTTGAAAGATATTTATAAGTGGCTTAGGAATTTTATTTGGTATCATAGACACTGGGAAAGCTGAAGAAAGTTCTATTATGACTAGTTTGTAAACTATTGCTTGCTAAGCAAATTAGCTGTCATAACTATCTTATCTATCACTTAGTTAGAAGTTAGTTTTGGTTGTTAGAGTTAGTTATCCTTTTGTAGTTGTATCATTTGTTAGCTAGTATTTGATTCACACCTTGTATATATATATATTGGACCAACCATTTGTAAAATTAGTTTTGTGAATAATAAAGATATATTTTTGACTTTAGGCCCAAACCGCACCTAAGTCACTTGCTTCATCTTCTTTATTTTTGTGTTTGTTTCACAACAATAGTGATTGACCATTAGTTTTTACATGATATCAAGAGCAATTTTAATTGGTAACCACCATTGTCTTCCGCATCGATTCTTTGCTCACAATTCTCCTTTATCTTCAGAAATTCATTCCTTTTCATTGAAAGTTCAACAAGATTCATTCATTCAAAACAAAGGTTATCAAATTGATATTCTCAACCCCTATTTCATGCTTCCAAATGTGAATTCTGCTAACATTCTTGCTACTCCTCTATTATCGGGTCCCAATTACCATTCTTGGTCACAAGCTGTAACTGTTGCTCTTAGATCCAAGCACTAATTGCACTTCATCAATGATGATTTACCTCGCCCTTCTGATGATGACAGAGATCTTGTTGCTTGTGATCGTTGCAATACCATGATTATCTCATGGATTAGTAATTCTATGGAGCCCGAAATTTCACAAAGCATATATATTTTGGATGGACACAACTCCAAGGTGATGTTTTTCGTATATCTGATATTCGGGAAGAGGCTTACACTTTGAAACAAGGTCATTTTATCATGTCTACATATTATACCTGGACGAAGAAATTGTGGCAAGAATTAGATAATTTTCGTCCTATTCCTAACAATAGATGTAATGATGACTACAAGGCACTTAATAAAATGCGGGCATATAAGGATAGTGATCAAGTCATTAGATTTATTAAAGGTTTGAATAACCAATATACTGTTGTAAGGTCACATATCATACTAATTAATGGAACATTTACCCAGCATTAGCAAGGTGTACTCGTTACTTGTTCAGCAAGAATGACAGTCTTTGCTTACTCTCGATGAATCCAAGATTCTTGCTGCCCCTAACAATCAATTCTCAGGTAGAGGATCTTCATCTTAGCGTGGTAAGGGTGATAGAGGTGGAAGATCCAGTGGAGATAGAGGTAGAGGTAGAAGTAACAATGTTTGTACGTATTCATTGTGGAATGACCAACCACATAGTTGATTAATGCTTCAAGAAGCATAACTACCCTCCACATATGCCGCAAGGTGGGACTATGAATTATTGTCATAATAATGCTGATGAAGAGGATGCAAAATCCATAGCATATGAAGATAGATGACAATAGTGAATTAGACAATAGTAACTTGTACTTTACTCCACATCATCACAAAGCTTTGCTAGCTCTTCTCCAAAAGTCTAACAACATGCAATCTCATAGTGTGAACCAAGTTACCTGATAACACGTAAAATGTATTATTATTTTAGCTCGACTTATACGTGTTTTTATCTCGATTTTATAGATTTTGCAATGTTATGCTGGTATTTTATGTCTATTTCAGGTTTATGTTGATTAATGGCCCCTGCGCGTCAAAACGACAAAAAGCGGTGAAGTAAAATAAAAAAAGAGAAAAATAAAAGCTTCAGCCCAGCCCATTACAAAGGAGTCAAAAAAGCAAGGAAAAAAGTCAATTCATCCAAATCTGCAAAAGAAGCACATGATCAAATAAGTAGTTTCTTCCACTCCTAGTTTTCCTCCACTGCCTTGGACACGTTCTCAGAGTTTCAAGCACAACATAGCAGGCTACAAATAGACATTCAGTTCTCAAAAAACTTATGATCCAAGCTTCACAGAGCCATATAAATCATTTTGTAAAAGTAGTAATTATTCACATCGAATGATTATTGCAATTAGAATTTTCTAATTTTGGAGTTATCATACAAATCACAGCAGCTCTACCTTTAATTATTTGCCTTTAATTTCAAGTCTTTTTAGTTTCAAGTTTATGCCAATTGGTTTCAAATTTCCAGTGTACCAGAACCGTGAACCTCTGTTAGGAGCATTCATCAATTTATTCAAGTCTATATTTTTATGCAAACTCTCAGGTCTAATTACTTTAGGTTATTTATTTATTTAAGTTTATGCTGTTTATTTAAGTTTGTTTGTTACTGTTTCAGTTTCGATTTCAATTTCATTCTCAGATTATCAAATTGCTACTCATTTTAATTCATATAATATTAATGCTTCTTTGATTTGAACGTGAACAGTAACCCATAAACAATGAAATCCATGAATACTTATTTGTATGTTTATTCGTTTATTATATTTATATTTATTATATTTATTATATACTAGCCGCCAAACGGGTAATCGATATTCTTTTATTTTTTTTGTATGATCGATATTCTGTATTGTGCAAATATAAATAATTATTTAATCTCCTTTTTTATTGGACTTTGTTAATTGATAACTACGTAACCTTCTTTTTTTGTTGTGGTTAGTTATTAAGAAGAAAAAAATATTTTTTTTTTTTACTATAAAAAAACCGAAAATCTACTTTTATGTGGAAGTTGTGCTTAGTTATTAAGAAGATAAAAAAAATTATTTACTAAAAAAAACTGAAAATCTATTTTTATGTGGAAGTTATTTTTTAAGGGTAAAATTGGAATAATAAAAAAGCCATCCCAAAAATTTGTATCCCCTTTATATATTAGTATAGATGTCTGAGTAGATTTTTATAGAGTCCGAAATTCGCACCAACGGTATTCCATTGAGTCGAAAATAAATGTTTACAATGAGAATTGTTTAAGGTCTGAATTGATTATGTTTTTAAAACTCAAAGTTTATTGCGAAAATAGAAACACGGTGATACCGGTTTCAATTTGAAAGAATGAAAACTTTATTTAACCATAGAAAGTTTCAATTTGATTCTAAACACTGCGAAAGCAATTTTTTATCAATTAGGAAAAATTCAGTTTTCAAAAAGATAATTTTAGGAGTATAAACGGACACGCGAGAGCGGATGTTTATACACTTAAAATTTGGTATCGAACACGCGACAGTTGACGGTACCTTTAAATTAATTTTTCTACCTTAACAAACTTTTCGAGTAATTAAAAGTAATTATTTTCAGTAAAAAAGGTTTTGTGTCGTAACACGTTGGACACGCGGAAGTGGATAGTTGGATTACGCAGTTAAAATTTATTTTAAAACTTAATCTTTTCTTTACAAGAAAATATTGTCTCATTATAAATATAAAAGATGACTCAGTGGATGCCAACGGTCGATGAGAGTTTCATTCCGACCTCTCGTTAATTAAAATAGTAATTAAAAAGAGTTTATTTTTTTTTTCTTTTTTGCAAACAAAAACTATTCTCATCGCTTTAGATAAACAACTTGACAACAGAATACGGTACTTGACATTGGTCTCTGTGAGATCGATAACTTTTTATACTATAAATGATATTTCCGTGCACTTGCGGACCTATGATTACCACCTATACCTTTGCTAATACATGTATTCCTTGTGTCATCCCAACCTTACCTGACTCACATAATACTTTCTGTTAAAAACAGAAGTTTTCGAATTAAATAAAATCGGTTTTCAAAAACAGCAACGAACAAATTATTGGCCGAGTCGCGGATCAATACGCTCTCTTTGAGACGTTTCACGGAACTACTCGAAATTGTGCAGTGTAGTTAAAAAAAAACCGTGAAGTCCCCAGGATAAAACAACCAAAGCAAATAATACCGTTTTCAACTGCACAGAAGAAAACGGACAGAAAGACACCTTTCTCTGGTTTAACAAACCAGTTCGATATATTGATATACGAATATCAATTCTTAGTGGCAGCAACCACTATTCTGAAACAACAAGAACGAAAAAATAATTTACTGAAGAAAATATTTGGTGAGAGAAGAAGAATGAATTGAACAGAGAGAGGAATCAGTGGGAGCCTATAACTCGGCCAGCACATTCAAACGTGGAAACGTGGCCCTTTTTTCTAGGCACTCAGTTATTGACTGAGTTGGAGCAATAACGGGTATATTCCGTTCAGGACTTGGTCTTGCGACATTTAAAAAACATGCGAAAATTGCACACCCATTCGATAGCAAAAATAATTAATTAATAATTATTTTTCACTTCTAAAAAATTAATATATCACCAAGCCCGGCCCGGCCAGATCCGAGCCGGCCGGACCGACGGCGGCGGCGGCGCGCGCGCGTGTGATATTCAGCATTGTGTATGGGCTCCTCCGTCGCACAAAACTGGGTACCCCTTGGGGCCCAAACCATAAGGTCACTTTCTTACTTATAAACACTATCACTCTTGGTGATCTATCCAATGTGGGACTTAGGAACTTTTTCAAATTCACAGCACACATTGGTTCACACTTGTGTTTATTTCATATACCAAGTTTCTTTCTCCATCATTCACATCATGTTCCAACAATCCCCCACTTGAATTTAAAAATGTTGTTTCAGAAATAACGTTAAAACGTTTCTGTAAGATTGTGCATAAGCAAAGGTGAACTACGTCTTGGAACCTCTACATAGCCAGTAAGAGCCTGATTCAACAAGAGTGACTTTAAGTCTTGGAACTCTATCTCAGATTTTTCTCAAACCAGCACACAACCTCTCTTAAGGTGTATTCTGAAGCCCGTGCTTTAAAAGGCCCTGCACGTGTATCCCAGTTTCATGAACGATCTAGGAGTTCGCCTCAAAACTCCATAGGAACCGGCCTCAGTTCCACATTCATATAGGTGAGTCTATCAAGAGTACTCCTGAAATACTCCACTCATAAAGAGTATAGACCTCATTAAGAGTTTCATTAACTCATCCTCTCTCAGTTCAAGATTCATGCCTCTTATCCTTGCATGTTCATGTCCTATTACTCACGACTTGTTGTTTACCCATTGGAACCTAATTCTTGGGATCTCCAGTCTTTTAGGTTGGGTTACCATCATAAGTAGTTCGTAGGCATTAGTCCCATCTTAACAGATGTATTGTAGACTTTCTCTCTAGCTAATCCTTTCGTCAAAGGATCGGCTAAGTTATCATCAGTGCGTACATGATCTACTCTAACAGCACCTTTAGTGAGCAAATCTCTCACGGTACTGTGCTTCCTTCTAATTTGACGTCTTTTTCCGTTATAGTAACAGTTCTCAATCTTAGCGATAGCCGCGGTACTATCGCAGTGGATCAACACAGCTGGCATAGGTTTTTCCCATAAGGGAATCTCAGATAGCAAGCATCTCAACCAGCTTGCTTCTTCACTAGCTGTTGCTAGTGCTATCATTTCAGACTCCATGGTGGACTGAGCCAAAATAGTCTGTTTCTTTGACTTCCATGATACAGCTCCTTCGGCTATACTAAATATAAAGCCACTAGTTGCTTTGGAATCATCTGACAAGGTGTTCCAATCAGCGTCACTATATCCTTCAAGTACGGCAGGAAATCTCTGATAATGTAGTCCGAGATTCATGGTCTTTTTAAGATATCCCATGACTCTATTTATAGCCTGCCAGTGCTCGTTACCAGGTCTACTTGTAAACCGGCACAATTGTCCCACGGCATATGCAATGTCGGGTCGAGTGCAGTCAGTGACATATCTAAGACTGCCAATGATGCTCGCATAGTCTGACTGTCTAATACTTTCGCCAGTGTTCTTAAAGAGTTTTACACTAGCGTCACACGGAGTGTTTGCTTCTTTACGGTCAAAGTAATCATATTTCTTTAAGATCTTTTCCACATAGTGAGATTGATCTAAGGAAATTCCTTTTTCAGATCGAGTGATTTTGATTCCGAGAATCACACTCGCTTCTCCAAGGTCTTTCATATCAAAGTTATTGCACAACAATGATTTCACGGTATTTACAGCAGAGAGGTTTGATCCAAATATTAACATGTCATCTACATAGAGACATATTATAGTGCAAATGTTACCATTAGTCTTATAATAGATACATTTGTCACTCTCATTGAGTTTAAACTCATTCGATACCATTAAGTTATCAAACTTTTCATGCCATTGCCTCGGAGCTTGTTTAAGGCCATACAAAGATTTTTCTAACTTACATACCTTATTTTCTTGTCCATGTACTACAAATCCTTCAGGTTGTTCCATATAGATTTCTTCTTCTAAGTCACCATTTAAAAAAGCGGTTTTAACATCCATTTGGTGTACAACCAAGTTAAAAATAGCAGCTATTGAAATAAGTACTCGAATGGATGTTATTCTAGTGACGGGAGAAAAGGTGTCGAAGAAATCTATATTTTCTCTTTGCCTAAAACCTTTGGCTACAAGGCGTGCCTTGTATTTATCAACAGTGCCGTCAGGTTTCAGTTTCTTTTTCAAAATCCATTTACAACCAATCGGTTTGCAGCCAGGAGGCAAGTCTACCAAGTGCCATGTTTTATTAGATTCTAAAGAATCCATCTCATCGTTAATAGCTTCTTGCCATAGATCTGCATCCATCGATGACAAGGCTTCTTGAAGATTTACTGGATCTTCATCTACTATATAGGCCGAATAATCCGGACCATAGTCTTTAGCAACTCTTGCTCGTTTACTTCTTCGAAGCTCAAATTGTACTTCGTCATTGCTATTCTCATTTTGTATCACAGGAATGTGACTCGATTCAGGAATCTGACTCTGTATAGCGCCCCCACTATTTCTTAATTTAAAGGGAAATTTACTTTCATAGAAATCTGCATCATTAGATTCTATGATCACTTTTGCATTTGGATCGTAAAATCTATATGCCTTACTGTTTGTTGTATAACCGATGAATACGCATTCATAGGCTCTACTAGCAAGTTTAACTCGCTTCGGGTCCGGTTTACGGACATATGCTAGACATCCCCAAGTTCTCAAATAAGACAGGTTTGGTTGTCTTTTCTTTAATATCTCATAAGCAGATATATCTCTTTTAGATTTGGGAACTCTATTCAGAACAAAACAAACAGTCAATATAATTTCCCCCCACCAATGAGTAGCGGCGCCAGAGGTCAACATAATAGCAACAACTAGTTCAGTAAGAGTTCTATTCTTTCTTTCTGCTTTACCATTCATTTCAGGGGAATATGGCGCAGTCGTTTCATGTATAATTCCGTGTTGTTTATAAAATTCATTAAATAAACTAGAATTATATTCTGTTCCCCTATCACTACGAAATCTCTTGATTTTCTTGTTAAACTGATTTTCAACTTCATTAACAAACACTTTAAACATGTCAAATGCATCACTTTTATTCTTCATTAAATAAACAAATGTGTAGTCAGAACAATCATCAATAAAAGTGATAAAGTATCGTTTGCTATTCCTAGTCAATGTTCCATCTAGTTCACAAATATCAGAATGTATAAGGTCCATTGGTTCTGATTCCCTTATTACTGATTTATGTTTGCTCTTTGTTATTTTTGCTTGACTACAAAATTCACATTTTTCTACATCATTAATATTTAATTTAGGAATCAAGCCTAAGTTACTTGAATTATGAATAGAGCGCATATTAACATGACAAAGTCTAGAATGCCAAAGATTAAAATCACACAAAGAGTAAACAGAAGTAGAAATTTTATTCAAATTCAGATCAACATTTAATTTAAACATGCATGCCATCAGTGGCATAGGCATAGCCTTTCCCAATAAAAGTACCATTCTTAGTGATGGTATACAAATCAGCCCCTATAGTCTGACTAAACCCAGCCTTATTCAATAGAAAACCAGAAACAAGATTCTTTTTCATCTCAGGAACATGCAAGACTTCTTTCAGAATCAGAGTCTTTTCGGAGGTGAAATTCAGCTCAACTTCTCCAACACCAGCAACATCAGAAGTGTGTGCATTACCCATCTGCACCTTCTTATTTTCAGCATTCGTGTATGTTTTAAACATAGCACGATCATAACAGACATGGCGAGTCGCACCAGTATCTATCCACCATCCATCAGTACCACCGACCATATTAATTTCGGTGATCTTAGCAGTATATGGCTCATCAGCCACATTCATATTCACCTGAGCATTAAGGTGAGCAGGTTTTAGCCTCTTATTGTTTTTGCACTTTTTAGCCATATGACCTGTTTTCCAGCAGTTAAAGCAGTAGAATGGTTCAACAGCGTCATTTCTAGGAGGTGGATGCTGCTGATTTTGCTTAGCATTATGGGTCCTTTGAGAGGGATTCCCATTCTTAATTCGGTTCTGATTTGGATTGCGGTTCTGATTCTTTAATGGTTTGCCCGTAGGCTTCAGAGCCGCACCAAATTTCTTTTGGTTGTTGGAGACAACTAGAATTTTCTCTTCTTCTTTCATATCCTGTTTCCGTGCCTCTTCTTCAATACGAAGACGGGTAATCAGACTTTCAATGGAAAATTCTTTTGTTTTGTGACGGAGCTGATTTTTAAAATCTTTCCATCCAGGGGGCAGCTTGTCAATGATTACAGCAATCTGAAATTGTTCGTCTAAAGGCATACCTTCTGTTATTATCTCATGAGCAATCTTTTGGAGTTCATGAGACTGCACCTCCACTGACCTTTCATCCACCATCTGATACTTCAGATACCTGCTCACAACATACTTTTTCACTCCAGCCTCTTCAGTGTCATATTTCTTTTTCAGAGCCTCCCACACATCACTTGCAGTATTGTATGTTCTATAATAATCATACAAGTCATCTTCAAGTCCATTAATGATATAGTTTTTACATACATAATCATTATGGAGCCAAAGTTGTCTTTCCTTTTCAATTTGCAGCGCTTTGGCCTTAATCTGTTCTGCAGAATCTGGACTCTTGTCCTTGTCTTGTTCAGCAGTAACAGATTTCTCACCGTTGTTGGTAACCGTCGGTTCCTTTGTACCAGAAGCTGAAGCCGAAGCATCAGTGGGAACAACAGGAATATGGTCATTTAAAACGTAGGCACACTTTTTCAAAGTCAGGAAGAAAAACATTTTCTGTTGCCAACGTTTAAAATGATTACCTTCAAATTTGAACGGTTTCTCGGTAGCACCAACAGCAGAATTACCAATAATTTCTTCGGTTGCCATGATAATTTCAGAAACGTCTTAAAATTGTTAAAAACAGAAGTTTTCGAATTAAATAAAATCGGTTTTCAAAAACAGCAACGAACAAATTATTGGCCGAGTCGCGGATCAATACACTCTCTTTAAGACGTTTCACGGAACTACTCAAAATTGTGTAGTGTAGTTAAAAAAAAACCGTGAAGTCCCCAGGATAAAACAGCCAAAGCAAATAATACCGTTTTCAACTGCACAGAAGAAAACGGACAGAAAGACACCTTTCTCTGGTTTAACAAACCAGTTCGATATATTGATATACGAATATCAATTCTTAGTGGCAGCAACCACTATTCTGAAAAAACAAGAAGAAAATATTTGGTGAGAGAAGAAGCGTGGCCCTTTTTTCTAGGCACTCAGTTATTGACTGAGTTGGAGCAACCCATTCGATAGCAAAAATAATTAATTAATAATTATTTTTCACTTCTAAAAAATTAATATATCACCAAGCCCGGCCCGGCCCCGCCCGATCCGAGCCGGACAGACGGCGGCGGCGCGTGCATGTGATTTTCAGCATTGTGTATGGGCTCCTCCGTCGCACAAAACTGGGTACCCCTTGGGGCCCAAACCATAAGGTCACTTTCTTACTTATAAACACTATCACTCTTGGTGATCTATCCAATGTGGGACTTAGGAACTTTTTCAAATTGACACCACACATTGGTTCACACTTGTGTTTATTTCATATACCAAGTTTCTTTCTCCATCATTCACATCATGTTCCAACACTTTCATTTAGACACGGGAGTAGGGGTGTCAAAATGGATAGATTTGATGGATTTGGATTAGATTGCTAATGGATGGATGAAAGTATTAGATTGCTAAGAACCCACCTGAATGAGATTAACTCAGAAGCTTTAAACACCAAGCTAACAACTTTGGAGCTCTCCGAGAAACTGAATTTGCAGCGAAATGTTATAAATCCAAAACAGAATTTTATTGTGTAATTGCTGCATCAGGTCCTCTACTTTAAAATCGTCCACATAACTCAATACTGAACCAAAAATTACGAAACGTATCTCGAAATGACCGGAGTTGAGTTATCTAACGATAGAAACTGGAATCAGATCAATCAGAGTTACAGGGAGAGATAATTTATGGTTTGAATGCAGACCTGTTCCAAACATTTCCTGCACAATTTCTGTGTTGAACCTCCAACTTTGAAAACATCTCCAGAACTCATCTCGCCTCTCAAAATTACGAGACTGAAGCCCAACTGACCGCAATTGATTTAGTTATCCATACCAACAAGCGGAATTTCAATTGAAGTCACGAGGAGTGAGAAATTACCTTTTAAGTACAGCCCTATCCAAACACGAATTCTGCAAAATCCTGTGTTGAACATCCCACTTCAAAAATTCGCATAGAATTCATTTATTCACCAAAAGTCACAAGACTAGTACCAAAATCACCGGAATTTCGTTATATAACTAGTCCAAAAAGAATAAACGAAATCAGAGTTGTGAGGTGAGATTAATTACCTTATAAGTGAAGGGTTGTTTCCAAATGCGGGTTTCATCCACTCAAACCAATTCCTTCTTGTTCCTTCAATTCTTGGCTCAATCATCACAACCCATTATTTGTAGACAAAAAGCATGCATTTCAAGTGAATTTCAGAATTGAATTGGAGAGAAAAGGGCACGAATTTGAGATATGAACAAGAGGGTTTTGAATTGAATCTTACCTTTCCATGATGCTCATGACCTAAGGCACATGATTCTAACTTTGCATGTTGAATTTGTGGAGTGAAATCAAAGTTTGAAGCTAAAGAATAGATGTTGTTGTTGTTATTTCTGCCACGAGAAAGAAAGAGAGAGAGAGAGAGAGAGAGAGAGAGAGAGAGAGAGAGCAAAATGGATGAAAGTTTGTTGTTGTTCTGGTGTTCTGCAGAGTGAGTGGGGAAATAGTGATGGTGTGGTGTGGTGTCTTATAAACATAACAATGTTTTATTACTAATTTCTCCTTCTCAATCTTTCACCAATTGCAATTCTCATACTCTATTATAGTTCTCTATTTCTAATAATTAGAAATATTTCCAATTAAACTTCAAATATCCTCTCTTAATTAATATTCTCCTATTAATTAAATTTGGGATGTGATGACAGGAATTTCTATGGTATTTTTAGTATTAGTATTAGTAGTAAAATGACCAAGACAGGCCCAAATACAAAGGAAAACCTACAAAAGCAGGAAAAAACATCAAGACAAAGTTCAAGATGCCAAAAGACAAGAAAAAGTCCAAAAAGTGAAGAAATTGAGCATTCTATCGCAGCACGATGTCTCCCATCGTGCCACGATGAGAGCTGCTTGCTTGCCAAGAAAACAGAAGAAATAAATCTGAAGAAAATCTGTTCATCGCAGCACAATGCACTACATCGCAGCACGATGACATAACTTGGCGACCAAGCTGATGAAATGCACAGGATCAGTTATAAAATTGAACTGAATCTTCACATCGCAGTACGATAACTCCATCGCAGTGCGATGCCTTGTTGAGGCCCATTACGAAAACTATAAATAGAGTCTCCCTGTTATTGTTTAAATCATTCAGAAATAGTAGAACACTCTCTACTATAAGGAGAGGTTCAGAGGAGCTCTATTGGGCATAGTTTTCTCCCCTTACGGGAAAACTAACTCAGCAAGGTATGTTTTCTTTAGGCTTTTATGTTTAGGTTATAATTTCTTTATTGTAATTTAAATATGTAGTCTTTTGTAATAGATGCCTTAGGTTGTGGTGGAGAAGATGAACTCCCCTATGAATATTTGGAGTCTGTGATTGAGTCTAAGTTATCATAAATGATATTCAGTAATTATGTTTGTTATTTACTTTCTTGCACTTTAATAACGTATTCTCGTAATTTGACCGGATAAGCGGGAGCGCCCGTAGAATTGATATTAGGTTTTAACTTAATATGGTCTGGAACTAGTAGTAAATAATGCTAGGTGTATAGAGACGGTAACATCCTGAACTAGTCGTGAATGAGCGGTTAGAGGAGGAATCATGAACTAGGTTTGAATTGAACACTCAGAAGATGAACAGCCCGATACTAGGACCTAGAGGTTAATTGGTGAAGATAATAATGCATGTATATAAACAACTCACTTAGTAATTAGGGTATGTGAGACATCGAGGTTAGGCTCTCATAGGTACCTTAGTTATTAAGTCCAAATAGGAAGAAGGGAGTAAGTCCAACCACCATACCTAGCCTCTATATTTCTTGAATCTATATCTATCTATATTTATATTTATATTTCTGCAACGCATTACGCTCTTTTATTAAAAACCTTTTTCCAAACCCAAAGCGAATGCAAACTATACGAACTTAAATAACGCTAGTGAAGCTTCGGCACGATCCCTGTAGATACGAACTCATTCTAGACACCTAGAGTGTGAATTATTACTCGACGACAGACTGATGCACTTGCCAGACCGTAGTCAGGATGTTACATATACGAATAAAAATAATCAATAAAAATTAACTTTCTTTGCAGATTTATCCCGAGATTGAACCTAAGTTTATCAAACAACACTACAACTCTATCAAAAAGAAATGACATGTGCTTAACAATACTGGAGATATGCGTAATTTAATTTTTAACAAGGATTATTGATTTCCACTAATTACACGAGGCTGGAATGATTTCAAAACAGTTAACAATCTTCCAGATAATGTAGAAGTCAAATTAAACTACCACAGTCCAAGGCTTTTTAGCATTCATTCTTACAAACCAATTTCCTCGGCAGCAGAGATCCCTCCTTTTTTCAGTCGAAGTACCAAACCATTAGAAACTAAGTATTTTGACATTGTTCTAATTGATGATAACATTGTCTCAAACCAATTAGTTAAGTTTCTCATTTCCTTTTTTATTCGTGTTTATATTCATTTTCAATTAACTGTTCCATATTAATTAATTTTCATGTTTGCAGGGAATACTACACAACTTTGGTAAATTCCTAAAGGAAAAGTTAATATACTTCCTTCAGCTTGGTGGAGACAATGGAATTACAAAAACAGCCAAAATCATTGATATTGCTGATCCTACCAAAACAAAGTTGGGAAAAATTGGAAATCATTTTGCAGTTTGAACTTCTTCGAAGCAGGCGATAATATCCGATTCAAGTTTAACCTCAACAATTTGGATGGAAAAGGTCATGTTTTTCAAATCTTTAATTAGTTTTTCCCTAATTTTAAGTATGCTTTCATCTAATGGCATTACCACTATGCAACTATTTCCAATTTTTCCTTATGTACTGACAAGCTTCATATTAATCAAGTCATTTGCATCTCTGCCTTTTTCAATTTACAAGCACAATATACAACAAAATTTAATTCGATTAAAATTTCATTACATAAACATTACCCCAAATTCATTACATCATGAAACAACACCTAGGTGATACCAACTAACCCTATCGCCAAGAATCACATGAATATTATAGGGATTATCATCATATAAAACACAAACAATGGAATCACCAATTTCAAGAGGTTTGCATACAACAAATCTATTCCAACATTTACCTACAGATATCTCATCACCATTTAAATTAATTTCACATGGATATCTGTTACCATTATCACGGTCAATAATGGTAATCTTCTCTTGGTTGCTATCAATAAATACATATCGCATATCTTGAGGAATTTCCTGAAGAAAAACAAAAAAATAAAATAAAAAAATATCGCTTAGCTAATAATAAAATTATTCTATTTTTAATACAATTTCATATTTTTTTTCTCTTACCAACACAAAATCTAAATCAAATGTTCGGGTAGTTACTTTGTGCTCCCAATACAACATTTCTTCACCATTACGAGCAGTGAGTAAACCAGGACATATCGGAGGATCTTCACCGGCATTAACCACTTCTCCATCTCCCATTTGTTCATTTTCATTATTACCTACTTCCATCTACCACAAATCGCAAAATCTTTATTAAAGAATATAATACACAAAGTCAAAAATAAAACATATTCATAATTTATCGTACCTTTGTTTAGAAAATTTTGTAAAAATATGAACTGCACTTAAGGTTAACAACACTAGCAACACTAAAGTGAAAACCAATGACTATAAATAGAATTTCATATTGGGCTTTCTTAGAGCTAAAATCTTATATTAATATCAAGCTCACTTGATAAGTTTACAATTCTATAATCCACAACATCATTGAAATATTTTAAAAAATTAACAAATATAAAAATCGAATTACTGAATCTCCATTTACTTTTATTATTGAGTCGGAGCGGCACCATCGCTCCCCAACGCACGGGTGTCCAAACTAGTTTCCTTAAATTTCCAATGCATATTTACATGTCATTTCCTTAACCATGAAAGTTATGGTCTACTATTGAGCTACGTTTACCCTGCGCTACGCGCCATGCACCCAGTCAAAGTTTTCTGTGTTGACCGTTGACTTTTGGTTGACCTTTGACTTTTTGTTGACTTATTTGGCCGGAAATTGTTTATCACAGTTTTTTGCGTAGATTTCGATTCCGGGATTAGTTTTCTGAGATTTTGATTGGATAAAGAGGTTGCTTATATGTTTGCATTACTTTAGTATTTGTAAAGTGACTTTGTATGCTTAATTAATTGGGATTAAGGAACCATTCATTGTGTACTTGCTATAATTCAGTTAATTCTCCAAGTGATTGAAGTTATGGATAAAAAGTGTATGTTTACTTGAATATTTGCTGATGTATGTTGATTATAGTATGAGATGAATTAATTGATGGATATTGTATCACATGCTTGCATTATAATTAATGTGTTATTTTTATTGTTAGATTGCTTTGACTAACTCTCTTTATTTGCTATTTGTTATGTGCTAAACCGTTGGGGGTTTAAATTCTCAGGTTGTGTGTTTTGATGTTCGAGTTGTCTCGGTGAAGCTCTGCTCTGATCAAAACACGGGGAATGGTACTTATAGTTTTTATTCTAGTGATGTAATATTTAAATAAAAGATGTTTTACATCCGACACTATTGGCGGCAGCCCATAGACATCAGACACTATTGATGACATGCCATAGAGACTGAACCTCCGACACTAGGAGCTAGTGGTAAAAGGATTAATTGAATGTTAATGACTACATATAGGTTAGCTCGACACGTTAGTTATGGTACGTGACAACATGGATTAGACCACCGTGTGTGAACTAGTTAATGCGGTCAATAAAAACTTATAATGTATTTAGGGTAATATTTTCATTTTACTATAAAAGATGATTAATCCGCCCAACAAATTTTTATTCTGAATAGTTGTATTATGTGCCAATTATCATGCAGGAATAGGGGAGGGAATCGATCTATCTAACCAACCTCACGCTTCTGAATCACTATCTTTACTTTTCTGCATAGCATTACGCATATTTTCAAACAAAACATTTTTGAAAAACCAAAGTGAATACAAACTATCAAACTTAAATAAAACTAGTAGTTCTTGGCATGATTCCTGTGGATACGAACTCATTCTTGGCACGATCCCTGTGGATTATTACTCGACGACTGACTGGTTCACATGCCAGACCATAGTCAGCAATGTTCGTAAGACAAATATTCAACCTTCAGATACCTAAGCTAGTGAGAATTTGAGCCCGATATTTCCAAAACGGTATTACCACTTTCTTTCAATATACTTCCTCCATTCCAAAATGTAAGTCACTTTGGCATTTTTACGCATAATAAGGAATTGCTAACTTTTGTGAATATTGTAAACAATTATAATGTTTTTCCTCTTTTACCCTTCACATAACATTTAAAGCTTTGTAAAAGAAAAAAGACTTAATAATTTCTCCTTGGAAAAAGAGAATAAAAAGGGTAATTTAGGAAGATCAACAATAAATATACATTGATATTGTAAGACGACTTACATTTTGGTACAAATTTTTTTCCAAAAGTGACTTACATTTTGGAACGCAGGGAGTACTATGAGAGTACCGTGTACTTGTTTATTTTCTTGAGCTTGCTTTAATTCTCTGTTTTCTGATTGATTTAATTTATACGCATTGAGACAATTGTTTGTTATCTTTGGAGTTAGTAGAAATTTAGTTCTCTTTTCTTGGCAACAACATAAGTTTGAGGTTGCTCATGAAACTAGCATTATCTTAAGTCTGGCATGGTATACAAGAGAACTATCACAAAATAAAAGGAAAAAAAGAAAAAAGACGGGATAACATAAAAAAAATCCTAAAAAAGAGTCTCTTCAAAAAACTAAATGAAAAAGAAAGAGCTAAAGAGCAAAATAGTGATAGAAAAAAAATCATACACAAACACATCTGGTTCTTATTCTCTTGTGCGAACATAAAAAAAGTACCATATGTAAAAGGTTGCATATACAAAAAGGAAGAGTATTCATACATAACTCAAAAATTGTAACCTACCTTCCCAAAAAAATCCCACCTTTACCTAAGCCAAGTTATAACTGTTAAAGACCTCCAAAAATGCGTATTTGTTAAATTTTGATCGGTCACTTAGAATTCTTGCAAGACTATGGTAAAATGGCAAGTTGCACGATGATTGAGAGATAACCCTTTCAATTTCGAGTGAAAGAGAGAAAAGGTTACACATGGACTCTTTGCGAACATCTGTCTGACTTGCTACTATTGACGTCTCTTGACCCAAGTGTTGACTGAGCATGATCATTGCGGTGAAGATCAGTGGTTCCATTGCCGATAAATACATAAGGTTGTGAAATTCCTATCATCTAAGTTTATTTCTTAAATCACTGACGATTTTGTTTGACAACATGTTACTTGAGGACAAGCAATTGTTCAAGTTTGAGGTTGCGATGACAATAATTTATTTAGTATTTTTAGTTATTATTTAGTAGTAGTTTAGAACTTTGAAGACCAATTACAAGCAAAAAGCCTGAAGAAATAAAGTTATTTGCTGAAGAAGACAAGAAATACAAGAAAATACCAAAAAGAGAGCAAAAAGGGGTGAAAAAAGCCCGTTATCGTACCACGATGAGACCCCATCGTGGTACGATGGATATGTTTGAAAATAAGGGATCACCGCAGAAAATAAGAGACAAACCGCATTCATCATGCCACGATGAGATTCATCATGGTACGATAGTTCAAAATCCAAATCCAAGAAAAACTATAAATAGAGCTATCCTCCTACACAATTATTCATTCAAAAAAATACAATTCAGTAGTCTGAAAACTATTCAAGTCTCTTAGGAGCATGGAGGGCAAATGAGCGCTCTACGGGAAGAATTTTCCCACAAAAGGAGATGTAACTTCCTCAGCGCCATTGATATGCATAATTCTTTTATTGTAATTTAATTATGTAAATTAGTATTGTAAGATCCGTAGAATTTCAATAGCAGAAATTAGAATTGAGTTATATTAAATGATATTCTGCTATTTATTTTTATCGGTTTCTGTTTGATTGTCTGTTTTGACAGAATTTTTGCTGAGATTGTGCCTGCGCTTTAGTTTAACATTTGAAAAATGGGCACAATGATTTTATAAGCTTTAAACACGTTTAGAAACATTTTTGTCTCGTTGAAATGTTGAAAATATTTTTTCTAGTGGTTTTTGAGAAAACGGACAAAATATATCCGCTGTTTGAAAATTTTACGGTTTCCAATTTCCGTCAAAATTTAAATGGAGACTTTATATATCGACAGTGATGAGTGATCTCATTATATTTTTCCGAGCTTAGGAGCGAAAATTTATTCGGAATAAAATTTATTCGAAATTTTGTGAATTGTTTTAATTAAGTGGTTTACGGTAAAAAATTTATGTTTCTGTAAAATTTATCGGTACGCGAAATACGACTCGTTTAAGAGGGAACGCGGTGACTGAGCGAGATGAGTTGGAATCGATCATGAAAATATCTAGATATTTTCTAGGATATTATATTTTAATTGTTTGAGGAATGGAATGGATGGCTAGGATTGTAACCACATGTATTTACCTTTAAATCCAATGGCCTAGGATTGATCCCTTGACTTTTATATGTGAGAAAGCAAGTCATTCCTTTTCTTTCTTTCTCAGTAACCGAACCTCTCCCTCCTCCTTTCTTCATATTTTCTAATTTTACCATTTCATTTTATGAGAGTTTTGTGAGATTTTGAGTTGTCAAAATTGGAGGGATCAAATGAGAGACTAAGAAGCTACTATCATGCTAAGGTAATGAGATTCTTTTCATTCCCTTTATTTTCTTGGAGCTGGCCGAAGTTGTTAGTAATGTTCAGGCCCGGCCCTGAGGGTAGGCAATGAGTGCGACGGCCTAAGGCCCATTATTTTAAGGGGCCCAAAATTTTTTTTTACCTACCTACTCATATAAAAAAAAAATAACTATACTTAAAAGAAAAAATATGATTAGGCCAATGTGTAGGATTATTAAAGAAAATATCATTAAGGGGTCCAATTGGTAGAAAATATGATTAGGTATAATTTTTAGGATTATTAAAGAATTAGGACGGCAGAGTGATGTTCCTGGTTTTTTCTGGTTTTCTAATTTCTAAGATAATCACATTTGGCTTTTTCTTGTAAGGTATGTATATGGATGCTAATGGATCGCTTTTTTTTTTTTTAGATTTTGGTGTTATACTTTTATGATTTTAATAGCTTTTTCTTGTTTAGGTTTTTGTGTTCCTAATTTTATTAATAAGTTATTTAATTTATTGTTTACAAATTGTTAATACTTAACAGGTTATTTTTGGCATCCAATTTCAATCATTTGGATTTTAGAAATTCTCAATTCGTATGTGAAGTCGGCATTCTACTTCACAGGTGCTATTGTTCTCTACTTGAGTTTTTTTTTTTCTATTTAAAACTTAGAAGATGTTACCTAAGAAACATTTATCTGGTAGTGAAAAACGAAAAAAAAGAAAACGAACTGAAGCGCTAATAAAATCATAACAAGGAGCTCTTGAAAAATTTGTTTTCAAAATTGTAGATACCCAAGAAAATTTGGTTAATAGTAGCAATGAAAATTTGAATCAGTCAAATGAAAATTTGGCTCATGAAAATGTTGAAGTTGATGATAACTCAATTGTTCCTAATGATGTGCCTAATGTAACTAATGTTGATAATATTGGTGGCGATTATGGACAAGAAAGTTCTCATTTTGATATTTATGATCCGAATGTATCAATTGCTTATAGAATTTTACTGACAGTGCCTGTGACTGTAGCATCGGCGGAAAGAAGTTTTTCAAAATTGAAGTTGATTAAAACCTACTTGAGATCATCAATGTCACAAGAGAGATTGAACGGTTTGGCAACTTTGTCAATCGAGAAGGATATGTTGGCGGACATTGAAGTTGATGTGCTTATCAATGATTTTGCTTCTCAAAATGCTCGAAGAAATCACTTCTTATGAATTTTCGAATAAAAAGAATGCTTTTGAAATGAAAGAAATTTTTTTTCTTTATATTTGGCCTAAAGCCCATGAAATGTCAGGAACGGCACTGGTAATGTTATAGGTTGATTTTGAATTTTCTAGCACTTAGATCTTGCTAACTAATATGAAATGATGTTAGATCCAAAAGAACCAAAAGTTAGTCCCTCCTTTTGTGTGCATAGTTGGCCGAACCATATAGGATTGATGATGACTTTTATTTTTTGAACCTTATCATATTTTTTAGTTGTTTAATGTTAGCCTTATGGATAATCTATGTTGGTTTGAATTGTTAACATGAAAATAGTTGATTTTCAAGTGTTAAGGTATAGAAATTTTCTTGAACTTATGAAAATGATTTTGAGGAATACTTTTGTGAGTTATGATTTTGTTCAATTGATGTTGTTTTCTTGCAATTAAAGTAATCACAAAGAGTTTTATGAGTTCAATTTTTGAAAGAAACTGTGAGAAAGAAAAAGCCCCAATTTTTTTATGGTTTTGATGTTTAGGGTTTTGGAAAATGTTTTAAGTATAGAATCAAACTAATTTGAGTTGGTTTATGTGAAATTAATATCTGTATAAGTGTTTTAGCTATGTTTGATTCTTGAAAATGATGATTTTGAGGTTAATTTAATTCTGGCCGAAATTGAAAAGGGTATTTCTGTCATTTTAAAATTGTTGTTGTGTCCTGAAAACCTAACCATTTGATCCGCCTTTTCGAGACGATGATCCGCCTTTTCTACTTCACAGGTGCTATTGTTCTCTACTTGAGTTTTTTTTTTTTCTATTTAAAACTTAGAAGATGTTACCTAAGAAACATTTATCTGGTAGTGAAAAACGAAAAAAAAGAAAACGAACTGAAGCGCTAATAAAATCATAACAAGGAGCTCTTGAAAAATTTGTTTTCAAAATTGTAGATACCCAAGAAAATTTGGTTAATAGTAGCAATGAAAATTTGAATCAGTCAAATGAAAATTTGGCTCATGAAAATGTTGAAGTTGATGATAACTCAATTGTTCCTAATGATGTGCCTAATGTAACTAATGTTGATAATATTGGTGGCGATTATGGACAAGAAAGTTCTCATTTTGATATTTATGATCCGAATGTATCAATTGCTTATAGAATTTTACTGACAGTGCCTGTGACTGTAGCATCGGCGGAAAGAAGTTTTTCAAAATTGAAGTTGATTAAAACCTACTTGAGATCATCAATGTCACAAGAGAGATTGAACGGTTTGGCAACTTTGTCAATCGAGAAGGATATGTTGGCGGACATTGAAGTTGATGTGCTTATCAATGATTTTGCTTCTCAAAATGCTCGAAGAAATCACTTCTTATGAATTTTCGAATAAAAAGAATGCTTTTGAAATGAAAGAAATTTTTTTTCTTTATATTTGGCCTAAAGCCCATGAAATGTCAGGAACGGCACTGGTAATGTTATAGGTTGATTTTGAATTTTCTAGCACTTAGATCTTGCTAACTAATATGAAATGATGTTAGATCCAAAAGAACCAAAAGTTAGTCCCTCCTTTTGTGTGCATAGTTGGCCGAACCATATAGGATTGATGATGACTTTTATTTTTAGAACCTTATCATATTTTTTAGTTGTTTAATGTTAGCCTTATGGATAATCTATGTTGGTTTGAATTGTTAACATGAAAATAGTTGATTTTCAAGTGTTAAGGTATAGAAATTTTCTTGAACTTATGAAAATGATTTTGAGGAATACTTTTGTGAGTTATGATTTTGTTCAATTGATGTTGTTTTCTTGCAATTAAAGTAATCACAAAGAGTTTTATGAGTTCAATTTTTGAAAGAAACTGTGAGAAAGAAAAAGCCCCAATTTTTTTATGGTTTTGATGTTTAGGGTTTTGGAAAATGTTTTAAGTATAGAATCAAACTAATTTGAGTTGGTTTATGTGAAATTAATATCTGTATAAGTGTTTTAGCTATGTTTGATTCTTGAAAATGATGATTTTGAGGTTAATTTAATTCTGGCCGAAATTGAAAAGGGTATTTCTGTCATTTTAAAATTGTTGTTGTGTCCTGAAAACCTAACCATTTGATCCGCCTTTTCGAGACGATGATTTTGACGTATGACTCGTCTCGATCGGATAAAGATTGAATGAGTTATAGCCATTTTAGTTTGAAACGGTTTTGTTGAGGATTTATATTTTTAAGAGTTTGATGTTTGTGAACTATTCGGAAATCGTTTTAGTTACGTACACGCGAAAATTATTTTGTTATAAGTCGAACGAGAAAAGTTTTAGTTCGGACTTGTATAGTTTTAAAATATTTTGGAACTTATGATTGGAGGCATAAGTTGTTTGAAAAGAGATTGCTTTTGGAAAAGTTTTAAAATAGTTCGAATTTATTTGGCGACGTTTTTGGATAAAACCATTTGTTATAGCGCTTTTGGGAGAAAAACTCTTTCTTTAAGTGTTAACGTTTTCAAGAATTGTTTTGAAATGATTTGTGACTAGTTAGTTGTGAAGGAACAACCATAGGCCTTGATCCATTTGTAGCCGAGCTAGGACTATTTGAGTGATCAATTAGAATGTGGTATTAACTTAGATAAGTTATGTGTTGTAAAAGGTTAAGAGGATTAGCCGGAATGGGGATTTCGTCGAGAGAGACAGATATTGCTCGCGTAGCGTAAGTTGATGTATTGGAAGCTTGCCGAGGTAAGGGCACCTTTCTTTTTGTCTTATTTCCGTAATAGCATGTGTGTGTGCTTTGTTTGTGGTGTGTTTTTGAGTGCTTGGCATGTATGTGTGATGTATTCTCGGGATGAGAAAGTGTTTATAATACATGTATTGTTTACATATGATTGAGAATCTATGAATGGTTGTGTTGATTGTATACATATGATTGTGAGAATATATGTATGAACATGTGATTGATGTACATATAATTGTGAGAATATATGTATGTGTTAGACTACTTGGCTACCACTTAGAAGGGGGGGTTGAATAAGTGACCCTTTTAAACAATGTTGTTTTTTTTTTTAAAAAAAAATTTAGTTCAAAAGGTACGCGCGGAAACACCACCGGATCGGTAGTCTCTTTGCACCCGATTGATCACTGAAAAAGTAGTATAGCCTTGAACGTGTGATGATAAAGAACAAGAAACGGTCGTGTGCAAAATATTCGAATTAAACGATCCAATAACACAGTCCAAGCAAGTTACGCAAATATAGAGATAATCCAATCACAATCAAGATATATGTCAATTGAATTTTGGTGCACACGTACGAACACAAAAATTCAATTGAATCGAAAATTAAAGCAATTGCGTAAAGTAAAAGATTAAGGAAGAAAGACACAAACGATTGATTAGGGAGTTCCCAACGGCTTTCGTGTCGTCCTCGCGGTCGGCCGGGTACGTCTCCCCCCAAATAACCAAACGGGTTATTTTAGCGTTTATTGATTAAAAACGATTGAACTATAGTGCACAATTTACAAAGACTCCAATAACTCTATATCGAATCTAATGCAAACTATGCGTAATAACCTCAACAAGTAATGAAGCTTCTCCCTCTGATTCCAACGATCCTAACCGTGCGCAAATCCTCGCACCAATCGTCCAGCTGAGTACCTCGCTTCTTCGTTGTTGATCCTTCAAGATATCGCACAATCTTGAATCCTTGAGAAAACCCAAACCTTCTTCACAAATCAACTCGATCACGCCTCTGATTCACCGCAAGCCGTATCGAACGTTATCGATAAAATGTACAACCTTTATCCGAATGATCCCATACTCACTCTTCAATGAATTTCAATTTGATGGAAGATGATGATCTTGTGAAGAATAACCCTTTGATCCAAATTCTTCACCCAATTTGAATCCCAAAGAGTTTATCAAAGCTATTTCACTTTCTCACAGGTTTTCTCTCAGTTACAATAACAAAGCACATTGCTATTTAAAGAGAAAATAGAATTGAACAAATTTAGGCAAAACTTAACATACATGTATCGATACAAATGATGGTTTGTATCGATACAAACCCTTTGACCAGCGTACAAATCTGAAAAATTTGACCTATGTATCGATTCAAACACGTATGTGTATCGATACATATATCAGTTTCTTGAAATCTTGACTGATATGTATCGAAGCATGCAAGCATGATTCGATACACCATGCATTTTCTGGTTTTTTGAGAGATATAGGTGTGTATCGATACATGCAAGCATGATTCGATACACAAGTGACTCTCTGCCTCTGAGAGACCATTTTTGTATCGATACAAGTGATATATGTATCGATACAAAATGCACAAAATCAATCTGAAGTAATTTCAGGACATTTGTATCGATACAAATGATTATGTATCGATACAGAATACCTAAAAATCAATTTTTCAAAGTTTAAAAATAGTTTTTCGCTGTCAAGTCATTTGTAATGTTGCCAAAATATGTTCTACTCTATTTTCATGTGTTTTGACAATTATTAAAACATGAGGATGAACTGGTGCACTTACATTCTCCCCCTTTTGATAATTGTCAAAACTTTGCATAAGCTAACTAAGCCTATACCTAATATGCAATAAAATAGCAATATGTATACAGACGCAATTACACCAAGGCTAACAATAAGCACGCTCCCCCTGAGTTGATGCCATAATGCGTTTGATATTGTTGATAATATTCAAGACTTCTTTAGCTATTCATCCTTAGCTTGTGCAATCCAAATCTCTCTCTCTTTGACAATATCAAAAAGAAGAAGAGAGTTCATTAGAAGTATCAAGTTCAAACAATTTTAACCATAGTCATATCGTGCACTTACATTTGTCGAAATGCACTATATGATGAAAGTTCCTAATCAAAATAATTACATATAAAGATATGCCAAAATATATCAATGACGAATACCAAATATCATGACAAACATGGAATGTAGAACAACAAACCAAAACCAACGCATGAATATCGTAACACATCGACATTTTAATCAAGTAACATATCCAAATATGGGATGAAATAAACAAAGCAATGCAACAAATGCATAATTTCATGTTGCCATATCATATTACAACGATGTTCAAGAAGAAATGAAATACACGGATAGCATTTATGCAACATGTTAGGCTATAGACACATCAATTAATCAATATTTCACATATTGCCATTTGATACATATGGACTTCAAGAATTATTACTTATTTTAAAGCAAATTTTTTGGAAATGAGCAAACATATGAATGTATTGAAAAGCACTAATATGTTATGTTGATAATTGAAAAGATTTCACATAGGCATAAGCTTGTAAGGATTAAGAAGAGAAGATAGAGATGATACTATTTAACCTTGTACCGTAGGGTGTTGATGCACTTTCCTTTGTATAAAACTCCAAGTTGCCAAGAAGTATGACATGTATATGAAGTGCATGCTTGATGCATGTTATTCTAGGTTAGAGATATCTAGGATCCCTAATTCCCCGCAAATATAGATAAAGGGATCCGTTGCAAGTGGCTTTGTAAAGATGTCCGCAAGTTGGTTTTTTGATTCCACATGCTCAAAAATAACATCCCCTTTTTCTACATGATCGCGAAGAAAGTGATGCCTAATCTCTATATGCTTAGTCCTTGAATGCAACACGGGGTTCTTTGTGAGGTTTATGGCGCTAGTGTTGTCACACAAGATTGGAATACGTTGTAGTTTTAAATCGTAGTCGAGAAGTTGTTGTTTTAACCAAAGTATTTGGGAACAACAACTTCCGGCCGCAACGTATTCCGCCTCGGCGGTTGACAAAGCAACCGATACTTGTTTCTTGCTATGCCAACTTACCAAGCTATTACAAAATAGGTGACATGTACCACTAGTACTCTTCCTATCCAACTTGCAACCGGCAAAGTCGGAATCGGAATAACCTACCAAAGAACAATCATTCCCCTTAGATTACCATAAGCCAAAGTTTGATGTTCCTTTCAAGTATTTTAAAATCCTTTTTACGGATTTTAGGTGTGATTCTTTGGGGCATGATTGATATCGTGCACACATGCAAACACTAAACATAATATCCGGCCTAGATGCCGTTAGGTAGAGTAAGGATCCGATTATACCTCTATATTTTGTAATTTCCACATCTTTACCTTCTTCATCTTTGCTTAACGCACATGTTGATGCCATGGGAGTTTCCATATGTTTTGAATCTGTCATCCCAAACTTCTTAAGCAACTCAAGGCAATATTTAGTTTGATATATAAAAGTTCCTTCTTCTAGTTGCTTGATTTGTAATCCCAAGAAGTAGGTTAGTTCACCCATCATGCTTATCTCAAATTCACCTTGCATAAGACTAGAAAAGCTCTTGACAAGAGATGGGTTAGTGGAACCAAAAATAATATCGTCAACATAAATTTGAACCAATAAGACGTCTTTTCCCTTACGTTTAATGAAGAGTGTAGTGTCAACCTTTCACCTTGAATATCCATTTTTAATTAAGAACTTGCTAAGTCTATCATACCAAGCTCTAGGAGCTTGTTTAAGGCCATATAAAGCTCTTTTTAATTTGAAAACATAGTCCGGATGTTCGTGATTTTCAAAACCGGGCGGTTGTTTGACATACACTTCTTCATTTATGTATCCATTTAGGAAGGCACTCTTAACGTCCATTTGGTACAGCTTGAAGTTCATATTGCATGCATAAGCTAATAAAAGTCTAATGGCCTCGAGGCGAGCTACCGGAGCATAGGTCTCCTCATAATCAATGCCTTCCTCTTGCTTGTAGCCTTGAGCTACCAACCGTGCCTTGTTCCTAACAATAACACCGTTTTCATCGAGTTTATTTCTAAAAACCCAACGTGTCCCAATCACTTGATGACTTGGAGAAGGTGGTACTAAATCCCACACATCATTTCTTTTAAATTGATTTAGTTCTTCTTGCATTGCAAGAATCCAATGTTCATCAAGTAATGCGGTTTTTGAGTTTTTAGGTTCAACTTGTGACACAAACGCATAATGAGAGCAGAAGTTACTTATTTGAGATCGAGTAGCCACTCCCCTTGAGATATCACCTAAGACTTTGTCAATGGGATGGTTCTTTAGAGTACACCATTCTTTTGCAAGACCGGCTCCTCTTTGCTTGTGATGATTCTTTGATGAAGAAGATCCTCCATCATCTTTGTCTTCATTGGATGGTGAAGGCTTATCGTCCTTTTCTTTCGGAACTTCCGTTGAGGGTTGATCACTTCCAACAACTTTTTTATCCTTTAAAATGTCCATTGTGTCGACACCTGCACCAATAGAATCACCTTTCCCGTTTTCTTCCGGAAATGTCTCATCAAAGTTTACATGAACCGATTCTTCAATAATTTGTAACCTCTTATTGTATACTCTATATGCCTTGCTAGATAATGAATAACCTAAGAAAATGCCTTCATCCGCTTTTGGATCAAATTTGCCAAGATTCTCCTTTCCATTATTTAAAATAAAGCATTTGCATCCAAAAGAGCGCAAATGACTAAGATTAGGTTTTCTACCTTTAAGTATTTCATAGGGAGTTTTGTCCAAAATAGGTCGAATGATCGCCCTATTTAGAATATAACTCGCGGTGCTTATCGCATCGGCCCAAAAATACTTAGGAAGACCACTTAACATAGTCCTAGCTAACTCTTCTAGAGTACGATTTTTCCTCTCCACTACTCCATTTTGTTGTGGTGTACGTGGAGCCGAAAAATTGTGTTCAATGCCATGTTTAGAGCAAAACTTTTCAAACTTATGGTTTTCAAATTCGCCTCCATGATCACTCCTAATAGAAATGATCTTAAGGTCTAGCTTATTTTGAATCATCTTAGAAAATTGTTTAAAAGCGGACAAGGTATCGCTTTTATTAGATAAGAATAATGTCCAACAAAATCTTGAGTAATCGTCTACAATCACAAGTCCATAGTAATTACCACAAATGCTTTTGGTCCTTGATGGTCCAAAAAGATCCATATGGATTAACTCTAAAGGCTTAGTAGTTGAAATGAACTTTTTAGATTTGAAAGAAGCCTTAGTTTGTTTACCCATTTGGCATGCGTTACACAAGTGATCTTTTGAAAAACGTATTTTAGGTAGACCGATTACAAGATCTTTAGAAATTATCTTATTTAGTAAATCGAAATTAAGATGTGCCATTCTTCTATGCCACAACCAAGATTCATCATTCTTGGTTATGAGACACTTAGCATCACTTAGGCAATTATCATCTAGATCTAACATGTATACATTTCCATGCCTAATAGCCTTAAGAATCACATTCTTGTCTTTGTTACTTTCGATTGTGCAAAAGGTTGGTTTGAAATTGATTATGAACCCTTTATCACAAAGCTTAGCAACACTCAACAAGTTGTGCTTAAGGTTATCCACAAGTACAACGTTAGATATGGTTATAGTAGAGGGATTACCGATAGTACCTACACCAAGAATAGTGCCGTTATTGTTGTCTCCATAGGTGACATAGCCTTTCTCCTTTTCTTTGAACTCAATGAAAAGCGAGGCATCACCCGTCATGTGCCTTGAACATCCACTATCTAGAAACCATCTCCGTTCTAGACTATCAAGGCACTTTTCCTACAACATTTAGACATAAGAAGGAGGTACCCAATTTTCATTGGGTCCTAATTGGTGAGGTAAATAAGTTTTGTTGAGTTTTGGCATCCATTGCAATATGCCTATAGGTACCAACAATTTCCTAGCTTTACATTTTGCAATGGTATGGCCTTCACAACAACAATAGTGACAAGTGATATGTGAGTCACTCTTCTTTTGATCCATTTTGAAATGTTTAGAGTATTTGTTTTTGACTTTCAAAGTGTTTTGAAAATGTTTTGGATCAACTTGATGAGAGACTCTAGGTTTTGATGAATCTTCCACTTTATCCTTGAGAGTCTTAATATTTTTTGACAAAGTGATACAATTATCACAACCAACTATATTATTATTATCATGACTTGCACTTGACCTTTCTAATAATGATACCTTGAAAGCTTTCAACTCTTCTTCCGTTTTGGAAACTTTCTTTTCAAGAGCTTTGTTAACTTTTATAATTTCTTTTAATCATTTGAAAGCTTTCCTAGTTTCATTACATAGGTCCTCAAATGCACTTTGCAAATCATGATATTCTAACGAAGTATATGAGCTAGAGGGATTTTGGTTTACCTTTTTGGGAGCTTTATCCTTCTTTTTGTGATGATGAGTTGTGAAGCATACATTAGCCACTTCGCCTTCATCACTTGAACTAGAGCTTGATGATGAATGAGATGAAGAGCTACTACTCTCCCATGCAACATAAGCTTTCTTTCCTTTGCTCCTCCTTTTGTTTGAAGATGACTCCTTCTCTTTTCTTTTGAGATTAGGACAATCCGGCTTGTAGTGACCAACTTGGCCGCACTCATAGCATATCCCTTTCTTGGAGTACCTAACATCTTCATTCTTCCGGCGGTAACCACTATCTTTCTCACATATCTATTATAGCATCGAACGAAGAGCCCCATTTCCTCATCATCGGAATCGTCTTCGCTTGAGCTACTTTCCACTTGCTCAACCTTTTTGGACTTGGATGTGGAGGCCTTTAGAGCAATGAACCTCTTATCCTTTTCTTTTTCCTTTTCGTTGTGTTTCTCCTTTTTCCCACCTTTCTCATGCTTTTCCAACAAATTAAGCACTTGTTCATGTTCCGTTAGCTTACCGAATAAGGTTGTGAGACTCAAAGTTGTAAGATCATTTGCTTCTTTGATTGCGGTGACCTTTGGTTGCCATGACCTATTAAGACATCTCAAAATCTTATTAGTAGCATCTTGATTAGTGATTGGTTTACCTAGACCATGTAACTTGTTGGTAATTTTTACAAACCTTTGTTGCATATCCGCAATGGTTTCACCATCTTGCATATGAAACAATTCGAACTCTTGAGCTAAGGTGTTTATTTTGGATATTTTGACCTCATTAGTACCCTCAAAATGAGTAACTAATGTATCCCACATTTCTTTGGGCGATAAACAATGCGACACATGATAAAATTGTTCAATCCCAAGGGATGAAATAAGTATGTTTTGTGCCTTTGTATCGTTATTGGCCTTTTTCTTATCATCGTCCGTCCATTGTGCCATAGGCTTATTGGTGACAATGCCATTAGGATCGGTGTTTGTCGGAACAAACGGACCGTTCTCAATAGCATTCCACACTTCACCATCAAAAGAATTGATGTGTATGCGCATACTACTTTTCCAATAATCAAAATGATCTCCATTGAATATAGGTGCCCGATTATAAGCCCCTTTAGGTGCAAAAGCCATGTTTTCTTATAATTGGCACAATCCACCGAATTTTGTGAACAAAATTGAACCGGTATCGTGATACCACTTGTTAGACTACTTGGCTACCACTTAGAACGGGGGGTTGAATAAGTGGCCCTTTTAAACAATGTTGTTTCTTTTTTAAAAAAAATTTAGTTCAAAAGGTACGCGCGGAAGCACCACCGGATCGGTAGTCTCTTTGCACCCGATTGATCACTGAAAAAGTAGTATAGCCTTGAACGTGTGATGATAAAGAACAAGAAACGATCGTGTGCAAAATATTCGAATTAAACGATCCAATAACACAGTCCAAGCAAGTTACGCAAATATAGAGATAATCCAATCACAATCAATATATATGTCAATTGAATTTTGGGCACACATACGAACACAAAAATTCAATTGAATCGAAAATTAAAGCAATTGCGTAAAGTAAAAGATTAAGGAAGAAAGACACAAACGATTGATTAGGGAGTTCCCAACGGCTTTCGTGTCGTCCTCGCGGTTGGCCGGGTACGTCTCCCCCCAAATAACCAAACGGGTTATTTGAGCGTTTATTGATTAAAAACGATTGAACTATAGTGCACAATTTACAAAGACTCCAATAACCCTATATCGAATCTAATGCAAACTATGCGTAATAACCTCAACAAGTAATGAAGCTTCTCCCTCTGATTCCAACGATCCTAACCGTGCGCAAATCCTCGCACCAATCGTCCAGCTGAGTACCTCGCTTCTTCGTTGTTGATCCTTCAAGATATCGCACAATCTGGAATCCTTGAGAAAACCCAAACCTTCGTCACAAATCAACTCGATCACGCCTCTGATTCACCGCAAGCTGTATCGAACGTTATCGATCAAATGTACAACCTTTATCCGAATGATCCCATACTCACTCTTCAATGAATTGCAATTTGATGGAAGATGATGATCTTGTGAAGAATAACCCTTTGATCCCAAAGAGTTTATCAAAGCTATTTCACTTTCTCACAGGTTTTCTCTTAGTTACAATAACAAAGCACATTGTTATTTAAAGAGAAAATAGAATTGAGCAAATTTAGGCAAAACTTTGTTGGAACAAAAGAGGTTCTGACATGACTCAATTAAGTTTTGATGATAACAAAGGTATTAATATACAATAGGGTATACTAATTATTTACTCTAGTGAGCAGATATATAAGCTAAAATTTTATATTCACTATGAGTACATTTGAAGCTCTGATTATGGGAAGCAAATTCTGACCTGAACATGCTCATCAGAAGATGTAATATCAAGCCTCGTCAGAAGCTGCATATTAGAGGCTAAGCCATCAGAAGCTACGTTTTGAACACATCATGTTCTGATGCTTGCAGTGAAGGCCGTTTTGTCAGAAGAACATTCTCTGCTACAATGATTGAATTTTATCATCTTCTAACAACTCAAAAGCTGGAGAATCAACCATATCCTCAGAATAGTGACGTTAGTACTATTGTACGAACTTATTACCAGATTTGGGCAAATCTTCATTCTCAAGTTTGTTCGTACACAAAGGTTACCGGATATGGTTCAAGATCGTACTACTACCAGCTGGCACAATCTCCTGCAACGAATTCAAATTTAAGGCGCTCCACCCCTCACTATAAATAGGAGTGGTAGTGAAGTTTTGTGTATAGAACAATTGAACAATTTAAATGAGCTGTTACTCTGCAAAAATCATTCTGTGCACAAAAACAACTTGAATACAACTTGAACTCATTTGAAAATCCAAGACTCAAGCTTCAGCTTCTGATTCATACAGTTGTTGAACCTTAGATTTCTTTTATTAGGATTCTAAGATAAGTCTTGTAATTGAGTTGTATTTTACTTATTCTTTTGAACATTGATTTGTATATCAGTGTTCACAAACTCTGTTTTTCTTGTAAAGTTGTTTGAAGTCTCTTGCTTTTGTGCTTGAGCATTGGAAGTCTCTTGCCTGCGTGCTTGAGCAATTGTAATCTTGTTTGATTATAATGAACTCCCTTGGAAGTGCAAGGGGACTGGACGTACTCTCGGTTTGTGAGAGGAACCAGTATAAATCTCTGTCTTTATCTCTCTCCCTTTCTCTCATACTTTTTAAGTTGCTGTTTGATTGTGTTTTGTTTTCTAAACCGCTGCAAACTCTGATAAGTTTTTATAACTTAGAAGAATTTTTCAAACTACCCAAAACACAATTCAACCCCCCCTTCTTGTGTTTTTCACACCTTCAATTGGCATCAAGAGCCCGGTTCTGTTTTTAATCACCTAACAGTGAGACAGTTTCTTGTTGAAAAACACTATGACTGACGCAGCTGCAAGTGAGAGCATGAAAGCAGTTTCTCATGACTATGATGTTGAAGATAAGACAAACAACAAAGCACCAAAGTTCAATGGAGATGCTTCTACCTTTTCCTGGTGGAAAGATAGAATCTATAGTCATCTTATTGGTTTAGATGATGAGCTTTGGGACTTCGTTGAAGAAGGGGTAACTTTTCAAGGACTTGATGAAAAGGGAAAGTTATCTGTTGAAGAAAGAAAGAAGTTCACTCCTACAGACAAGAAGGCTTACAAGAAACACCACAAGGTCAAGGATCTTCTTATTGGTTGCATAACTCATGATGAATATCTCAAGATCACAGACAAATCCACTGCCAAAAGTATTTATGACTCCTTATCTTCCACATATGAAGGGAACAAACAGGTTCAAGAGGCAAAGGCTACTCTTTTGATCCAACAGTATGAACTCTTTAGAATGAAGGATGATGAGAATATTGAATCTATGTATTCTAGGTTCAAAATTCTAGTGGCTGGTCTCCAAGTTCTGAAGAGAAGCTATACAACTTCTGATCATGTAAGAAAGATTCTGAGAAGCTTAGCTTCAAGGTGGAGGCCTAAGGTAACAGCTATTCAAGAAGCTAAAGATTTGGACACACTTGGCTTGGAGGAATTGATAAGTTCACTCATGAGTCATGAGATTGAACTATCTTCTGATGAGCCTCAGAAGAAATTAAAATCTGCGGCTTTGCCATCCATTTCAGTTTCATCTAAGGCTCTGAAAGCCAAAGTTGCAGAATCTGAAGCAGAGGAATCTTTCATAGATGACCAAGAAGATGGATCAGATGATGATGTGTTTGCACTCTTGTCCAAGAAGTTTCAAAAGTGGTCAGTAAGGAAAGGCAAAAATTTCCCAAGCAGAGGATTTGGATCAAGGAACAACACTAGCAAAGAGAAGAAGGATGACACAAAAATTGTTTCAATTGTCATAAGCCTGGACACTTTATGGCTGATTGTCCTGAACTCAACTCCAAGGGTAAAGGAAGAAAAAGTACAATCAAGAATAAAGCCAAGAAGAGTCTGATGGCAACATGGGAAGACATAAATGAGCTATCTGAGGATGAAGACTCTGAGGAAGCAAATCTGGCACTCATGGCCACTGGCGAATCAGACAATGAAAGTGATTCAGAATCTGACACAGATGATGTTGCAGAGGTAATCTCTAAAATGTCTAATACTCAAATGACTAAGGCTTTGAAAGATGTTATGGCAAAGTACATGGAAAAGTTGAGTGAGCTAGATTATTGTAAACAAAAATTGAAGCTACTCAATGAAAATATCAACCAGACTCAAGCAAACTACCAAAAATCTCTTAAAACAATTAAAGTGCTTGAGACTGGATGCAGAACATGTCAAAAACCTCTTGATGAGTATGAGCTATCTCTTCAAGAGTTTTTATACCATAACATTGACAAAACTAGGATGTCTTCTATTATTCATGGTGGGCTTAGCAATTATCATAAAAGACAAAGACTTGGTTCTCTTACATCTTCTGATGTAGGAAAATCAAACAATATTGTGTGTCTAAGCAAGTCACCATCAGAAGCTTATTCTAACTTCACTAAGGGTAGATCAGAGCCTCTGACTGTGTCTGATACTCTTGTGAGCTTGGAACCACAAGATAAGGCATCAGAAGATAACTCATCTTCTGAACCTAAGTCTTCTAAAACTTAGGTTCCCCTCACATCAGTATCCATGTCTACTCAAGTTAAAGCTATCAGAGTACCAAAGCCTGTTGATAAGCGGGGCACCAGTACTTCTAAAGCAAACTTGGTAACTGGTTCTCTGACACACTCAAAAGGAAAGTCTCAGAGACAACATAAGCCTAAACTATTTTCCAAAGGCTCAGTTGACTCTAGATCCTCTGAATACTCTAAGAAGAAGAATAAGATTCATAGGACTAACCAAAATGGACCCATCAGAGTATGGGTACCAAAATCTGAAATAGTGTATGCTGCATGTATGCACCCAAAGAAGAAAAGAAAGCTCATGGTATCTGGACTCTGGCTGCTCACGTCACATAACAGGAGACAAGCTCTTATTCCACACCCTGAATCAGCAAGAGGGAGGAACAGTAGGGTTTGGTGGCAACCAGAAGGGAAAGATCATTGGTATATGTACAGTTGGTAATTCTTCTTTGTCAATTTCTGATGTTTGGTTAGTAGATGGACTACATCATAATTTACTTAGCATAAGTCAATTGTGTGATAGTAATTATGATGTGATGTTTAATAAGGATTCATGTACTGTAGTCAGAAGCTTTGACCAATCTATTGTTTTTAAGGGTAATAGAAAAGGCAATCTGTATAAAGTCAACTTTTCTGATTTAAAGGAACAACAAGTGCTTTGTCTTTTGACACTAAGTGATGAAAAATGGATCTGGCACAAAAGATTAGGTCATGCTAACTGGAGATTAATCTCTAAGCTTAGTAAGGACAATCTTGTCAGAGGTCTTCCAAAAATAAAATATCACTCAGACTCACTTTGTGGTTCCTGTCAAAAAGGGAAAATTGTCAAAAGTTCCTTTAAGAACAAGAACATTGTCTCTTCTACCAGACCCTTAGAACTCTTACATATTGATCTCTTTGGACCAGTTAGCACTGCTTCAATCAATGGTAAGAAGTATGGATTAGTCATGGTGGATGATTATAGTAGATGGACTTGGGTTAAATTTCTGAGAACTAAAGATGAAACATATGAGGTGTTAGCATCTTCTGTACCCAAATTCAAAATGAAAAGGATTCAAAAATTTTAAAAGTAAGAAGTGATCATGGTGGTGAATTTGAAAATGAACTGTGAAGACAAGCTTCTAGATTGAAGTGATTTTGATGAAGACAAATATGTGTAAAGAAGAAAAAGATTGATTATGATCAAGTGTTCAAGGTTGAAGAAATTCAAATGATCACATGAAGAGATTGATCAAGTTATGGGGAATAATCATAGGTACAATTCATTATTATAAGCTTTAGGTGCTCATAAACTTTCATATAAACCTTTCTAAAGTTACTGTAACATCCCAATTTTAATTAATAGAAGAATATTAATTAAAATAATTATTGGAGACTAATTGGAAAATATGTGAACTAGTACGGAGGAATGTCTTAACAAATGGGATTGAGGAACTGTAAATAAAGGGAATAGTTAACGGACGCAAACGGAGAATTATCAATTAAGCGAGATTATGATACGAAGCATACGAGTATTATTAGTAAATAATTAAGAAGAGAAGCAAGTGACTTAGTTGTTTCGATATGGCAATAATCTATTGGGCCATTTGTGTTAGTGGGGCCCACATTTGACTAAAGTTGAGAAGCACTATAAGGGCTCACTTACCCCTTCCAATTCACTAACTTGGCTCTGCATACAAACAAAACAACCTTTCTCTCCATCTCTTTCTCTTCTCACGCGCACCATCATCATCACCATATACATAATCATCAATTCTTCCTCAAAATTGACATGCAATGATTCCATCTTCTCTTCCAATCCATTAGGAAACTGAATAGGCAAGAATCAAGCTTTATCTCCTTCTCTTTATTCCAATTTCGTACTCCCTCTTAAAGACCCAAATCTGACCTTGAATTGCATGTATTGTTTCTGAGTTCTTGATGATACCTTGAGGATGTCTGAGCTAAGGAATGAAGAGGTTAACAACTATGGAGACCATATGCAAGAAGGGGCAGTTTGGAATTCATGGAAATAGAAAGGAACAAGAAGTTTTGAAAGAGTTTAAGAAACCCGTAATGGAAACAGGGCCTTTAGTAAATCAGTAAGTGTTCTCTCCTCGTAACTCCGTTTCGAACGATTCTTTTTCCTATAGAAAGCTAACTTGAATACGCTCATTTTGGCGCTGGTTTCATGAATTTTCGTTGAGAATTGAGTTCTGTACAAATTTTTGAAGTGGAGTGTTCAACACAGGATTTTCCAGAAATTGTGATTGGATAGGGCTGTATTTAAAAGGTGATTACTCCCTCCTCGTAGCTCTGATTTAAATTCCGCTTTTTGCTGTGGTTAGATAACGAAATTCCGGTCGTTTCAATATAGGTTTCGTAGTTTTTGATTCAGTATGGAGGTCTGTGGACGAATTTTAAAAAGAGGACCTGATGCAGCAAATAAACAAGAAAATTCTGTTTTGGGATTTATATCATTTCGCTGCAAATTTAGTTTCTCGGAGAGCTCCAAAGTTGTTAGCTTGGCGTTTAAAGCTTATGAGTTAATCTCATTCAGGTGGGTTCTTTAGGATCTTACCTTAGTTATTATTTTAGAAGCATAGTTTCCCCAAAATATGTTATGCATGCAAACTCAGGATTTAGGATCAATTTATGAAAGAGTAGGAATTAATCCCAAATTCCTACTCCTATATAATTTAATTTATACTGTATAGCGTGTTTATAACTGGTTGCATAGAGATTGTAGGTGTTTTCTTTAAAATCGTATTTTCTGCAAAACAGGGGACATATCTGATAAACTCGCCGTAGCGAGCAACCACACGCCAGGGCGAGTGTTATGGTTTGTATAACTCGCCAGGCGAGTCATTGTCTCGCCAGGGCGAGTGTTACAGGTCAGTGACACCAAATCTCGCCATGGCGAGTATTCACGCGCCACAGCGAGTTTAGCAGGGACATAACCTGCATATTTTACTATTTTAAAAATATCATACACTCGTTTGATGTCCGAATGCAACTGGGATTTCATGAACAGGTTTAATAGTATAAAATAGAATATATAGTTAGAGTGTAACTCGTATATTTATATTTATCAGTAACATGTTTAGGTTACCCTGGGTGGGATATATTGGTTAGAACTGCTTAACTCATTAAGAGAAAATTAAATGGCAATTACATGCCGTGATTAAAGAATTCCTCTGAATTCTGATCATTTTATTATGCGAGCCAACGGCGGAATCCGAACCTCAATATTCGGTATTACGCAGAGTCAGGCACCTGAGACAGGCTTGCCTCGGGTGACCTTTGAAGAGTAACTTGACAAGATAATAATTTTGTGTTACACTTGATTTTAGTATTGATTAATACATGTATATGTAAAACAGTTTGAACTTAGATTATTACACTATCTAGGTTCCCCCGGCGTAGTCGCCATTAGGAGGGTAGTAGGACTCACTGAGGCTTAGTAGTCTCACCCCACTCCAAATCAATTTTTTTAGGTAAACAGGTTACACAGAGCAAGGACCAGGTAGGAGACTGACAGTTGGAGCCGGGCTTGGATTGTCAGACTGGAAGATTTTAGTCTTCTTCTTGTTGCAACTTTAATCTGTTTATTTAGAATGTTATTTCTCTTTCCGCTGTATTGTATCTGTTCACCACATTGATCGTGGGATTGTTGTAATAAATTCGATTAATCAGTAATTTTAATGTACTCAGATTTCAATTATTTATGTCTTGACTAAATATTCTAGATATTTTAGTTGGGGCGTTATAATTGGTATCAGAGCAGGTCGATCCAGTATCGGACCTTGCCATGAGTCATTTCAATCCTTTCCTAAGTAATACAGACCCTTTAGATCTGGACTGTTTACGCTGAAACCATCACGTGCTGAGTCTGATCAGCTCAGTATTGTGTATGGTAGGCAGGGTATTATGGTTTATAACTAAAGTGAACTCTGAAGTCCAGCGTTAAGATCGTAGTGAAGATGCAATCAAGGAGCAGTCGTTGAAGGAAACCCTTAGAAGTGAATTTTGGAACGGTGGCAAATGGTGCCACAGAAGTAAGTTGTGCAAACAAGCACGGGATGCAAGTGTATGACTATACTGAAGCGTGTAGTGCGCAAAAGTATTCAATTGACACTGGGTGTCAAATAAATTCCCTGAACCTTGGAATTACTTTATCCTAGAGAGAGCCTAAATGTATCCAAGTTTGGAGACCCGAGTAACACCCAACATTAGCAGATAGTAAATCAAAACTCATCCTAAACCTTGGTTAACAATTGCAGCCGAGAAGTTCACCCATGTTAAGGAAACTCAGTAAGATCTACAACGTGCTGACTAACTAATTAGACTATTCCAAGCCTATCAACCTTAAGTGTACTCAAGGGAATGAGTGCACCCTTCCTAATAGAAACCAATACTTGAACTGGACTACTAGAGACTTAGCCTTAACTAGTTTAGCAATTAGAATTCTCTTTTAGCAATACCGTACCCAAAAGACGCATTAAGTATTAGCACCTAGATGTTTCCAGAATTAGTAAACTCGGTATAGTGGACCTGATAGATTACAACTAACAATAATTTACAATTTAATATTAAAAGTATGAATTACTTTTCTTCTTCTTCACTACTTGTATATGGTGGCTATGGAAACGTGAATGCAAAATCACCCTCTCGCTCTGTTGTGTGTGTATATATTGGCTCTGTTTTCATTTTTATTTTCATACATAGATTTTTGGGGTTTTTATTTATTTATTAATTGGGTTGTGTAAGTAATTAATCCTTCTACTCCTCGTGCGAGTCAAGTCCCGATGTCCAACTGTCTTTCTAACTCTTGTTATTTCCCTCTCTCTACCTCTTTTCCCTCCTTTTATTTATTTTTTATTAGCATGTATAAATATGAAGTTTTGGACTTGGATTTAGATTAAATTTTGATCAAATAAATAAGGGTAAATAGGCTGATACTTTTTGTGGGTGAGTTTTGTTTTTACCCCTGTAATTTTTTTTCGTTTGACTCGTCTCTTGCAATGTTGAATTTTTTGGACTCGCCTCTTGGATGTATTTTTTAAATCGGTTATTTTGTTCAAACCGATTTAAAAAGTAATGTTTTTTAAATCGGTTAATCTGTTCAACCGATTTAAAAAGTGCAAATTCTTTGCAACCAAGGGGGAAACCAAAAAAAATTACTTTACAAGGGGCGAATCAAAATAAAAAAAATTACAGGGGGGAAAAACAAAACTCGTCCACATTACAGGGGGTATCAACTTATTTACCCAATAAATAATATATTTTAATAAAATTGGATGGTTGAGATTAACATGCAGTCAAATAGTGACCGCAGGGAATCCTTTCCAAAGTTTTCACTTCCACTCTGTCGAAAATTTTTTAGAGCAGATGAACTCTTTTCTTTCAACCGAATATTTTCTCCATATACATGAGTAGAAATTGAACCTCTAACTACATGCTTAAATAAATTAAGTTTTTTATTATTTGAACCAATTTATTGTTGATCTAAGTATTATTTATAATTTTACTTTTTTATTCTTTTTTGTCTTTTAAAATAAATAACACCACCTCGAAAGGCAAAGGGACAATTTATACTTTCTTTTTGTTCGTTGGACAAATTATACTCTTTTCATAAAATGGACAAATTTATTTTTGGGATAAGATTAAATGGACAATTGAGTTCTTTACTGTATTAATAGAAATAGGAATAAAATATATATATATATATATATACATATAGGGGAACTTTCAAATGAGAGGAGATATTAAAATGAGAGATGAGTGGATTAAATCACAACCCTTAGATCAAATTAAATGCTTTTATTTTTTACAGCTAGACACACACAATTATCTCCCCTGCCTCATTCTTGTTGTGTGCTTAAGCTTCTTTCATGGCTGTGTAACCTTTTTTTTTCCATTTCCTTGCAGCCAGCCATTGTTGCATCCACTATATCTTTTCTTTTCTCTGAATTTTTTCTCTAAATTTTCTTTTGATCGACATCAATTTTGAATCAAACTACCAGATAGAATTTGGGAATTAGGATTCACGAAATTGTTAGGAAGAATTGAAATTCCCAAATCAAAATTCACAATTTGTTAATTTGTTCAGTTAAATTGTTAGGAATAATCAGATCTGTGCTGTGAGAAGTGAGAATCTTAACAAACTATTAGATTCTTCCTAGCAATGGCTTTGCTCCGCAGGAAATTGGATTAATTAGATATAATAACGTTGATTAACTATACAAAAGTGGAAATTGGAAAGATTCATAAGGGCTGGATTAATTAGATGCAGGGAGACTGATTTCCTTTTCCTTTTTTTCTTTCTTTATCTTTATGATTTTGGAAAGCTAGAGATAACATATTTTTCTTCTAGAGTAAATCCTTGATTTTAACAGATTCGAGAAAGTAATGGAGGAGATGGAACCAGAGTGGGAGACGAGACGACAATTTGCTGCAAAAGGAACATATGACAGTAATTGAATCTTAGCCGTTTATTACCATCCGATGGATATGAATTATCCCTCTCATCTCTCATTTTAATATCTCCTCTCACTTGAAAGTTCCCCTATATATATATATATATATATATATTTTTAATTTTACCATCAGTTTAATCTGGTTCAGGAATCTGTTCTGACATCAAGTATTTTCAACATCCTTCCAAACGTAATTGCAGAATTTTTCTAATGAAATTAATTTTTTTCTAATGAATTGCGATTTTTTATATTTAAAATGAGAAAATACTTTCAGTTATTAAGTTGTTTGTTTTAAATTTTATTTTTGAAAAATGTCGGCTAGCTAATGTCCATGGGGCATTAACTAAATAAGGTATGAAAATATTAAAATTTGTATAATCTATTTTTTAAAGTATAAAAAATACTCTCTTACCAATCGTTAGTTGGTTCAGTGGTGATTGGCGCTGAACTTGGTAGGGAGGATCACGGCTCGATCCCCCACAACTGCGATCGGGAGGGGGCTGGAACCACTTGATGCCAGAACTGACCCCCGAACCAGATTAAACTGGTGGTGAAAACCAAAAAAAAAAAAAAATACTCTCTTTAATATAAAAATTATTTATTTTGCTTTTTTAATCAGTGTTTCGAACTGTAACATAACCCTTTTTTTTCTGTCAAAATAAAAACATAGACATAAATTTGCCAACTATGATGGACAGCATTGTCACAATATATTAATCGGTCTATGACCTTGGTCTTCTATAGATCTGCAGTTATTGGGGAACAGTCCTTGACATCTCTTCCCTTAATTAGCTCCAATTTTAATACTAATAATAGGGTATCAATAAGCTTTTGATATTCTCAAATCTCAATAGATCTTCTTTAATTTTGGGGGGGTGGGGGGAGGGGCGAGTACTCTTTTTTTTATTACCAGTTGAATCTGATTTGGGGATCAGTTCTGACATCAAGTGATTCCAGCCATCTCCCGATCGCAGTTGTGGGAGATCGAATCATGGTCATTCTTACCAAGTTCAGCGACAATCAACACTGAACCAACTAACGATTGGTGGGGGTGAGTACTTTGTTTAATACGGAGTGATTAAATAAGAATATGTTTGAATTATGGAAGATAAATTTTAAATAAAATAACATATCATAATTTCAAACGTGTTAAATAATTTTTTAATTTGTTGTCAAACATATACTCCACACTATATTGCACATGTTAGAGCAATCAAAAGTAATAGCTTTAATTTTATTAAAATGATAATAAGTATTTATTAAAAAATTAAACATTTAATATAAAATATGCAAGTTTTGATACGAATTTACACATGATAAATAAACTCATGTTATATTACTGCTAATATCTTAATTCATGTTCATTATTAAGAGACAGATTCTATAGTATTTGATAGACAAAATACTTTAGTTCATCTTCGATATTAAAAAAAGTTTTTTCATTATTTTGTCTCCCAATTTAAAAAAAAAAAATCATGAAAAAAAATTAAAATTAAATACAGTATAATTGAAATTATCATATTTAGTTTCTTAATTTTTAACAAATTAAATTTTGACATTTTTATATTATAATATTCATACCAATTGATCTACGATATATATGTTCGGAAGCACATTCTTTCCCTTACATTATTTAAAATCTTGGGCTTCGGCCCTCTTTTTTACCAAAAAATAATAATAATAAAAATAAAAAATAAAAAATCAAGAGTTATAATGAATTTTTAGCATTAAATATAGGGTCATGCTAACTAGTGCCCCGACACTAGTTAAGGAACTAAAAGAGGAAATTTTTGCATTGAAAAGAACATTTTATTCAATTTTAAGATGTTGATTGCACAAATTTCAATAAAATTTTACTTTATTTAGAATCATTAACTAGTGCCCCAGGGGCACTATGTGCCCTTAAGGCACATTCTAAAAAGATAACTGTGAAATTTTTTTATTAAATTTGTGGTGTATTGTATTCAACTCCCTAAACATTAAATTTTTTATATTATTAATGCTATATTTCTATTTTTAGGTAAACTTATTTTAACTATATTTAATGTTATTGTACCAATACTAACCTTAGTTAACTATTGTACTTAATATGGTGGGGGGAGTGATAATTTAATTAGGGGAAGGCTAGTAAATGTATCTTTTTTAAATGTAGTAGTAGTACTTAACTAAATTAATAAGTATAAAAATAGATTTATTCTCTTAGGGTTTTCCTCTTTCAACTTGATCTTCACAATTTTTTTTTTCTTTGTGATCTACTGGATATAAGATAGGTTTACGCTCAATTTTGATTTAGAATCACTTATACAGTTTTTCTTTTTTTTATCTTTAAGTTAAATAAGTAATTTTCAAATGTTGAATATAAGGATTTTATGTTCCCAATAATGATTTTAAATCAAATTTTCTTAATTTAATTTTTAAAATAGTTGATTATGAGGATTTATGTTACCAAAAAATATGATGCTTGTTATCCAAAAACCTCTATTTTTAGAGATTTAAAGTATTATTTCGGTTTCAAATCAGTTCAGTGAGCTTAGCTCTATTGACAAGATATTGCATTACATGTGCAGAGGGTCAAAGTTCGAACTTCAGTCATTTCACTTATCTACTTTAAGAGTGAAATTTTTTGCTATCAAATTACTTGACAAAAAAAATGTTTACCAAATCAGTTTTTTTTTCCTTTCAAAATAAACTTAAAAACTAGAAGTATGAGCTAGGAGGCAAAACTAACGACATCTCATATTCTAATATTTATCTTATATTTTAGTAATGAAATATGATCAAAGTAGATTATATGAATAATATACACACAATTATTTTGGGATGAAGGTATTAAATATGAAGTGGCAGCAATATATATGTGGAAGAAAAGATGCCAATGAAATGGAAATGGTATCTTTGCTTTGTGAAGAAGGAGGACCAACTGTGAGTGGAAGGAAGCAGAGTCAAGGTGGCAGCATTGTTCAGAAATTAAGATAGATGACCATAAAAAAGTTGAAAGAGATAGCCACCACAAAGAAACGTAGTATAAAGGCAAGAACCAGCTTTTGGGCCCTCACTCACATGTTCACCAAAGTTTTGTAAGCATCTGGTTTGCGGTCCCCTTTCTTAATTTCATTCAGTACTTGACAAAATAATAAACCGTTATACTACGAACGCAAATTCAATAGTAGGTGCGATTGTTCTCTCATTAGATTTAGGTTATACGATTTTAATTGAATGGTTTACAGGGCTTAAAAACTTATTAACTCTTTTTTTCATTAATATAAATTTTGTGACAATTGTTTTACAAATATGATATTTATCGTAGGATGGAGAGAGTGTTTTATAAAATGCTAAAAAGATATCCATAAATTAAGAAAAATGCTAAAAGTATAAATACAAATATTTTGTCTTGAAAAATATATTTAATTTTGAAAGTCAAAAATTGTTATTGTTCATGCAAAATTTCTATTTTTTTAATTGTTTAATTTTTTTGGTAAAAACATTTCTATTTTTTTATTTTTTATTTTCTTTTACTTTCTTAATGTGTTCTTTGCACTTTTAAGTTAAATAAATTAATATTTTTAATTATTATACTTAAGGCTTTTCACTTATATTATATACCGTAAATAAAATCGGGTGAACTACCGCCTTTCCTTTCACTCCTTTTTGGGGGCCGTATTTGCCGTTGGATTGGGTACCACTTTGTTGTTGTGTTTAGGGGTGGGCGTCAGTTCGGTTCGGGTTCGGGCCCAAACCCCTGAACCGGCCGAACCGACGGTTGGGATACTCAGACCCATTTCGAACCAAATGTAAGCTCGGTTTAATCGGTTTTCGGGTTTACGGGTTCGTTCGGTTCCAGTTCAGTTTTAGCGGTTTGGTCCAATAAATGGGCTTGTTATAAACTTTTGGTCCAATACACTTTACTTACGTAATTTTTTTCCAAACTTGTTTTTTTCATAACATTTTCTGGGCCTTTAAACTTTTCCATACGGTTAACCCATTATTTTCTATTTTTTATCCAACTTCCACATATATTCAACATAAAAGTAGGTGTTCAGTTTTTTTATAGTAACAAAAAAAATATTTTTTTCTTCTTAATAACTAACCACAACAAAAAAAGGAGGTTACGTAGTTATCAATTAACAAAGTCAAATAAAAAAGGAGATTAAGTAGTTATTTATATTTGCACGATACAGAATATCAATCACACACGAAAAATAAGAAAGAATATCGATTACACAAACGGGTACGGTGGCGGCTAGTAATAATAAAATAAATAGTATCGGTTCGATTTCGGGTCCCAACGGGTCCAAACCCTTGAACCGGAAACCGCCGTTTGAACCCGTAGAACCCGCGTTTTGGCCCGTTTCAACCCGCGACCCGTACTAAACCGACCCGAATTCTCTGTTTCGGTTTGGGCCGGTCGGTTTCAATTGGATTGGGTCGGTTGTGTCCACCCCTAGTTGTGTTATTCGATTGTTTAATGTTAAAATTTTAACTTTTATAACTTGCTACGTGAGAGGAATTCTAAGCTAGAAAAATTAAAAAACTTTTTTTTTAATGGTAAATATATTATTATTAAAAATAAGTTTCTGCACAAGGCGAACAAATATCCATAAACGTCAGGCTACAAAACAAAGGCGTCGTATATAAGCGGAACACCAAAGAAAATACCAAAGCATACATCATCTAATAGAGATCCTCTTCTAATCCCATTCTTAGAAAAAGACACTCTTCAGCTATCAGACTACCAGAGAAGACAGCAACCTGACTCATAGAGATACCACTAGACACTAACTTCCGATCTCGAATCAAAAGTGATCGGCCCATCAGAATCCAAAAAACAGCTCTTTGAGTCAAAAGTTGATGAACACCGGTAGAACAATAACCTAGGCAAATGAGTCTTAGCTCGAAGACCGCCTCAAAGAAAATCCATCACGCACGACATCAACCACATTCCAACAAGCGCCAGATCCAACACCGACACGTCGGCATCTCGGCACCTAGGGGTGTAATTGGACTGGTTTGGATCGGTTTTGAGTGAATTCAATGTCAGAACCAATGAATCCTCGATTGGTTCGGTTTGGTTCGGTTTTTAGTGTTTTTCAAAAACGAATCCGAACCAAACTCATCGGCTTGGTTCAGATACTTTAATCAATTTTTTCCAATGTATTCCATGCTATTATTTTTTTCCCGATATTTTTTTTCCCATAAGCACATCAAATACAAAATACAATTATTTTCCCATAAGTTCTTCAAATACATATACATAATACAACCATATTGAAAGCAAATACAAAATACAATTCGTTTCGCTTAAATTCATCAAATAAGTTCATCAAATACATAATACAACTATATTGAAATTAAGTTCATAAGTTCATCAATTACAAAATACAATCATGTTGAAATTAAGTTCATAAGTTCTTTAAATAATAAACTGCAATAAAAATAAAACTTCAAGTCTATTCCCACTTAAATCGAAAAAGAATAGTAAAACAACGCTTGAGAAGTTACCGTTCTGAGGGTTTGGGATGAGAGCAGCAACATGATGTGAGAGTATTGTTTGCTTAGTGTTGAGAGCTGCTTGAGGATGAGGGTGAGGTGAGATGAGAGCAACGTTTATGAGTTCGAGTTTCTAAGTGAGACAAATTTTATTTTACGTTTTAGAAGTAGTTGGGCCAGTTGTAGTTTTTTATGGATATGAGCTACCTAAAAAATAATTTAACATATATACTATCTATTGGTTTGGTTCGGTTTTCATCCATTGGATCTGAAAACTGGAACCGAGAACTGAACCAAACCACTTCAGTTTTCTATTGGTTCGGTTTTTGATCCTAACCATAAATTTTTTTTTTTCGGTTTGGATTGGTTTGGATCATCGGTTCAATTGAATTTTTCTGATCCGCTTACACCCCTATCGGCACCTGACTACGGTCTGGCAAGTGCATCAGTTTGTCGTCGAGTAATAATTCACACAGAATGAGTTCGAATCCACAGGGATCGTGCCGAAGCTTCGCTGGAATTATTTAAGTTCGTATATTTGCATTCGCTTTGGGTTTTGGAAAAAGGTTTTATAAAAAGTAAGCGTAATGCTTGCATAAATTAATAAATAAATAAATAAATATATATAGATTCAGAAACATAGAGGATATGTATGGTGGTTGGACTCCCCTCCTTCTTCATATTTGGCATGACCGGTGTATAACATAGTTACTCAGATTATTGTTCGGCGGCGACTTTTCCTTGTTGTAGTAACACCTTACTGTTACTCTATGTATATTAAAGTTTCCCTACGTTAATAACTAAGGTACCTACGAGAGCCTAACCTCGATGTGTCACATACCATAATTACTAAGTGAGTTGTTTATTTCACATGCATTATTATCTTCACCAATTAACCTCTAGATCCTAGTATCGGGTTGTTCATCTTCTAAGTGCTCAATTCACACCTAGTTCATGATTCCTCCTCTAACCGTTCATTCACGACTAGTTCAGGATGTTACCGTCTCTATACACCTAGCATTATTTACTACTAGTTCCGGACCATATTAAGTTAAGACCTAATATCAATTCTATGGGCGCTCCCGCATATCCGGCCAGATTACGAGATACGTTATTAAAGTGCAAGAAGGTAAATAACAAACATAATACTGAATAACATTTATTATAACTTAGACTCAATCACAGACTCCAAATATTCATTGGGGAGTTCATCTTCTCCACCACAACCTAAGGCATCTATTACAAAAGACTACATATTTAAATTACAATAAAGAAATTATAACCTAAACATAAAAGACTAAAGAAAACATACCTTGCTGAGTGAGTTTTCCCGTAAGGGGAGAAAACTATGCCCAATAGAGCTCCTTTGAACCTCTCCTTATAGTAGAGAGTGTTCTACTATTTCTGAATGATTTAAATAATGAATACGAGACTCTATTTATAGTTTTCGTAACGGGCCTCAACAAGGCATCGTACTGCGTTAGATCCATCGCAGTACGATATGAAGATTCAGTTCAATTTTATAACTGATCATGTGCATTTCACCAGCTTGGTCGCCAAGTTTCTCCATCATGCTACGATATAGTGCATCGTGCTGCGATGAAAGATTTTCTTCAGATTTATTTCTTCTGTTTTCTTGGCCAGCAAGTAGCTCTCATCGTGGCACGATGAGAGTCATCGTGCTATGATGGAATGCTCATTTTCTTCACTTTTTGGGTTTTTTCTTGTCTTTTGGCATCTTGGACCTTGTTTTGATGTTTTTCTCTACTTTTGTAGGTTTTTCTTCGTATTTGGGTCTGTCTTGGTCATTTTACTACTAATAATAATACTAAAAATACCAAAGAAATTCCTGTCATCAGCACCTCACCACCAAACCACCAATAACCCACCTCCACCTTGTAACCTCCAAATCACCAAACGGCCAAAACAAAGTAAGCCACCACCACTACGTCACCACCTCAACACATCTCACCACCATGGATCTCCACCACCAACGTGGTGGTGGACGACCGAACTCCGGCAAGACCCCAAACCGCCACCATAGATCTTCGGCAGCGAACTCCAAGAACAACTAACACACACCACCAGAACACGGTCGGAACCGGCAAACAACACCAGATCTGGCAACGGAGAAAAACAAAACACCAAAAAGAGCGAAAACATGTGAATAACCCCAAAATAAAGTGAAAAGGATAAATAACTAAATCTTTACTTTTTAAAATTTATAAAAGGAAGCTTATAGCATCTCATTCATAATCAATTGACTTATACATATTGTTACATCAATAAAAATATTGAAACTAGTTAGAGGGGGGATTGACTCTCTCAAAGCCCGTCTATCTACTTTAGACTTACAGGGGAGGAGATATAGGATATGCATGGAGTCACGGCGGACATCCATTCGCAGTCTCGGCTACAGGCCAGCTTATGTTGGTAGTAGTCTCGCCCGATGTGGCTCAAGGAAGGGGATGCTAATTCTAAATACTTGCGTTCTATGATGGAGAGCCGTCAGCGGAGGAACGCAATCTCGTCCACTCAGGTGGATGGAGCCACTGTTGAGGGGGTGCCTTCAGTTAGGCAGGTTGTGTTTACGTATTTCGCGTCACACTTTAAGGCTAGTAATGTGGAGAGGCCTGGGGTGGATAATCTTCTTTTGAAGATGTTATCTGCGGTTGACCGATGATTCTCAAAAAACCTTTTCCGGAGGCGGAGGTAAGTTGACGAAAGGGTTAAATTCCACCTTTATTGCTCTTATCCCGAAAGTGGACAACCATCTAAGGCTGAATGACTTTAGGCCTATCTATCTGGTGGGGAGCCTTTATAAGATTTTGGCCAAGCTTTTGGCCAATTGGTTGCGTTTGGTAATCGTCGAGAGTGTCACATTCGCGTCTCCAAACGACTTTTGTGAAGGATAGACACTTTCTCGATGGTATCTTCATTGCTAATGAGGCGCGTAAAGCCAATAAGGAGCTGTTGTTTAATGTTGATTTCGAAAAAGCATATGATTCAGTGGATTGGGGTTATTTGGATGCGGTCTTGGGAAAAATTGAGTGTCCGCCCTTGTGGAGCAGATGGATGAAGGAATGTGTGTGTATAGCTACAACTTCGGTGGTAGTAAATGGTAGCCATACTGATGAGTTTCCAATGGAGAGAGGATAACGACAAAGGGACCGTTTGTCCCCTTTCCTTTTCCTGCTGGCTATCGAGAGTCTGAATGTGATGATGAGGGCTATGGTCGAGGGGACTAGGTATACGGGGTATAGTGTGGGTGGCCATGACGATGTGACTGTGTCACATTTGCAGTTTGCCGATGACACACTGTTGCTAGGAGCCAAAAGTTGGGCGAATGTTCGAGCTTTGCGTGCGGTGCTTGTGTTGTTCGAGTTAATGTCTGACCTGAAAGTTAATTCTCATAAGAGTATGTAGGTCGGGGTTAATATTTCTGACACCTGGCTGAATGAGGTTGCGTCTGCTTTGCGATGTAGAGTGGGGAAAGTCCCTTTTCTTTACTTGGGCCTTCCGATTGGTGGAGATCTGAAGCGTCTGGGTTTTTGGGAATCGGTGTTGGCGTGCATTAGGAATAGATTGTCTGGTTGGAAGAGTCGCTTCCTGTCTTTTAATGGTCATCTAATTCTTCTTAAATTTGTCTTGACTTCTATGTCTGTCTATGTTCTTTCTTCAAATCCCCCTCAGGTATTATCCTTTCTATTGAATCTCTTTTGATTAACTTTTTTTTTTTGGGGGGGGGGGGGGTGGGTGAGGATGTTAGGAAAATGTCTTGGATAAATTGGAAAACAGTTTGCTTACGCAAGGAGTATGGAGGGTTGGGGGTTAGGCAGCTTAAGGAGTTCAAGACTGCCCTATTGGGCAAATGGTGTTGCTGGACAGAGAGGGCTTGTGGTTTCAAGTGTTAGCAGCCCGCTATGGGATGGAGCAGGTAAGGGAAGAAGGATGGGGTCAATATGGTAGAGGGAGATACTGAGGATCGGGATGGGGTAGGAGAGCTTAGGGACGGCTGGTTTGGGGAGAGTGTGACGAGGAAGGTGGGGGATGAGACATATACTCTTTTCTGGTCCGACCCTGATTGGGCGGGATCCCTTTGTGCGAGAGGTTTAGGCGCCTGTTCGATTTGATTGAGACCAAGCTGAGCACGGTAGCAGAGATGTACTCTTTAGGGTGGAAGGTTGGACAGGGGGTTGGGTGTGGAGGCGTCAGTTGTGGGTGTGGGAGGAGGAGATGTTGGGGTTGTGCCAGATTTTACTTCTACCTGTGACTTTGCAAGTTTAGTCTCTAGACAGGTGGCAGTGGTGGTCGGATCCTATTTCAGATTATTCTGTTTGTGATGCTTATCAGATAATGAGCTACCCTTGCTAAATCTTTGCTTAAAATTAAGTTAATGGACAACAAAAATAATTTTGTCTAAATCTATGAAAAAAAATACATCCTATATCTAACACATTTTTTAATATACTTCTTTGTATTAGTTGAAATTATATGTAGTTCGAATATTGATAACAATACATTCATACGAGGTGGCCCATAATTTAGTTAAGGCGGTCACGTTGTTAGCTAGTTTTAGATTTTGGTTGATATAGCAAATGGTATTAAGCATTTCTTAAAAAAAAACACATCGAAAAATAAAATACCTATATGTTCTGTAAATCAAACTTTTTATTATTATACTTCTACGTATTGGTTGAAATTAGATGTAAGTCACTAAATTACGTGAATTCTACATTTGATAGAATTTGTAATTTGTACGAGTTTCAATCAACAAAAAAATTATTAAAATAATATATTGTTGCAACCAATTTTCGTTGAAGTATTGCTTGGATCTCAATCTTGTAAAATATAAGTCAAGCAAAACAATCAGCTTCCTTGGTCAATAAGAGTCGGTGAAAATAGTTTGAAAGGATCCATAATATTAAACAAATAGTTTAGGTGAACCATAAGAATATAGTAAGATGCAAACTTCAAAGTGAATAAAGCACATTTGGAGAAACTACATTTGGAGAAACTACGCCTTAAGAGTGTGTTTGGATAAGTGAATGTTTTGAGGGAATGTAATTTTTTGAGGGAATTCAAATGTTTTGATCCAAAAAAGCATATGTGTAAACAATTTATAAGTAGAGTTTAAGCATATGTGCAAACACCCTAAAATCGGCCAAAAACCCTCAAATCGGCCGAAAACCACAAAAATCGACAAAGAAACCTAAAATCGGCCGAAAATCCTAAAATTGGCCAAAAACCCTAAAATCAACTATAAACCCAAAAAAATTGGCCGAAAACCTAAAATGGGCTGAAAAATCTAAAAACGGCCAAAAACCTAAAATCGGCCAAAAACCCTAAAATCAGCTGAAAAATCTAAAATCGGCCAAAAACCCAAAAATCGGCCGAAAACAAAAATCGGCGGAAAATCCAGAAAAACGGCTGAAAAACATACAATCTGCCAAAAAACCTAAAATCGATTGAAAACACAAAAAATCGGCCGAAAATCCAAAAAATCGGTAGAAAAATCTAAAATCGGCCAAAAACCCTAAAATCGACTATAAACCCTAATTCGTATGATTTTAGGGTTTTTGGCCAATTTTGGGGTTTTTGGCCGATTTTAGGTTTTTCAGCCGTTTTTTTGGATTTTCGGCCGATTTTTGGTTTTTCGGCCAATTTTTTGTTTTTCGGCCGATTTTAGGGTTTATTGTCGATTTTAGGGTTTTTGGCCAATTTTAGGTTTTTTGGCCGATTTTTTGCGTTTTCGGGCGATTTTAGGGTTGTGGCCAATTTTAGGTTTTTTGACCAATTTTTTGTGTTTTTGGGCGATGTTAGCGAAATTCATTATTTGAAATCGGAAGAATTTATTATCTTTTATTCTCGAAATTGAAAAAAAAATGAGTACATTTTTATCAAAATCGAAAAAAAATGACAATTTTGAAAATAAGTAATTCATTACTTTTTCCAAACAAAGAATTTTGAAATTAAGGGAATTCAAATGTGTCATCCAAACAAAAAATTTTGAAATGAAGGGAATTCAAATGAAAATATTTGAATTCCATGAAATCTCAAAATCCCTTAAATTCTTTCATTTGAATTCCATGAAATCTCAAAATCCTTTAAATTTTAAAATAACTCATCCAAACACACTCTAAAGCATTTGAATTCCAAAAAAGCATATATGTAAACAATTTATAAGTAGAGTTTAAGCATATGTGCAAACACACTTTATATTTAAGCGTACTAAACAATTTATTAGTTAAAAACATATGTGTAACTATAAAAATTTAAAAGTAGAGTTTATCTATACTTTTCTTTGAAAGAAATCCATCTTATGAAGTTTTCTTAAACTTAACCGTAAGCTGTTAACCTAGCTAATATCTCTCTTTCTTTTTGTTACTCCCACCATTGAGTGGGAAACGGATTTTGTTCAAATGGTAAACCACTGCAACCTATGGATTGTTTAGTTTTAGTAAATTTATGAGATAAAAAGTAGATTTTAATTTTAATTTTTTTTAAACTCGATATCTATTATGAAATGAGAATAAAGGAATGAAAAGCATCTTATTCATTGAGTAGAAAAGTGATTACACCTAGTTTATATACAGCAAATGGAAGAATACAAGTAACTCTACTTTAAGAACTAGACTAGATGACGTGGCCTGTAATGTACTAGTGTGTACTTTAGAATTAGCTTGATACATCTGTAGCTTTATCATGCTCTAATAATATCCGACTGAAAGACCGACTAATCCGAGGGGACCCATCCCACCGTCTACTTGCGGGGATTCCGTTTAAAGCCAGAGTTTTTTACTTTGTATGGACTAGCCCACCGAAATTGACACTGGTTGGAATCGAACTTAAGAGGAGCAAACTCCAATGACCCAAGCCACCACCACTAGGCCAACCGCAAATGGGTTAAGTAGATTTTAAATTTAATTTAAGTTTAATAGAAATACGCTAATTGTATAAAATAATTTTACACGGTCATCTAATAAGAAACTGTCAATCTTTCATCTATTACTATATATAAAAATGATACAAATGTTTGGAATAGTTTTTTCATTATTCCTATTTTACCCTTAAAAAAAATTATAAAAATAAAGTAACCAGAGTTTTACTATATATAAAATGATACAAATATTTTAGATGACTTTTTCATTATTATTCCTTAATAACTAAGCACAACTTCTACGTAGAAATACACCAAAAACTACTGTAGATTGCAACCCATGATCCACGTCAGCTTACTCCATTCACCCGTTTCCAATTTTGCTTTTAAATTAAATTCCCATTATTTGATAATACCATATACCTTTTCCTGTTTGATAATTCCATATACCTTTTCCTGATTGCATCTTTATCTTCCACGTGGTGATATAATTGGAACCAGATGGTTCGCTGTATATGGCCCATTTTGTTGTATGGAAATTATTTGGTGGAGGTGGTATATGCGTGTTAAGTTTCCCTCCCAAACACTGCCTGAATTCGAAATCCGATGCGCTATTACCCGGTGAAGGTTTCATTTGCGTGTTGTGTGAACCTGTGGCCTATTAAAAATGGGTTGCTGGTGTGTATATTGTATCCAAAAAATTATTGCCACTTTGGAAGAGATGGTTGATCAAATTAAGCTCATGTCATGGAAATGGGTTATCAGTGGAATGACCAAGGGATCTTGCCTTCTTTATGAATGGAAGTGGAGTTCTTTTGATTGCTTCCATAGGTGATTTCGTTGGGTTTAGCCTGGTGCTGGTGTGTCAATGGATGGCCCTTCATTTTTTATGTGTATTGTGTTGGTGTAAGCCCTAGAGGCCAATGACTTTAGTACTTGTATCGAATTAATTATTAATAATATATTGTTTCTTTATTAATAATAAAAGGCATTTTCTTTATTATGTTTGTAACGTTCAAAATAATGAAGTCCCTAGAATAGAAAGTCTGTTTAATATTAAGTGTGACTTAATCATGAGATTACATTAAACATAAAGACGCTATTCTTAAAGCATCCGTAGTCAAGTTTTATCATGAATTGGGATAATGATAAAACATAGAGACTATTATGAAGAGAGACTGATGATCGCATCTCATGGATCATAGGATAAGGAGTTATCAAGTCTTGACATAGGTATAAATATTAAGAGTAATATTTATACCGGATTGACCCACTAAGAGAGTACTACATGCAAAGTTATGCAAAGTGTCATAAGTTGCTCTCATGGTGATAATGGTGTAAACCGCCCTTAGACCTGAAACCACTATGTACCCTAGATGTAGAGTCAAGTACTTTGTTGCTGATCTAACGTTGTCCGTAACAGGATGATCATAAAGGCAGTTGATGGGTACTTCACAAAACATGCTGAGGGACAGTAGTGACCTAGATGGAATTTGCCAATCCTGCATAACAGGATAGAATGTCATGGGCCCAATATTGAACTGGGCAAAGATGACACCAAGTATGCTTTGTGTTCAATATAGACATAAAAGGCAAAGGGGTAATTGTACTCACTGATATTATCACTAGAGGTTGTGTTTTAGATCACATGTTAATTTCTCATAACTTGGGTAGCAATGATGTGTTGCTAGATACCGCTCATTGTTTATTATATTAAATAGAGGATTTAATATAATTGCCAACGTTATGGAAACCTACAAGGGTCACACACATAAAAACAGCCTAGTGTGAAATTGGAACACCGTAAGGTACGGTGCACCTCAGAGAAATAAGGAAATATAATAAGGGTATCATGGTAATTAAATAAACGTATCATAATTTGTTATGAAAAAGAAAGCACTCATGTGTACATGACACATGGGGGTGCGTTTCTTAAAAGATTTATTTAATTAAAAGGTTTTAGTATAATTGTGGCCCAATGACAAATAGTTTGTCTTGGTGCACAAGACAAGTAGTTCTATAAATAGAATACTTGTGAGAAAGAAAATCACTTGATGAAAATCAATCTCTAAAACCCTAATCCTTATTTTCCCACCTCTCACTAGAAACCTTCATTCTTGGAGCTAGCACTCTTTTGGAGGGATCTGTTCGTGTGGACTAGCTAGAGGCGTTATACTATTAACGCTTGTGATCAACGTGGTGGTGACTTGTTCGTGATCTTGCTCGTGATTCAAAGCGCTAATCACCAACCGTTCGTGAAAGAAAGGATTTTTGACAAGAGGTAAAATCCTAAACACAATTCATGATCATTCGTAAGGATCAATTAGAAGGAAAATTGTTATATTCCGCTGCTTTATCTCTTGATTGTTCCTTCATATTGTTGCCTCTGTTATTTCTCTGTTGATTGCTTTTTGTTTTTGCCTGTTGTTCTGGTTTTGTATTTTGTCATGTGCATTGGTGTGGTGTTGGTTGCACGTTTTGTGCTTCTGCCTGTAACTACCTCCCTAAATCACTCCTTGTGATTTGGTGGAATTTTTTATAAAAGTTAAAGCTATTAAAAAAAAAAATTCATTCATAATTATCCATTTATAATTTATTGGATGTTTTATTTTAGTGTTGGGGTGTTGGTCGCTGTGCTATGAATGATAATTGTGGAATAGCTTATTGGATTGTAGGCCTAATTAAAGAGTATTAAATTGTTAATGAATACATGATTTTTTTTTTTTACTTATTTTGTTACACGTTTGGAGAATAAAAAAAATCTAATTAAAGAGTATTAAATTGGTAATGAATACATGATTTTTTTTTTTACTTATTTTGTTACACGTTTGGAGAATATAAAAAATCTCAGTGTCGATATAAAAAAAGTCATCCGTGCGAAAGCACGGGTTAGAAAACTAGTAACTAGCTATAACAAAAAAGAAGGTTAAATAATTATCAATTAACTAAGTCCAATAAAAAATTAGATTAAGTAGTTATTTATATTGTTGTAAAAAAAAATATATTTATATTTGCAAATAGAGAATACCGATCACACAAACGAGCACGGAAAGTGTCATATAAAGAAAGTATGGTAAAGTGGAGTGACTTAGCAGAATACATGATTTTCATTGATTGATAGTATAAAGTAATTTTATATTGTTAGTATATATTTCTTTTTCTCATTTGATTTTATGTATAAAAATATCAAACTTGATTATAGACTAACTGATCTTAATCGAACAATTAATGAAAATCAACTCTATTGAATTTGGAACATTGTGGCAGCAGACAATCACGATCTAGAAAAAAGTTGTTTATTTATTTTCCTTTTCTATCAAGTTACTCCAAAATTGATAGAAATTTACTAAAATACATAGAAACTCCCTGCTTCTTACTTTATTGTTTTAATGTGGGCCTTAGAATGTAACCTCTATTTTTTTTAGTTTTTATATCTCAACTCTTAATCAATTTTTTTTTTCTTTTTTTTCAAATTCCAACTTTATCATTTTTTAATAATATGAATAGTCTATATTACACATTATTCCCTCAATTATTTTTTACATTTGAAAGAATCCACTCTCATGTGATGTGTGTCTCTTTAATTAGAGAGGCTCACTTTCTTCTTAATTCATCATCCATGTAAATATATATTTTTGTTTAATATAGTAATACAGTATATATGTATAACAGAGATTGTTTAGACGAATTTTTTTATCATATACTCCCATCCGTTCTAAATATAAGAAAAAATAACTTTTTAGATTTACTGAATAAAACATATATAGTCAAAATACATATTTTATTCAATAAAATTATAAATTTATATTTTGCTTATATTCAGAATCGAAGTAGTATATAAATTTATTTTTAAAAATTAGATCAATAAATTTTACAATTGGATCATCAACATTTTATTGGATCTAATAGTACTCTAAGAGTATTATATTTGGATGAAAAGACGATCTTGAAGAAGAAAGTGAAAGTACCATGGTTGTAGGAGAGAAATTGAGTGGGAATGGGGAGTGTAGAATAGACTAGTGAATTTGTTTTATTATCTATTAAGTTGTGTTGTGTGGATGAAGGAAATATTTTTGGGCTAAAGTAATTATTCTGAGTTTTGAGTTGAAGATTGATCCGCTGTCGCACACGGGTCAAAAACAAGTTTTAAAAATGTAGTTTAGGAAAAACGACACTCGAGTATCGTCTCACAAGGACTCACGATTAGTTTAGCAATATTAGAATCAATAAAAAAACTGTAAATTATGGGGGGGGGGGGTTTCGGTTTATAAAAACAGAAAAAAGTGATTAAAAATAAGTGATTATAAAATAAGCTAAAACGATTAATCTACTGTTTCGGTTTCCCAACTTATCATTGAATCATATAATTTCCAAGCCCTAAGCGGATTCTATTCCCCTTTCGAGTATAGTATCAATTAAACAAGCGCAATTGACACTACAATATATATGTTCCTAAAGTCCGAATTAAGCAAACGAATTTAAACCTATGATCATGCATTAAGCAAACACAATCAAACACACGCGAATTAAGCAAACGCGAGCAAGGTAAAGGAACATATAAACATCGAAATTAATCAACACTTATTCTATAGAACTTGAATAAAGCAAACAAGATATATAGTATAATATTGAAGGGGAAAAGCAATTTGATTGGAAATTATATAACCTCAAAGTGTAGTGGAAACCAAGTACAGCAAATTAATCCTTGATGATTAGTTCTACATGAGGAATGATGATTGTCTTATTTTCTTCTCCATTTCGTGGATGATAGTATGTTATGTGACTATCCATTGCTGTTTTCAGTTTAAGTAAGTAAAGGAAAAAGAAATCCAAAAGTCACAGGCCAAAATTATAAGTTTGGGCCAAATTTATTTAAGTCTACATTAAGTCTGGAACTTCCACGAAATATTAAAGGCTTCTTCAGTCCTAATAAGCTTTCAATTCAACACAAAACTTGTAGCTCTTTCTCTTAGCTTTCCAACGCATATTTCCACGCCTCAATCCAATACTCGAAGCTCAAGTTATGATCTGCACAGTGAATATGTATCAAATAACTACTAATGCTGAAAATAAATACGAAAATAAAATAAAGGCAAAAATAAACTTAAATCTAAAAACACAATAAAATAGTAAAAATAGTAAAATAAACTATAGAAATGCCTAAGTACAATAGTAGAAGAATGTGCATCTAAATGCACTGATCAAATTCCCCCACACTTGAACTTTTGCACTCCCGAGCAAAATTTAAGATTAAAGACTCAAAGAAAAACTTTAAAAAGATAGAAGGAAAAGAAAACAAGGCATAATGCAAAGTCACAAGCAATCAACACATTCCAAGATTCAAGGAGCATTACAACCATGAACAACATCTTATAACTTGAGCAATGAACAAGGTGGCTATTCGACTAAAAAATGCATCAAAAATGATAGAACCTCGCGGAGTATATGTATGAAATGCACTCAATCACTCGTGAGGTGGGTGCAGTTTGTAAAAAGTGGAGTGCCAGGGTAGTGTTTACGCTCAAAGCACATCATCAAAGTTAGCACTGCCATAGGTGTTAGTGTTTTCAACCTGCAAGGTTGTGTTTATTTTAGGGTTGGCTTCATTTGTTAAAATAAGCCTTTGGTCCAGATGTGGTGACTGATGTGCACACATGTGGTACCTGAACTGAATGCCCTAAAAACGCGCTTTCAAATATTTGCGTGTGATCTTTGAAAAAGATTTGTTTTGAAACAAACATATCCACGCTAGCTTGCGCGCCAAGGAACGAGCTGAAAGATTGAAAAAGATTCAGAATAGATTTAAAAGCTGGTTTGTTACTAGAAGATTGAAAAAGATTCAAAAAGATTTAAAACAAACATATCTTTTATTAAAAGATTAAGTTTGTTTTTTGAAGAACACAACAAACAGCTACCAGATCTCGTTCTATATAAAGGAGTGCTGAAGACATGTTTTATTCACTGAAATCAATATTCATAAATCTAGTCTTTAGGATTTCAAGTCTTTGTCCCTAGGATTTCTTGTTTCGTTTGAAACTTGAATTAGGGTTGTATTTAGCTCTTAAGCTTTTAAGCACAGAGCTGTTCCTTTCTTGGTTCTAGTTTGAAACAAGATTTGGACTTTGAATCACTCAAAGCTTTGAAGCACAAGTTGGTTCTTTAGTTTAGGAGTGCGTCTCCATCATTGAGTTTGTAAAAATCCTTGTGGTTGAGCAAGGTTCTTGTGGGAACAAGATTTTAAAATTCCTTGTGGTTGAGCAAGGTCCTTGCGGGGAGCAAGGTAGGATAGGTTGGGAAGTGACTGGGGGAAGTCATATCTTGTGGAGGAGCAAGGTAGAGTTACACAAGGTAGTATCTAAGCGAGAGGTTGTAAACGGGGAGTTTAAGCTTTGAATTAGAGCTATCATAGTGGATTCATTCCTGGATTGGTATCCCCCAGACGTAAGTGAGTTGCACTGAACTGGGTTAACAAACTCATTGTGTTCTTTATCTTCTGCACTTTATTTTCCTTGTTCATCAAGTTATCGTATGTTTATGATGTTGGCACATTAGGCAACACATCGTATACCTAAACCCTAACGTGCACCACATCACGCTGCACATCTGTAACTTGTTACCAGAATTTCAATTGGCATCAGAGCAGGAACCCTGTTCTGCTTTAGGGTGAGCTCCAGGGAAGATACTTTCTGGAACCATGGACAAGGACGGAACTTTGGTCAGCAAACCACCTCTTCTAGATGGCACAAACTATGATTATTGGAAATCACGCATGACTGCTTTCTTAAAATCCATTGATAGTATAACTTGGAAAGCAGTGCTTAGAGGTTGGGAACATCCCAAAATCAAGGATGCTAATGAAGCTGACACAGAAGAACTCAAGCCAGAAGAAGATTGGACTCCAGCAGAAGATACTCTAACTCTTGGCAACAACAAAGCTTTAAATGCATTATTCAATGGAGTTGACAAAAACATGTTCAGACTCATCAAACAATGTACTGTTGCCAAAGATGCTTGGGAGATACTCAAGAAAACCCATGAAGGAACCTCCAAGGTAAAAAGCTCAAGACTTCAACTTCTCCACTCAAAATTTGAGAGTCTCAGAATGAAAGAAGAAGAAATTATATATGACTTTCATATGAGTATTCTTGACCTAGCAAACTCCTTTGAGTCCTTGGGAGAAAGGCTATCTGATGAGAAGTTGGTAAGAAAAATTCTCAGATCCTTGCCAAAGAGGTTTGACATGAAGGTCACAGCTATTGAAGAAGCTCAAGATATTGCAAGCATGAAGGTAGAAGAGGTAGTGGGCTCTCTTCAAACCTTTGAGATGAACTTCAGTGAAAAAGTTGAGAAGAAAGGAAAAAACATAGCCTTTACCTCCAACACTGACAGTGAGGAAGCTAATAACGACTTTGACACTAGAGAAGATCTCTCAGATGAAATAGTATTGCTTGGAAAACAGTTCAACAAAATACTGAAGAGAGTAGATAGAAGATCAAGGAGGAATGTGGAGCACATCCAGCCCAACATCAGCACACAAGGAAACACCTCAGCAAAATCCATGACAGAAAAGGATAAGGGTGTTCGATGTTTTGAATGTGAGGGCTATGGACATATAAAATCTGAATGTGCCACATATTTGAAGAAACAGAAGAAGGGTCTAGCAGTATCTCGGTCAGATGAAGTGAACTCTGACAATGAGTCAGAAGATATGACTGCAAACCACGTAAGGGTAACAACTGATGAGAGTCTTTCTGACAACAACTCTTCTGATGATGAACTCACTTATGAAGAGGTAGTCTCCATGAACAATGACTTGTACCTCAAAAGTGAAGAATTGTGCAGAACTTTGGTAGAGCGGAATTACGATATCATGAGACTGAAGCGTGAAAAGCAGGAGCTACAAGAGAGGATAATTAGTCTTCAAGAAGAAATCAAGCAACTTTCATTCAATCATGAAAGCATGACCAAATCTGTTAGAATGATGGGCACTGGAACGAAGAAGCTAAACGAAATTCTTAACATCATAAATCATCTTGATGACCCAACTGGAGTAGGGTATGGAAAGACTTACAACAAAGAAACTCTACAATCAAGCTTTGTTCCTGCTCAAAAAGGATTTGACACTGAGATGATGTTGCCACATCCTACACCACATCAGAGACACTTACACAAGAAGAAATCTACTACCATAAAGTGTCACTACTGTGGAAAGAATGGTCATAAAAAATCCTCCTGCTATAAGCTCTATGGTCGTCCAAAGAAGGGATCCCAATCACAAACTAGAGCTTATCATACAAAGGCCAAAGTCAAGAAAGAATGGAAGCCAAGAGTCCAAGAAGCTGCTCACATAGCTCATACATCCCTCAGAGCCTCATCAAGAGAAGATTGGTACTTTGATAGTGGCTGTTCCAGGCATATGACAGGTGTAGAAAAATATCTGAAAGACATTCAGTCATATACCACCAGCTATGTGACCTTTGGTGATGGAGCTAAAGGGAAGATCAAGGGAATTGGGAGACTTCACAATAATGGTTTACCAAACCTTGATGATGTTTTGCTTGTGAAAGGGTTAAAGGCAAACTTGATCAGCATAAGTCAACTCTGTGATCAAGGACTAAAAGTTGATTTTACAAAGAATGAATGCCTTGTAACCACTGACAAAGGAGAGCTGCTGATGAAAGGAGAAAGGTCAAAAGACAATTGCTACTTATGGATTCCTCCAAAAACAACTCATTCCACTACATGCCTTATGAGTCAAAAGGATGAAGCAAAACTATGGCACCAAAAGCTTGGGCACCTGCACTTAAGAGGTATGATGAAACTCATCTCCAAAGAAGCTATCAGAGGACTACCAGAGCTTACAATTGAAGAAAAAGATATCTGTGGAGAGTGTCAGATAGGCAAGCAGATCAAGATGTCACACCCAATGTTGCCACATCAGGGAACATCTAGAGTGTTAGAACTTCTTCACATGGACTGATGGGACCCATGCAAGTTGAAAGTCTTGGAGGAAGTAGGTATGCCATTATTGTTGTGGATGATTTTTCAAGATACACTTGGATAAGCTTCCTCAAAGAAAAATCAGACACATTTGAAGAGTTTAAAGATCTGTGCACAAGACTTCAAAGGGAGAAAGACAGCCCAATCATCAGAATTAGAAGTGATCATGGCAAGGAATTTCAGAACTCAAAATTTGCAGAATTTTGCTCAACTGAAGGGATAACACATGAGTTCTCCTCTCCAATCACACCACAACAAAATGGGGTTGTTGAAAGGAAGAACAGAACCATACAGGAAGCAGCAAAGGTTATGCTACATGTAAAGAAACTACCTTACTACTTCTGGGCAGAGGCAATGAACACAACATGCTATGTTCATAATCGTGTTACACTAAGAACATGCACCTCTACCACTCTGTATGAGATCTGGAAAGGAAGAAGACCCAGTGTAAAACACTTCCATGTCTTTGGAAGCAAATGTTACATCTTGGCTGATAGAGAACAAAGAAGAAAGCTAGATCCCAAGAGTGATGAAGGGATTTTTCTTGGCTACTCTACAAACAGCAGAGCCTACAGAGTCTTCAACAACAAGACCAAAACAATGATGGAATCAATCGATATTGTTGTCAATGACTACCCTGATGAGAAAGTGCATGATGAAGTACCAGATGTGGGCACATCAGACCCCCTACCTGAAGACTCTGAAATTGAAGAAAGTTCTGAGAATGCAGAAGAAGAGCCAGATCAAGGTCAAACAAGCAAGGGTCCTTCCATCAGAACTCAAAAGAATCATCCTAAAGAGCTCATCATAGGAAATCCAGAATTACCAGTCATGACTCGGTCAAGGGAGGTAATCTCCAATGCTTGTTTTGTATCCACCATAGAACCAAAGAATGTTAAGGAAGCCTTGACAGATGAATGTTGGATTAATGCAATGCAAGAAGAGTTGAATGAGTTCAAGAGGAATGAGGTGGGGGACTTAGTTCCAAGACCTGATGGGGTCAACATCATAGGCACCAAGTGGGTGTATAGGAACAAGTCTGATGAAAATGGTGTTGTCACAAGAAACAAGGCCAGGCTTGTAGCACAAGGATACTCTAAGATTGAAGGTGTAGACTTTGATGAAACCTTTGCTCCAGTAGCTCGTCTTGAGTCTATAAGGTTACTTCTAGGAGTGACATGTATTTCGAAGTTCAAACTTTTTCAAATGGATGTGAAGAGTGCCTTCCTCAATGGGTACTTAAATGAAGAAGTATATGTAGCACAACCAAAGGGATTTGTTGATCCTAATCTCCCAGATCATGTCTATAGATTGAAGAAAGCTCTGTATGGGTTAAAGCAAGCTCCTAGGGCTTGGTATGAAAGGCTAACCAAGTTTTTTCTACAGCAAGGGTACAAAAAGGGTGAAACAGACAAGACCTTGTTTGTGAGACAAGAAAAAGGAAAGCTCATGATAGCACAAATCTATGTAGATGATATTGTGTTTGGTGGCATGACAGATGCTTTAGTGAAACAATTTGTGCATCAAATGCAATCTGAATTTGAGATGAGCCTTGTAGGTGAATTAACCTATTTTCTTGGTCTACAAGTAAAGCAAATGGAAGACACAATATTCATCTCTCAAAGCAAATATGCCAAGAATATTGTGAAGAAGTTTGGAATGGAGAGTGCAACACACAAGAGAACTCCTGCAGCAACTCATATTAAACTCACCAAGGATGAGAAATGTGTCAGTGTTGATCAAAGCCTATACAGAAGCATCATAGGCAGTCTACTTTACCTCACAGCAAGTAGGCCTGATATCTCCTTTGCAGTTGGTGTATGTGCTAGATACTAAGCTGAGCCCAAGATGAGTCATCTCGCACAAGTCAAGAGAATTCTGAAGTATGTGAATGACACAAGTGACTATGGAATTATGTACTCTCATGGTGAAGACACAAGGTTGACAGGTTATTGTGATGCTGACTGGGCAGGCAGTGCAGATGATAGGAAGAGTACCTCAGGTGGATGTTTCTTTCTGGGCAACAACCTAATTTCATGGTTCAGTAAGAAACAGAATTGTGTAGCTCTTTCAACAGCAGAAGCTGAGTATATCGCAGCAGGAAGCAGTTGTTCTCAATTGCTTTGGATAAAGCAGATGCTAAGTGAGTACAATGTGGAGCAAGATGTGCTCACATTATACTGTGACAATATGAGTGCTATAAATATTTCCAAGAATCCTATCCAACATAGTAGGACCAAGCATATTGATATTCGTCACCATTTTATCAAGGATCTAGTTGAAGATAAGGTTGTGACCTTAGAGCATGTAGCCACAGATAATCAACTGGCTGACATCTTTACGAAGGCTTTGGATGCAAATAAGTTTGAGTCATTAAGAGGCAAACTTGGTATTTGCCTTCTTGATGACCAATAGCAATCTTGCTATTGAAGCGTGCAACAGAGACCTGCCTACTACTTCCGTTTGTTTATGCACGCTATCCAAAGGCAGTCATCACAGGTTTTTTCTCAACATAATATATCAAGACTATTCCACCTTTCATACTGTGATGAAGAACTATGAAGAAGATCCTGATGTAGAGCTCAATGTGGTCCACAATAGAGCCTCTGAGAAGAAGAAGCCTTATCTGGAGCTGAAGAGTACAGATCATGCTATTTGCAAGAGCATTACTGAAGGCAAGGTCAATGAATGACCTTTTTAAATATAAGAGGAGTAGATTATGTGCAAAGCAACTCAAAAGCATTTAAGTTTGTAAGCATAGGGCATAATCATAATCATAGCAATATGGATGATTCATTATGTTTAGTCATGATCATCGAAATATGGATGACTTTTACGCTTAGGATCACAGTCATAGAAATATGGGTGATTCACGTCACAGTCATAGCAATATGGGTGACTTAGTTACAATCATAGAAATATGGGTAACTTGTACTTGCTTAACTATGAATGCACATACAGCAACCATGAAGAATGAAAACTACAAGACTATGGATTGCTGGACTATATGGATTCTGTGAAGACAACTACTGAAGAAATTGAAGACTACTGAAGCATCTCTTTTTGAAGACCTTGGTCATATGTTGGTGCTTAGAGCATTTGTCAAAGATCCATCTACTCTGTGTATTGCACATTTAATGGCCCCAGTACTATTTGATTACTCTTTCTGTTCTTAAACTTTTTGTCAACATTATGGCTAAAAAGGGGGAGAATAGATAAGTAGTATATCCAGGGGGAGTAAGAGGAAAGGTAGTGCAATATGTTTAAGCTGGTACATGATGTGATACCAGATGTGTGCACATTTGAAGACAGATTGTGCTTGTATTCTGCACATCTTTTTGAAGACTTTGAAGAACCAGACGAATGAAGACTGATCCTTTGAAGACTGATGAAGATGGTGCTTGAATTTAGGGGGAGTAAAGATGTCACTGAAGCTGCTGAAGACACTTCCCCTCTTTACTGTGTGCATGATTCATCACCATGCTTGTATGTTGGGAGTTTTATTCTCTCAGAAGATTGAGGCAAGATTCCGCTGCTGCAACGCCTCTGATGTTCTAATGATTCTCTCCAAAGTCTAGCTGGCTGACTCCAAAGGTTATTTTAGCCACAATTTGTCAAAGGGGGAGATTGTTAGTGTTTTCAACATGCAAGGTTGTGTTTATTTTAGGGTTGGCTTCATTTGTTAAAATAAGCCTTTGGTCCAGATGTGGTGACTGATGTGCACACATGTGGTACCTGAACTGAATGCCCTAAAAACGTACTTTCAAATATTTGCGTGTGATCTTTGAAAAAGATTTGTTTTGAAACAAACATATCCACGCTAGCTTGCGCGCCAAGGAACGAGCTGAAAGATTGAAAAAGATTCAGAAAAGATTTAAAAGCTGGTTTGTTACTAGAAGATTGAAAAAGATTCAAAAAGATTTAAAACAAACATATCTTTTATTAAAAGATTAAGTTTGTTTTTTGAAGAACACAATAAACAGCTACCAGATCTTGTTCTATATAAAGGAGTGCTGAAGACATGTTTTATTCACTGAAATCAATATTCATAAATCTAGTCTTTAGGATTTCAAGTCTTTGTCCCTAGGATTTCTTGTTTTGTTTGAAACTTGAATTAGGGTTGTATTTAGCTCTTAAGCTTTTAAGCACAGAGCTGTTCCTTTCTTGGTTCTAGTTTGAAACAAGATTTGGACTTTGAATCACTCAAAGCTTTGAAGCACGAGTTGGTTCTTTAGTTTAGGAGTGCGTCTCCATCATTGAGTTTGTAAAAATCCTTGTGGTTGAGCAAGGTTCTTGTGGGATCAAGATTGTAAAATTCCTTGTGGTTGAGCAAGGTCCTTGCGGGGAGCAAGGTAGGATAGGTTGGGAAGTGACTGGGGGAAGTCATATCTTGTGGAGGAGCAAGGTAGAGTTACACAAGGTAGTATCTAAGCGAGAGGTTGTAAACAGGGAGTTTAAGCTTTGAATTAGAGCTATCATAGTGGATTCATTCCAGGATTGGTATCCCCCAGACGTAAGTGAGTTGCACTGAACTGGGTTAACAAACTCATTGTGTTCTTTATCTTCTGCACTTTATTTTCCTTGTTCATCAAGTTATCGTATGTTTATGATGTTGGCACATTAGGCAACACATCGTATACCTAAACCCTAACGTGCACCACATCACGCTGCACATCTGTAGCTTGTTACCGGAATTTCAATATGCTTGACAAGCCTCTACCGTCCCCAAAGATGGAGGACATCAACACAAAGAAGCACATGCTCGCAAAGATCAAAAGGTCTTTATTCGGGTTGTAGCGGGGCAAGGTATAGGTGGGATAAATCTAAGGGAACTAGGCTATGAAATCAAGAGGATAAAGAAGCATGAAAATCATTTGGATACTAAGCATGACATGAGGGTCAATTTAGCTCAACAAAGCATAGGTCTCAATAAGATATTGCAACTAAATCCGAGACATTGAACCCACAAAATCACTTCTTCACATCCAAAGACAACTTTCTTTATACACACCTTCATATCAGAATTGCCTATAGTACAACTTTTCACAACTTTTGTTCTCTTCTTTTCTTTTCTTTTCTCTTTCTCTTTTTTTTTTTGCTATTTATTTTTTTTTCACTTTCTTTTTTCTCTTTTTTTTTCTTTTCTCTTTCTTGCCAAACAAACTGAGCATCAGAACATGGTATAACATTTAGATACATCTGAGCTTAAGCTAAATGATTCATTTTCCCATATCAGATTAACATTAAAAACACATTGAGCACCCCCCACACTTATCCAAAATTAAAATCCAAGCTCCTTCAACCTCTTAAATTGGGAAATCATTGTTTTTCACTTTCAAGCTTGTAATGAGTTTATAAACAAAGAATGGGATAAATAGGCTCAAAGGGGCTTAACAAAGGGATAAAACATCAGGGCAGGCTTATTTGGCTAAAAGTGGTTTATACAATAAACAAATTCCTAGATCATTTCATATACATGCATGTGAACAAGTGCTTCAAGAGTCAAGTCAAGTTCTAGAAATAACTAACAGTATGAGTGAAACCACACAAGAAACAAGGAATTGTTGGAGGCTCAAAATCTCACAAAGTTTCATGTTCTATCACAAATGATGCAATCTAGTATCAAGTCAACTTATCACACTACAAATGTTATCCATATCATGACATACACCTCTAGGCCTAGAACAATGAAACTACTCACAACAGTTGCATGCATGCCAAAAACTATTTTTTTGATTTTTTGATTTTAAAGAAAAAATTAAAATTAAAGACAACGAAATGTAAATTGTTCCCCCCACACTTAAATCAGACATTGTCCGCAATGTAAAAATAAGCATACAGTGAGAAAAAGGAAGGAACACACCCGAGGGTTTAAGTTGTAGCTACTGGCGGGTAGGACGACTTCTCCAAGGAGAGATTTTCAACATTTTCTTCTTCAGGCATCAAACTTTTATGGAATAGCTTCAGCCGCTGTCCATTAACCTTAAAGGTTTTGTCAGTACCTGCACTTTTTATTTCAAATGCACCGTGAGGGAAAACATTAGTAACAACAAAAGGGCCAATCCACTTGGATCGAAGTTTCCCAGCCATCACTTTTAGGCGGGAGTTAAACAATAAAACTTGTTGGCCCACAGAGAATTCCTTCCTAGAAATCATTTTATCATGAAAGTGCATAGTTTTCTCTTTATAAATTCTAGAGCTTTCATAGGCTTTTAACCTAAGCTCTTCAAGCTGCTGTAATTGGAGTTTTCTTTCCATACCTGCTTTTTGCATTTCCATATTACAGCTTTTGACTACCCAATAAGCACGATGCTCAATTTCTACAAGGAGGTGACATGCCTTACCAAACACAAGTCGATAAGGAGACATCCCAATTGGTGTCTTGAAAGCTGTTCCCTGAGCCCAAAGTGTGTCTTCTAGACGACGACTCCAAGCCTTCCTATTTGGTTGCACCATGTTTTCTAAAATTTGTTTAATCTCCCTGTTTGAGATCTCAGCTTGCCCATTAGCTTGGGGATGATATGCAGTAGAGACCCTGTGCACAACTCCATACTTTTGAAGCAAAGCTTCCATGGTGCGGTTACAGAAATACTTGCCTTGGTCACTAATGATAACTCGGAGTATTCCAAACCTACAAAAAATATTGGACCTGACAAAATCTGCAATAACTCTAGAATCATTAGTCCTAGTGGGGATAGCTTCCACCCACTTTGAAACATAATCAATAGCAAGTAAAATATAGAGAAAACCAAATGATATGGGAAAAGGACCCATAAAGTCAATTCCCCATACATCAAATACCTCACTGAAAAACATAGGTTGTTGAGGCATTTCACTCTTACGAGTGATGGTTGTACCTGCTATCTGGCACTCTTTACAAGTGTGATAAGTCTCATAAGCATCCTTGAAAATAGTGGGCCAATAGAAACCAGAGTCTAGGACTTTTCTTGCAGTCCTTTGAGGACCAAAGTTCCCCCCTACCTGAGAAGCATGAGAAAAATGCAAAATAGACTCAATCTCATAGTCGGGGACACACCTCCTAATTACCTGATCACTACCAAATTTCTAAAGATATGGATCATCCCAAACATAATATTTTGCATCACTCTTGAGTTTGTGAATTTGTGTCCTAGATGCACCTGCAGGAAACACACCAGCAACAAGATAATTAACAATATCAGCAAACCACGGAGTTACCCCATGTACCAGTACAAGTTGCTCGTCAGGAAAGTCATCCTGAATGGGGAGAGGATCTTCATCCCTTTCTATCCTGCTCAAGTGGTCAGCCACCAAGTTCTCTGCTCCACTTTTATCTTTAATCTCCACATTAAATTCTTGGAGCAACAACATCCACCGAATCAGCCTCGGCTTTGCTTCTGGTTTTTTCAACAAGTACTTTAAAGCTGCATGGTCAGTAAAAACAACAACCTTGGAACCTAGCAAATATGATCTGAATATATCAAGAGCAAAAACGATAGCCAGAAGTTCCTTTTCAGTAGTGGTGTAATTAACTTGTGTGGAATCTAAAGTTCTAGAAGCATAATAAATAACATGGGCAGCCTTGTCGACTCTTTGTGCAAGGACCGCCCCAACAACATAGTTAGAAGCATCACACATAATCTCAAAAGGGAGGGTCCAGTCAGGAGGCTGGATGATGGGAGCAGAGGTTAATGCTTTCTTCAAGAAGTCAAACGCCTTTTTGCATTTTTCATCAAAATCAAATGTGACATCATTCTTCAACAAATTTGACAGCGAAAGAGCTATCTTGCTGAAATCCTTTATGAAGCGCCGGTAAAAACCTGCATGGCCAAGAAAAGAATGAATCTCGCGAATACAAGATGGGTAAAGCAGTGTAGAAATCACATCAATTTTAGCAGGATCAACTAAAATTCCTTTTTCTGAAATTATGTGACCCAAAACAATTCCCTGCTCAACCATAAAATGACATTTCTCATAATTTAAAACAAGGTCGGTTTCAATGCATCTTTCTAAAACCTTATTCAAACTATTTAAATATGCATCAAAAGAAGAATCATAAATAGTGAAATCATCCATAAACACCTCCATGCAATTTTCAATAAATTCAGAAAAAATACTAATCATGCAACGCTGGAACGTGCCAGGAGCATTGCACAGACCAAATGGCATTCTCCTGTAAGAAAACGTGCCGAATGGACACGTGAAAGTGGTTTTTTCCTGATCTTCAGGTGCAATATGAATCTAAAAGTAACCCGAAAAACCGTCAAGAAAGCAATAATGTGATTTACCAGCTAGCCGTTCAAGCATTTGATCAATGAACGACAAAGGAAAGTGATCCTTTCTAGTAGCCTTGTTCAACCTTCTTTAATCAATACAAACTCTCCAGCTATTCTGAACTCTAGTGGGAACAAGTTCATTCTTTTCATTTTTTACCACTGTGAGACCAGATTTCTTAGGTACAACCTGCACTGGGCTTACCCATTTACTGTCAGAGATAGGATATATGATACCTGCTTGCAAAAGTTTGGTTACCTCTTTCTTCACAACATCAAGAACCAAAGGATTAAGCCTCATTTGGGGTTGCCTTACTGTTTTCGCTCCATCCTCAAGTAAAATCCTGTGCATACACATGGAGGGGCTAATACCTGGAATGTCATCCAATGTCCACCCAATAGCATTCTTATGCTTCTTTAAAACCTGCAAAAGCTTATTTTCTTGATCGAAATTAAGGTTAGAAGAAATTATAATCGGGAGTTTTTCATCACTCTCTAAATAAGCATATTTCAGATTTTCAGGGAGTTGTTTCAAATCAAGGTTAGGTGGTTGTTCAATGGAAGGAGTGTTTGGGGCAGCCGGGATGTCAAGAGCTTCAACTGCATAAACAGCTTCATCGACAACTTCACCTGTAGGAAAAATCTCACCCTGCAAGGCAGCATCAATCTCAGCACATACAACACAAAGGTTAGTACCAGTACAATCATCACATGAGTAAACATCATCAAAACCAGATAAAGATGGAAAATCTGATGAGAACAAATTAGAACAAGTATCATCAACCAACTCATAAATCAATTCAATATGAAAAACAGAATGCTCTTCTGAGGGATGTTTCATAGCATCAAAAATGTTAACTTTCGCGATAATGTCACCAAATTACATGGACATGGTTCCATCGTCAACATCAATTTTTGTTTTCGATGTTTTCCTGAATGGCCTGCCTAAAATGATGGGAGCCTTGTTTGACTTTGTTTCTCCTTCCATGTCTAGAATATAAAAATCTGCAGGAAAAATTAAGTCATTAACTTGCACGAGGACATCTTCTACTACTCCGGCAGGGCGGGCATTGCTTCTGTTTGCCAGTTGAATGATTAAACATGTATGCTTCAAAGGACCAAGATCAAGATTATTATAAACAGAAGTAGGCATAACATTAATGCCCGCTCCTAAATCAAGCATGCAATTTTCGAATTTACTATCCCCAATGGTACAAGGAATAGCAAAAGTTCATGGATCTTTGCACTTTGGTGGCATGATCTGAGTGAGAGCTGAAACATTTTGAACTTGAGGCTGAATGAAGGCGGAAACATTTCTTCCTAAATTGACTCTCTCTTTTCCCTTCAAACTCCTCTTGTGTGTGCACAAATCTTTCAGAAATTTTGCATATTTCGGGACCTGCTTAATCACATCAAGAAGCAGAATGTTTACCGCAACCTTTATGAATATATCCAAAATGTCTCTCTCTTTGTCTCCCCCATCCATCTTCTTTGTTTTAGCTACTCTTTATGGAAAGGGAATTTGTAGTTCATACTCACTCTCTTTTTCTTTTTCAGTTTCAACCACAATAGAGGGTTCGGGTTCAAGTTCAGCTGTTACCTCAATATTTTTTCCATTTTTTTCAGGAGCTGGTTTTGCAACTTTTCCTGATCTCAAGGTAATTACACTCACATTAGGATTAGGGACATTAGGATTCACTACTGTTTGGGCAGGTAGTTGGTTTGTCCCTTGAGCTTGCTGCATGACATTCATTAAAGTGGCAAGCTGTCCAATCTATGTCTGCATGGTTTGAATACTAGCATCTGCTCACTGCTGAAATTGGAGATTATTTGCAGCCATGTGTTTGACAAGGTCATCTAGTGAAGGACCGGATGTTGGATCAGAAGTGGCTGCAGGTTGTGGAGGGTTTTGTGGTGGTGGTAATGGTTACATCAATTGTTGTTGTTGTTGTGGATGGTTCCCATATCGAAGGTTTGGATGGTTCCTCCAATTGAGAGTATTTGTTGGTGGAAAGGTCAGGAATGTTGTTGTATCTGTTTTGATTGTTGACTTGGTTATAGAGGTTTGCTGCATATGCTTGAGGCAACTCAGTGACTGACTCATCTCACAGAATGGGACATGTATCGGTTGGGTGTTCAGAGAAAGTACAAATGCCACACAATTTTGCTGGTTGAGTTTTAGACACTGCCAACTGTTTCACTAAGGAGGTGAGTTCATCAATTCTAGTCCCTAGAGCCTTGTTGGAAGAGGAAGCCTGAATCTCATTCACACCTTTTGTTTGGGTCACTGGGTTATTTCTGGTTTTGAGCTGTTGGGAGTTGAGTGACATGTTTTCAATCAAGGCTTTGGGAACAGCTGGAGTCTTATCAACAAGTGCTCCCCCACTAGCAGCATCTAAAATGTTTCTATCCATTGGTAGCAATCCCTCATAGAAATACTGAATAAGCAACTGGTCGGTAATCTGGTGTTGAGGGCAACTAGAAATTAACTGCTTGAACCTCTCCCAATATTCAGTCAATGATTCATTTCCCTGTCTAATACCACATATTTCTTTTCTGATTGATGCAGCTCTGGAGGCGGGAAAGTATCTTTCTAGAAAGACTTTCTTCAAATCATTCCAAGTTGTGACATAATTCGGTTCAAGATAGTATAACCAATCTTTTGCAGCACCCTGGAGCGAAAATGGAAAGGCTCTGAGTTTGATGTGATATTCTGTTATTCCTTCAGGCCTCAAAGGTGTAGAACAAACAACCTGAAATTCTTTCAGATGCTTATGCGGATCCTCACCTGCAAGACCACTAAACCTTGGCAACAAGTGTATTAAACTAGATTTCAATTCAAAAGGAACAACAACATCAGCATATTCAATACATAAACCATTGTAATTAACATCAGGAGCAGCAAGTTGTCTTAGTGTTCTTTGTTCAGCCATGTTATCAAAAGCAATTTCAGAATCAAAATCAAATAAATTGCGCAAAGAAATAGGATCGACAACAGGTGGTGAACTAGTGCTAGCCTGATTTTCTCTACGGCGTGTGTGCAACGTTCTCTCTATCTCAGGATCAAAATCAAAATGATTATGATGACCGGACCTAGTAGCCAGGACTGCAAAAATGCCAACAATGTCCCTATTAGACAGAAACAAGTTGAAAGAAGGAATATGATTAAAATAAATTCACAAAAATATAAAAACACGAAATTTAATCTAATTAAGACAAAAAAAAATTTGATAATTTTTTTGGAATTTTCTGAAACTACGAAAATAGTAAATAATTCATAAAAAATAGAAAAACAATGAATTTGGGAATTTGAGGCAGCTATCACCTATTTTGGGAATTTGGGACAAAATGGGGGATTAGGAACTGTGATTTTTTTTTCTAATGAAATAAGACAGTAAGCACTCAATTCAGAGACAATTTTTCAGAAAACTGATTTTCTACGAAACCTGATTATTAGAGTGTGTAAATACCAGAAAACACCAGAAATCAAGGCCAGAACGCAAGAACACAACAACTGAGTCTAATATTGGCTAAAATCGATTGAGAGTCCCCGACAACAGCGCCAATTTGATCCGCTGTCGCACACGGGTCAAAAACGAGTTTTAAAAATGTAGTTTAGGAAAAGCGACACTCGAGTATCGTCTCACAAGGACTCACGATTAGTTTAGCAATATTAGAATCAATAAAAAACTGTAAATTATGGGGGGGTTTCGGTTTATAATAACAGAAAAAAGTGCTTAAAAATTGTGATTATAAAATAAGCTAAAACGATTAATCTACTGTTTCGGTTTCCCAACTTATCATTGAATCATATAATTTCCAAGCCCTAAGCGGATTCTATTCCCTTTTCGAGTATAGTATCAATTAAACAAGCGCAATTGACACTACAATATATATGTTCCTAAAGTCAGAATTAAGCAAACGGATTTAAACCTATGATCATGAATTAAGCAAACACACGTGAATCAAGCAAACGCGGGCAAAAGTTGTAGCTCTTTCTCTTAGCTTTCTAACGCATATTTCCACGCCTCAATCCGATTCTCGAAGCTCAAGTTATGATCTGCACAGTGAACATGTACAAATAGCTACTAATGCTGAAAATAAATACGAAAATAAAATAAAGGCAAAAATAAACTTAAATCTAAAAACACAATAAAATAGTAAAAATAGTAAAATAAACTATAGAAATGCCTAAGTACAATAGTAGAAGAATGTGCATCTAAATGCACTGATCAAAGATCTCTATTTCTCTAATAATTATTTATTTTTAATGGATCAACTTTTGAAACGACAAGTCCACATGTTAGATCCTAGTCACTGTTGCGGGCTGGAAAATCACTTCCATTTTTCATACAATGAAGTCGCCATTGACGTTTATTTATCCCGGAAGGGGAAAGGAAAATATCACGAAAACCTTGGTTAACACGGTTGAAGAACCGTGGCGGGTTCGGGAGTTGGTTATGCGAGAGGAAGGTATTAGCACCCCTCGCATCCATCGTACTCGATGGGAACCATTTAGGTGGCTTAGGTTTGTCTGCGCAGGTTTGAATTAAATTACTCTATCACTTGGCTATTTTCTACTTCGTTTCCAAAGAAATTAAAAAAAGGTTTTTTATTAGTTGAGTTTGACGGTTGTAGGAGCCCGCTCCTACGTATTCCCCGGTGCAATGGGAAACTCAAAACTCACGTAGTTATGGTAAAAAATGTTTGTGTGGTTGGTTGGTTTTAGTGGATAACGTTTATTTCGTATCCCGCTGACTCAACGATGCTTGTATGCTCTGCTTAGAGGCTTAAGCTGTGTGTGTATCAGAGGAATAGATAAAACGTGTATCCATTATAAAAAGAGAGTTTGAATAACGGATGTTGCTTATTTCGCATTCCGCTGATACAACGACGCTTGCATGCTCTACTTAGAGGCTTAAGCTGTGTATGTGTCAGAGGAATGGATAAAGCGTATATCCATTGTAAAAAAGAAAGTTTGAATAACGGATGTTGCTTATTTCGCATTCCGCAGATACAACGACGCTTGTATGCTCCACTTAGAGGCGTAAGCTGTGTATGTGTCAGAGGAATGGATAAAGCGTATATCCATTGTAAAAAAGAAAGTTTGAATAACGGATGTTGCTTATTTCGCATTCCGCTGATACAACGACGCTTGCATGCTCTACTTAGAGGCTTAAGCTGTGTATGTGTCAGAGGAATGGATAAAGCGTATATCCATTGTAAAAAAGAAAGTTTAAGTGTGTGGGATTTGATTTTTAGCCCTTATTTTGATTTTAGAATGAGAGCTAACTCACGAGCACTAGTCAAATGTTTAGCGACCAAGTCAACCCGGGGGGAAAGAATCAAATGACAGATTCCCCCTTTTTCATCCTTTTATTTATGAAAGTCTTTATTAATTTGATTAAGGAAAAAGTGTTCAAAAGGAAAAGACGAGTGTTGGTTAATTTTAACGCTTGTTTAGATTGAGAGCGACTCACGAGCACTAGTCAAATGTCTAGCGACCAAGTCAACCCGGGGGGAAAGAATCAAATGACAGATTCCCCCTTTTTCAACCTTTATTTATTGCGAAAAAAGTTTGATTAAGTTTGATTATGAAAACTCAAGTTCAAAGACAAGGATGTAAAATAGTATGCAAAATTAAATAACAATGACAATCGATATAATAACAATGCGACAATTAAATGCGAATGAATGCAAGTATTCAAATGAAAATGCATGAATCAACATGATATAGTTAAATATGTATGAATAAAACAAGAATGAGTAGATATGATGCATAATTAAATAAAAATGCATAAGCTAAAGTAGCGTACAATGAATTAAATAACATAGACATGCTAAATTAAATCAAAGTAAATGAGATGAGTTAGAATGAATTGAAGTAAAGCTAAAGAGCTGAAGACAAGCATAAGAAATAAAAATAAGCAATTAATCATAATTAAGCACTTAAGTAAATAAGCTAAAAAGCTAAAAAGTGATTAAATAACAAGCTAAGGAAGCATGAACATAATCTGAAATCAAACATGATTTGAGCAAAGCAAAATGGTACAGTAAGCTAAAAAGCTCAAGCACCAAGTAAGTGCTTATGAAAAATAAGCTAAAAAGTGATTAATTAAGCTATAAAACTAAAGAATAAGCTAAAAAGCAAAAATAAATGCTTAAATGAGACAAACAGAAATCACACATGATTTAAGCATAACCAAATGGTCCAGTAAGCTAAAAAGCTTAAGCACCAAATAAGTGCTTATGAAAATAAGCTAAAAAAGTGATTAAATGAGCTAAAAAGCTAAACAATAAGCTAAAAAAAAAAAAAAAAAAAGCTAAAATGAAAACTCAAAGATGAAGAGCAAAATTATAGCAAAGTGACTAAAATAGCTTACATAAGCTGTTAGTCACTTAAGTGCTTTTGGATATAACGCCCCAACTAAAATATCTAGAATATTTAGTCAAGACATACATAATATGGATCTGAGTACAATTAAAGTTTACTGAATAAATTAGCAAGATACAAATTGCTTCAAATACAAGAGGGATAACAAATAAAATACAGCGGTAAATGCTAGTATTCTGAGTAAACAAGATAATAAACTAAAAGCAAGACGAAGAAAATAAAATCTTCAAGGCGGACAATCCAAGCTCAGCTCCAACTGTCAGCCTCCTAACTGGTCCTTGCTCCGAATATCCTGTTTACCTAAAAAAATTGTTTGGAGTGGGGTGAGACTACTAAGCCTCAGCGAGTCCTACTACCCTCCTAGAGGTGACTACACCGGGGGATCCTAAACAGTCATAACATTCTAGCATATACATAATCATAACATAATACTTAAAATTAAAGGTGTAACACAGATAAAGACTCTTATTCATTTTAAACACAAGGACACTCTGAGGTGAGCATGTCTCAGAGGCCTGCCATATCCGTCAACCGATTCGGTCACGGCATGCAGCTCACAAAAACATATCCTAATGGATTATCCCATTGGGAGTCCATAGCGCGATATCACAAAATCGCTCCTAAGTGACTGTAACTAATATTGTTCATACTACCGTAAATATCCCAAAACCCGGGGAGCATACAAACTAAATTTCCTAAGTCAGACCCTAGGATTACACTGTGATTAACATGCTGTACATAGTTTATATTAATCTTATAATTGCAGAATAATTGTCACATTTGGAGGATATAAAACGAGTGATGAGTTTTTAGAAAAACGTTAAAAATAGGGTCATTCTGTCCTTGTTCGCTACGGCGAGAAAGCCTGCTCGCCATGGCGAGAAATCATGATCAGACCTGAACAGCTCGCTAGGCGAGCAGATGCTCGCCATGGCGAGCTCAACGTGCCCAGATCATGAGTGCTCGCCATGATACTCGCCGGCCACTCGCCACGGCGAGCTCATGCAGAACAGCCCCTGTTTGAAGAAATTCGTATTTTACAAGAGAAATCACCTACAATCCTCAAATATAACCAGTGCAATCATATAATGTACATAAAATATGACAGTATGGAGAGGAATTTGGGAGTTAATTCCTCTCACACATAATTTCCCTAATTTTCCTAATATTAACATGCAAAGTTTAATTATGGGGCACTAGCTACACTAACCTAAGAACCCACCTGGAATTGAAGCTTTAGGCTTGATTCCTGGGCTCTACAACAGCTACAAACTCCTCAGCTACACCCACGAACCGGAATGGACAGATTTGGAAAAGTGTTGAACACCCTTGACTCTACTGAAGCTTCGATTAAGAATTTGACCTTTACACCAACAATTTCTCACTTATAGTACAAAACCCTTGCATGTAATCACAAGAACAGAATTTGAATATTTCTAAGAGAAGGTACAAGGTACAACCATGAGAAATTGGAGGAGGGTTTGAGTGATTAAACTTACTTTCCTTAAGAGTTGAAACCTTAGGAGCAAAGATTAATCCTTGCATGTAAGATTGGGTGAAGTTGGTGAAGCTTGAATGATGATGATCGTCTTGCCGCGAGAGGGAGAGGGAAAGGAGGATGAGAACTTCAATGATTTTCTGATTTTCCTTATTGTATGATGAATCTTTGGATCTTGAGTTTCTTGTTGTTTGAATGCGTGAGGGTGAGAGAAAGAACAAGGGAGGAGTTTCTGCTTCTTTGCAGAGAAGTGGGTGAATGAATTGGAATTCTAGGCAAGGAGTGGGTCTTAAGTACTACAACGTGGGTCCCACTTGGTTAATAAGTCCATTGTTTAGCAACATGAGGGCCTTATTAAAGGTAGTGTGTTATTTTGTGTGGCAAATTCCACTCCTTACTCCAATAATTGTCTTTATTTAATTTTCTTCTATTAAATAAAGTTGGGATGTTACAATCCACCCCCCTTAGAAAAATTTCGTCCTCGAAATTTAGAATTCTTTCATTCCACTTCAGAGTAGATCGTTACTATCCGTACTCAACATCCAAACTTCTCTTATTCTCCGGTCAAACGTATTCAATCCCTTGGAATAAAACTTTCTTCTCTTAGGGGTTACTAGCTGGAGGCTATTCCCACGTCCTCAACGGTTCCAGTGCTGCGCACTCTGATTCGACTTTTACTACCATTACACTTCTTCCATTCTCAATGGAATTAGTTTTCGTTTCAACGGGTTAGAGAATACACACGTCCATATCTTGGAAAATGAAGAAATATCGGTTCGGGCTGAGAGCTGATATAGCCCACGATGTCTCTATGCAGCACATCACCACTTTCGGTGATTTGGTGCAGAAGAGTTATCACGCGGAGGCAAGGTTACCTCTAAGCGTGTTTGTCAGAATTGTCCTGTTCTTGTGGGCAGTAAAGTCTACAACATAGATTTGATCTGTTTACCCTTGAAAGATATTGATGTGGTCCTAGGCATGGATTGGCTTTCTGCCAATACGGTGTACATTGGATGTGCTGAGAAGAACTTGTTCATCCCAACAGAAACTTCAGCTGAGAGCAGAGCTCTTACCGCTTTACTCCAGAATACTCACCAAATGATCCAGTACTTAGGTGCCAGTACTAAATGTTTCAGTGTCTTGTTCACCATCGATCCGGAGCCCAGTTTGTGTCCTAGTGACATTCCAGTTGTTAGTGAGTTTTTAGACGTCTTTCCAGATGACATTATGAATTTACCTCCCGAAAGGGAAGTGGAGTTTTCCATCGATCTAGTTCCTGGTTCCCAGCCAATCTCAGTCGCCCCGTATAGGATGTCTCCCTTAGAGCTGCATGAACTGAAATCTCAACTTGAAGAGTTGCTTCAGAAACACTTTATCCGACCCAGTGTCTCACCTTGGGGAGCACCGGTGTTACTCGTGAAAAAGAAAGATGGTACGATGCGTTTGTGCATTGATTATCGTCAACTCAACAAGGTCACAATTAAGAACAAGTATCCCTTACCAAGAATTGATGACCTTCTAGATCAACTCAGAGGTGCTACTGTCTTTTCCAAGATTGATCTTCGTTCTGGATATCATCAGATCCGTATCAAGTCCTCGGATGTTTCCAAGACAGCATTCAGGACTCGCTATGGACATTATGAATTCTTGGTCATGCCTTTCGGTTTGACAAATGCTCCAGCCATCTTTATGGACTACATGAACCAGATTTTCCAGCTGTACCTTGACCAGTTTGTTGTCATTTTCATTGATGACATTCTGATCTATTCTAAGGATTCACAGGAGCATGCGGAGCACCTGAGAATCGTGTTGAGCATCCTTAGAGAGAAGCAACTGTATGCCAAGTTCAGCAAGTGTGAATTTTGGCTATCTGAAGTTAAATTCTTGGGACATGTCATATCGCAAGGCGGTGTGTCTGTCGACCCATCCAAGATAGAAGCAGTGTTGAATTGGGAAAGACCCAGAAGTGTTGCCGAAGTCTGGAGTTTCCTTGGTTTGGCAGGCTATTACCGGAGATTCATCTTAGGATTTTCGGAGATTGCCTTACCGTTGACTCGTCTGACCAGGAAAGATGCAACCTTTGATTGGGATGCTGCTTGTGAATGGAGTTTCAGAACCTTAAAGGAAATGCTGACAACAGCACCAGTGTTAGTAATTCCTGACCCACCCCGCAAGTATGTGGTATACTGTGATGCGTCCAACAAGGGACTTGGATGTGTGTTGATGCAAGATGGAGCAGTTGTAGCATATGCATCCAGGCAGCTAAAACCTCATGAGCAGAATTATCCTACCCATGATCTGGAGTTAGCAACCATTATCTTTGCACTCAAAATCTGGAGACATCATCTGTATGGAGTGCAGTTTGATCTGTTCAGTGATCACAAAAGTCTGAAGTACTTGTTTGATCAGAAAGAGTTGAATATGAGGCAGCGGCGATGGATGGAGTACCTGAAGGATTTTGACTTCAACCTCAATTACCACCCTGGGAAGGCTAACGTGGTGGCAGATGCCCTGAGCAGAAAGACATTGTATGCATCAGAGTTGTTGATGCAGCAGTGCGGCCTGTATGAGAAGTTCAGGGATCTCAATCTGAATGTGGTTTATCGTAAGAGCGGTATTCGCATCAACAAAATTGAAGTGTCCTGTGAGTTACGCCCAAGGATTGTGCAGGCTCAGCAGGACGATGTAGAGTTGCAGAAAAGGATAAACCATCCGGAGTTCTCAGTAGCCTCGGACGGTGCTATTCTCTATGAAGGCAGACTTTGTGTACCCCAGGATGATGAGTTGAAACAGTTGATCCTGGAAGAGGCACACAAGAGTGGATTTTCAATTCACCCTGGATCCACCAAGATGTATCATGATTTGAAGGAGAACTATTGGTGGCCTAACATGAAGGCAGAGATTGCTGAATTCGTGTCAAGGTGTATTGTTTGCCAGCAGGTGAAGATTGAACATCAGAAACCTGGAGGACCGTTACAACCATTGGATATTCCTGAGTGGAAATGGGAACATATCACCATGAACTTTGTAGGAGGACTGCCACGTAACCAGAGAGGTCAAGATTCGATCTGGGTAATCGTGGACCGGTTGACTAAATCAGCTCATTTTATTCCAGTGAAATCCACCTACAAGGCCCCTCAATATGCAGCCATATTCATGGAGCAGATTGTAAGGCTGCATGGTGTACCTTTGAGTATTGTGTCAGATAGGGACCCAATATTCACTTCGAGGTTTTGGAAAGCATTTCAGAATGCGATGGGAACTCGATTGAAGATGAGTACATCGTATCACCCTCAGACTGATGGTCAGTCAGAAAGGACTATTCAGACCCTGGAGGATATGCTTCGAGCTTGTGTATTAGAAGATGGTGGTTCGTGGAGTAATCACTTACACCTAATAGAGTTCGCCTATAACAACAGTTACCATGCCAGCATCGGTATGGCACCTTATGAAGCTCTGTATGGCAGGAAGTGTAGAACTCCGTTGTGTTGGACAGAAGTTGGTGATCATAGTTTCTTGGGACCAGATATTGTCCAAGAGACCACGTTAAAGATTAAGTCTATTCGGGATAAGCTGAAGGTTGCTCAGAGTCGGCAAAAGAGTTATGCTGACAAGAGAAGGAGATTTCTGGAATTTCAGGAAGGTGATCATGTGTTCTTGAGAGTTACTCCTAAGTTGGGTTTACGAGGGGTATTCAAAACTAAGAAGCTTTGTCCAAGATTCATTGGACCTTATCAAATTCTTCGACGCGTCGGTCCTGTAGCCTATCAGTTAGCTCTTCCTCCATCTATGTCAGGGTTACACGACGTGTTCCATGTGTCTCAGTTACGGAAGTATATTCCTGATCCTTATCAGCCAGTGGAACTTGAACAAATTGATCTTCAGCCAGATCTAACCTATCAGCCGGATCCTGTTCGGATTGTTGATCGTGATGCCAAGATACTTCGGAACAAGAGGATTCCTATTGTCAAAGTTGAATGGGCTCAGTCTCCTGACGGTGAATTCACTTGGGAACTGGAGTCAGACATGCGGAAGAGTTATCCTTATCTGTTTTCGAGGTAAATTTCTTAATTTCGGGGACGAAATTTCTTTAAGGGGGGTAGGTTGTAATATCCCACATTCTAAATTACCTAATTAATTTTAATTAGAGCTTTGCCTAATTTTATAAATTTATTAGAGGAGGTTAGTTAAATTAATTTGGGAACTAAGTGAATTATGTGCAAGAATTAGAGGTACTAATTAAACTTAGTTAACATATTAGTACACTATTGTTCCTAAGTGATTTAATTAACACAAGAAAATTCAAACTCCCTCCATTCTCCTCCCTCTCACGTGATCTCTCTCTCTTTTACTAGTGAGTCATTGTTCCACTCACCTAACAAAACAACACCTCACCATTGCATGCAAACAAAACTAAGTCTAGGGACTTGATTCACCACTCAATACACTTCAGCAAGAAACTGAATACTTCAGCCCCTCCATTTCTCTCTTCTCACGCCAACAAACAACAACATGTAGTAAGCAACAAAATTTCCAATCACTCACCAAACCTCACATGTCACTAACCACCAAACATCTCAATCCTCTTCACTCACAGGCAGCAACAAAACAAACAACCTTTCTGAATCCCTACCTCAGTTTTCAGAATCAAACACTATCCTCACAACACTATCTTCCAACCAAGTTGAATTCCACCACTTAGAACCCATGCATGTGAAGTTAAGCCAAGCTCATTTCTGAGACCCTTAGCCTGAAAACCCACTATAAATACACCCTTATGCTACTCCATCAGATCATCAAACCAACTCTAAATCATAGAGCAAAGTAGGAGTTCAAGTTCATCACTTCTTTCAAATTTTTCCAAATTCTGTCCAAGGGGTTCGTGGGTCTTGCTAGGAGTTTCAATAGCTGCATTAAGAGCCCAGAAGCAAGATTAAAGCTTCAATCCAGGTGGGTTCTTAGGATAGTTTAGCTAGATTTCCCAAAATATGAAATTATGCATGTTAACATAGGAATTAGGGAATTGTTGTGTGAGGGAAATTAACTCCCAAATTTCCCTCCATTATATCTCATATTATATGTTTTATGTTTCTGCACTAGCTTAAATGAGGAATGTAGGTGAAACCATTAGAAATTTATGAATTTCGCAAAACAGGGGCCATTCTGCATGAACTCGCCATGGCGAACTGGTGGCGAGCACTCATGGCGAAAATAAGGTTCTGGGCTGAAGAACTTCGCCAGGCGAGTATTCTCTCGCCAGGCGAGTTGTTTAGGTCAGTGCCTGATATTTCGCCGTGGCGAGCTGGCGTTTCGCCATAGCGAGATTGTCCAGAATGACCTGTAAACCTGCCATGGGAGCAGGTAACTCGCCGTGGCGAGCTTACATAGAACAGCCTGCAACTTTTGATTTTTAAACTGTTTTAATCACTCGTTTTATTTCCTCATCTAAGATAGACAAATTGCAGAAGTATAACTGATATAATGTTGAATAGAATGTTAATCACAGATGATCTTAGGGTATAACCTAGAATTGATTAAGATTGCATGTTCCCCGGGATCTTGGAAATTCATGGTAGTAATAACTCATTTTAGTATCAGTCAATTAAGAGCGAATTATATCGCGCTATGAACTCCCAATGGGATAATCCATTAGGTTATGACTATGTGAGCTTCATGCCGTGACCGAATCGGTTGACGGATATGGCAGGCCTCTGAGACCTGCTCACCTCAGAGTGTCCTAGTGTTAAAATGAATAAGATATACCTTTGTGTTACACCTTTATTTATGCTTATGTACTATGATATGTGGTTAGTATGCATGACTGATTAGGATTCCCCGGTGTAGTCACCTCTAGGAGGGTAGTAGGACTCACTGAGGCTTAGTAGTCTCACCCCACTCCAAACAATTTTTTTCAGATAAGCAGGTTGGTTAAGGTATGCTGATCGTGTGCTTGCAGCTGTGCTTGGAGGATTTGCATTTGTTCTTGCTTTCCTTATTTTCCGTATCTTGTTGTTTTTCAATAATCCTTTGTTGTATCGTTGAACTTCTGTTGTTGCTTCCGTTGTATTTTAATCTGTGTTGTACTTAGCACCTGCGTGTGCTTGAATTTCTCTATGTAATAATAATGTACTCAGTTACCGGTTATAATATTTCACTGATATTCTAGATATTTCATGTGGGGTAAATATTTTAGTTGGGGCGTTATAATTGGTATCAGAGCACAATTAAAGTTTACTGAATAAATTAGCAAGATACAAATTGCTTCAAATACAAGAGGGATAACAAATAAAATACAGCGGTAAATGCTAGTATTCTGAGTAAACAAGATAATAAACTAAAAGCAAGACGAAGAAAATAAAATCTTCAAGGCGGACAATCCAAGCTCAGCTCCAACTGTCAGCCTCCTAACTGGTCCTTGCTCCGAATATCCTGTTTACCTAAAAAAATTGTTTAGAGTGGGGTGAGACTACTAAGCCTCAGCGAGTCCTACTACCCTCCTAGAGGTGACTACACCGGGGGATCCTAAACAGTCATAACAATCTAGCATATACATAATCATAACATAATACTTAAAATTAAAGGTGTAACACAGATAAAGACTCTTATTCATTTTAAACACAAGGACACTCTGAGGTGAGCATGTCTCAGAGGCCTGCCATATCCGTCAACCGATTCGGTCACGGCATGCAGCTCACAAAAACATATCCTAATGGATTATCCCATTGGGAGTCCATAGCGCGATATCACAAAATCGCTCCTAAGTGACTGTAACTAATATTGTTCATACTACCGTAAATATCCCAAAACCCGGGGAGCATACAAACTAAATTTCCTAAGTCAGACCCTAGGATTACACTGTGATTAACATGCTGTACATAGTTTATATTAATCTTATAATTGCAGAATAATTGTCACATTTGGAGGATATAAAACGAGTGATGAGTTTTTAGAAAAACGTTAAAAATAGGGTCATTCTGTCCTTGTTCGCTACGGCGAGAAAGCCTGCTCGCCATGGCGAGAAATCATGATCAGACCTGAACAGCTCGCTAGGCGAGCAGATGCTCGCCATAGCGAGCTCAACGTGCCCAGATCATGAGTGCTCGCCATGATACTCGCCGGCCACTCGCCACGGCGAGCTCATGCAGAACAGCCCCTGTTTGAAGAAATTCGTATTTTACAAGAGAAATCACCTACAATCCTCAAATATAACCAGTGCAATCATATAATGTACATAAAATATGACAGTATGGAGAGGAATTTGGGAGTTAATTCCTCTCACACATAATTTCCCTAATTTTCCTAATATTAACATGCAAAGTTTAATTATGGGGCACTAGCTACACTAACCTAAGAACCCACCTGGAATTGAAGCTTTAGGCTTGATTCTTGGGCTCTACAACAGCTACAAACTCCTCAGCTACACCCACGAACCGGAATGGACAGATTTGGAAAAGTGTTGAACACCCTTGACTCTACTGAAGCTTCGGTTAAGAATTTGACCTTTACACCAACAATTTCTCACTTATAGTACAAAACCCTTGCATGTAATCACAAGAACAGAATTTGAATATTTCTAAGAGAAGGTACAAGGTACAACCATGAGAAATTGGAGGAGGGTTTGAGTGATTAAACTTACTTTCCTTAAGAGTTGAAACCTTAGGAGCAAAGATTAATCCTTGCATGTAAGATTGGGTGAAGTTGGTGAAGCTTGAATGATGATGATGGTCTTGCCGCGAGAGGGAGAGGGAAAGGAGGATGAGAACTTCAATGATTTTCTGATTTTCCCTATTGTATGATGAATCTTTGGATCTTGAGTTTCTTGTTGTTTGAATGCGTGAGGGTGAGAGAAAGAACAAGGGAGGAGTTTCTGCTTCTTTGCAGAGAAGTGGGTGAATGAATTGGAATTCTAGGCAAGGAGTGGGTCTTAAGTACTACAACGTGGGTCCCATTTGGTTAATAAGTCCATTGTTTAGCAACATGAGGGCCTTATTAAAGGTAGTGTGTTATTTTGTGTGGCAAATTCCACTCCTTACTCCAATAATTGTCTTTATTTAATTTTCTTCTATTAAATAAAGTTGGGATGTTACATTGGATATAAGCTGAAAATTAATTAAGCTTCAGAAGGGGGTGCAAAACGCAAGACTGGGTGGTGCAGAAAGCAAATCTGGGCTCAAAGCCCAAGCCCACGCGCTAGTCAACAACAAAAAAATGGGTCAGACCAAAAATGAATCCTGTGTGGTTAAGGAAAGGGGTACACGATAAGATTTTAAGACCTGAGCTGACGGATTGATCCAACACGCGTGATTTAAAAATCACGATCTAATCTGGGTCGTCCCTTCTCGCGCACGTGATCCAACGGTTGGGATCAAATCTGGGCAGCTAAAGATGATCTTCATCTTCTCCGGTGAACTCAAGAACACCGGCACGATGGTTCGGTCGCCGGAGATGTCAAACGGCGTCGATTTAGGCAAGGGGGTAGTCTATCTTGCTCGATTTTTCGCAAGGATCACGGATATCACCTTGGTTTTTATTGCAACGGCCTGAAAAGACGAATACGAAGCAAAAACAAAATGGAACCAAAAATGGTAAAACGTGATACAGCTCAAATTAGATCAAATTGGCCATGGATTAAGCTTCTAAGGTCCTGTACGAACACGAGGGAGCTGGAATCAAGTCAAATGGTACTCTGAATCTCTCTACCCATTACCTTTGGTTTCAAACTTTTTTGAGGTTTGGTTATGGTGTTTCTGGACGGTTTTGATTGCGATTTGGAGCTGGTATAGTCTACTGGGAATGTTTGGAAGCTTATTTGATGAAGAAATTGAAGTTTGAAAGTGGTTTTGATGGATTTCGAATTTGAGAGAATGAGAGAAAAAAGTTGATGTTTTTGATGAATTTTGATCCGATTTTCCTCCTCTCCAACCCTAGCTGCGCCTCTGAGGTTTTGTCAAGGTTTATATATGATTGGAATTAGGTTAAAATCAATGGGAATGAGGGTAGAAAGGACATAGTACAAATGATTGATTTTTGTGATTTTTGTTATGGATAATGTCATGTATTTGATTGTACTATGGTGATGAGGTGTAAATATGGGAATGTTCTAGGCCTCTAATGATAAGGATGATGATGTGTTGATGATTAAGTATTTTTTGTGAATTTTCCAAGATTTTTGGGAACAAATAACAAATTCAAATAACACATAAAATAATAAAATAAAAATAAATATGCAAAATAAAAATATGCATGATGATGAAATGTGATTATGCAAAATGATTATGGATTAAAATTGAGAAAAAAAGATTTAAATTTGATGTTAAAAAGGTTTCTTGAAATGCAAGTAACTAACTAAAAATAAATAATAAATAAGAAATAAAAATTAATGGAAGGGCAAAATGGTAAATATGGCCCTCTATGATCATGCCATGCAAAAACCATGCAAGAAAAATGATTCCATTTATTTTTGTGCCAACTTTGACTTTTTGGGTCAACAGTTGACTTTTTCAAGTCAAAGGTTGACTTTTGTTGACTTTTCTAAAAAATGAAAAAAAAAGTGAAAATAGGGTGGGGCAAAATTAGGGTATGACAGTCACCACGGTTGCTACATCATCTAAAATTGACCGCGTCATTTTAAAATTCCGTTCGAGTTTTTTTTTTTTAAACTTTTGCAATTTTGTAGGGGTGTAAATCAAAATTTTATTTCTTTACTAAAAAAATCAAAATGAATCATATTTGCGAGAACCAAAACCATATTTAAACCTAATTTATTCTAATTTGCTACCTCCTCGTCACACCATGTGTCTTCATCCAATTTTTTCAATCTGATGACAGTAATTTATATGATGTATTTAGTATTAATTATTTTTAGTTTAGTATTAATTTTAGACCATTTACAAGGCAAAAACCTAAAGAAGTAAAGCTACTTGTCCAAGAAGTCAAGAATTGAAGAAAATGCATAAAAAGAGGCTAAAAGGAAGAAAATGTGCAGCTTTTAGTCTGCGGACCATAACTTGAGCTACATGTATCGGAATGAAGTCCATGACCATGCGTTGGAAAGCTAAGACGAAGAGCTACAAGTTGAAGCCAAAACCTAATTTTTCCATCGTAGCACGATGGCATCCATCGTAGCACGATGGGAGGAAAACTTCGCGCCCAAGAAAAGAACAGAATCTGCAGTTATATTTTTGAAGCAAATCCAAGCATCGCAGTACGATTAGTTCATCGTAGTACGATGAAAGGCAACTTGGTGGACAAGTAAGCTAATTTAGCAACTAAATCCTAAGGTCATCGTGCCACGATGGGATCCATCGTACCACGATGGAAAGCCCAAATCCAATAGAAAAACTATAAATAGAGCTCTCCTCCTTCACAATTATTCATTCAGAAATTTAGAGAACTATTTCTCAGCAAAGGAGGAGGAGCTCTAGGGAAGGAACTTTCTCCCTTCAACGGGAAAGGTAACTTCCTCCGCAAGATAGCAAGGTTTGATATGCATTTATTTAATTCTTGTAATTTAATTATGTCTATTAGTAGCTAAACTCCTTTAGGTTAGGTGGAGAAGATGAACCCCCTTAGGAATACTGGAATCATGTAAATTGGTACTAAGTTTATATAATTTTCTATTCAGTTTTATTTATTCTATTGTTTATGCTTTAATTACGTAACCTGATTGGTGGCCACAATTAGGGAACGCTTTTAGGGATGGTGATATCTAGCATTGTGCGTTAAGGCCAGGATTTATCACTGGCTGACAACTAACTTATAGGGTTAGTGATAGTATTGTGCCTCAAAACCGGCAGCCAACCCCGACCAATTAGACAATAGCTTAATCACACTAGTGGTAAAAGGGTTAGAGAACTAATGCAACCGAACTTAATTGACTATATATTCAGAATCTAAATAATTGTTGGTGTAAGCCCTAGAGGCCAATGACTTTAGTACTTGTACCGAATTAATTATTAATAATATATTGTTTCTTTATTAATAATAAAAGGCATTTTCTTTATTATGTTTGTAACGTTCAAAATAATGAAGTCCCTAGAATAGAAAGTCTGTTTAATATTTAAGTGTGACTTAAATCATGAGATTACATTAAACATAAAGACGCTATTCTTAAAGCATCCATAGTCAAGTTTTATCATGAATTGGGATAATGATAAAACATAGAGACTATTATGAAGAGAGACTGATGATCGTATCTCATGGATCATAGGATAAGGAGTTATCAAGTCTTGACATAGGTATAAACATTAAGAGTAATATTTATACCGGATTGACCCACTATGAGAGTACTACATGCAAAGTTATGCAAAGTGTCATAAGTTACTCTCATGGTGATAATGGTGTAAACCGCCCTTAGACCTGAAACCACTATGTACCCTAGATGTAGAGTCAAGTACTTTGTTGCTGATCTAACGTTGTCCGTAACAGGATGATCATAAAGGCAGTTGATGGGTACTTCGCAAAGCATGCTGAGGGACAGTAGTGACCTAGATGGAATTTGCCAATCCTGCATAACAGGATAAAATGTCATGGGCCCAATATTGAACTGGACAAAGATGACACCAAGTATGCTTTGTGTTCAATATAGACATAAAGGGCAAAGGGGTAATTATACACACTGATATTATCACTAGAGGTTGTGTTTTAGATCACATGTTAATTTCTCATAACTTGGGTAGCAATGATGTGTTGCTAGATACCGCTCATTGTTTATTATATTAAATAGAGGATTTAATATAATTGTCAACGTTATGGAAACCTACAAGGGTCACACACATAAGAACAGGCTAGTGTGAAATTGGAACACCGTAAGGTACGGTGCACCTCAGAGAATTAAGGAAATATGATAAGAGTATCATGGTAATTAAATAAGTGTATCATAATTTGTTATGAAAAAGAAAGCACTCATGTGTACATGGGGTGCGTTTCTTAAAAGATTTATTTAATTAAAAGGTTTTAGTATAATTGTGGCCCAATGACAAATAGTTTGTCTTGGTGCACAAGACAAGTGGTTCTATAAATAGAACACTTGTGAGAAAGAAAAAAGTTGTTGAAAATCAATTGCTAAAACCCTAATCCTTATTTTCCCACCTCTCACTAGAAACCTTCATTCTTGGAGCTAGCACTCTTTTGGAGGGATCTGTTCGTGTGGACTAGCTAGAGGCGTTATACTATTAACGCTACTGATCAACGTGGTGGTGACTTGTTCGTGATCTTGCTCGTGATTCAAAGCACTAATCACCAACTGTTCGTGAAAGAAGGGATTTTCGTTAAGAGGTAAAATCCTAAACACGATTCATGATCATTCGTAAGGATCAATTAGAAGGAAAATTTTTATATTCCGCTGCTTTAACTCTTGATTGTTCCTTCAATAATTAGTATAGGAATGTGACAACGTGTCTACACGAGGTTTCTAACTAGTAATTAAAGTTCTCTATACTCGTAATTAGGGTAATTACCGTACGCTGTTATTACTAATTATATTAGTTCAACAATAATAAAAAGGAATAGTCAAACGATATAGCACCATTTACCCAGCAGGAATAAGGGAGGGATTCCAACTACTTAACCTATCTTCTTAAATTGTCTTTCTTTCTAGTTATATTCTCTGTTTCTTGAATCTAAAATTATCTCAACTTATAAAGCGGAGAAAATCTCAACAAATCCTAGAATAAGATTAGTAACCGAGGCGCTGTCCCTGTGGATACGAACTCATTCTACTCAGTAGAGTGTGAATTATTACTCAACGACAGACTGGTACACCTGCCAGACCGTAGTCAAGTTTTTGGCGCCGTTGCCAGGGACGGTGTAGACGAAGTTGTTAAGCTAATTTTAGGAATTTGTATATAGAAAAAAATATAATAAAAAAAATATACATTAAAAAAATTTAAACCCCCCAGACACCCTAAGTTATTTACAGATCCGTTACCTAAGTCACGAATATGCATTTGACAGTAAAAAAAATAGAAACAAATCTTTTGTGACATAATGTAACATATAACAATATTGTTAAAGCAAGATTAAAACATTCTAAAATGCAAAAAAAACAATTCATTCTATTAATATTACATTACATTTCAAAGAAAGTTACATTAAATTATTATTACATTTTAAAGAAAATTACATTACATAAAAGTCTATTATTAGATTGATCATAGTGATCAATCTTGTAGTGTGGATGGGGAAAGCCCAAGTCACCATTTTCCACCACAATCTCCTTCACCTCCACCACCCCTTCCTCCAGTGGCGAAAACCCAAAACGCGTTGGATTTGTTCTGATTAATTATAATGATCTTAAGAGTGCTCAAATAGTCTCTCGCCGATTAACATAATGATCTCAATCGCCATCACAAAACAATGGCCTAAGGTCATTATGATTAATCGACGACGGACATTGAGCCCGTTTGCGCCTAAGACTAACAAAAACTATAAAGAATTGCAATCTAAAAACAAACAAAAACTAGAGAATATGAGAGAATGAGATGAATGAAAAAGTGAAAGGAATGTGAACAATTTATAGAATTTTCTGCGTGAATTCTATTGGTTGGAGGAAGAAACAACCACTCCCTCATTGGCCACCATCCTTGACTGTTGACTGTTGTCAAAATTCTGCAAACCGCCCATCCGTGCCATATGCCACGGACAGTGACGGTGCTCGGACCCTGACTCAGGGGGTGCAATATGTTAATCAATATTTTTATATACAACATGCATTAAAAAATTACATTGTATTAAAAAAATTACACATATATGTTTTACAACTATCTATTACATAGTTTCATATTTTTAATTCTCTTAATAACTAACTAATTATTTATTTATATGTATTGTTTTTTTTTTAAAAAAAACATAAGTATTGACTACATAAGAAATATCTATTACTATATATAAGAAGGATACAAATTTTTGGGATGGCTTTTTCATTATTCCTATTTTACCCTTAAAAAAAACTACAAAAAAAAAAGTAATCATAGTCCCAAATTATTAGCACAATTGATGAATAAAATCACCAAATTAATAGAGATGATTTGTTATCTATTATCTATTACTATTATATATATACCAATATATAAAGAGAATACCCCCTTTCGCATGGACTTTTCTTATTGCCATTTTTGCCCTTCACTCCATTTAAATATCTGTATATGTTGAAAAATAACTTGCACAATAGAGAATATTGATCACACAAACGGGCACGACACTGAACATGCCCGTTTGGCGGCTAGTATCAAATAAAAAGAACTACAAAACAGTGCATAAGTATTGATATAGTAACAACAAAAATATGCAATCATGTGGTTAGTTTTCTCATTGCTCGATGTTCGTCAATTCTTTCTATCTTTCATTTAATAATATACAGACCAATAACCAACACAAAAATTAGCTTCATGAAAACACTAATTTCCAAATGCCTAAAATTGAAACTAATTTGTGGATGATTTAACTAGAAACTGTACAACATAAATCCAAAGATGCATTTGGACCAAATTACAAACTAGAAACAAGCAACCAATAAAGCACACAAATATGTTATTAGAACCCCAATTGAATAATGAATCAACCAATTTATCAATATTGAAGTTATATAAAAAAATTCAAATTTTTTAAACGTTAAACCATAGATTTTCTATTGATTACCTTAGTATTGTTTCAAGGATGTTAAAGTATTTATCACTATTGTACGTATTTGGTTTTGTGTTTTATTTGAGAGGATTTAATTTTAGAGAGAAGTTGGAAGAAAAGAATGAAAGCAGAAAAAATATTTTAGATTTTTGAGTAGTGGTGCAAAACAAAAAAAATCAGGGAGTGCAAAAAACATATAGATATTAGTAAAAAAAATTAAAATTCCAGGGGCTGCACCTACACCCACTCACTTCTATACAACACCGCCCCTGGCCACGGATGTGTATTCAACAGATGCATGCCTTGAATCAAACGCCTTCAACGTCTTGACCATTAACTGCTGCAAAGATCAGATACCACCGTCCATCCGTGGCGTAAGTCACGGACATCATGCGTAGGATGTCCGTAGCATATGTAATGGATGTGTATGCGGACAAAAGTTTTTTGTGGTCTGGAATACACCACACGTGTATAAATAGAAGGTTTGGGTGAGTGTATTCATTCACTCTCCTCCAATCCTTCATTCTTTCAGTCACAGTAAAAAAAAATAAAAAATTTAGAATTTCAACCGAGCACACATCTAGCTGCAGTCTACTACAACGACAGAGAAGCTAATCTTTTTGGGATCCATATCGATATTACTCTAGGTGATCTGAAGCACCAGCTGACCCAACTTAACATACGTTGCCAATACCTTGATCAAAGAAGGGTCACTGATGTGGAGTATCATCGTCCATCGGCCTGCTTAGATGGATTTGTCCTGTTCACAAACATGAGACTTACAAACGACGGCGACGTGAGAACAATGTTCACTATTTTTTCTCAGTACATGACGAAGGGATCGATCGAGCTAGACGCTAAGCTTGTTAGATCAGTTGAAGATATATGTTCAAACTTGATCCGTTCGAGAACCTTCGACGAAATCACAACGTGCATGGTCGAACCTGAAGAGGACGACGAAGTTGAAGCAATTAATTTATCTGAACCTTAATTATTATTATTTTGTGCAATTTATATTTTTTATGTTCACTATCTTTGTTCTTAATGTAATATCTCGTTGTTTTTATTGAATACTTAGGCTCTGTTTGGTAAACCAAATAAGCTAGCTTATAGCTTATAGCTTTTAGCTTATAAGCTAAAAGCTCTGTTTGGTAACGGTTTTTAAAAAAGAGCTTATAGCTTATTTTACTAGCTTATAGCTTATTTTCCAAATGCTATTTCAAGTAGCTTATGGGCTTATAGCTTATAGTTTATTATCTTTTCTTCCAATTTTACCCCTATCATCTTACTTGAAAAGAATTAAATATTAATTAAACATATCTTTTTTATGTCATTTCATACTTATAAGCTAGTCCAACCGCTAATTTTACCAAACACTACAACTTCAATCAGCTAGCATATTCACTATAAGCTAAAAGCTAGCTTATAAGCTATCCGCTATAAGCTCATCCGCTATAAGCTAGCTTATCAGCTATCCGCTATTTTTTACCAAACAGAGCCTTAGTTATCGCAACTGTCTATTTATTTTATAAGTTATCGATATGATATGTCACATCAAATGAAAAAATAAATACAAAGAAATATATTTTATTATTAAAACACAAAAATTACATCGATTTAAAAAAGTCATTCAAATCATCTCGCTCCTTACACTTGTGTTTCTATTTTAAAGATAAATTAAATAACTTAGATCAGACACAAAAGTTACATAAAAATAAATATAATAACTGGTGGGTATATGATTTTTCTTCGGCAAACTTATAAAATTTCAGTAACATCCCTTGTAGCAGCTTCTACCACTTCAGCACCACCAGATGAATGCAGACAGCAAGGTGGTATGACCCAAAAAGTATGACGGGGTGTAAAATGCCCACTCTTGCAGCTGTGTCTTCGGTTAATCATAGTGTGCCCAAAAAAGGACATTAAAGTCCCTCATCGACGGTGGCCTATGCGGTCATTTATTCTCAAAATGATAATAATGAAATATTATAACAAAATAAAATTAACACAACAAGAGAAAGGGAAGGTGCAAAATTTTTCTGAAGCCAAGGTCCCCTTACATCATAAATATATACTTTTGCGTGTGCTTCAACGGTCACTTGCTCACTTTTGCATGATGGGACAATCCCATTTTTTAGCAGTATTCCGTCGAGTACTAAGAAAATCAACTTCTTCACGGACATCGACTTAGATAGTCACAACGTATTCAACTTATGCAAGATGGGACAGTCCCATTTGTGCCAAAAGGTGAACCACTTTTTGCCCTGTGTTTCAGGTGGTACTACGATCCTCTGCTACTTTACAGCCATCCATTTCGGTTAATCACAGCGTACTTGACTACGGTCAGGCAAGTGCGCCGGTCTGTCGTCGAGTAATAATTCACACTCTAGGTGTCTAGAATGAGTTCGTATCCACAGGGATCATGCCGAAGCTTCACTAGCGTTATTTAAGTTCGTATAGTTTGCATTCTCTTTGGGTTTTTGGAAAAAGTTTTATAAAAATAAGCGTAATGCTTGCATAAAATATAAAGATAGCTGATTCAGAAACATAGAGGATAGGTATGGTGGTTGGACTCCCTCCCTTCTTCATATTTGGCATGACCGGTGTATAACATAGTTAATCAGATTATTGTTCGTCGGTGACTATTCCATGTTGTAGTAATACCTTACTATTACACTATGTATATTAAAGTTTCTCTACATTAATAACTAAGGTACCTACGAGAGCCTAACCTCGATGTGTCACATACCCTAATTACTAAGTGAGTTGTTTATACACATGCATTATTATCTTCACCAATTAATCTCTAGATCCTAGTATCGGGCTTTTCATCTTCTAAGTGCTCAATTCACACCTAGTTCATGATTCCTCCTCTAACCGCTCATTCATGACTAGTTCAGGATGTTACTGTCTCTATACACCTAGCATTATTTACTACTAGTTCCGGACCATATTAAGTTAAAACTTAATATCAATTCTATGGGCGCTCCCGCTTATCCTGCCAGATTGCGAGAATACGTTATTAAAGTGCAAGAAAGTAAATAACAAACATAATTACTGAATATCATTTATTATAACTTAGACTCAGTCACAGACTCCAAATATTCATTGGGGAGTTCATCTTCTCCACCACAACCTAAGGCATTATTACAAAAGACTACATATTTAAATTACAATAAAGAAATTATAAGCTAAACATAAAAGCCTAAAGAAAACATACCTTGCTGAGTTAGTTTTCCCGTAAGTGGAGAAAACTATGCCGAATAGAGCTCCTCTTAACCTCTCCTTATAGTAGAGAATGTTCTACTATTTCTGAATGATTTAAACAATAACAGGGAGGCTCTATTTATAGTTTTCGTAATGGGCCTCAGCAAGGCATCGCACTGCGATGGAGTCATCGTACTGCGATGTGAAGATTCAGTTCAATTTTATAACTGATCCTGTGCATTTCATCAGCTTGGTCGCCAAGTTATGTCATCGTGCTGCGATGTAGTGCATCGTGCTGCGATGAACAGATTTTCTTTAGATTTATTTCTTCTATTTTCTTGGCAAGCAAGCAGCTCCCATCGTGGCACGATGGGAGACATCGTGCTGCGATGGAATGCTCATTTTCTTCACTTTTTGGGCTTTTTCTTATCTTTTGGCATCTTGGACCTTGTCTTGATGCTTTTTCCTGCTTTTGTAGGTTTTCCTTCGTATTTGGGCATGTCTTGGTCATTTTACTCCTAATACTAAAAATACCATAGAAATTCCTGTCATCAGTACCCAAAAAATAACATTAAAAGTTTCTCATAGACGGTGGCCTATGCGGCCATTTACTCACGAACTTACAAAAAAAAACATTCTAAAACTAAAAAAACTAAAAAATAAAATTATAAGAGAACTGAGACAGGTGTAAGGGAACAGTGTGCTGAAGGTCCCCTTATATAGGCAGTTTGACCGCACATGTGGCCAATCAAAATTGGCCACGTGGCAGACCTTTGACTGAAACAGAAGTGCATTTACCACCGACAGTTCCGTGACAGAATAAAAAAAAGAAAATACAATGCAAGATATGATTTATAATTAATTGTTTCATTACATCATCAAACACAAAATTACATAGATTTACATAATACATCCAGCATTTTCAAAATAAAACGATATAAATATTACATTTTATTGATCAAAATTTTCAATAAATTGCTGCTTCTTTGTTAAACGTAGAGTTTGACCAACAATTTATACTATTTTAGGATTTTTTCTGAACAGTTGGCGGAAGTTACGTAGATTTTTCTTCGGGTAATCATAGCGTACCCAATAATTAGGACACAAAAAGTCTCTCGTCGATTAACATAGAGTACCCAATCATGGTGAATTAACACACCGATGGGTATTCTATGACTAACCAACGAAGAACTTTGCGGCCAATTACACACGAAATAACAAAAGTTAAACAAAATAACATCAAATGGACAAAAAAACATTACTTGAAGAAGCAAAAAATATGGAAGAGAGGTGGGAAATGTTTTTGCTTCTTCATGAACGGATTTTGCCATTTATAGGCAATTTGGCCGCACATGTGGCCAATTAAACATAAAATTGGCCACGTGGCAGGCCTTTGACTGAAGCAGTAATTACTGACCTCCGACGAATTTGTGACTTAAGCCACAGACGTGCGGTGAAAATTGCTCATTTTTACTCATTTTTTTCTACATCTGTGACTTACGCCACAGAGGGGTAGTTTCATCATTTCGTAGGGCGCGCGAGTAAGCCATAGGGTGGCAAAAGTAATTCTCAGTCTGAATGAGGTTGTAGCATGTTAGAGCTTAGATGTTGGTGATTATTGGGCTTAGAATTTTTCTCTTCCCCCCACTCGCCACAAAGTTTATCTTCCCAACTCCCACGTTTCTTTTTCACCCCTCTAACAATTAATAATTTCGAAAATGTGCGGGGTGGGAAGAGAAACTGTCGGCAGGTCATATTCATTTTATGGGCCTGCTCTTTGATGTATGTTTAACATTTGACTTTTTCCACCCCTAACGCTTCTCGCACACTCCTAAAATCCTGAAAATATTAGCCACTTGGATGCATTGTGGCCTCATTTATGAAAACATTAGTTAAATTAATGGAATGAATCAATTGTAGAAAAAAAAATAGTTTTATTGTCTAGAACTAGAACGGGATTTGCACTTTTTCAATGTAGTGAAGTTTAGGTATATGAATTAAGATAATGGATTTAAGGGGTTAGTGAGTTTCTTTAAAATATTAATTATTTGGAACGTGATCAAATTCCAAATTATTATGGCTTTCTTTCTTTAGGAACCGGAGCCCGGAGGGTACCATGAAAAAGAATAAATTGATATATGAATTTTAAGGTCAAAAGAAAGATGAAACGTAAGTGTGAATGGAATTATTATATGTTCAATTCATGGATATAGTTCAACTATTCATGAGTTTTTGAAGCTTTTCAAAAACAAAAACAAAAAATTGATGTTGATGTTTATAATACCATTGCACATTTTGAATTGTTTGTAAAATCGAATGGGGCTGTCAACCACATGAAGAGAAATAAGAATAACTTTCACTCCCTGCGTTCCTTTGTATTTTTCGTTTTAGAAAAAAAAAACAAATTAAGAAATTGTATTTTTGCACCTTATCTGCGTCTTATACCCCTTTTTTTTTAATATATTGTACCCTAATTTTAATCTACCAATAAATTTCTATTTTTTGCACACACTTTCTCTTTCCGAAAAATTAAAACCACAAAAAAATTTAAGACGGATCGTAACAAACCAAATTTTTTTACAAGATATACTTCGTCGGGTGAGCGGTTGTGCAGGCAGGCTTCAACAGCAGCAGAGTTTTCTATCTTGCTAAACGAGATTATTCCGTAATCATGAAGATTTAAACAATCAGACCAAGCTTAGGAAGGAGGGTATAATACACAAAATATAACTTTAAATTATCAAAACGACAAATAATTTGAAACAATTTTTTTTCTTAAAACGATAAATAAAAAGGAACGGAGAGAGTAAAATTTTTTTAATAGATTTTTATTTGTTTTAAATTAAAATAATGTTTTTTTAATACTTCCATTCAAAATAAATTACATTCCTTAATTTACGTGGAAAAAAGACCAAAATAACTTATAATTTGGAATGGAACACTAACAAATATTTAAAATATATATAAAAAATAAGTTAAATAATTTTTTATAACATAAGTTACATGTTGTAGTCCACGTCAATTAATAATTCGAGTAAAAAAAAAAAAGAAATGATAAAGATTTAACCTAGCATGTGTTTTTTAAGCTACAAATCTAACATATATATGAGTTTTAACCAATTTCAAAAAATAAATTAATTGTTATTTAAAATAAGTAAGTTTATTTTTACCAAAAAGAATGAGTTTTAAACCGAAGTATATTATTATTTTCAAAGTTAATTATTTTAATACTTATTTTCAATCATTGTCAAGCAAATTCAAAAAGAATATAATTTTTCAATCAAATGCCCACATTCATTTGACACAAAACATAAAATGCAAAACTCACCATTAAATAAGATCATAAGTTGAACACATTTTAATATAATATATTATACATAAATTTATTTGAGCATAAAAATACAAAAGCTAATTAAATTTTGTTGGGAATAATAATTTGAATGCCTTTTATTTAAGATTAAGCGAGAAATACAAGGCTATGAGTGATAACAATAATTGAGATAAGCTATAATTGTTGTTACCCTTGCTAAAGAGTGAGTTACAATATTTGTTTCGCCTAACAAAACGAATAACATAGTTTATTAAAAAAAACTAAGAAGAAATTAACTTTCAAGAATTCAAAATAGCACCTAACTCATAGACATGCAGAGGAAGCTCATGAAGACAACTTACAATCTTATAGTTATCTAACTCAAAAAAGATATTTTGTAGCCTAATTCACTCACGCATTTGAGAGCTTTGAGAAGATAGGTAGCTCCACCTTCTAGAGTTCCGAGTAACCAATGGTTTTTCATGATTGTGTACTCCAATATATGTCAAAACATAAGTGTTCTCTATAGTCTTGCTTTTTTCTACTAGTTTTCTTGCCGAACAATCTTTAGAAGTGCTACATTTGTAGTAGCTCCTGCAAAATTATGCATTGATTTTCTATATCAAACACCACTAAATCGTAGCATTTTATAATAACTAAAGTAATATGCACAAATAGATGTATATAGAGCAGGGTTTTACATAAAGTTATGCAATTAAACTACATCCTACAATTTTCATTAACAAAAAAAAAGTTACATCCTACAATGAGAAACATATTTGTTTATTATATACATATTAAATAATACTAGAAATGAAGAAAAATAATAATTTTAACAAATTAACCCAATGCAATATTGATGTGTTTATAATTATCATCATAAATATAACGTGAAAGATATGGATTTAGGAGTCATGCACTTAATATTAACTTAGGTTATATTTGTTTTAAATCCCTATAAAAATTAATAAAATTGTGTTTTTCGTCCCTATAAAAAAAAGTGTCATATTTTCCTCACAACAGAATTTTCCTACATGCAATTTTAGTCTTTGTTGTTAGCAACATGTAATATGTAGACAATTTAATTTTAGTCCTTCAAATAAGGATTAAAATGAATATCACAAAGACCAATTTCAATGCAAAAGTGTTTGTGGGATAAAGTAAATGTAACATGATAATTTGCAAGTGCCAAAATGAAAAGGTGGTATATTTTAAATGACTAAACACAACATAAAAAAAAATCATTGGAACTAAAAGTAAAATAGGATAAATTTACAAGGACGAAAATCATATTTAAATTAAAAAATTAATTAATATTATGTTGAAAATTGAAAGTGACATTATTTTTCAACAACTTTTTATTTCACAAATTTATCTCATTGTAGAGAAAAGAGTAATTGATTTTGTTGTTTTCAAAATTAAAACACAAATACAACCATAATTAAGACCAAATTTGACACATTTAACCACAATAGCCATGACAATGATCACAATGCTTGAAACCGATATTTAAGACCCAATTATGTTTGATTTACAAAACAGTAAGTATTAGGCAAAACTATACATGGCAGAACATGACAAAATAAAGTAGAACACGACATGGAAAAATTGCACTGGTGAGAAAAAGAAATATAATGTTTTTTATATTAAAAAATAAAATGGATATTTTCATATTTTTTAATTATTGTACCATGGAAAAAAGTTGTCTCGTGGTTTAGTGAGGGACAAAAATTCTTGTTTTTGTTCTGTCCATTACTGCCTATTTCGTCCTGTACCATAACCAGTTTTTGAATCAAACAGGGTACAACAAAATTTGTCTAGTTCAATTTATTGTTTTTTAGCAGATCAAACTTACCATTGATGTGAGTGTGTGTAGATAATATAATTATTATTTTTTAAAATATGAAAGGAATTAAAAAAAAAAATTGGAAGTTAAAGTATTGAATCTGTAAAAACCTTGGATGTGGAGATCCTTTAATAGATTTTTGTCCATATTTTCTCCATACCCAATGATCTTCTGAAAGATTCTCCTTCTTCACTTGGCACACCAATGTCACCTGGTTATCATTCTTTCTGTAAGAAAAGAATGTTTAAATGAATGTAAGTCACTAGGAGTTATGTTATATAAAAATATTTCATTTATTTTTTACACAATAAGGTGGATTTATGATTAAAATAGAGTATGTAATAGGAAAAAATATTTTACCTCTTTCTTGATCTGCATTTTGGTTGTTGTGGATATGTATTTGGTAAAACCCTAGAACTAGTTCGAGGTTGTAGATTTGCCAGTTGATTATGTTGTCCCGAGGGTTGTTGTGGAACTGGTGGATGATCTGCACGGTCAAAATGAGTAGTCGGGATCTGGGTGAGGATGGTGGTAGTTGGCGAGGTTGGAATAGTGGTGGAGATGGGGGAAAAGGTGGTGGTGGTAGGAATGATTGTTGTGGAACTAGTTCGAGGTTGTAGATTTGGTAGTTGATTATGTTTTCCCGAGGGTTGTTGTGGAACTGATGGATGATTGTATGCACATTCAAAATGAGCAGTTGGGATCTGGGTGAGGGCGGTGGTAGTCGACGAGGTGGGAATAGTGGCGGTGGAGATGGGGGAAAAGGAGGTGGTGGTGGGAATAATTGTTGGAATAGATGTGGTAGAGGTTGTCATTATGGTGGGGGTCATGATGGTGATCGAGTTGGGGATAATTGTTGTAGGGATTTGAGGAGTATTGTTGTGATTGAAATTGAAACTAAACTTCTCTAGATCTATAAAATTTGTTGGTTTAAACGAGGGGATATGATCCGAGTTATTATTTTGGATAACAGTAAAATCGTTCGAGTCAAATGGTGTAGTGTTTTGAGGAGGTATAATGTTATTGGTGGTAGTGATGGTAATTAGGTTTTGGGGTAGGTCATTGTCCAGTCTCAGAGGTTGTTGTGGAACTGATGGATGGTTGTACGTACAATCAAAATGAGCAGTTGTGGTGTAGGTGGGAACAATGGTTGGGATAGAAGTGGTGGGGTTTGTGATTATGGCGGGGGTCGTGATGGTGGTGGAGCTAGGGATAAATGTTGCAGGGATTTGGAGTGTATTGTTGTGATGTAAATTGAATATAAATTTGTCTAGATCTATAAAGTTAATTGGTTCAAACGGAGGGATAGGTATAGTGTTTTCTTGCATAGCAATAAAATCGTTCAAGCAAGATAGTGTGGTGTTATGAGGGGGTATAATGTTATTGTTGGTGGTGATGGTAATTGGGGTTTTTGGTGGTAGTAGAATTGATAGTTGATTGTGATGTCTCGGAGGTTGTGGTGAAACTGATGGATGATTGTACTCACAATCAAAAGGAGTGTTGTTGTTATTGAAATTAATTCTCAATTTCTCTAGATCTATGAAATCGGTTGGTTTGAGTGGGGCAACAGGGACTTGGTTATTATTTTGGATAACTGTTAAATCACTAAAGTAAGATGGTGTGGTGTTTTGAGTGGGAATAATGTTGTTGGTGGTGGTGATTGTAATTGGGGTTTGAGGTGGAGGGGACATTTCAAATATGTTATTAGGATTAGTAAAGGTGGTAGCTTTGCAGCTGCGTACAATGGACATAAGATCCCATTCACCATCATCCATTGTAGAAAGGAATGGTTAATCGTTTTTTGGGATGCCAACAAATTAAATCTATGTAGAAGCACAATAACTTTGTGAAATATTTGACCAATTGAAGATAATGGGCAGAGTTTAAATACTCAAGAGAGAAGATGAATCTAGAGGCAAAAAACATCTGCTTGACTTATTCAACGAACCAAATATTATTTAATGAAAAAGTAGAAAGTGGTCAATATATTCAAAGATAATTATAACCGTCAAAGTTGTGTGATTTATTTATTCATTTTTATTCTCATTAATTATATTATATATAAAGAGAAAAAATTATTAAGAGGTTTTTTTTAATAATGGTGAATCACCGGCTTAGTTGATTAGATAATATAATTGATTTTTAGATTAAATATAATTTGACTGAATCAAAAACAAATGTCCATCTTTGAAATCACATTAAGGATGTGTTTGACTCATGAAACAGTAACTATTGAACAAAACATGACATGGCATAATAGTTTAGGACAAGGCAAAACTATATTGGAGAGATGATAACTTTTATGTTAGAAAATAAAAGGGCTTTTTTGGTATTTTTGATATTTTGTTCTCAAGGCAATAGGTTGTCCCATTATTCAGTGAGGGGAAAACATTATTTATTTTGTACATTTCCTTTTCACCTAGTCCCATGACAAGTTTGTAAATCAAACACGCTACAACAAAAGTTGTCCAGTTCAGTCTTGAATTTTTTTAGCACAAAATATAATAAAGGTAGTGGTTGAACGAACGGTAGACTCACTGTATACTTAGCCGGAAGTGGGGCATTCCACTGATTCCTTTGGAAGTTCCAGAATGTTGTCTATGGATTTCTACCAAAGGAAAGTGATCTTACCTGATCAGAATATCGACCGCGTCCGGTGTTACTCCTCTTCCGTTCCGGTGAATGGGAGGGGGTTGTGTACCTGCAAGTGCTCCAACGTTCGTGTCAGTGAGAGTGTGAAGCAAGGTTTCAGAGTGTAAGAAAAATGTACCTAACTCATATGTCTGAGAGAAGTATATATAGTCATCAGCGTTGGTCCAATACCGTTGATGGGCATGTTTAAAGCCATCAATGGCTGTCGGAAAATGACTGGAGAGCCATGATGAACAGTAAATGCTCATCATTTCAATGGCGACCGTTACAATATGGCTGGATATTGCGACCGTTGAGCAGGGACATGTGGCTTTGAGCCAACATGCAATTTGGTCGTGCTCGACGCCTGTGTGGATTGTGCTTGACGTTGAATCATGTTCAACGCCTATATGGATAATGCTCGACGTTGAGTCGTGCTTGAAGCATATGTAGATTGTGCTCGATGTTGAGTTGTACTTAGGCCCATTGTCGTTATTCTCGAGCCAGAGAGTGATGACTTGAATATGCTTCGTCCTTGGGTATATTGTCGAGCTCGAGGCATCAAAACTTCTATAGTTGTGCCTTGAGACTGTTAGCCCATATTTTTACTAAGTAAAAATACGTTCTAAATGCATGATTAAAATAATTCTATTTAATTATTGTATTATTTCAAAAGTCATTAAAGATGTTTGGTTTTCAGTGCCAATGAATTTAATGATCAATCATGCATGAAGATATAATAAATGTTCAATTTGAAGCATTATTCCTTAACTTTGTATTTTTCTTCAGGTTCCTTTCGATTTGGTCGAAACGTCAGTAGGGTCGAAGTGTTCAGTAGTGCAGAAGAAAAACATGGACTTAGCAAAATATTCAGGAAAAGCATTGCTATTTTGACTTTGATGGATACAACGGCTAAATCAGAAGATAAGAAGGAATTCAAAATACGTGTCAAGACACGCGTCCTCTCTGTAGTTATTTAGGCGTTATTAGCAGTTAGGAATTAGTGTCTATAAATAGTTTAGTTATGTGATCGAGCAAAGGGTCACAACCTTTATACAGAAATCCTATCAAAACTCAAAGTACCCATGTCAACGAGAGAAAAGAGTTCGAAAGGAAGAATGTATGTAATGTGCACCATTTACTTTCTGTAAACATTTACCATTAAATGCAAATTTACAGTCCTTTTCATTTCAATTCTAATTGTCTTTATTTCGACTCATTCTTTCCTTCTGTTTATTCAATTGAATAAACATTCTTTCTTGCATTTCAAGTAATATAAAAACATAAAAAACAACATTTTATGAACATAGGAACAATGATGAACACTAATTCCTTTGAAAATATGAACAAAGCACTATGTCCCGAGATTTACTAGTTGATCTCTCTTGTAATAACTCAAACTAGCGTTGTTTACTAAATTTCACAGTAAACAAATTGGCACGCCCGGTGGGACTGTGTGCTTTGCGTTTAAATTTCTTCAAAGTTTAGTTGTATTTAATTTGTTCTGTAATTTAATTTGTTTCCAAAAGTCTTTTGTGTAGTGTATGCTTTTAAGAAACAGGAAATTACTCCCTGAAATGGTTAGACCACCACCCAGAAATAACCCAAGACCAAACATGGAAAATCCAAATGGAAACAATAGTAACAGCGGTTCGAATCCATCAACCACTTCGAGTGTCTCAGAGGCTATAGTTTCTCCTGTAATCAGTGAGATTATACCCAATTCTACGGGGGCAGCAGTTTCTGCCCCAACATCTTCGATAATAAGTGCCACGATGGCAATACCATCATCCATAACGGCACCCTCGACCACAACAGAGCCTATATTAACTTTGGTTCACAACATAGAGAGTAATTTTTCTCCAAACAGGTCAAATGTCAATGGGGGTGGCGCTGGTTCTTCTACATTTCAATTGCCTTTTTCTCAATATATGAGTCAAGGCGCTAGTAGAAATTACCCCTATGGTATGCCCACCACTATGATGCATGGCTTGCAAACAAGTGCATCATTGTTCACAGAGACAACGCCTGGTGTTTATGTCCCTAATAATCCAGGGATATTTGGCTCTGCAACACGAAATAACACCCCTGCATTGACCAATACTGCTTTGGCAGCAATGAGGCAACAAATGGATGATAGTAATCATGATATGGTTAACATGTTAACACAACAAATTGGTACAATATTTAATCCTTTAATTCAGAATACTAACCAAAGTTACCAATTGTTAGCCAATCAAATGGGAATAATTGCTGATTTCTTTGGGGCTTCTCAAGTCCCTAATCAACAAGTTCCTCAAATTCAAAATGTAGTGCCTTTGCAAATTGCACAAGCACCAAATAATGCCATTGTGCCTGCACAAGTTAATGTGCTTAATCCTGTAAACCAAATCCAACAACCTGTACCAGTGGTCGAACCACAAGTGCAACTACAGGCACAGCCACAGGCTTTGCCCCAGGTCGAACAAAACCCTGGAATTGTCTTGGTGAATAGGAACCAAAATGCTGATGATGTAGTTAGAAATGTCCAAAACAATAACTTTGCTAGACAAAATAACATAGCAAATTTGGTCGAAACAATCTTGGCACAAAATGGTTTAAACATAGGCATGCATAGGCCACATTTTGTCTCTGCCTTATCAGAATATGTGCTTCAAACAGAATTACCAAGGGGTTAGAAAATCCCAAAGTTCACCAAATTTGCTGGTGACACTAGTGAATCTACTGTTGAACACATAGCAAGATATTTGACTGAGGCAGGAGATTTAGCAAACAATGAGAATTTAAGGATGAAATATTTCCCAAATTCTCTAACAAAAAATGCTTTCACATGGTTTACTACTCTCCCTCCACATTCAATTTTCAATTGGAATCAATTGGAGAGGGTTTTCCATGAATAATTCTACATGGGACAATCTAAAATAAGTCTCAAAGAATTGGCAAGTGTCAGGCGCAAAACTCCTGAGTCTGTGGATGACTATTTGAATATATTCTGTTTACTTAAGGCTAGATGTTTTACTCAGGTGCCTGAACATGAATTGGTCGAAATGGCTGCTGGTGGCCTAGATTATTCGATCAGAAAGAAATTAGATACTCAACATCTGAGAGATATGGCCCAATTGGCTGATAGGGTTCGACAGGTCGAACGCTTGAAAGCAGAAAAGGCTAGAAATTCTAAGTATCACAAAAAAGAAAAAGTTGCTTATGTGGAAACACATGATAGTGGCCAAAAGTATGATATCTCTTATGAGGATGTTGAACAAGGGGAAATGAACAAGGGGAAACCTGGTCCCCCTTATATTTGCAAACTTTTGAAACCTTCAAATGGGAAAAATCCTATTGAACTAAAAAATGATAAATATGTGTCAAAAACTTACACTTTTGATAAACCAAAATGTGATGAGATTTTTGATTTGTTGGTTACTGATGGCCAAATTGTGGTTCCTAAGGGTGTTAAAATACCCCCATTAGATATGAGAAAGAAAAGAGGTTATTGTAAATATCATAATTTTCTTGGACATAGAACCTCACAATGTGTGCTTTTCAGGGACTTGGTCAAAAAGGCTTTGAATGAGGGGAGACTCAAATTTGGTGAAAAACCCAAAGCCATGAAAGTTGATGCTGAGCCTTTGCAAAATGCTGATACTCTCTATGCTGAACCACAAGAAATAATGATGGTCGAAGCCATGGAGGTTACAGAGGTGCAGGCAGAAAAAATCCCTGAAGAGGAATACTTCGAGAAGATGAAAGTAGTTTATCCTCGTGCTGAAGAGGATCTAGTTGACTTTCTAAACAGGTGCAAACTGGAGAACAAAGGAGTCATGTTTTGTGCCCGTTGCAGTGCAGTTTGTGATAAAGAGGCTACTGCAGGCCTTATGAAGTTCCAACCTGTGGCAAGTAGGCAGGGGGCAAAGCCAAAACAATACCAGGACAAAGGAAAGGGCATCCTGACTCGACCAAATAATCCTGTTCAAATTGATCGAAGGTCCACTTTCCGTCCATCTAGTTCGATCCCTGTAGAACGCTGGATGCACCAAGGAACGATAAGATTCAACAAAGGTGCAATGGAAGTTGGTGGCTCCAGTGGTACCAAATTGAGCTATTCAGAGGATGTTAACAAATACTCTTACAAAAATAATTACAACGCTAAACATCCAATGACTAGAACTCAGTGGCGTAGATTCCAACGCCAAAAGAAGTTGGCTGCAAAAAACCCTCAAACAAGCCAATACAAAGAAGTGGCTAGAAGGCCAACTAAAGAAAGGATCCTTCCTCCAATAGATGAAAATAAAATGGAAGATGATGATCTGCTGGATTCTGACCCAGATTTTGATGTAATATGTGTGGTTTCCATATTACCATCAGAATATGATGTTCAATCAGAAGTAACTGAGCTCGAAACTGATTTCGACCAGTTGGAAATGGCTGATCCAAAGTCAATGTGCTATTATATCATGAATAATGGCTGTATCGAAGAGCAACAAGCTACATTCGAAAGGCCATACTTAGGCATGAAAAGCCATCTCAAGCCTCTTTTCATAAGAGCAAAAGTTGAGGGAGTTGGAATTAACAAAGTGTTGATAGACGGAGGTGCTGCTGTTAATCTGATGCCTTTATCTATGTTGCCCAAAATTGGCAAATATGATTGTGATTTGTCAGCCCATAACATTGTTTTGTCAAACTATGAAGGCAAGACAGGATATTCTAGGGGGGCAATTCAAGTAGATGTTGTTGTTGGCAGTATAGTTCGACCAACTCTGTTCTTGGTAGTTGAATCCAAGGCAAACTTCAACTTGCTATTGGGAAGGGAGTGGATTCATGGAGTGGGTGCTGTCTCTTCTACCCTTCACCAAAAGTTGATACTTTGGAGAGAGGATGGTTGTGTAGAAAACATTGAAGCTGACCAAAGTTTCTACATGTTAGAGGTAGACACTATATCTAAGCAAACCTTTGACAAGAATTTGGCGAATATAGCGCCATGCTATGACATAGAGAATGCTTTCAAGCCTTCTGATAATGTCATACATTCTATCAAACTCCACCAAACCCAGGGCTTCATATGGGAAAAAGAGGAAATAGATGATGCATCCTCAGAAGATGGGGTTATACCACCATCTGGGTGGAATATATATGAAGATTATTATGACTGAGTCCAATGCATGGGCCAGAGTTACGGCTTATATGGCTGAAAGTAGATTAAATACGGCTTTGGAAGCTGATATCCAACAAAATATGGCTACAGAAGCCAAGGTCGAAAGTGATGGCACTCCTATGCCATAAATTCAAAGGCTTGATTGCATCTATGATGAAGAGCCCCTGGGGTTCGACAGGGATCCATTGAATGAAACCCCAAAGATGCAAGCTCAGGATCCTTTGGAGGAAATTGACATTGGAAATGGCTCAGTAAAAAGGCCAACTTATATTAGTGCTAATATCAATCCTGATCTAAAAGGAAAATTGGTGCTACTTCTCAAGGAATTTAGTGATAGTTTTGCTTGGGATTATAATGAAATGCTTGGACTAAGTAGAGAAATGGTCGAACTAAAACTACCAATCAAGGCAGGTAAAAAACCAGTGAAGCAATTACCAAGGAGATTTGCACCAGAACTCATGTCCAAGATCAAGGAAGAGATCGAAAGGCTGTTGAAGAGTAAATTCATCAGAACTGTCAGGTATGTAGAATGGTTAGCAAATATAGTTCCTGTTATTAAAAATAATGGTACACTTAGAGTATGTATAGATTTTAGGGACTTAAACAATGCTACACCTAAAGATGAATATGTCATGCTTGTGGCAGAAATGTTAATAGATTCAGCAGCAGGCTTCGAATTTCTAAGCATGTTAGATGGTTATTCTGGTTATAACCAAATATTTATTGTTGAAGAGGATGTATCTAAAACAGCATTTAGATGCCCTGGTGCCTTAGGCACTTATGAATGGGTTGTTATGCCCTTTGGGTTAAAGAATGCTGGGGCCACTTATCAAAGGGCCATGAATTCTATGTTTCATGATTTAATAGATACATTCATGCAAGTTTATATTGATGATATCATCATTAAATCCTCTTCTGAAGATAGCCATTTGCTATATCTTAGGCAATCTTTTGAAAGAATGAGGAAACATGGATTAAAAATGAATCCATTAAAGTGTGCTTTTTGTGTGCATGCAGGAGATTTCCTTGGTTTTGTAGTGCATAAAAAAGGCATTGAAATAAACTAAAACAAGACAAAGGCTATCTTAGAGACAAAACCTCCTTCGACCAAAAAACAACTTCAATCTCTGTTAGGAAAAATCAACTTTTTGAGAAGATTCATTTCGAATCTAAGTGGAAAAGCTCAAGCTTTCTCACCACTACTTCGACTCAAGAAAGATGATCCATTCAAATGGGATAAAGAACATCAGAAGGCTTTTGATGACATTAAAGATTATTTGATAAAGCCTCCAATCTTAATGCCTCCTAGCAGAAATAAAGCTATGAAGTTGTACATTGATGCGTCTGATAAGACAATAGGAAGCATGTTGGCTCAAGGAGATGATAATGGCATAGAAAATGCTGTTTATTACCTTAGTAGAGTTTTAAATGATGCAGAAACTAGATATACTGTCATAGAAAAACTTTGTCTTTGTTTGTATTTCTCTTGTACAAAACTTAAGCATTATATAAAGCCTGTTGATGTTTATGTCTATTCCCATTTCGATGTTATTAATCATATGTTAACTAAACCTATATTACATAGTAGAATTGGAAAATAGGCATTAGCATTAACTGAATATTCACTTACTTATAAACCTTTGAAGGCTGTTAAAGGTCAAATTGTGGCTGATTTTATAGTTGATCATTCTTTGGTCGAAATGCCACAAGAATATGTGGATATTCAACCATGGATTCTCTACTTTGATGGATTCAAACATAAACATGGAACTGGGATTGGAATCCTAATAATTTCACCAACCAAGGTTTCAACTAAATTCAAATATAAAATCAATGGACTTTGCTCTAACAATGAAGCTGAATATGAAGCCTTAATCACAGGTTTAGAAATATTAAAAGACTTGGGGGTAAAGAACATTAAAATAAGAGGTGATTCTGAATTAGTATTGAAACAACTAACACAAGAATATAAATGTGTTAAAGAACACTTAGCAAAATACTTTGTTATAGCTAGTTCTTTGTTAGATTGTTTCGATCATGTGGATGTTGAACATGTACCTCGATTAGAAAATCAAGAAGCAAAACTTAGCTCAAATTGCTTCAGGATATAAGATGTCAAAGGAAAAATTGACACAGTTGATCGAAATCAAAGAAAAAATGGTTTTACAAGAACCAATTTCTGAACAATTGTCAATGCCAAAACTTGTGGGAGCAGATACTATACCACAAATCAATAGTGAGGTTGAAAATCCCCATGAAAATTTTGAAATTTTTGCCATTGACAATCTCTCAGATGATGATTGGAGAGAGCCTATTGTGGAATTTCTTAGGAATCCAACAGGAAATGTGGATCGAAAGATAAAATATAGGGCTTTAAGCTATATAATTTTTGAAAATGATCTTTTCAAAAAGACTTCTGAAGGAATTTTGTTAAAATGTCTTAATGAAACAGAAGCTTACATAGCAATCTCTGATGTTCATAGTGGTACCTGTGGTTCTCATCAAGCAGGACATAAAATGAAATGGCTTTTGTTTCGACAAGGCCTATATTGGCCCTCTATGCTGAAAGACTGCATAGAATATGCCAAGAATGCCAAAGGCATTCAGGAATCCAACATGTGCCTTCAAGTGAACTGCATTCAATAGTAAAACCATGACCCTTTAGGGGTTGGGCTATAGATTTGATTGGTGAGATTAAACCTGCTTCATCAAAGAATCAACGTTACATTTTAGTTGGAATATATTATTTCACAAAATGGATTGAAGTCATTCCTTTATCAAATGTTGATCAAGAGGCGGTGATTAGTTTTATACAAAATCATATAATCTATAGATTTGGAATTCCTGAAACAATTACTACTGATCAAGGTTCAGTTTTTACTGGACGAAAGATGCAGGAATTTGCCCAAGAAATTGGCTTTAGACTTTTAACTTCAACTCCATATTATGCACAAGCAAATGGTCAAGTCGAAGCAGCCAACAAAATCATTATTAATTTGATAAAGAAACACATAGCCCAAAAGCCAAGAAATTGGCATAAAACCTTAGACCAAGTGTTATGGGCTTGCAGAAATTCTCCTAAGGAATCAACTAATACCACCCCATTTCGACTAACTTATGGTCATGATGCTGTGTTACCAGTCGAAATACATTTGCAATCAGCAAGGGTGCAAAGGCAAATGGAAATACCTTTAGACCATTATTAGCAGATGATGTCAGATGAGTTAGTTGATTTAGATGAAGAAAGACTTAGTGATCTAGAAGTTTTAACAAAACAAAAAGAAAGAGTATCCAAAGCTTACAACAAGAAAGTTAAGTCTAAGTCTTTTATTATTGGAGAATTAGTTTGGAAGGTAATTTTGCCTATGGATAAGAAAGATAGACTCCTAGGCAAATGGTCCCCAAATTGGGAACGACCATTTAAAATTGTTCAAGTATATTCGAATGGTGCTTATGAAATTGAGGAATTAACTCCTGAAAAACGTACTTTGGGTATAAATGGAAAGTATTTGAAAAAATATAAACCTGTCTTACTCGAAGTAAAAATAAGCACAGAATAACACTTAAACATGAAAGCAAGATGGCAATTATAAAATAAAAGTTGCCACAAACTGGGACTTTGTTCAAAATTACAAATAAAATCCAAATAAGATTGAACATAAAAAATTGTTCGAAAGGACAAATACAATGAACGAAAACTACAAGTCCCTAGTACATTCTGAATAGATCCTCTTCAAGGTTGCAAGTTCTTTTTCGACCACAAGATTAGAACTTTCCAAAAACTTAATTTCTTTAGCAACCACTTCTGCTGAACTGAAAGCTTGAATTCCTTCCCTGCCCTGCGCATCAATCAGCTCTTGAGTCGAGGCTTTTGCTTCTTGTTCAATACGAGCCCTTTCGACCTCTTCTTCAATGATTTTGCGCCTATACCCCACTATTTGGTTCTCCAGTTGTTCGATTTGTTGCTTGTAAAAAGCAATGTTCTTGTTGCAGTTCTCAACCCCTAGATTACCTTCACTGACTTGGGAAGATAGCTTATCCACTTCAGCTTGCGCTTTTTGTGCTTTCTCATAAATCATGGCCTGAGCCTGTTGTTGAGTAGCCAGTCTTGTGTCATTCTCATTCCGTTTATGCACAGCTTTGGCAAATTGATCAATAATCGAGCTAAGTTGAATAACATTACCCAAAGTGGCTTCATTAGTCAAGGGATTGTGCAATTTCTTCAAAAATGCCAAATGACTGTAAGCACGAGTGGGTTCTTCTTCGAGCTGCTTTAATACGTCCTTTTGAGCGAAGTCAGTGGTAAGTCGCAGAAGCAAAGAGTCTTGACGCACCATTGAATTAATGTCAGCATTCGAAGGGGCAGAATCACTAGTGGTGTGCTCACTTGAAGTGTTGGTTTGGCTTTGTCTTTTGGAAAGTAACAATCGAAGAGTCCCTGCAGGATCAGATTTGTGCATGTTGGCAAACTCTTCTTCTTGCACTTCAAGACTTTGCAGAAAGCCTTGAGGTCGAAGAGACTGCAGCAAGATCTGGGCCACCAGCCTCAGCTTCAGGAATACCATCAGAATCATGCAGAGACTCGTGGGTCGAACTAGCTTGGCCAGATTTGGTAGAAGTACTAGGAAGAGTGTAATTGATACTTGAATTGGTTGGCAAATCTTTAGTGTCATCACCATCAGTACTCACTTTAGGCCATTCTCCTTCATTTGGCCCCTCAGTGGAGTTCCCTAGGTCGACCTTCCCATCATCAGCTTTGTTGGTGCCATCATCCTTAGAGCTCTTGGTTTCATCAGCTTTATCTTTGCTTGGCATCTCTTCAGGACTTGGCTGTTTATTTTCTTGGGGAGTCTTCTCTTTCGATTCATCCTATAAACACAAAAGAAAGGTCAATTAAAACAATAAAGGATTTGAAGAGAAAATAGAGTAGAAAATAAAAAGGAAATATACCTCTTTATCTTCGACCTCGGGATTGGTGAGGGAATCGTTCTTCTGCTCAGAGTTGGGGGCATCTTACATGAGGATGGTGCTATCCTTCTGCACATTGTCTTGGTTCCCCTCATTTGTGGCATTTTGGTCTTCGACCAATGGTTCTGGCTGTGGCAGTGGATCTTCCTTAGGCCCAGAAACCTTGTCTTCTGCAACCTTAATGTTTTGGTTCTTTTCGACCAATTTTTCCTTTTCTGGTACAGGGTTTTCTTTGGGTTTAGGGATTTCACCACTATCACTGGAGGTGTGGATTTTGAGTGCCTTGTGCACTTTAGTCTTTTTGATGGCTGATTTTTCCCTCACAGTTACCACATGTCTTGCCTCTTCATTTTTCTTCTTCTTTCTTCTTTCATCTTTTTCCCCTTGATCCTTTTTTGGGGTCTCTTGAGCTTTAGGCTCTTGTCTTTTCTTCTTCTTTTTGGCTTCTTCAGCCTTATCATCTTCAGCAGAGGGTCCTCCTTCATCTCCAGCTGAGATCGAAGCAGTTGGTTGCTTCCTTTTTCTGACAAGAGGAACTTCTTCCTCTTCCTCATCATCATCATCCTAGAATAACAAAAAATGATGAATGATAAAGGATGTAAAATTTGGCTAAAAGTATTATTGTGAAAAAGAGCCAACAGAATTGATGTAGAAAATGCTAATTCTTACCTCTACATCCTCAATAGTAGTGTCTTTCGACTTCTTCGAACTAGCAGACATAGTCTCAGTGCTGCTTTTCCTTTTTCCACTCTAAAAACACAAAAACAAGTTAAAGTGAAAAATTCAAAAGTGAAGTTTGAAAAAACATGTGAAATAAAAATCTAAGATACCTTTGGCCTAGGAGGTTCAACCTCAGTCTTGATCTTCACCCCAGTGGGTTTCTTTACTTCGACTGAAGTTTGAGAAGACCCAGCATCTTTTTTCACAGCTTTGCCTGAAAATATTGCACTAGTTAATATGAAAGGCATAAAGTGTTATATTAATAAAGGAAATTGGAAAGTAAGAATTTTACCTCGCCCTGAGACAACAATTTTCTTTCCTAGAGTTTGCACTATAAAGCCACTCTCCACCATTCCCAACATGTGCTCTGCATTGCCAAGGGATGAGCGTGAATAGTAGTCTTGCCACCAAGCACTAAATCCATCAGTGCAGAAGAAAAAGGGCTTGAACTCGAATGGCTTGAAAGTATATTCATATTCTGCTATCATCCTCAGGTATTTCTTGTATATCTTCTTAGTGATACCTGTACCCAGCACCATTCGATATGCTTTATCAAAGAAGCTCTTTGGCCTAATTTGAGACATGCCAAATTGCCTAGCCACACAATTAGGCTGATACCCAACTAGCCCATATTGGTTTGAATTAGGCCCAATTCTGCAAGAGAGCACAGTTTGCTCTAAGTAAGTCCTCCAAACCATTGTTGACCTCATCTTCATTGTCTAGGTCGAACGCTGGAAACTCTTCAACAAACCATGCAGCTTCATACTTGCGCTCAACAAAGAGAGCATGGCGTGGTAAAAACTTATCAAAATTCAAGAACATCTTCATATGCCTTATGAAAAGTCTTCTACGGTCTTTAAGATCGAGGGGCTAATCTAACCAACCTTTGCCCTTCGACCTCCCTTGCATCAACTTCCTTTTGATAGTCAGAAGGGACTATCAACCCTAGTTCAGTCTCAAAAGTGGCATTCAGCCATAGTTGTAGCAGCCATATGGGTCCAGCAATAGAAAATTTCGACCCATCCTTTGATGCCTTAATTGAATCACTTGCGTTGCCCATGGCCTCATATAGATTTGCCAGCAATAAGCGTCCTAGGCTGAAGAGTCTGCCTTCATGAATCTGCTGAGCCATTGGGATGAACATCCTTGCAACTTGCAGAGATTTTGAGCAGAAAACAAAATGGGATAACCATAATATTAAGAAAGCCACATGCTCCTCATGTGACACTTCTTCCCCTTCCTTACCCATGTTTTCAGCAATATACTTGGAGAAAGTGTTCTCCTTGTAATTGAGTTCGACCTTGTCACCAGTCTTGGTGGGGTCGAAATGATCTCCATTAGGCCTAAGGCCTGTAATAGCAGCTACATCCAAGAGGGTAGGGGTTAACATGCCACATCTAAACTGGAAAATGTTTGTGGACTTCTCATAAAAGTGAAGGGCAGCTATAAGAAGTTCAAGCTTATACTTGGGACCGGTTCGACTAAACTGGATCATGGGATAAATCCCATAAGATTCCCAAACCCCCTTATATTCTTTTTCGACCCTATTTAACCAAGGGATATAGTCTTTGTGGGTAGTATAAGGGGCAGCTCGAAACAACTTAATAGAATTTTTGAGATATCCAAAGTTATAAGGGTTTGATTCAAAAATTCTAGGACCACATGTGACGTACTTTGGGAAGAGATCATTTACCTCTTTCGATATAACTTCTGAATGTGGTGGATAAGGGCCACAGAAGGCGTAGTGATCTTCCTTCACAATGAAGGGTATCATTAGCTGAGTCGTCCAAATCTTCCTTTCAGCCGCACTACCAGATGGTTCAGGGACTACTTCTTCAACATCTTCAAGGATCATCAAGTCCTTCCACTTCCCAGCGATTGATATCTCATAATCTTGGTTCGAAGCCATTGATGAACAGTTGCAAGGTTTAGAAGTAAAAAATGGGTTTTTTGTGAAATCTGTGAAAAACTGAGTGTTTAGGGTTGAATCAGTGATGAATCAACGCGGAATCTAGTTTAGATTCGTTTGAACGGTTTGAAATCACAGATTGCTTTAAGGTTAGAGCTTGATTTTGCAGAAAATCAAAGATGAAAAGTGTTCTTCGCAAAACAGCTCTGAGTTGGAAGTTGGTGAAAAGGTTTTCCTTGTTTCTCCACTACTATTTATAGGGGAACGTGTCTGATTTTCAAAAATAAATCAAAAAGAAATTTAGATAGTTTCTTTTCAACTTCTATGAACGCCACGTCACCCACTATGCCTAAAACCTAGGAGCAATGATGGATTGTGGGGATCAAAGTGACAGTTACCCCTGTACATGACATCAGCGCCGTCATTGGTAACAGTGTCAAGCACGTGGGTTTAAAATGCCTTTTCCTTTCTCGTTCGACCTATTCGATCGAAACAGGCATTTTGGGGGCAATTTGTTAGCCCATATTTTTACTAAGTAAAAATATGTTCTAAATGCATGATTAAAATAAGGGTTAATAGGCTTATACCCCCCTGCAATGTTAGCGAGTTTTGCGATACCCCCCTAGAAAAAAAACTCTTAGATTCCCCCTTGCAATGTCAAGATTCCCTGTTTTACCCCCTTGGGTGGACAATGTGTCACATGACTAGGAGGAATCTCCACGTGGCATGTCCATGTGGAATTTTTTTAATTTTTATTTATTTTTAAAATCCACGTCAGTTAATTTATTTAAAAAAATCCAAAAATCTGAAAAATTTAAAAGGGTCTTTTTTATTTTTCTTCATTCATCTTCATCATCCATCATCTTCATCATCACAATCACTAAACTCATTCCTTCCAATCTTCATCATTAAACTCATTCCTCTTTAAAGTAAAAAATTAAAAATTAAAATAAAATCTGCAAATTGAATTGAAGTGAACAAAAAAATCAAAACTATCATCTTTAAACATCATCATTGTTGGAAAAAAAAACGAAAACACAATATAGTTCCAAATTGAATCTCCATGGCTCCATAGTGAATCTCCATTACTCTCTAGAAACACAGTCTTTTAAACCCATAACAAATTCATCATTTTCAAACCCAAATCTCAAAACTCAAACCTTCAACAACAACAACAACAACCCAAAAATAATTTTTTATAGATCTAGCTTAAAATTCAACCCAGATTTTTTTTTTTTAAAAAAAAAAACATAAAAACCTCCTAACCTTCTTCAACCTCATCCTCTCACCACTACCATCATCATCAAATGTTATGGTTACAACAACAACAATACCCAAAGCAATTTCTCTTGAAACAGAAAACAAAAGAAGAAATAAAAAAAAGAGGGAGATGAAGAATGAACAAAAACAACAACAACCCATATCTCTCTTTCTCTCTGATCTCAAAGATTTCACATCAATCTTCATCCATTGCTACAGATTAGCTACCAATTAGCTACAAAATATCTTTGTAGCGAACACCAGCTTCATCTCCATAAATTGAACATCACAAATCTAAATCCAGATTCGAAAAACAGAAATCCAACCAGAATTAAACAACACAAATCATGAATTGAACGCATAAATCCAAATCCCATATCGAACAACAACACTAATGCAAAAATCTCTCTCTCTCAGTGGCTGAATCGCAAAAATAATCGAAGAATCCAACACAGACAAAATCGAACAGAATCGGTTCTTATAAATTGGAATTGCATACAACCAGAAACATAATCGAATCGAACAGAAGAAATTGGTTTTGGTTTTCAAATTGGGAAATAGGGTTCTTATAGATTGGAGATGAAATTAGGAATTTTTCAAATGGAATAGAAGAAGAATGAAAATGAAGAAGATGAAATCATCACATATATCATAATAACAGAGAACAATCTAGGTGAAGAAGAAGATGGAATATGAGATTGTTTCATAATGAACACATAACAGTTTTCTTTCACGTTGCCTTGTTTTACATTTTTTTCTTTCATTTTTTTTAAATTGCTATAATGTTAAAAAATAATAATTTTAAAGAAATATATAAAAAATAATAGTAAAAAATAAATTACACCTATTATCATAGGTGGCAGTAAAAAATAAATAATTTTTTTAAAAATTCCACATGGATTTGCCATGTAATCAGTTTTGTCCAGTCAAGTGCCACCTATGATTGCCACGTCAGCGAAAAATGGAGATTCCAAATCCAAGTGGCATTGAGGGGGGTAAAACAAGGAATCTTAACATTGCAAGGGGGAATCTACGAGTTTTTTTTTCTAGGGGGGTATTGCAAAACTCGCTAACATTGCAAGGGGGTATAAGCCTATTAACCCTTAAAATAATTCTATTTAATTATTGTATTATTTCAAAAGTCATTAAAGATGTTTGGTTTTCAGAGCAAATGAATTTAATGATAAATCATGCATGAACATATAATAAATGTTCTATTTGGAGCATTATTCCTTAACTTTGTATTTTTCTTCAGGTTCCTTTCGATTTGGTCGAAACGTCAGTAGGGTCGAAGTGTTCAGTAGTGCAGAAGAAAAACATGGAGATAGCAAAATATTCAGGAAAAGCATTGCTATTTCGACTTCGATGGATATACAACGGCTAAATCAGAAGATAAGAAGGAATTCAAATTCAAAATACGTGTCAAGACACGCGCCCTCTCTGTAGTTATTTAGGCGTTATTAGTAGTTAGGAATTAGTGTCTATAAATAGTTTAGTTATGTGATCGAGCAAAGGGTCACAACCTTTATACAGAAATCCTATCAAAACTCAAAGTACCCATGTCAACGAGAGAAAAGAGTTCGAAAGGAAGAATGTATGTAATGTGCACCATTTACTTTCTATTAACATTTACCATTAAATGCAAATTTACAGTCCTTTTCATTTCAATTCTAATTGTCTTTATTTCGACTCATTCTTTCCTTCTGTTTATTCAATTGAATAAACATTCTTTCTTGCATTTCAAGTAATATAAAAACATAAAAAACAACATTTTATGAACATAAGAACAATGATGAACACTAATTCCTTTGAAAATATGAACAAAGCACTATGTCCCGAGATTTACTAGTTGATCTCTCTTGTAATAACTCAAACTAGCGTTGTTTACTAAATTTCACAGTAAACAGAGACGTGCTCGTATAATTTTATTTTTTCGTAGAGTTGATTTGGATATTCGCATGCTCGATGCTTTGAATCTCATGTTCGAAATTTCGTTTTTTGAGGTTTTAACTAGGTAAATTTCTAGACGTTCTATTCGCTGGGTTTATTCCTTTGCGTTGGTGTCCGTCTAAACGATGGTCGTCTCTCGATATTGTGTACATTACACTCCATGCTTGGAAATTTTTGGGAATTTTTCAAGTGTCGGGGTTGCTTCCCAAACGAAAGGCGAGGAAGGTTGCCTTTGCTCGAGGTAGTATGCCCCATTTTCGGTTTTGTCGCAACGTGGGGCTACCGACTTCAAATTCTCCTTACATGACCTTTTGTCATGTCATGTCGATAAGCTATTTTCTGTTTCAGCGTGGCTTCCTGAAGAGTTGTCCCCGTACGAATTTCTTTGGTGAGAAGGTCCAGTTTCTTTTAGGTGCTTTGATTTTTTGACGTCGACAACCATTTGTTTATCCTCACACTGTATATATTTTTGTGCTTTCTCGAGGAAAGCATCCATGGTCCTAATCTCTTCGATTCCGAATGCTTTAGTAAAATCCCTCCCAAGATGTAACCTGCGGTCGAGGAGGTAAAACTTCATCTGATCATCGGTTCTCAACTTGACAGCTGCTCGGTTGAACATTTCTATGTAGTCTCTCAAAGGCCCGTTTTCCCTTTGCACTATGGCCTCTATGGTGTTTGGTTGTCTTCAGGATGCGGTGAAATGCGCAGTGAACTGGCGACAAAGTTCCCTCCATGAGTCGATGGACTCGGGGGGAAGGTTTTTGTACCAGGACATGGCACCCTTCCTCAAAGTAGAGGGGAACAACTTGCATTTGATTGATCCATGAACACCCTTGCAATCGAGGACAACTTCTATGTTTTCAATGTGATCATCGGGATTAGTAGACCCATCATATGTCTCCATCAGGGGAGGTTTCTCTAAACAGATGAGCAGTGAGACATTTATTACCCTCCTCGTCAGAGGTCCAATGTGCGTTTCTTCATCATATGTCTCCATCGGGGGACTTTGTTTGCAACGGGAGTGACAACCTCTCCTCATACTTGGTGATATGTAGTTCTTAAGATAATCTTGTGGTCGTAGGGACCTTATCCCTGACAGAGAGTGATGAATTCTCCTCAGACTTGGTGACATGTAGTTACAACAAGTATCACGTGGTCGCGGGGACCTTGTCCTCAACAGAGAGTGATAACCTCTCCTCATACTTGGTGATTTGTAGTTACCATGATGAACACGAGGTCGCGGAGACCTTCTCCTTGAGAGCGAGTGATGACTTATCCTCATATTTGGTGATCTGTAATTACTATAATGATTACGTGGTCGCGGGGACCTTGTCCTCGACGGAGAGTTATGACCTTTCCTCATATTTGGTGATCTGTAATTACTATAATGATTACGTGGTCGCGGGGACCTTGTCCTCGACGGACAGTGATTCTATCTTGTTATCCTCGAAGGCTAGCAACTGCATGTTCTGCTCTCACGTGTACTGTCCTTGACGATTAATCGCGTTGACCAGTGCTGCCATGACCATTTCCATCTGTGCTCCAGACGGCATCGGTGGGATGTCTATCGGGGGTTCAAGAACATATTCCCTGTAATTAGGATCGCCCCATTCCGTTATAGAGGCTAGTTGCTCATCCAACGGCTGCACTGCTCCTATAAGGGGTTGGTCCTCCCCCACGTTCTCATCATTGTTATTGTTAGCATCGGTCATTGGTCGTGCTAAACGCCTATACGGATTGTGCTTGACATTAAGTCGTACTCGACGTTGAGTTGTACTTCGGCCCGGTCCAGAACAAAAAGCCTCCCCTTTCGAGCCGGAGAGGGGTGTACCAAACTGAGTTCCTTATCGACACTTTTGAAGAGATGCTCTTCCCGATCTTGATCAAACATATCCTAAGGTTGACGAAATTACACATACATGATGACGACTCTTTGTTGAAGTTTAAAATATACTCTCTGTCCGTAATTAAAAAAAATTGTTCTTAAATATAAGACAATTTTAAAAAAATAAGATGCATTTATTACTCATTTTCCAAATATATCCCTCATTGATGCAACTAATTTACATTGGAATATGAAAAAGTAAGGGTGGCAAACTGGACAAGCCCGCCCCGTTTAGGCTTGGCCCGCATAAGCCCGCCTGAAAGTGGAACGAGACAAGCCGAGTAGATTTAGTTGGCCAAGTTTAAAATCAAAGCCTGGTTTACTAACGGACAAGCGAGTTGGTGTGACAGCCTATCAAACAAAAAGTTTTTTTTTATTTTATTTTTATGTTGGCATTTTGTTATAAAAAAACATGCTAGTATTATTTTAAAAAATGGAAACAAACAAATTTGTGGAAAAAAAAATTAACTTATGAGACAAATCAAACACCAACACAACATAAAATCAACACATCTACAATATATTCTATAAAAAAAATTGTTCATCAAATGATCTTATAAGTTATAACACTACACTAGCTACCTAAATTATATTATATATGATCTTCTTTTCAGAATATCTCTAACACTGGTTCATTAATTATATACTATATGTCCTTTAACATGCACTCACTCTGATCATCAAGGAAGAATTTGGCTTTGTGTTTAAGGTAATGAATCAGGGAAAATTGTGAATCACTGTATGTGGTGTTGATTCAAGTAATAGAATATAAAAAGTAACTTATACTAAAAATTCGGTGAAGAATAAACACGAGTATAAAGAGACAAGAAAGAGTAACCACGAGCAGTAACATCCACGTACGGCTCCATGAGAAGGGCAGTGGACAGAAATGGCCTTGTTGTACCTCACTCTAATCTTCAAATGGAGCAATAAGTAATCCTAAATTTTGGCATCGGTTGTATGAATGAATAGAAAAAACCTAAATTTATTTTAGGCTTAAATATGCTTTTGGTCCCTGCAATTATGCCTTGTTTTGAAAAGAGCCCCTGTAAAAAAAAATATTTGATTTTAGTCCCTGCAATATTTCAAAACTTTTAAAATAACCCCTGGCCCAAAAGTTTTGAGATATTGCAGGGGTTATTTTAAAAATTTTGAGATATTGCAGGGACTAAAATCAATTTTTATTTTTTTTACAGGGGCTCTTTTCAAAACAAAGCATAATTGCAGGGACCAAAAACATATTTAAAAAGTGACATGTCATCAAGAAATCCAGGCCAAGGGCTATTTTAAAAGTTTTGAGATATTGCAGGGACTAAAATCAAAATTATTTTTTTACAGGGGCTCTTTTCAAAACAAGGCATAATTGCAGGGATCAAAAACATATTTAAGCCTTTATTTTAAATAGGTATTGTATTTTATTGGGTTGGGTCGGGTCATCTTATTCTATTCCTTAATTTTTTTAAAAAAATATTTTATATTTTTATGTAACTCGTGGGTCGGCCCTCTCCGCTCCCACCCCATTTTTATGCGAGTTCGACAAGGAAAATTCTCAATGTTCGAGCTCAAAATATAGACTTACCTTTTTAATTGACCATAATATTATGTCAAAAGTACAGCCAACCAAAAAATGTCAACAAGGAAAGGAAGAACGTATATGTCGCGTTTCTGGGTTGTATCAACAATCAATAATACATTCAGATTTCTTTTGTTATTTGTTAAAGAAACTAAAATAAATGACATGAGATTGATCCGATGTATGTAGTTGGGCCAAAAGCAAGCTGCCTTTCTTGCACTAAAGTTACACAAGCCTTATCCATCATTTGTCTATTGATGTGTTAGTTTCTTTATATGACATCAGAAGTAGATTTTGTGTTGTGTCTCCCATTTCTGGGTCGGCCCAACGTATGCTGCCTAAAGCGAAAAATTAAATGAGGTCTTTTAAAAATGATAACAAATAATAATAAGTACTAGTCCTTTTATATAATGATAGATGTCGGACCATTATTCTCTAACTTTATGGTGCCAAATGTATGTGACTTTAAATGTTTATGAGCCCTTAATTAGATCAATCATGGTGCCACATGTCATCATTTCTTCAAAAAAAAATGTCTTCTCCCATATGACTGCCATTTTTTTCAAAATCAGTCACCACCTTGATTAAAAAAAAATCACCACCAGAACTTTCATCGTCGCAACTCATTACATTTCAGTACTCCTTCTCTATCATTGTACCATACTCCTCCCATCATAACCATACCGGTGTTTCCAATACCCCCACCAACGCCAATCTTTACTTTGGTAGAGTTTGTTACCTGCCTGACTGGTATTGCTCAATGGTGGCGGCAGTCAGAGTTATTGGCAGTTGTCCAGTGAACTTTCCTGGTGTGTTGATAAACATACAATTTCTAGTTTTTTAAAACAAGAGACACGTGGCATGATATAAAGTGTAGGATTGATCTAAAGGTTCATAACATTGAAAGTTACTTGCCTTTAGCAACAATAAAATTAGTGAATATTGATCCATCGGTGTCACATAGGCTAAAAAATTGTATATATATAGTGCACTCAATCATGGCGAATTAACACACTGATGAGCGCACTATGACTAACTGACGAAGAACTTTGCGGCCAATTACACACGAAATAACAAAAGCTAAACAAAATAACATCACAAAGACAAAATAACATTACTAAAAGAAGAAAAAAAAATTAGAAGAGAAGTGGGGGAGTTGTGACCACCTTCAGATATGTTTTTTCTATTTATAGGCACTTTGGTCGCACAAGTGGCCAATTAAAATTGGCCACGTGGCAGGCATTTGACTGAAGCATGAGTCACTAACCACCGACGAATCCGTGACTTAAGTACGTGCGGTGAAATTTGCTCATTTTTTACTCATTTTTTTCTACATCAGTGGCTGACTACGGTCTGGCAAGTGTACCAGTCTGTCGTCGAGTAATAATTCACACTCTACTGAGTAGAATGAGTTCGTATCTACAGGGACAGCGCCGCGGTCACTACGCTTATTCTAGGATTTGTTGAGATTGCCTCCGCTTTATAAGTTGGGATAATTTTAGATTCAAGAAACAGAGAATATAACTAGAAAGAAAGACAATTTAAGAAGATAGGTTAAGTAGTTGGAATCCCTCCCTTATTCCAGCTGGGTAAGTGGTGCTATATCGTTCACTATTCCCTTTTATTATTGGTGAACTAATATAATTAGTAATAACCGTGTACGATAATTACCCTAATTACGAGTATAGAGAATCTTAATTATTAAACAGGGAACCCGTGTTAGCCACGTTGTCACGTCCCTAACCTAGTGATTAGACTCTAAATATGTAGTCAATTAAGCATGGTTTCATTAGTTCTTTTACCCTTAACTTGTTAAGTTATCATCTATTGATCGGGGTTGGCTGCCGGTTTTGAGCCACAATACTAGATCACTAACCCTATAGGTTAGTTGCCGAGCCTTGGGTAATCCTAACCTTGAGGCACAATATTAAATATCACTAACCTTATTGAGGTTAGCTGCCGACCAGTGATAAACCCTGACCCTAGGCGCAATGCTAGATATCACCATCCCTAATAGCGTTCCCTAATTGTGTACTTTAATCAGGTTACGTAATTAAAACATAGATAATAGAATAAATAGAACTGAATAGAAAATTATATAAACTTAGTTCCAATTTACATGATTCCAACATTCATAAGGGAGTTCATCTTCTCCACCTAATCTAAAGGAGTTTAGCTACTAATAGACATAATTAAATTACAAGAATTAAATAAATGCATACCAATAACCTTGCTACCTTGCGGAGGAAGTTACCTTTCCCGTTGAAGGGGGGAAGTTCCTTCCCTAGAGCTCCTCCTCCTTTGCTCCTTATAGAGAAATAATTCTCTAAATTTCTGAATGAATAATTGTGAAAGAGGAAGGCTCTATTTATAGTTTTTATGACTTGGGCAGCAAGGCTCATCGCGCTGCGATGGACCCATCACAGTACGATGTGTAGATTTTCTTCAAAAATATAACTGAAGATTCTGTTCTTTTCTTGGGCGCGAAGTTTTCCTTCCATCGCACTACGATGGGTGTCATCGTACTGTGATGGCAAATTTAGGTTTTGGCTTCAACACGAAAGTTGTAGCTCTTCGTCTTAGCTTTCCAACACATGGTCACGGACCTCATTCCAATTCTCGTAGATCAAGTTATGGTCCGCAGACTGAAAGTTGCGTATTTTCTTCTTTTTAGCCTCTTTTTAAGCATTTTCTTCAATTCTTGACTTCTTGGACAAGTAGCTTCACTTCTTTAGGTTTTTGCCTTGTAATTGGTCTAAAACTAATACTAAACTAATAATAAATAATACTAAAAACATCACATAAATTACTGTCAACAGTGGCTTACGCCACGGAGGGGTAGTTTCGTTATTTCATAGGGCACGCGAGTAAACCATAGGATGGTAAAAGTAATTCTCTTATATCTTTACTTACAGGTAGCATTTATACCTTGGCTTGTTTTGTAATTCGACCCATTTAGTTCTTTTCAGAAGCCCATTGTGTAATTTGGGCTAGGTTAGTTTTAGTAACATAGGGAGTGTGTTTAGCATTTAACTTGCACATTACACATACACTCGTAAGAAGTTTTATATGGTGTAGTTAGAAGTGGGAAGAGGTCAGATAGGCCTAAAGAGACCTATGGTTTGGTCTATTTAATAAAAAGGTCAGGCTTAAGCTTTTTAAAAAGTCTATTTAATTAAATAGGCCAGAAAAGATTAGAAACCCTAACTCAAACAAGCAGAACAGCGAGACTAAAGAAGCGGCCTTTATTCACAAAACAGAAGAAACTTGTCCATCAAAGAAGCTACTGTGACCATCCATATAAGCTACAACAAATTGGTAAGTGGATAATCAATTGTCATAAGTTATAACACTACACTAGCACTACAAGAAATCCTTAATTTTTGGACGAAATTCATCTACCCATTAGTGACGGCCTGGGCCGTCTTTAAGTTTGTGACGGCCAGGTCCGTCAATAAAAATCAAAAGGCGTCACAAAATTTAAAAAAAAAAACAATTCGTCAAAGAGTTACTGACGGAAATATCCGTCACAAACTATGAAGGTACTGACGACTTAAGTCGTCACAAATTATTGACGCAGTTAGCGACGGAAATTTCCGTCACAAAGTGTTGAGGATTACAAAAAAAAAAAGAGCCGTTGACAGGCTCTGTCCGCTGCATGTCTTGGGCAGCGCGCCACACTTATTGACGGAAATTTCCGTCACTAATGCTTGGTCAAAAAAAAATCAAACGCGTTTTCCCATGTCCAACGGTATGTTCTTCATCTTTCAGTATATGAACTTCCTTTGCATCTCATTTCATTTGCAACAATTCTACTAAAACTTCTACTCTCTTTAAAATTTTCTCCAACATCTTACTAAAACTTCTACATTTTTCTTAGTTTTTGGTTCTTCTTCAAAGTTTTGATTTGTAATAAAATGTAAGTGTTTTCTCTTCTTTGATATTTGTTTATGTTAATATTTGAATGATATTGTGTATTTATATTAATTGTTATTTTTAAATTTTAATGTAGAAAATGTAGCTTGGTTCATCTTGCTGCTGTTGGGAGTTGAATATGTTGACATTGCTTGACATAACTAGTAAGTATAATTTTATTTTGTTAAGTTTAATTATATTATTTTACAAGTCATAAACTTTTTTTATGTTTATTTATTTTCGTCCAAAAAAAAAAATACATTTTTATTTATTTTCGTAAAAAAAAATAGGTATTGCTGAAACTTTTATTTATTAAAAAAAGCTACTTTTATTTATTTCGTAAAAACTATTATTTATTTCGATAAAAAAAAGCTACTTTTATTTATTTTTATTTTTGATATTTGGTTTGATATATCTGAAACTTTTTTTGTTGTTAATTTTGATTTAGATATTGCTGTTTGATTCGACGGTTGATTCATCGGTTGGTATTATTTAGAGTTTAGCTTTGTAAACTTCAAGTCAGACACTACTCTACATACCAAGTAAGTAATATAATTTAGATTAATAAATATTTGTATATAAATCAAAATATGTTTGCTGCTGTATTTATTTTTTTTTATTTGAATTAAAAATTAAAACTTTGTATGTCATTTAGTTAAAACTTTGTATGTAAAATAAACTTTGTATGTCAAGTTTTTAAACTACTAGTAAATTATTTTTGAAATGAAATTATTTATATGATAATTAAACAATTATGTGATAATAGTTAGTAAACCGCCATATTTATTCTAATCTACCATATTGTAAAGAAAATTATTACCATATTGTAAAAAAAAAATCTAGTGAATTATTTAAAAAAATATATTAGTAAATTATTTATTTTAATTTTCGAAGATATTTACTTGTAGGTGAATTGATTTTCGAAAATACCATATTGTAAAAACAATATCTAGTGAATTAGTTAAAACTTTGTATGTAATAAAATCTTTGTATGTCACATAGTATAAACTTTGTATGTCATATAGTTAAATCGAAGATATTTTAATTTTTAATTTATTCTAGACTTTAATTTTAATTTAAATATTTAAATAAAAACTATATAATAAAAAAATTCATTAAGTAAATTATTTTCGAAGATTAATTAATAAACTTTTTATGATATAATAGTTAGTAAACTTCTATATTTATTACTAAACTATACCATATTTTCAAAAAAAAACTACGATATTGTAAAATAAATATCTAGTGAATTATTTTAAAAAAATTTGTTGGTAGTAAATTTTTTATTTTAATTCTTGAAGACATCCACCTATTAAAACTTTGTATGTAATAAAAACTTTGTATGTCACATAGTATAATTAAACTTTGTATGTCATATAGTTAAATCGAAGATATTTTAATTTTTAATTTATTCTAGACTTTAATTTTAATTTAAATATTTAAATAAAAACTATATAATAAAAAAAATTCATTAAGTAAATTATTTTCGAAGATTAATTAATAAACTTTTTATGATATAATAGTTAGTAAACTTCCATATTTATTACTAAACTACCATATTGTCAAAAAAAAACTACGATATTGTAAAATAAATATCTATCTAGTGAATTATTTTAAAAAAATTTGTTGGTAGTAAATTATTTATTTTAATTCTTGAAGACATCCACCTATTATTAATTTATCTTATACTAAAAAAATTGAAGATATTATTATTTTTATGATATACTTTAAATAAAAACTTATAGTAAAAAAAACTCATTAGGTGAATTATTTTCGAAGATTAATCGATAAACTTTTTATGTTAGTCGATAGACTTTGTTTTTGAAAAACAGTAAATATGAATAGATCTAAAATTAATAGTCATGTCGATATATAATATCTAATTATTTATATATTCAAACATGGATCGTAGGTGGATGTATGATCGATATGACGGTGGAAGAAAGAGAGGGGTGGTTAAAGAAGTGTTTAAGTTTGGGGTTCAATTATTTATTGATACCGTGAAACAGAAGCCTGTTGTTATTAGGGAAGGGGGAATTAGATGTCTGTGTGCGAAATGTCAATGTATACGATTTCGCAGCGAAGATGAAATTGAGTTTCATTTATGCAAACATGGATTCCAACCTAATTACTGGATCTGGACAAGTCACGGAGAATCATTTCCATCGGATGAAGGTGCTTCAAGCAGTGCTGTTGAACCTGCTGCATTGGCTCCACAAAATCATCATGTGCATTACCCCTTTACCGCTATGAATGATATGATAGATGATGCTCTTGGGTTTAATGTGGTGAACAATGGGTCCGATGACGAATCTGACAGAGATGAATATGATGGAGATGAACTTCCGAATGCTGAAGCTCAAAGATTTTATAATCTTTTGAAAGAGACAAATGAACCGTTGCAGTTTGAAGGTTCTACTGACTCGAAGTCAACAGTGTGTGTTAAACTTTTGGGTCTAAAGTCTCATTATCTAGTTCCAGAATTAGCCATGGATTTGATTGCGAAATTGTGCTTGGAAACAACACCCACCCCCGCCCGCCATGATATGCCGCAAAATTATTATCAGGCAAAACAGCTAGTGTCAAAGCTAGGACTAGGAGTGAAGAGAATTGATTGTTGCATCAATGGTTGTATGTTGTTCTATAGCAACGAATTTGGTGTAAGTGATGAAGACCTGGATAAATGTAAATTTTGTGAAGAACCAAGATACTGTGGAACAAAAAATTCGCGGGCAAGTAGAAGAAAACCAGTGCCAAGAAAGTTTATGTTCTATTTACCCATAGTATCGAGATTGCAAAGGTTGTATGCATCATTGCAAACTGCATCCAAAATGACATGGCATTCTGAAAATGTTGAAAAAAGAAATAGTTCTGGTGAGTTGCGACATCCTTCAGATGGACTAGCATGGAAGCATTTTGATCAAGTTAATCCTGATTTTGCGTCAGAGCCACGAAACGTGCGATTGGGTTTATGCTCTGATGGGTTTACTCCATATACTCAAGTATCAGCCACTCCATACTCATGTTGGCCCGTCATTGTTACCCCATACAATCTTCCACCTGAAATGTGTATGTCAAAACCTTACATGTTTTTATCTGCTGTAATACCTGGGCCATCTAGTCCAACTGTTGGTATTGATATCTATTTGCAACCTTTGATTGATGATTTGAAGAGGTTGTGGGAAGGTGTTGTGACATATGATATCAGCCGCAAGAGAAATTTTAAAATGAAGGCAGCTTTGATGTGGACCATCAATGATTTTCCTGCTTATGGGATGTTGTCTGGATGGGGGACGCATGGTAGATTGGCATGTCCTATTTGCATGGAAGACACAAAAGCGTTCACATTAAAAAACGGTGGGAAAGCTACGTGGTTTGATTGTCATCGCCGATTCCTTCCTCTTAATCATCCATTTCGAAAAAATAAATATGCATTTGTTAAGGGCGAGATTGAAACCCGAGGGCCACCTCAATATTTGACACCAGAACAAGTTTGGGATAAAGTTAAAGATAAGCCAAATGTCCAAGTTGTGGGTGGTGTTGCTTTAAAACCGCGAGGTAACGGTCAAACACACAATTGGACAAAGAAGAGTATTTTCTGGGATCTGCCGTATTGGAAAGACAACCTCTTGCGTCACAACCTTGATGTTATGCATGTTGAAAAAAATGTTTTTGAAAATATATTCAACACCGTAATGAATGTCAAAGGAAAAACCAAAGATAACGATAAAGCTAGAAAGGACATTGCGTTGTATTGTCGACGTAATGATTTGTTATTGAAGACGTTATCCAATGGCAAAGTCCTAAAACCTCGTGCGAACTATACTCTATCTGTTGATGAAGCAAAATCAGTTTGTCGATGGGTAAAAGAACTAAAAATGCCGGATGGTTATGCATCAAATTTGGCAAGATGTGCCGATGTTGATAATGGAAGAATGCGTGGGATGAAGAGCCATGATTGTCATGTTTTTTTGCAGTCTTTACTCCCTATTGCATTTAGTTCTTTACCACAACATGCATTGAATCCTCTTATCGAACTCAGTCAATTTTTTAAGAATTTGTGTTCAGCAACATTAAGAGAAAGCGATCTGATCAAGATGGAATATGACATTCCAATGATACTGTGCAAGTTCGGTGAAAGGTTCTTTGATTCTTTGATTCTATGGAGCATCTTGTAGTGCATCTTGCATACGAAGCTAGACTTGGTGGACCTGTTCAATATAGATGGATGTATCCATTTGAAAGGTTCATGGGAGATTCTAAACGTTCGGTGAAAAATAAAGTTAAGGTTGAAGGCTCAATTTGTGCATCTTATTTGCATCGTGAAACCATTCACTTTTGTTCTCATTATTTCAAAGACACGTTGACAGGAAGATCTGGTAGGAACGAACCTGGTAGTGAAAGTTTTATCCACCCATTAAACTTATCAGTATTCAACTTGTCTGGGCGTCAGGCTGGCGCGGAGAAAGTATTTTTTCCTGGTGAAAGGGTATTAAAGGCAGCACATGTTCACGTGCTGATTAATTGCACTGAAGTTCAACCTTACTTAGAGTTATTTTTGACATCACAAGGGATAACTCCGGAACAATCTTCTGCGAGCATAAATGAGTTTTTTCCGAACTGGTTCAGACATCACATTTATCATCTAGAACCAACCCCTATGATACAGCACTTGAGAAACTTATCTGATGGCCCTGTGTCAAATGTTAAACAATGGCACACCTACTTTGTCAACGGTTATAAATTTCATACACATAGTTGGACGGAAGGAAAAGAAACAATCAATAGTGGAGTGTGTATGAAAGGTGTAACTGAAAATGGTGAAAATGATTTTTATGGAGTTATTGATAAAATAATCGAAGTCTCGTACAACTACCTTGATTACAATAAAGCAGTTGTATTGTTTTATTGTGATTGGTATGATCCATCAAGAAGAGGTACAAAGTATAATTCAAAGACCAACACTGTTGACATAAAAATGAATAGAAGATATCAACCGTTTGATCCATTTGCTATTGCTCACAATGTCAGACAAGTTTACTATGTTCCTTATCCATCAACACAAACTGACAAACGAGGCTGGTGTGCCGCAATTACGACAAAACCAAGGGGTCGAATTGAAAAAGATGGAATAGAAGAGGTGGAACCATATCAGCTCGATGAGATGACTAATAACGTACATGGAGTTATTGAAGTTGAACCTTTCACTGCTCTTTCGGTTGGGGCAGAAGAAGCAGAAGAAGTACCTGAGGGTGGTGATGTTGAAGAAGAAGATGAAGATGATCATGTGGAAGAAGAAGCAGAAGAAGTACCTGATGTTGTGTCAGATTGGGACGATGATAATTAAACACTTACTATTTATGCTTTTAATAATGTATTCATTGCTATCTTGCGAAAAATATGTATCCATTATGTTATGTAGTTATTAATTATCAATGTTTATGCTTTTAAGAATGTATTCACGTACAATGATATGTAGTTATTAATTATCAATGTTTATGCTTTTAAGAATGTATCCACGTACAATGATATGTAGTTATTAATTATCAATGTTTATGGTTTAAGAATGTATACAATATGTTTTTTAAAATATATATATATGTATGTATGTAAGTTTATGTTTTGTGTAGATGGCCGATCCATCACAATATGTTGAGCATGGAGACCCACCAGTGACGGATGGTAAGAGGCTTCCACCGCGTGATCTTATCCATAGAACCGTTTATAACTCATTTCTGGTGCCATTGCCATCAACTGATGAAACTGGACAATCCTCCCAACAACCAAGTCTGGCAGCCGATGAACAAGAGCATGAGGATGAACTGATCAATCGTAACGACCTTTATGATCCTCCGCGGTTTCTTTTGGTTGATCGATATGATAGAACCATTATTATTCCATACGCTTCTGAGTAAGAATTTTTTTTTTAATTATATTCATTATATAATTTGAGTAAGATTTTTTATTTATTTATATTAATTAGTTATCATATAATTTGTGCAGTTTTCAGCCACAAAAGGCAGCTACATCCGCTATTGGTTTCATCATTAAGCAAAACTACCAAGAGCCATGGATGACGTGGGGAGAGATTAGGGCAGCTAAAATTGGAAATGATCGAGTGTGGAATAGGTTTTGGAAAGCTTTCAAAGTAAGTTAAAGTTTTTTATCAAGTGTCATTAGGTAAATTATTTTTTATCCGATATTTATCAAAGTGGACTAACCATATTTATTTTTTCATATGTAGATGAAATGCACTTTTTTAAAGAGTCGAGAATTCGAGGTTATCCGAATTTTCGACCATAAGTGCTCAAAGAAGTTGTCCACGTTGCTCCTGGAAGCACGAGACAGGCACCGTAAGGGTAAGGCACCACCTGAATGGATTGGCCCAGGCGAAACATGGACGCAATTGTGTCGTAAATGGGATGATCCAGATTACATGGCTAAGTGCAAAAAAAATAAAGAAAACAGAGCAGCAAAGCCTGAATCAAGCATCCACACTACTGATTCTACATCATCTGGTACTGTGCGCATAAGGTATTACCGGAAGCATGGACGTTACCCAACCTTATCTGATATGAATGAAGAGCTGCATCGAAGAAATGATGGTTCTTGGGATTCTGAGAGAGCTAAAAGGGCAAATGTGAGTATATTATTAATTTAATATTATTAATTTACTTTTTAATTATATTCATCACAATTGGTTATTATTTTAATTTGTGATAATTAATTTACGTTTTATTTTGTAGGACTTGATTCAGGTGTATATACAGGAGCTCAAAGAAAGTGAGGCTGCCCTTCCACCTTCTAAGCGACAAAGTGAATTTGTTCTTCAAAACATGATAATAGACAAATTTGTGGAATTTTCGGGAGGAAAGAATCATGGTCGTATTGTCAGTCAAGGGAGTACTTCTTCATTCATTCGAAAGACACCGGGCGGATATATTGATGCTTCATCTGAGTCATTCAACAGTACTGCCAGCATGTGTACAGCTCGATCTCGAGGAGGACGTGAAGAAACTCAAGAAGAAATGGAAGCGTGAATTGAAGCGCGAGTAATAGCAGCACTCAGGGCCGAGATGTCTTCATCAAGAAACTAATCAGTTCAAGAGGAGGCGGAGGAAGAGGAGGCGGAGGAGGAGGTGTATCGACCAGAAAATGTTGCTTTGAATCAATCATCGACTGATCCTGATCCGACTTTCTTTAATAATATCATGAATGACAGTGTGATGCTGCAGGAATTATTGGATTCTGATAACTTTCCGATGCCCAGTTTACCAATTGATAATACGGCTGCATGGAATTAAGGCGGAGGGAATCCAAATTATTTTCAAGGCGAAGGAGGGAATTCAAATTCTCAAGGTGGAGGGTATCAAAATTTCCAAAGCGGAGGAGGGAATCCAAATTATTTTCAAGGCGAAGGAGGGATTCCAAATTCTCAAGGCGGAGGGTATCAAAATTTTCAAGGTCAAGGGAATTGTCAAGGTAGTGCAAGTTTTCAAGGAATGGGGAATATTCAAGGCAGTGCAAATTTTCAAGCTAGTGGAAGTTATCATGGAACAGGGAATATTCAAGGCAGCGGTAATTTTCAAGGTAGTGGAAGTCTTCAAGGAATGGGGAGTATTCAAGGCAGTGGTAATTTTCCAGGCGGGGTAAATCTTCATAGCGGTATAAGTTTTCAAGTGGGACAACAAGGTGCCGGAAGGACAAACAGTGGTAATCAAGGTGCCGGAAGGACAAACAGCGGAGGTCTTGGAAGGCCAAGAAGAGGAAGTGCCGGAAGAACAAGCGGCGAAAGTGGAAGCGGGAGAACAAGCACCGAAAGTGGAAGTGCCAGAACAACAAGAGGAAGAAGGGGTGGTGGAAGCGGAAATGCATAACTCAGATGTTTACGTTGTTATTTTATTATGTTATATGTGTGGAAGTATCGTACTTTGTTTGTATCGTATTTTATTATGTAATTTTATGACAATTATCGTACTTTGTTTGTATTATTAAGACAATTATCGTACTTTTTAATTTATCTAATTATCGTATGTATCGTATTTTAGCACTGTTCGTTATTGAATTTTTATTTTATATTATTATTGTGTTAAAAATTTAATAAATGTTTTATTATATATTTAAAATTAAAAATGATGATATATTATTTTTTAATATATGTAAAAAAAAATGTTTTTTATGTTTTTTTTAAATAATTTATTTATTTATTTTTGAAAAATAATTAATAAAACAATTAAAATAATTATTTTTTAAAAATATTTAAAATTAAAAATGATAATATATTATTTTTTAATATATGTAAAAAAAACGTTTTTTATGTTTTTTTTAAATAATTAATTAATTTATTTTTGAAAAATAATTAATAAAACAATTAAAATAATTATTTTTTAAAAATATTTAAAATTAAAAATGATAATATATTATTTTTTAATATATGTAAAAAAAAAACGTTTTTTATGTTTTTTTAAAATAATTTATTTATTTATTTTTGAAAAATAATTAATAAAACAATTAAAATAACTATTTTTTAAAAAAACTTAGTGACGAATTTTGTGACGACCTAAGCCGTCACAAAATAAGCCAAAACTTTGTGACGAATCTGACACATAATTTTGTGACGACTTAGGCCGTCAATAATTTAAATTTTGCGACGATCTAAGCCGTCACTAAGTGCTGTTAAGAAAAGCTGCCTTTCAAATTTTGCGACGACCTAAGCCGTCACAAAGCGTCGTCACTTAGTTTGTGACGACCTGGGCCGTCACAAACTTTTCCACGAGCGTTTTCTTGACAGATTGAGGCCGTCACAAAGTCGTCACAAAATTATGACTTTGTGACGGATTTTCTTAGTTTGTGACGGACTTTGGGCGTCAATAAATGGGCGTTTTCTTGTAGTGTAGCTACCTAAATTATATTATATATGATCTTCTTTTCAGAATATCTCTAACACTGGTCCATTAATTATATACTATATGTCCTTTAACATGCACTCACTCTGATCATCAAGGAAGAATTTGGCTTTGTGTTTAAGGTAATGAATCAGGGAAAATTGTGAATCACTGTATGTGGTGTTGATTCAAGTAATAGAATATAAAAAGTAACTTATACTAAAAATTCGGTGAAGAATAAACACGAGTATAAAGAGACAAGAAAGAGTAACCACGAGCAGTAACATCCACATACGGCTCCGTGAGAAGGGCGGTGGACAGAAATGGCCTTGTTGTACCTCACTCTAATCTTCAAATGGAGCAATAAGTAATCCTAAATTTTGGCATCAGTTGTATGAATGAATAGAAAAAACCTAAATCTATTTTAAATAGGTATTGTATTTTATTGGGTTGGGTCGGGTCATCTTATTCTATTCCTTAATTTTTTTTTTAAAAATGTTTTATATTTTTATGTAACTCGTGGGCCGGCCCTCTCCGCTCCCTCCCCATTTTTATGCGAGTTCGACAAGGAAAATTCTCAATGTTCAAGCTCAAAATATAGACTTACATTTTTAATTGACCATAATATTATGTCAAAAGTACAGCCAACCAAAAAATGTCAACAAGGAAAGGAAGAATGTATATGTCGCGTTTCTGGGTTGTATCAACAATCAATAATACATTCAGATTTCTTTTGTTATTTTTTAAAGAAACTAAAATAAATGACATGAGATTGATCCGATGGATGTAGTTGGGCCAAAAGCAAGCTGCCTTTCTTGCACTAAAGTTACACAAGCCTTATCCATCATTTGTCTATTGATGTGTTAGTTACTTTATATGACATCAGAAGTAGATTTTGTGTTGTGTCTCCCATTTCTGGGTCGGCCCAACGTATGCTGCCTAAAGCGAAAAATTAAATGAGGTCTTTTAAAAATGATAACAAATAATAATAAGTATTAGTCCTTTTATATAATGATAGATGTCGGACCATTATTCTCTAACTTTATGGTGAGAAAGGTATGTGACTTTAAATGTTTATGAGCCCTTAATTAGATCAATCATGGTGCCATATGTCATCATTTCTTCAAAAAAAAATGTCTTCTCCCTTCTCCCATATGACTGCCATTTTTTTCAAAATCAGTCACCACCTTGATTAAAAAAAAATCACCACCAGAACTTTCATCGTCGCAACTCATTACATTTCAGTACTCCTTCTCCATCATTGTACCATACTCCTAACCATACCGGTGTTTCCAATACCCCCACCAACGCCAATCTTTACTTTGGTAGAGTTTGTTACCTGCCTGACTGGTATTGCTCAATGGTGGCGGCGGTCAGAGTTATTGGCAGTTGTCCAGTGAACTTTCCTGGTGTGTTGATAAACATACAATTTCTAGTTTTTTAAAACAAGAGACACGTGGCATGATATAAAGTGTAGGATTGATCTAAAGGTTCATAACATTGAAAGTTACTTGCCTTTAGCAACAATAAAATTAGTGAATATTGATCCATCGGTGTCACATAGGCTAAAAAATTGTATATATATATAGTGCACTCAATCATGGCGAATTAACACACTGATGAGCGCACTATGACTAACTGACGAAGAACTTTGCGGCCAATTACACACGAAATAACAAAAGCTAAACAAAATAACATCACAAAGACAAAATAACATTACTAAAAGAAGAAGAAAAAATTAGAAGAGAAGTGGGGGAGTTGTGACCACCTTCAGATATGTTTTTGCTATTTATAGGCACTTTGGTCGCACAAGTGGCCAATTAAAATTGGTCACGTGGCAGGCATTTGACTGAAGCATGAGTCACTAACCACCGACGAATCCGTGACTTAAGCCACAGACGTGCGGTGAAATTTGCTCATTTTTTACTCATTTTTTTCTACATCAGTGGCTGACTACGGTCTGGCAAGTGTACCAGTCTGTCGTCGAGTAATAATTCACACTCTACTGAGTAGAATGAGTTCGTATCCACAGGGACAGCGCCTCGGTCACTAAGCTTATTCTAGGATTTGTTGAGATTGCCTCCGCTTTATAAGTTGGGATAATTTTAGATTCAAGAAACAGAGAATATAACTAGAAAGAAAGACAATTTAAGAAGATAGGTTAAGTAGTTGGAATCCCTCCCTTATTCCTGCTGGGTAAGTGGTGCTATATCGTTCACTATTCCCTTTTATTATTGGTGAACCAATATAATTAGTAATAACCGCATACAATAATTATCCTAATTACGAGTATAGAGAATCTTAATTATTAAACAGGGAACCCGTGTTAGCCACGTTGTCACGTCCCTAACCTAGTGATTAGACTCTAAATATGTAGTCAATTAAGCATGGTTTCATTAATTCTTTTACCCTTAACTTGTTAAGTTATCATCTATTGATCGGGGTTGGCTGCCGGTTTTGAGGCACAATACTAGATCACTAACCCTATAGGTTAGTTGCCGAGCCTTGGGTAATCCTAACCTTGAGGCACAATATTAAATATCACTAACCCTATTGAGGTTAGCTGCCGACCAGTGATAAACCCTGACCCTAGGCGCAATGCTAGATATCACCATCCCTAAGAACGTTCCCTAATTGTGTACTTTAATCAGGTTACGTAATTAAAACATAGATAATAGAATAAATAAAACTGAATAGAAAATTATATAAACTTAGTACCAATTTACATGATTCCAGCATTCATAAGGGAGTTCATCTTCTCCACCTAACCTAAAGGAGTTTAGCTACTAATAGACATAATTAAATTATAAGAATTAAATAAATGCATACCAATAACCTTGCTACCTTGCGGAGGAAGTTACCTTTCCCGTTGAAGGGGGGAAGTTCCTTCCCTAGAGCTCCTCCTCCTTTGCTCCTTATAGAGAAAAAATTCTCTAAATTTCTGAATGAATAATTGTGAAAGATGAAGGCTCTATTTATAGTTTTTATGACTTGGGCAGCAAGGCTCATCGCGCTGCGATGGACCCATCACAGTACGATGTGTAGATTTTCTTCAAAAATATAACTGAATATTCTGTTCTTTTCTTGGGCGCGAAGTTTTCCTTCCATCGCACTACGATGGGTGCCATCGTACTGCGATGGCAAATTTAGGTTTTGGCTTCAACACGAAAGTTGTAGCTCTTCGTCTTAGCTTTCCAACACATGGTCACAGACCTCATTCCGATACTCGTAGATCAAGTTATGGTCCGCAGACTGAAAGTTGCGTATTTTCTTCCTTTTAGCCTCTTTTTAAGCATTTTCTTCAATTCTTGACTTCATGGACAAGTAGCTTCACTTCTTTAGGTTTTTGCCTTGTAATTGGTCTAAAACTAATACTAAGCTAATAATAAATAATACTAAAAACATCACATAAATTACTGTCAACAGTGGCTTACGCTACGGAGGGGTAGTTTCGTTATTTCGTAGGGCACGCGAGTAAACCATAGGATGGTAAAAGTAATTCTCTTATATCTTTACTTACGGGTAGCATTTATACCTTGGCTTGTTTTGTAATTCGACCCATTTAGTTCTTTTCAGAAGCCCATTGTGTAATTTGGGCTAGGTTAGTTTTAGTAACATAGGGAGTGTGTTTAGCATTTAACTTGCACATTACACATACACTCGTAAGAAGTTTTATATGGTGTAGTTAGAAGTGGGAAGAGGTCAGACAGGCCTAAAGAGACCTATGGTTTGGTCTATTTAATAAAAAGGTCAGGCTTAAGCTTTTTAAAAAGTCTATTTAATTAAATAGGCCAGAAAAGATTAGAAACCCTAACTCAAACAAGCAGAACAGCGAGACTGAAGAAGCGACCTTTATTCACAAAACAGAAGAAACTTGTCCATCGAAGAAGCTACTGTGACCATCCATATAAGCTACAACAAATTGGTAAGTGGATAATCAATTGTCATACTTCAACTATTTTTTATTTGATTGTTTGATTTTGCATTCAATCCTTTTGCGATCTATGTCATACTACAAATACAAATTGATAATAATCGATTTCTATTGATTTATTTTGATTGTTAAAAACAGAATTGCAAGAATATCTTGATGAAGGTCTTTACATTCTTAACAGTACCACCTTTTGTGCTTTGGACTGGTGGAGGAACAACTATATGAAATGTAAGATCTTGTCTAAGATGGTTGTCGATATACTAGCTATTCCAATCTCAACTGTGGCCTCTGAGTCCATATTTAGTGCTGGAGGTAGAGTTATTGATGAACGTCGCACTAAACTAAGTGAAGATTCCGTCGAAACTCTAATTTGTGGTGGCGGTTGGTTCTTTCATAAGCATAATGTGAAGAAAAAATCAAAGGTTATTAATTCTTATTTGGATATGTTATCAAGATCTTAATCATCCAATCTTAACCAACGACCAAAATCATTTTAACTTAAGAAAATAATTTTCATTTTTTAAACTATCAAATCTCAAATTAATAGTCGAGATTAAAAGCAACGTAATACTGCAAATATTTGTTACATTTTTATTTTTGTGTGTCCAACACTATCTTTTTTGGTGAACCCGGTATAAGACTATAATAATTGATATCAAATTTAGGTTACTATTTTAAGAGTGCTAGTTAAAAAAATATTTTAAATTTAGTACATTCAATATATTGATATTTTTAAAACAATTATTTTTTTACATAAAATTTTATTTTTGTTTTCATTTTTATTTCCTTAATAATCAATCTTGCATGTGTCAAAAAAAAAAAAAAATCAATCTTGCATGACACAAAAGAAAGGCTCATAGTTGGTCACGTGAAGGCCTGATCTCACTGATAGCTACTACGGCGTGATTCTCACGCGAACTTTAAATAAAATTAAAAAATGAAAAAAACTTAGGAATAAATACGCATTGACTTTACACTTTGGCATACGCAGCCACATTAATTGACCAAAAAAAAAATTAAATTAAAAAACACGAAAACGACAATCTCGTGAGAATCGATGATCGAATCACAACCGTACATTCGATTATGCCATCAGCACTTAGAATAGAAGTACCTTCATTTTTTCTCACAGAAAGAACGAAAGCGCGTTTCGTTCTCTTCCAACTCTCTGAATCACTGAGCGAACTCGGAACGAACTAGAGCGGGTGAAGTTCGTGACTCGGAAGCGAGAAACACAACACCATGTCTGGTATTGCTCGTGGAAGACTTACTGAAGAACGCAAGTCATGGCGGAAGAATCATCCTCATGTATGTACAAATCACTACTTCTACTCCTTTTTGGTTCTATCTTTTGAATCGGTTATTGTTCTATCGATTTGTTTGATTTTAATCGGTTTAGTTTTTTTTTTTTGTTTTTGTTTTCTGGTTGTGTGATTTAGGGTTTTGTTGCGAAGCCGGAGACACTGCCTGATGGTTCTGTGAATTTGATGATCTGGCATTGTACTATTCCTGGAAAAGCTGGGGTTTGTTATCTACTTTGATTTTTCATCTGTTTATCTTTTGATAATATGAATGAAATTTCTAAGTTTTTTTGTGAAATTGATTTTTGTTGTTTTGTTCTGTGAAATTTGGGCATTTTCTTGTGAATTTAGACTATTTTATAAACAACCAATGTTAGTAATTGGTAATTATTATTGTTAGTTTTTGCTGTGGGTGGGAATCGAACTCGTGAACTCCTGACCTTCTTAGTAATTAGTATTGTTGCCTTTTAAGAGTTGGGGAATCGACTGATTTAGTATTATTGCTTACTTGTGTGTGGGTTGGAGTTGGGGGATACTCCGTATCTATGAAGCACTAGCACAAACTCTGACACGGAACCAAAGACAACACTCACTTGTAGACACTACTGTTAATAATTTGCGAAAGTTGACTCTGACAAGTTGACACTCCGATAATAATTTGAGAAAAGGAAGTGATTGAATGTAACTAAACGTGTCAGAGACGCATTGTCTGCGTTGGTGTCATTTGACACGTGTCAGACACTACATGCGCCTTCAATCTATTATGAAGTGTTGGTGCTACATAGTGGATACCTCATTGACTTTTTCCTTTTCATAGATATTTGCACAAGTACCTGTGCTTATGCTAAAGTACTGCTTGCAATCACATGTCTTAATATTAATTGCAGAATTTATTGATAAAATATTAAAATAGGAAAATAGATAGTAAGAATTTTCTTTAAAACTTAGCACCTATTAACTCTGATTGTAATAGATGCAGTTTTTCGTCTGCTCATTCTTATACAACCTGTTAATGTCTTTCCTTAAAAATTAGACTGTATGGCGATAAGATTAGAGACAGTGGCTCAGTTGGCTCTTAGGTGTTTTATTATCTTGAGGATAAAGGGCCAAAAAGTGTGTGACAATGCCTCATTGGAAAAGGAAAGCAATAAAAAGCTTAACCATTTTGCAATAACCAGGCTTAATAACTGAATGTAGTGAAGGTTAAAAATTGCTTGCTTTGGAGAGTCTCAGAAACTGCATCCAGTTAGTTGTTGATGTTCATTCTGATTATTTTTCCAATGTTTGCTTTGCTTATTTTGCAATTATTTGAAACTAAAAGGTATGCCTAAGGCACACACACTAGAGGCACGTGTCTTATCGAAGGGGTAATGCCCCAGCCGTCAAAAACTGCAAACCCTCTGGCCCCTTTTACTATACTTAATCAATTTAAATACCACCAAAATTAGGTCTGATATAGAAAATTGACTAAAAAATAGCTGACGTGAGAAGTTAGCCAAAGAAGAGAGCGATACATCTCTATAATTTACAAACCATATCATCTCCTAAAATTAATGACTAAAATTGTTCAAATGGACCTTTTATTAATTATCATATAAGGGACCTTGTTTCAAGATGCTATCAGTGTAGTTCCTATTCATGTCAACGATGCAGTCCAGAATTGTGTTGTTTGGCAGGCCAATCTGACATGTATGTATACTGCTAATTCTGGCTGTAAGTGTCTGCTACAGAGATCGGGTATAGGTGATCAGAATCTCTCGTTAAATTGATTCTGGAAAGTTTAAGCTCCCCAGAACCTTCAAGTTCTTCATTTTCCTTATTGCTCACAATTCCTTCCTTCCCACGCTTCAAATGCTGCATCATCATGGAATGGCCACTTTCTAAAATATATCAGAGATGTATGCAAGGGGATGAGACTATCCTGCATTGTGTTTGAAATTGCACTTCCTCTAATCTGTTAGAACTTAAGACTGCTCTTGGCTTCATATCTTCTGGTTTCTTTTTTATAGAAGCTTTGCTCTGGTTAAAAAAAGGCTTATCAGCCCCTCAGAACTCCCTGTTCTTGATGAGCCCATGGTGAGTTTGGAGATTTAGAAACCTCCAATGCAATTCCAAAGGAAACATGACCAACAAGTTATTGTTATTTACTAGCTACCTTGCTTCCTTGATTCGTGCGTGTTTCCACTTTCCAGCCTCCAACTGCATTACTAAGTTATATAGATAGATTCCATGGAGGCCAAGCTTTGCTCTTGATGCTGATTCAATTATTTTAAACATGGATGGAAGCCCCATCAGGTCTGGCTTTGGAGGTCTCTTTAGGAATATTCATGGTAAATTGGACAGGTGGCTTTGTGGGATTCTTTAGTTCCTCCTCTAGTCTTCACGTGGAACTTCTGGCTATTCTACATGTCTTGACTCTTGCTTGGGATTTATTAAAACTGTTATTTGTTGTTCTGATGCAAAGAATGCTACTGCCTGTCTGTCTTATATGATTGATCATAATCATCTCTATGCTTTTATCCTCCAAAGCATTAGGTATTTGTTTGGCTCTTAATTTCAAAATATCCTTGTCTCACAATTAGGTATGTGTGTTTCCATTGGGATATGCTGGCTTCTTGGCCAACTTGGGTGCTGCTCAAGATGACACTTTGAAGATTTTTATGACCCACCTAATGGTTTACGCAGCTGTTTGATTTCAGATTCCATGGGTGTCTGTTTTCTGTGCTGTTAGTTTCTTGTTTTTCCTTTGTTTTTTTTCTTGGCATTCTCTTAGAAAAATTAAGTATTGACACTCCCTATTAATATTACAATTTACCAAATAAAAACAATATTTACAAATGAAGTTTCTGGTATGAGTGAGTTATGTGTAGATCAGGGCACATGGCTTGAAGTAAAAACTATGTCAAATTGCTGAAAACCAACTTTGGTTTATTTTACCCATGAAATTTTGTAAAAGAATCGTACTTTGTTTTGCGTCTTCATTGCTAGGATTGAATTTGCAAATTGATTAAGCGTCTTGTAGAATATTGAGCCTCTAATCTACATTGCATTAATTTTATGTCATTTGCTGCAGACTGATTGGGAGGGCGGCTTCTTTCCACTTACATTACACTTTAGTGAAGACTACCCTAGCAAGCCTCCAAAGTGTAAATTCCCACAAGGTTTCTTCCACCCTAATGTTTACCCATCAGGAACTGTTTGCTTGTCTATACTTAATGAAGACAGTGTAAGTACATGTTTCGTAATAAATGCAAGACTACTTAAAACTAATTTCGTGTAATGTGATTTAACATTATAAGAAAACTGATTATAGGTTCGATTTTACATGTAGGGGTGGAGACCAGCCATAACAGTGAAGCAAATTCTTGTGGGCATCCAAGATTTGCTTGACCAGCCAAATCCTGCTGATCCTGCCCAGACAGAAGGCTATCATCTATTTATCCAGGTACTCAATAATTAATTCTTGTGGGCATCCAAGGCATAGTAGGTTGAAAGAGTGATAAACGTTTCAAAGTTTTCATTAGCAGGGCTGTCATGGTTACCCAAACCATGCAAACCAACCCACTTTTCTGGTTTATAAACCAAACCATTTTGTCATAAAATCAGTTTTTACCATTGTGAAGAAATCATTTATTACAAACCAATTTTCATGCATATTAGTTTTTGAAACATGGTTATATGTGTGGTTTAATCTGCCAAACAAAATTATTTGGTTTTTAAATAACTAACTTTTTTAAAGAAAATGTAAAAATTGAAGATAGGCATTTTTTTTTTTACAAAGACCTGTTTATTTATATATTCAAAAAATTTGAAGACAACAACAAAAAAGAATAAGTTATTTTATTACAAAAAGAAAGCGAAAAATATGTACCAAAACGAAAATCAAAACTAAAAAAAAAAACAAATAAAAAAATGGGGCAAAGCTAGACAAACAAAGTAAAAGTCAGATCTGCAGGGTTTGTAGTTGTTGCTGTTGCCTACTACGCTGCGTGTTCCCGTTGTGGCGTTCTTTGTTGTCGTTGCGGTTGTCATTTCTCTCTCTGCCTATCTCTTTCTCACGTTTTCTTGCTCTCACTTTTCTCTTTGGTTTTTCTCCTTTCAATATCTCGCTCGCTACAAATTGGTTGCTTCACATGTTGATGGAAGGTAGTTATGGTGTTTCTATCTATGTTCACTATGAAGAGCCCTAGAATGCATTTATGTTTTTTCTTTTAAGCTGTTTCCAGCAGCTTCCAGTACGCTTGCAATGGACTTATGGACTGGGTCAGTTTAGGACCAAAACAAAGTGGGCTTTATAAAATGGTCCACCGGATTTTTTAAAATGGTTCTATTTTACTGTTTTTTTGCAAGCGGAATTCATGAGCCGTATATCAGTCAGTCTTCTTTCCCATGATTGTTGAGGCTCACATCCTTGAATAGTTGAACATGGTGCATTATGAATAATAATAGGTGTGCTGTGACGGTATCTGATCTGATATATGATGTTTTATAGCTATCTCTATTTCTAGGTAGATTAAGCGGGGATTTAAATTTTGTACCACTGAAACTGTTCCTTGACATTGTAATACTTGTTGCAGGATACAACTGAGTATAAGAGAAGGGTCAAGCTGCAGGCAAAGCAGTATCCACCTATTCTCTAGTGCTATTATCAGCTTAATTAAGAAACTATTGTTAGTATGGTAGATGTTTGCTCGTTTCTTCTGTCAAAACTGTTTTGTTGTGATCATTGGCTTTGCATAACACGCAGACACCAATGTTTTCACTATTCATGCTTACTCTCAGATCTCCATGAAGTGTTGATATATAAAACTATGTGAAAGTCAACCAATGAATACTTGTTGGTGACTCATGATGTGCCTAATGTTTGCTACTACATTTCTTAATGATTGGATAATTACTGTAATGAATTATGGCTAATCTCTCAGGAACTTCTCATTTCTAGATATGTTGTTTCCTTTTTGGATATCAAACATAAACCCCAAATTGGCCAGCTAGCTATTTTGTCAGTTAACTCCTTTACTTATGCCATGGTTGCTTAGTTCTATTTATCAATTTACAATTTTTTTGAAATAATGATCTGCGGTTAATGGATTTCTGGCAAATTTGTATTGGGTGAAATCAAGAAGGGGCCAATGGCCAAGAAAACCGAAACCAGCGATCCTCTAAGAAGAGTGCGAGGAGAACAATTTGCAACAAACGGTATAGAAATGGATAACCTTCGTTAGGTTTCACCATATATATATTAATGGGAAGAGAGATTGATACTAAATGAAAATGATCACATATTATAAGATGAAAAAAGACCCGTTCATGATATAAACAAGCAGTATAATGGGGAAAATCAAATAAGAAAACATATATATCAGGAGTGAGTAGAACTTTTGCCAGCAATCGTTTTTGAGGAAACAAATACAAGAGAAAACATCTATAATCAAGTGTGGATACAATTTTTTTTTATTGTGTTAAGTATCACGGCGTATTCTTTCCAATAGTGAGTTGCAACTCTAGCTATAATTAATTGTCCTTTCCTGGTTAAGCAACTTGCATGTACTAAATAAAACAGAAACGATTAAATAATCGTTTTTTTTTTTTTTTGACTCAATTAAATAATCGTATTATAACCCAAGCAACTTGCAAGAAATACTAGTAGCTTGGAGCATGTTTTGGAAGCCTGCCCTATGCAGCTTTGCCTAGGTATTTCAATAGATTTCCCCACTCTTAGCATGAGGTCGAGGTCTTGCTTAATTTTTTTTCTATGGAAAATGCTATCTTGTCGAGGGGGATTTGTTGGGCAAGTTGCTAGTTCAATTAATAACCTCTAGATCGTATGTTTAGATTTACATTTGTAAGAGATAAAACTGATTTTGGACATGATTAATATCTTAGTATATCTTTTAGTATAACTAGATTTACTTACGCAATGAATTCGCTAATTCAAAGTTGATTTGATGATACGTTTGGCTCAAAATGTCATTTTTAACTTAAATGATTTCAACATCATTATATTTACCTTGATTTGAATTTGGTTTTAAAGTTAAAATTACACGCAGTTTTTAGATTAAAAGAGAGAAAAAAAATAGATAAGTGATTTTGGGTCAAAAAGAATCTAGACAGGAGAGATTAAATTACATGCAAGTCAAATTAAATTACATGCATTTTGAATAACTCTTTAAAAGTATATGACTTTGTTAGAGATCTTTTAAATGAATATCAGATATCAGATACATGGAGAGATTAGTTTTTACGGTTACAAGCGAGAATTAACTAGATTTACAAAAAAGTACCTTTTCATATTTTATCAAAATTCTACATAATTAGAGTTTGTTGTAGTTTTACTTTCACAATAATCTTTTTTAATTATATTTCCCAAGTCTACAATGAGTGCCAATTTAACTCAATTCACACAAGATTTGACCATATTATTGGATTATAAAAAACGTTTTTAGACTTTAAAAAAATGAGTTAGGAATACAATTACAATAAATGTGTTAATTAAATATTTGAGAGAACAAAAAATTAATTTTAAACCTTATCAAAATAAACAAATACTATAACATTACTAATATTTCCTTTCTTCATCTCTAAATATAATTAGTTTGTAGTTGCAAGGGCATTTTTATACAAATATCCGAATCCAAACTCAAAATTCTTGAAAAAGAAATTCATGTATGAGTTTAACTATTAATCTAATTGAAAAGAAAAATAATCATTTTTTATGTTGAGTCTTTGACAGAAAGTTAGGTTGGACATATAACTGAGGAATTGAGGACAATAATGTTAGTGGGCCTGGGCTTAAATAATTGAAAAGAGGAGAGAGAGAAAGCAAGTTAGTTGGTAGTGTTTCCAGATGAGGAAACCATGCTCCTAAATTGCAGCATCGTCCAACTTCCATTATTAGAAGGTTGGTTTTTGTGTTTTTTCTTCCCACTCATTGGCCGAAAACGTGTGTGTGTATTTTGAGATATCATTAGATAGAATAGAAGTAGCCATTTCTATAGTTGTCTCGGTTTGGAGTTTGGACCTTCTTCAGAATTTTGTCTCGGGTCGGGTGTAAAACTGTTACTCCCTCCGTCCCATTTTAAGTGACACATTTGACCATTTCACACATATTAAGAAAAGTGTATAATTAAAGGAGAAATAATATTAATTTTACTAAATTACCCATGTATACACTTTTTCTGCCCAATAATGATTAAAAAAGCACATTCTTCAAAAGCATTTATAAGGGATAGAAATAGAAAAATAACATAGAAAATTGAAATGGGTCAAGTATTTTGGGACAATTTTTTTTTTGCAAATGTGTCATTTAAAATGGGACGGAGGGAGTATACAATAATTATTAAAAAATAAAAAATGTTAAAAGAGTATTTTTATGGCACTTGTTAAGTAATTAAATATAAAAATTTTGATTTAAAAATGGATGTATTTAATGTTTTTGTAGTTCAAAAATTGTCATTTTCGATGCAATTTTCTTTTTTTATATTTTACGTGCTTAACTAATGTTTTTGGTGTATATGTTGACATGATTCTTAATTTTACCTACTCATATGGATGTCAAAATTAGATTAATGAAAATGATAAATTTGACAATCCAATCCACTTCAAATCTATTAAATTAGTTTTTATTTTTTATTTTTTTTATATTTGGATTAAAAAAATGAATCAAAATTATCAAATATGATCTATATTGATTTGGATACTAGTTTCTTTAGTTTCACGCTACTAAAAAAATAATCTTCCAAGATTCTAACTAAATTATAACCATAATGAGCTTGACAATGTTAGCAAGTTGTTGAGAGATCTGATACATGATGTTGTGTATTTCTATCTCGTCTATTGTTTGATAAAATAGATATGGTTATTATAAGCAAAAGTTAACTTTTCAGATTCATTGAAAAAATGATGTATCTGGACTATAATGTAGGACAAATACATCATTTTTTCAATGAATCTAAAAAGTGAACTTTTGCTTATAATTAAGGATAGAGGGTTGTTTTGATGGATCAACGGTTGCGTTTCCAAAATAACTAGGGAGCCCCATATGAAGGCATTCAATTTGTTTGTGGTTCCAAAGAGTGCTAAATACACAATTATGTGCAATGATGGTGCTACATTGGTCTAAGATGTGCAGTTGCACTCTCTGAAATTTAAAAATTACACATAATAGTTATTATGAGTAAAATTTAACAGATGTATAGACTTTTTTGAATTATCTAGAGTCAAACTATCTATTTTAAAGTTATATTAAAAAGTCAACGACTAATTTGATAGTTTACTCTCTAAGAATAGTTTAAAATAAATATTATTTTACTTTTCTTTTAATATGATTTTGGGAAGAAGGGCGTTGGTTTAAAAACTAGTACAAACGATCAATGATTTTGGTTTTTGGCAAGAAGGGCGTTGAATTTGGGAATTAAAATGGAGGAGAATTGTTAACTTTTCATGGGAAGAGGAATTTGTGGATCAATTGTTAACTCTAATTGACACGGTGAAAGTCACTTGTGCAAATGACTCTTGGGTATACCGCTTCGATAATGGAGGTGTGGAAAAGTTGGACATCGTCAAAGGTCGTGGTACTTTTGTGGCAAACACTTCTTGGCTGAATCATTCTACAAGTCCTCTCGACCTCTTGCACTTATTGTGTTGATTTTTTGGGATCAGAAAATCATCCTTTTGTGTTGTGTTCAATTGCACGAGACCTTTGGAATAGAGTCCATAGATGGTTTGGCTTTACTACCGTATTGTCGAACACAATACTTTATTTATTTAAGAGTTTCGTTGTGCCTCTGTGCAAAGGAAAGTTTAGTTGCAAGGGAGTTTTTATGGTATGACATGCGGTGATTTGGACATTATGGCGTACTAAGAATAAAATGATTTTTTTCAATGTGGCGGTGGGATTGAAGACATTATGGAAAGGGAAAAATATGTATCTGTTAGCCTGTATTTTCGACAGACATTAATGGATTGCAATGAGATGATGAAATCTCATTTAATGTATATTATTGCGTTTTAATATTCTCTTGGGAATTGATCTCAGTAATAAATCAAGAGAAGATCAAGGTATTTGACATTAAAATACTTTAATTCTTGAAGTTGTTCGTCGAAGCCTAGGATCTGTCGAATTCGACAGGAAGTTTGTTTATGGATAAACATATCCAAATTCGACAGGAGCATGTCTGTCGAAAATTATATATATATATATTTGTTTGTTTGTTTGTCTAACGCATTGTGCAGAACAGAGAAGGCATATTCTGGACTTAGCAAAATATTCAAAAGTGGATAACGTTCAGAAGCCTCACCAGGTGTCAAAGGAATTCAAATTCAGAAGACACGTGGAATCTAGTTAGACGTCTTGTAGGTTTTAGCAGTTATTCTGTTCGTCTATAAATATTAGTTTTTCATAAGAGAAACGGGTCCACAATTCATAACACATGCAAATTCCTTAGAAATTCAGAGTACCCATGTCAACGAGCGAAATGAATGCAAACAGGAACATGTACGAATCTGTGTACCATCCTTTGTAAACATTTTACATTTGTCAAATGCAATTTACATTTTCAAGTACTGATTACTTGCTTTTCCTTTAAAGTTCAAGCACTTTAAGCATTCTGCAATTTATTTCATTGCATGTCTTTACATTTCAAAGTTTTCTTTAAACTTTATTCTGCAATTCATTTACAAGTTTTCTGCAAATTTAACTTTGAAGCACTTTACTTTAAACAAACCATTTGACTGCGTCAAATGCTTTTACTTTTTATCAACTTATCCGATTTAACCCAGAAAATATGAAAATGTTTTCGTCAACCTTATGCACAATCCTATGTCCCAGGATTTACTAGTTGATCCTTCTTGTAATAATTAAACTAGCGGTTGTTTACTAAAAATCGGGGTAAACAAATTGGCACGCCCAGTGGGACGTCTGGATTGTGTATTTTTATTTAAGTTTGTTTTTGAAATTTTATTTGCAAAGTTGTTGTTTGGTGTTAAAGTTTGATTCTGCGTGTCTCTGTATATGCATTTGAGGAGTGGTAAATCTCTCCCAGAATTTTCAACAATACCAACTCGTCCTCGTTCTAGAATGGTGAGACCACCAAACAATTCCTCTAATAATAATAATAATAATAATGGAACGGAAACGAATCCTGTTCCAAATCCACAGAATGTGACAGGGCAACCCAATCAACCAGTATCTGGCAATCCTAGCCCCAATCCTACTGGTGGGCCAACCAGCCCTGCCCTAAATTCTATAAATTCTGAAAGTATCCCAGTTAATAATGTTAATGGCGGGAGTACGAACCCTGTAATAAGTTCTGGAACCGTTGGTGTAAGCGCCAGTGGGTCAACAATGCCTGCCACCAGTTCAAGTATGGTAGGAGGGTTTCCTCCTCCAAATCCAAATGGTGCAATGATGACACAAATGAATGTATCATCCATGCCAACGAACGTGTCACACACACATGGATATACAGACGGTAGTCAAGTTGGTGGAACACCGTCGAGACCCCCATGGTTGCCTAGAAACCCACAATTTGGAATGCCAACGACAACGATGGCAAGCCTGTATAATTGGCCTTCGATAGAAAGTTCTCCCTCATCTTCTGCGATGGGAAATAGGGGAAATTCTCTGAATTTGACCAATAATTCTATGAATGCACTTAGGCAACAAATGGACGAAAGTAACCTTGATATGGTGAACGCATTGACCCAGCAGATTGGCACAGTTTTCAACCCTGTTCTACAAACAGCCAATGATAATTACTTATAATTAGCCAATCAAATGGGGAGGATGTCAGACTTTTTTGGTGCCCCTGATGCTCCAAATAATCAAAGGGTTCTTCGTGCAAACCCGGAGACTCAACCAGAAGTTCAAGCCCAACCAGTGCGCATTGAAAGGGAACAGCCAGAACAGGGAGTGGTATTGGTTAATAGAAACCAGGATGCTGATAATGTTCTTAGGAATGTTCGACAAGAGAATGTTGCAGGGCATAATAACTTGGCCAATTTAGTAGAAAATATCTTGGCCCAAAATGGTTTGAATATAGGGTTGCATAGGCCAAATTTTGTGTCAGCGTTGTCTGAATATGTATTGCAGGCAGAATTGCCAAGGGGATGGAAAATTCCCAAATTCACAAAATTTGCTGGTGATACTAATGAGTCTACTGTCGAACACATTGCCAGATATTTGGCAGAGGCAGGGAATTTGGCAAATAACGAAGACTTAAGAATGAAGTTTTTTCCCAATTCCCTCACAAAAAATGCTTTCACGTGGTTTACCACACTTCCCCCTCATTCAATTCATAATTGGACTCAATTAGAAAGGCTATTTCATGAACAATTTTACATGGGACAATCTAGGATTAGCCTCAAAGAATTAGCCAGTATGAAGCGCAAAACCTCAGAAGCCATTGATGACTATCTGAACAGGTTTCGCCTCCTTAAAGCAAGGTGCTTAACCCAAGTACCTGAACATGAATTGGTTGAGATGGCTGCTGGTGGCCTTGACTATTCCATTAGGAAAAAGTTAGATACTCAACATTTAAGAGACATGGCCCAATTAGCAGATCGTGTTCGACAGGTCGAACGCCTCCGGGCTGAAAAAGTCAGAAATTCTAAATTCCACAAAAAAGAAAAAGTGGCATACATAGAAACTTATGAAAGTGAAAATGAGTTCGACGATGGTCAGGATTACATGGAAAATAATGAGGTTAACATTGCTGAATTAAAACCAGGCCCTCCCTATATTTGTAAAATGTTAAAACCATCAAATGAGAATAATCCTGTCGAACCAAAAAATGATAGATTTGTTTCTAAAACATATACTTTCGACATTACTAAATGTGATGAAATTTTTGACTTATTGGTCACTGATGGCCAAATAATTGTACCAAAGGGTTTAAAAGTTCCACCTTTGGAACAACGTAAGAAAAGAGGTTTTTGTAAATACCATAATTTCTTGGGTCATAAAACCTCACAATGTGTTCTTTTCAGGGATCTGGTCCAGAAAGCCCTGCAGTAGGGAAGACTCAAATTTGGCGAAAAGCCAAAATCCAAACAGCAGGTGGATGAGGATCCATTGCAGATTGCTGATGCTGCTTACACAGAACCATTCGAATGCCTGATGTTAGAAGCATTGAACCTCACTGAAGGGGGGCAATTAGTTTCTATTCCTGAGGAAGAATACGAAAACAAAGTGGAAGAGGTATATCCACAGGCAGGGGAGACTTTACTAGATTTCCTTCAACGCTGTAAGGAGAATGATGGCAAAGCTACATTGTGTCCTCACTGTAGTGCCATGTTCGACAAAAAGGCTGCTGCAGGCCTCAACAAGTTTTTGCCTCATAGTCAGGGTAGAAACAATTGGCCGAATCAAAAGCCAACTTATTCTAATGTTCTGAATAGCCAACAGACGCCTGTACACCAGAGGTTGGGACCACAAAAGTCATTTGTCCCCTCAAGCAGGACACCTGTCAATCAATGGGTTCATGGAAGAAGCATGGACTATGGTCAAAGGAATATTGAGAAAGGAAACTCCAGTAACTTCAATCCCAAAAAAGATCCTGAATCAAGGAAGTACGATTACAAGAATAATTACAAAGGGAAAAATCCCATGACAAGATCTCAATGGCGCAGATATCAATGCCAGAAGAAGGTGGCTGCTCAAAAATCCCAAATTACTGCTGATGGTAATGGAAAGAGGCCTATGGAATTGGCGAAGAGGCCAATGAAAAAAAGGTTAGTGGACCCAAAAGTTGAGTCTTCAGTTGCTGATAATGTCGAAGACGAACACATGGAAGCAGATGATTTTCTGGATTCTGAACCTGACCTCGACATAATAGTAAATGTTGTGTCAATTCTGCCAAGGGAGTTCGACGTCTGTTCTGAAATAACAGATGACGAAGAGGAATCTGGGATACAAATGGCTCTTCATAGGCCAGTCTGTTACTATGTAATGAGCAATGGTGCTTTGGAAGGCCAGATGAAGGCATGAAAAGTCACTTGAAACCCCTCTTCATACAGGCTAAAGTAAATAATGTAGGGATCAACAAAGTGCTAATTGATGGTGGTGCTGCTGTTAACCTCATGCCAGAATTTTTGCTGAGAAAGATTGGCAAATCTTTGGTGGATCTTCATCCTCATAACATAGTGCTTTCAAACTATGAGGGTGAAACTGGTTTTTCTTTAGGAGCAATCCAGTTGGATGTGGTTGTTGGAAGTACTGTAAGGCCAACCTTGTTCTTGGTTGTGGCCTCTAAGGCAAATTACAATCTGCTCCTAGGACGAGAGTGGATTCATGGAGTGGGGGCAGTCCCATCTACCCTGCACCAGCGCCTTATTATCTGGCGAGATGATGGTATAGTGGAAAATGTTGAAGCAGATCAAAGCTATTTCAAAACTGAAGTCCATCATCTGACAAAGCACTCATTCGACAAGAAACTAGCAACAATCTCACTATGCACTGAGAGAGACTTTGCACATCGTCCAGCAGGAAATGTTCACCATGCAATCAAACTAGACCCCACACATGGTTTCTTGTGGGAGAGAGAAGATGGAAACAGTGAGGATGGCGAGTATGAAGGCCACAACTGCCCAACTGGGTGGGATATCAAAGAGAACTACTATGTCTGAGTCCCAAACTTGGGCAAAGATTACGGCCTACATGGCTGAAAATAGAATCAAGATGGCTTTAGAAGCCAATTCATTGTCAGAAAATATGGCTGATGCAGCCAATGACATAAAAGTTGGCAAATACAAGCCAGAATTGCAAAAGCTGGATTGCATTTATGATGACGAACCCTTAGGATTTGAAAAAGATCCAACCAGTCAAAGTCACAAGATGCAAGCACAGGATCCTTTGCAAGAAATTGACCTTGGAGATGGTTTGACAAAAAGACCAACGTACATTAGTGCAAACATTCCTCCAGATCTGAAGGCAAAAGTGGTGCAACTTCTGTTGGAATTCAAAGATTGTTTTGCTTGGGATTACAACGAAATGTCAGGTTTGAGCAGAAATTTGGTGGAACATGAATTGCCAGTTCGACCAGACAAAAAGCCGGTGAAACAATTACCTAGAAGGTTCGCACCAGAAATAATGTCAAAGATCAAAGAAGAAATTGAAAGGCTGCTGAGGAGCAAATTTATCAGAACTGCCAGGTATGTCGAATGGTTAGCCAATATAGTGCCTGTAATTAAGAAAAATGGTTCTCTTAGAGTATATATAGACTTTAGAGACTTAAATAATGCTACACCAAAAGATGAATACCCTATGCCTGTGGCAGAAATGTTAATTGATTCAGCGGCTGGGTTTGAATATTTAAGTATGTTAGATGGTTATTCTGGCTATAACCAAATTTTCATTGCTGAAAATGATGTACCCAAAACTGCCTTTAGATGCCCAGGAGCATTAGGCACGTATGAATGGGTAGTGATGCCTTTTGGCCTAAAAAATGCTGGGGCTACCTATCAAAGAGCAATGAATTTAATTTTTCATGAATACATAGACACTTTCATGCAAGTGTATATTGACGACATAGTTGTCAAATCCTCGTCAGATGATGATCATTTGGATCATTTGAAAAAATCTTTTGAAAAGATGAGGAAATATGGATTAAAAATGAATCCATTAAAGTGTGCTTTTTGTGTTAATGCAGGAGATTTCCTTGGGTTTGTTGTGCACAAAAAGGGCATTGAAATAAATCAAAACAAAACAAAGGCTATCATGGAGACAAAATCTCCAACTACAAAAAAGCAACTTCAGTCCTTACTTGGGAAGATCAATTTTTTGAGAAGGTTTATCTCAAATTTAAGTGGCAAAGCTCAACCGTTTTCGCCATTACTTCGTCTCAAGAAAGAAAGTACTTTCACTTGGGGGCAAGATCAACAACAAGCTTTTGACGAAATCAAGAGTTATTTGTCAAAGCCACCAATGTTAATGCCTCCAATAAGGAACAAGTTCATGAAGTTGTATATATCAGCATCAGATTCGACACTGGGTAGTATGCTTGCCCAGGAAGATGAAAATGGTGAAGAAAGAGCCATCTATTACTTAAGTAGAGTATTAAATGATGCTGAAACTAGATATAGTAGTATTGAAAAATTATGCTTATGTTTGTATTTTTCTTGTATGAAACTTAAGCATTATATAAAGCCTGTTGACGTTTTGGTTTATTCTCATTGTGATATCATCAAGCATATGTTATCTAAACCAATTCTGCATAGTCGAATTGGAAAATGGGCCTTAGCCTTAACAGAGTATTCATTAACTTATAAACCTTTAAAGTCAGTTAAAGGCCAAATTGTGGCTGATTTTATAGCGGATCATTCTGCATTAGAAACTCCACAAAATTATGTAGAATCAGAACCCTGGAAATTATATTTTGATGGTTCTAAACATAAACATGGAGTTGGAATTGAGATTCTAATCATTTCTCCCTCCAGAATTCCCACCAAGTTCAAATATAAAATCAATGATTTTTGCTCAAATAATGAAGCAGAATATGAGGCTTTGATAACAGGCCTAGAAATTTTATTGGACTTGGGGGCAAAAAATATTTTGATCAGAGGTGATTCAGAATTGGTTTTGAAACAGTTGACAAAAGAATACAAGTGCATAAAAGAACACTTGATGAAATATTTTGTCATAGCAATTTCTTTGTTAAAACGTTTCGACCAAGTCACCATTGAACATGTGCCTCGTATAGAAAATCAAGAAGCCAATGATTTGGCTCAAATAGCTTCTGGTTATAAAATTTCCAATGAAAAACTAGAGGAGTTGATTGAAATTAAAGATAAACTCATTGTTGATCAACCTGCTTCTATGGAATTGTCAATGCCAAAACTTGTGGGGGCAGATGTACCACAAGGCAATGGTCAAGATACCACTTATGATTGTGACTTTTGTGACGTTTGCGCCGTCTTTGGTAAACGTGCAGAATTGAAAAAGGTGAGAATCTTCAAAATTGCCATTTCTCCCTGTTATATTCGACATGCAGTCGAAATTGGCATTTTTGAGGGGGCAATTTGTTAGCCTGTATTTTCGACATGCATTAATGGATTGCAATGAGATGATGAAATCTCATTTAATGTATATTATTGCGTTTTAATATTCTCTTGGGAATTGATCTCAGTAATAAATCAAGAGAAGATCAAGGTATTTGACATTAAAATACTTTAATTCTTGAAGTTGTTCGTCGAAGCCTAGGATCTGTCGAATTCAACAGGAAGTTTGTTTATGGATAAACATATCCAAATTCGACAGGAGCATGTCTGTCGAAAATTATATATATATATATTTGTTTGTTTGTTAGTCTAACGCATTGTGCAGAACAGAGAAGGCATATTATGGACTTAGCAAAATATTCAAAAGTGGATAACGTTCAGAAGCCTCACCAGGTGTCAAAGGAATTCAAATTCAGAAGACACGTGGAATCTAGTTAGACGTCTTGTAGGTTTTAGCAGTTATTCTGTTCGTCTATAAATATTAGTTTTTCATAAGAGAAACGGGTCCACAATTCATAACACATGCAAATTCCTTAGAAATTCAGAGTACCCATGTCAACGAGCGAAATGAATGCAAACAGGAACATGTACGAATCTGTGTACCATCCTTTGTAAACATTTTACATTTGTCAAATGCAATTTACATTTTCAAGTACTGATTACTTGCTTTTCCTTTAAAGTTCAAGCACTTTAAGCATTCTGCAATTTATTTCATTGCATGTCTTTACATTTCAAAGTTTTCTTTAAACTTTATTCTGCAATTCATTTACAAGTTTTCTGCAAATTTAACTTTGAAGCACTTTACTTTAAACAAACCATTTGACTGCGTCTGACTGCGTCAAATGCTTTTACTTTTTATCAACTTATCCGATTTAACCCAGAAAATATGAAAATGTTTTCGTCAACCTTATGCACAATCCTATGTCCCAGGATTTACTAGTTGATCCTTCTTGTAATAATTAAACTAGCGGTTGTTTACTAAAAATCGGGGTAAACAGTATCATGGAAATGGGTGTTGGCCAAGAAACAAAATTCTCGTTGCCTACTTTATGAATCGGGGTATATCCTTCATACTGTATAGGAAGATAGTCATGGGGTTGGCTTGACTACTGTATACTCAAGGCCTTATTGCTATCTTGGTATTTGTGTTTAATACTAGCTGTAACTGTTCCAACTATATGGGGTGAGTACCTCTTGTACTCTTTACATTCCATTTCTTTTATATATATATATGGGGGTTGCTAATTTATACCCACTTAAAAATAAGTGGGTTTAAATTAGCAAGGTGCATATTTTCTAATGGATAAAAAATACTCTTGATATTTACTTATTTAACACTAAGAATTGAGGGTTAGTTAGGTAAAATTTATTAAATAATGTGCATCCGCTTTACTGATTTAGACCCACTTATTTATAAATATATACAACTCAGAAAAACACATGAAAACAAGGTAGCAAAAAATGATTAAAGCCTTAACCCCTTAATGTTTTGTTACACTGATTAATGTCTTTTTATTTTTTAACCATTTGTAATCTCCAAAAATAAAAAATAAACTATTGAAATTTAAAGCCCCTGAAGCTTTTTAAATTTCTAATACGAATGTTTTTTTCTTAATTATTATTTTTAATTTTTTGGCCTGTAATCTTAAAAAATCAATTTTAAATTGTTGGTGAAAAAGCAAGAACATAAAATGCTACTTGAAACATGTAACCTAAGAAACTACAAAAAATAGAAAGATAGTTCAATACTTAAAAAAATGTTTATAATTATGTGGGTTTAAATTTAGCAAATGAGTGCACAACATTTAATAAAATTTACCAAAATAACCTTCAATCCACAAGTTTATAATACTAAGGATTAAGGGTTTTTTGTCCAAAGTAAAAATGTGCACCTTGCTAATTTAGACCCACATGTTTTTAAGTGGGTCTAAATTAGCAACCCCTATATATATATATATATATATATAAAGAGATAGATAGATAGATAGATAGATAGATAGATCATTGCTTATTTGCTTTAGCCGTAAAAAAAAAGCATCGGTTATGCTAATTAATAGCAAATGTTTTGCCTTTTATTATCTTTATGGGGCCAAAAAATGTAGGGTGAGGATATTGGCCTTGGTCAAAGCTGAGAAGACCATAAGACATTAAGACTTACATAACACTTAATAATTCGCTTTAAATCTAGTATCGATGAAGATGGCCCGGCTTATTTTTTACTTTTTATTTTAGCTTAAACGAAATAAAGAAGTATAAAATTATATTTGAAACTATTTCTCCTTAAAAGTATTAGAGACCCCATGGAAGAACAATTAGGCATAAATATGGAAGCACAATTACATAACGAAGATATTGCACACGCTGCTCCTATAAATACGATTGAGGGAAGTGATGCATGGTCTACTTGGAGAGAAAACTTAGCAACAGGATCATGGAATGAATGGCTTGCTAGACACATGAATTGATTGTATTAGTATTAGTTTATTTATTTAATATTTCAGTTAGGAGTTAAACTACTTTTTATTATGTAATGCCTACTTATTTGAGACATGGTTGTTTCCACTTTTTCTAGTTTGAAATGGTGATTTATTTTAGTATTGTTTGTTTATTTTTTGTTTCAAAATTGTCTATTTTTTTTTAATGATTTGTTCCCTTTTTTCTTATTTATAATTTGATTATACAGTAGGAATGGAATCTGAGATCAACATGCAACAAAACAAGCGAAAGAGAGATCGTAGGCAATGGTCTGACTTGGAGGTTGAAGCCTTTCTTGATATACTCATTGAAGCTGTGAACAACGGTCAGAGATGTGATAATGGACAATTCAAACCACACACTTTAAGAACGGCCGAGACAAAATTGGAGGAAAAATTTCCTGGATGTGGAATTAAGGTAAAACCCCATATTGAATCTGCTATGAAGAGGCTAAGGACAACTTATGGAATAGTCTATGATATGTTAAATCAAAGTGGATTTGGTTGGGATGAAGACAAAAAGATTATTATGGTGGATAGTGATGAAGTGTGGAAGGACTATGTAAAGGTTAGCGTTTATTAATATTTATTTTTCACTAATTTTTTTTTGTTTGCTTCTTATGATTGGTTAATCATATTATATTTATTGTTCTTGTGTAGAGTCATCCAAATGCTAAAGATTATAGGTATGCTCCAATTCCACTCTTTGACAAACTTGCTCATGCGTTTGGGAAAGATCGTGCTACTGGCAAATGTGATGCACCCCCTGCTGATAACGTTGAAGAGATAGATAAAGAAGCTGAAGATCAAGATAACAGCGAAGAGAATGAAATAGAAATGACTCAGTCACCTTCTATTAATCAATCTAAAAGAAAGGCTGACAACATGGAAATTCAATTTAAGAAAAGAAACAAAGGAGCAAGTATAATTGCTCAGAGCATATCTGAGTTAGGAAAGAGTTTCGGGTCTATAATTGAAAAAAGCTCAGAAAGAATGTGTGAAGCTGCAAATCGTCTAGGATTTGGTAAAGATTTGGTTGATGATTCAAGAAACATTATGGCTGAGTTGGAGAAAATGGAAATAACGGAACAAGAGCGTTTTATTGCTGCCGACAAAATATTATCTGTGCCACATCGTTTGCACATATTTATGGGTTGTCGTGATGCTACTCGTCTTGCATTTGTTAAGTCTTTGATAGAATAATTTAAGTAGGGTTTGATAAATTATTTGACAATATATTGTTGCTCTATCGTTGTTTTGTTGCTTCGTCGATTTCTTGCTACTTATGTGTAAGACAATTTTAATTTGATACAATTTTAATTTTGGCAATATATTTCTTTAAGTTTTTTTTATATTTATTTTATGTTAATTAAAAATATTATTTTTTTGTAAAATAATGTATTTGTTTTATAATAAATAATTTTTTTATTTAATCTTATCATGTCAATATCAAGTATGCACCAAACACATGATATGATTAAATAATGATATCCTCTTTCTTATCCTATGTGCACCAAACAGATGACAGGATATGAGCTTATCCTATCACTATCATATCCTATCCTTATCCAGCTTCTTATCATATCCTATCTCTATCATATGAATCATGTAATGACCGATTTAGCCTCAAAACTTGGTAATGAAATTCAGGCGGTTCATCATCAAGGTCACCTCTCCAACAATCGCAAAACACTGAATATCCTCCCAGCCTAGGCCTTTATCACCGTGAGATCTCTCTCATGTGTGGATTCCTATTTTTTTTGCAGCAAACAATGAATTATATTGATAAAGAATGGAAACAAATACAAACAGTTGCATATATGCAAAGATTTTCTCTTCTATTTTTTGCACAGGCAAGATGTGTGGCTTTATGCCTAATAAACTCTCTTAATCATAGGCAGTGTTACTTTTATTGATTGAAATTGAGTAATGGCAACCAATTGATGAGATTCCGATATGGCAAGGGTTGAATTAGAGTGTTTGGGAAAGGGATGGACATTGGACACAATTACCATTTATTTGCGACAAAAAAGAAGAGAAAATATATTAAAATGGTGCTGTCTAAGGTGAGGCAGCAAATAGGTTCCTCACCGGTGAGGGAGTGAAAACAAATCATTTTCAACCATCAGATATAATAAATGGCTAAGATTTGCTAAAATTAAAAAGGAGAACATGTGAAATTGCCCACACAAGATTTTATTGTATCTCTTCTTCTTCGTACCCCAGTAACATCTCCATCGATGGTGGAAACAAACTCCGCCGAATCGACACCGACTAATCACACAACCGACGGCGACCACCACCACTGGAGAATTTTATGGCTATCTGTTAGTATTGATATCAAATGGATGTTAATATTGATTCATGGTTTCAAATCTATATCCAAATGCCAGAACATTTTTTAATGATTTTTTTATGATGACTAATTTGTAATATTGAGGGTATCCATATTTCTCTGTTGGTGAAATGAAATAATCGTTTTTGGAGACCGTTTGAGGTGTTTACGATTGAAATTTGAAAATTAGAAACTGAACACCATGATTCAAGCAATCAGTAAAACTTAGTTATTTTTATTTTCTTTTTCTTGCAACTGTGAATGGATCGTTTCTCTTCCAATCTCACATAAAGCCCTATATCTTTCATCTGTGCTTTCTCACAGTTGGATTTATGATTCTTGAAATTATTATGGGTTTCTTCTTAAACTTAAAGTGGCGATCATAAACCCTTGAAAATCGTAGAGCATCATTACCGGTGGTGTGAGTAGTCGGTGTCGGTGGTTTGGGCGTTCGCCGGAATTTGTGTAGAGGAAGAGATACTATAGGATCCTGTGTGGACAATATTTACATGGTCTCATTTTTTATTTTAGCATATCTTGGCCATTGATTATATCTGATGGTTGAAAACGATTTTTATTTACTCCCTCACCGGTGAGTCACCTATTTGGTCCCTCATGCTAGCATTCACCTAAAAATTTTGAACTCACGCATGGGAAAGGGGTTGTTGCACGTTCACACGTATTCGTCGAAAATCGTCGGCAAATCAGTCGCACTATGTAGCACCGCTCATAAACAATAACATCTATATACTCATCTCAATTTAGAGTTAGAAAACAACTATAATTATAAAATGTTTTTCGAATTATAAAATGAATTTCAATTCATAAATAATGTGGATCAATTAATTATCAAAAAATTAAATGTGATAAAAACGAAATTCATAAACAATAACATCTATATACCCATCTCAATTTAGAGTTTGAAAACAACTATAGTCGTAAAATGTTTTTCAAGAACTATATATGTTAAACAAATTGTTTAAATTAGAAATTGAAATCAAAATAAAAATAAAAATAACAACTACTCTTTATATATATATATAGAGTCAGGATCCGTTGACACCAACTAGTTTGACACCAAATGTTACACCTCTCAATAACGTTTTAATCGATATAAATTTTATAAAATCCACCGTTGGATTGAAAGTTTATATCATATAGATCATTTATGTAAAGTTTCAGAAAAATCCAAAATCATTTGATATGTTGTTGAGATACATCAAAATTAACGGTTTGCGTCTTTTTTTAAATGTCGTTGATCTTTATGTGTCTCAATAGCATATCAAATTATTTTGGATTTTTCTGAAACTTTACATAAATGATCTATATGATATAAACTTTCAATCCAACGGTGGATTTTATAAAATTTATATCGGTTAAAACGTTATTGAGAGGTGTAACATTTGGTGTCAAACTAATTGGTGTCAACGGATCCTGACTCATATATATATATATATATATATATATATATATGAGTTAGGATCCGTTGACACCAGGTGTCAAACTTTAATTTGACACCAAATTTCAACCGTCTATTTTTTTTAATCAAAGGCTAATAATAGTTTTCTATATTAACTAAGTGTGTATCTATTTAGGAGATTCCTTATTTTTTGGTTGCATAAAAATATGATTTGTTATACCAAAAAAATATATGATTTGTTGTTATACAAAAAAAAAAACTTTGATTTGTCGTTTTTCAATCTCCCAATATTACTATTCTCCTTCTTCAACAATGAAAGCATACTTTTCATCAATCTCAAATTTTCAATCTCAACTAAACAGCTATCTCTTTAATTCATACCTAAAAAAAATAACAACTATTAATTTTTGCTTACACCGACCAATTCAATTTAACTAAAAGGGTTTTCTATACAAAATTCATAAAATTGAATTTTTATACCCATACCTACCATGATTGATGAACCAAAGGGGAATGAAAACGCAAGGATGATAGTAATGTTGGGGGAGATTGAATAAAAACAAATCGATTTTTTTTTTAAACAACAAATCATTTTTTTTTTGTATAATAATACCAAAAAATAAGGAATCTCCTGTAGATGCACACATGAGTTAATATAGGAAATTATTATTAACCTTTGATTAAAACAAAATAAACGGTTGAAATTTGGTGTCAAATTAAAGTTTGACACCTGGTGTCAACGGATCCTAACTATATATATATATATATATATATATATATATATATATATTATCTTTTACTATGAATTTGTTATAATTCCAATAAAGTTAACAAATACTAATGAAAAATTCCAATGAAGTTAACAAATTAATACTAATGAAACTGAAACCAAAGTTGGTTTCATAAAATGTTGAGGTTTTGTACGATGGATAACAATAAATTCGATTTGAGAGATAGGGGTTTGTTAAACCTAGTCAGACACCAACTTAAAAGGGGGTAAGAATTTAATTATATATATTTTTTAAATTATTATTATTCAAATTATTAACTATAAATTTTTATTTGTATTTCAGATGTTTTATGCCTTCGTAGCATGTGACTCAATTGAATATCAAGTTCATCAAATGACAAATGGTACTCAAAGAGTTGTGCTCTCACCACAAGATCTCTATACGATACCTGATCAAGAACATGACAGGGAAGGCATGAGCCTTCTTGACACATTTGATTGAATTAAGCAAAATGGATGTGTCCTCGAAGACACTTGTAGGTATACGGGTGTTTTTGTACCCCCAACAGCTGAGCGCCGGGTGTATATATATATATATATATATTATAATATAGATTACAATTTACTATGTAATTTACTATGTGTGGAGTTATAACATTTTATTTAGTATTTTACAGGTTGTGGTTGAAAATTGGAATCCAATCTATGAAATTATACTAGAGGAGAAAATAGTGGAGGAAATTCTTATCACGGGGCATTTAGCCGCAAATGTTACTTGGATAAATGAAATGCATGACATAAAGGTAATATAATTATTATTCTTTTATTACACTTAGAGATCGAATTAGAGACTAATAATTTTTAGCGACCGAATTAAAAACCAAAGTTATTTCATTTTTAAACAAATCAGTCCTAATTCGGTCACTAATTTCAATTTTTTAAAAAAATATTTAGCTTGGTAAATATATGTAGCTTGCTAATTCGATAACATTTTTTTGTAATAGTGTCGGGAGCGCCGAAGGTCCGGACTGTTACACTTTTATCAATACCCTACACATATTAAGAAGAAATTTTTTTGAGATCTATTAAAATGAAAAATATGTCAGCCATTGATGAGCTACATATTTCATTAGAAATTTTAGCACTTAAAGATGTAATCAACACTTTATCCTTGAGTAAGAAAAACAAGCTTTCATTACCCTTTGAAACGTTAATTAAAACATTGTTATCGAAGTCACACTATATATTGTTTAAATAAACCAGTACTTGTTGAAGAAATAACTTTGAAATATCAAGAAAAGAAAGAAAAATGATCGCTAAAGAGAAGCTCTTACTCTGATTGAGGGAGTGATATATATATATATATATATATATATATATATATATATATATATATATATATATATATATATATATATATATATATATATATATATATATATATATATCAGGTTTATATTCATACATTTTGTGCAGATTTGGCAAGGTCCATGAAATAAAAAGAATATCGGTATTCTTTAATACTATATGGTATTTTTGTTCGGACTTCTAAATAGATCTTTTTGGGAGACTTATAGGTCTTTTTAGGAGGACTCTTTTCCTTTTTTTTTTTTGGATTGAATGTGTGTTGCAAGAGTTCCATTCCAAATTGGATTTGGTTGTTTCCAAAAATTGTGTCGTTGTCTGAGACTGACATGTATCGGACATCGAACACACCGTTAATCAAAAGTCTCGCAGAGATCGATGAAAGAACAATATATATAGAATAAGACTTGGTCGTTGTATATGTGCTTTCAAGTTTAAACATTATTTTGTAAAAAAGTGAAGTTTCAACATTACGTCTTTTCTTCAATATAGTCTAACTTTTATCTACCCACTTGTAGATTGACAACATAATTGGCTTGATCTATGAATGTCTTACGTTGCTGCGTGATTCTCCACCGGAATGGATGTTTAAGGAAATTCAGAGTATAGGAGAATTAGAATTCAATTTTAGAGAGAAGAATAATGAAAAGAAGTACGCTGTTGAACTTTCAGGTTTCTAATATGCCGACCTTTTTATTTCTTTTGTGGCAGATATTACTATTTAAAAAACCTTATACATATACAAAATCATTATTGATTTATTCTAATTATTTTATTCTGCAGTAAATTTGCTCATTCTGAAGGTGGAAAAACACAAGAAGGGGGGGTTGAATTGTGTTTTTGGAATTTAAAACTTTTTGGTTCTTAAGAAATTAAATGCAGCGGATTTAAAACAAATTCAAAGAGATGCTGAGAGAAAGAAAGATAGACACAGAGATTTATCCTGGTTCCCTTCACAACTTGAAGGTACGTCCAGTCCCCTTGTTTCCAACAAGAGCTTTTCACTATAATCTTCACACGATTACAATTTGCTCAAGCACACTTGCAAGAGACTTCTCAAATGCTCAAGTTAGACTTAACAAGAGACTTCACAAACAAACTTAAGATCTAAGAATGAATGTTTAGGGACACTAGATATATTATCAGAGGTGTTTACAAAATACAACGCAGATTGTTCTAAGACTTAGAATGACAGATTGAAAAGATAGTGTCAGAATACTTCTTAGTCTTAAACACAGTAATAGAACAGTAGTCATTTCTTCCATTTGAGTCTTCTATTTATACTTGGAGGAAGATGATGACCGTTGCAGAGAGAGAGGTGCCAGCTGGAATTTACTCGTACAATTGTGATAGCTGTAGTTACCTTCTTTGGTAAAGATATCCAATTCCACTACCTTGCTATTTGAATTATCACTCATCCATTTTGAGTAATAATAGTACAATAGTACGATCCTCAATTGCGCTCCACATATGGATAAGGTTAACGTTGTACCAACGAATATTCCTTCCTGTGGACGTGACAGAGCCTTCAAGTAGATTGTTCTTCAATCATTGGTTCTGATTATGTCAGTTCTTGAGTGACGTAAATTCCTTTTGCTTCAGATGCTGTTGTCATTGCTTCTTGAGGTCCTTTTGCTTCTGAGTCCGTCAGAGCCTTGTTTTTGTCCTCAGAGGCACTTTCTTCAACATGCAAAATTTAAGCTTCTGATGAACAGTGATGTGCTTTCAGAGCTTGTTTTGAATGGCTTCTCTGTTATTATTCATAGTGCTTCTGAATGAATTTTAACTTATAATTCTGCACACTAGAATAATCATTAGTAATTCCAATTGTAATTTTAATACTTTGTTATCATCAAAACTACTTAAAACCTTAGTGGTTCGTGTCAGACCCACTTTGTTCCAACAATCTCCCCATTTTTGATGATGACAAACTAAAGCATTAAAATTCAATTGTTGTTGATTTAATTCAATTATGTTGACTTCAGGTTTCAAAGGTTTGCAATCTCCCCCTGAGTCTGATAATCCATAAGGGTAGGTTTGTAAGCTCCCCCTAAGTTTTATCCATAATTAATTAAAACAGTTTAAGAGTCAATTTATTAACTTAAAATAAATTTTCATATTTAACTCTTAGAGGCATAGTTTTGTAAGCTTTGTTTCTTAGAGTCTGATAATGCTCAGAAGAGGTTTGCAAGCTCTTCTGATATTATCTATGAAATTCTATTTTAGGTTCTTAAATTTTCTCCCCTTTCAATAACGTTCAGAATGAGAAGGAATTAGAAGAGATAAAAATTGATTCATAATGCATTTATCATAACAGTTTCAGATTGAGCAGTATATGAATCAATCAACATTAATTTTAACGCTACTCTTACTCCCCCTTTTGGCATCAGTCAAAAAGACACAGAAAACCAAGCAGTCAAAGCGCCAAACCAAGGTAGTCAAGTCAAAAGGTAATGACAATCAAGCGCATTCAAAGAATAGCATTGAGTATCCCACTGACAAGATAGCTTGAGGGCACTATAAAAAGGGATGATTCCTCTCATTTTACTCAGTCAGAGTAATCAAGTATCATCAAAAACAAAACATACAATGGAAAGGCAGGTTACCAGGGATGCTTCAGGCTCAAAAGAGAAGAGCAAGAAAGGAGCAGAGCCCTGGCGCTGCGAAGAAAACAGGCTTCTCTACAAAAGGAACAAGCAAGAACTAATATTGACAGAGTCAGAGGAGGAAGAATTGGGCTCTGATCTGGAAGAATTTCTATGGACATACAATGATGACACTCCATACGAAGAGTACGAGGCTGCTGTTCAGAAGGACACTGAAGAACTAGTGCAAAAGGCCACTGCCAACTTGCTTGCTTACATTAAGGAGAAACATAAGAAGCTAGATGCAGAGGCTTCTGAAATTAAGCCTAGCTCTAAGTAGAGTCTCATCATTCTATGTAATAGAGATTTTTCAATAATATTAATAAAAGAGTTTATGCTATAAATTCCCTTTGTTTTGAGCAAGTTTCTTATATATATATACCTCATTCCTATTGTCAGAAAACCAGTTACCAGACACGCCTCATACGGTATTAAACTAGGATACTTCAAAAGTAGTCACTAGCTGCCCCGGCTATTAAACAGGCCATAATACTAAGAAGCTATTTCATGAGTAAACATGAGTACCGATGTGGGGGACTCTTAGGTTTTGAAAATCCTAAGCTATTAGTTATAAAACTGAGATGCTCTGCAACATCTCACACTAGAGCCAGTAACCACAAGAGTACCAGACAATATCAGGGTATATGGAGAAACGAATCAGTGAAAATCAAATGTAAAACACACAAGCAAGTAAACAAACACACAAATATGGATAATTTAAACTTTAATAAAACAGACAGAAGATAAAATTATCCAAGAGTACATAAGAACCATAAACCAAAGATAACAAAAGGAAACTAAGATAAGTGCACAAATAGAGGTTATGGCTTCTTAATATCTGCAATGGCCTTCAGAAGAGTTTCCATCATAGCATCCATCCTTTGACGAGTGTTTTCCTCAGATGCAGTAATATCAGCTCTAAAATCTGCTCTCAAATCTGCTCTCAAATCAGTTCTGAGGTCAACCCTGAGTTCATCTATTTCATCCTTGATGTCTTCAGCTAACTCAGTTCTGATGGAATCTAAGGCCTTTTGAACAGCTGAAGGTATTTCTGAAGATGGAGAACCTTTTTCAATTTTGGGAGAGGCAGGAGGAGTTTTATCAACAACAGCAGTTTTGCCCTTATTAGAATTTTCAGTTACAGGGCTCTGATCAACCATATCAATATTTTCTTGTTCGGGTTGAATCAATTCAAGTATTTGAAGATTTTCTGCCACCACCTGATCAGCCAGAATCTTGTTGGTTTCAATAGTGGCAATGTGAGTTCCCATGCTTACCAACAACTTGAAAGCTTCTTGATCAGCAAGCCTCTTGTGCTCAATCTCAGCTTGCCTCTTCTGTTCAACTTCAGCAGCTATCTTAGCCTGCTCATTTTCAACACTTTGCAGATACTCTGCCTCTTGTAAGATCATCATCTGAGCACTAGCAGAAGCAGTTCTGAGACTCTCTTCAATTGCAGCCATAAGGTTCACTCTGTTTTGCTCCTCAACATGATTGTAGAATGTAAGCCTTGGAGCACGTGACCTTTCCACAATGTCAAACAAGCTTCTCACAGTGGCCATTCCTCTTCCCTGTACCTTGTTCTTCAGATGAGTACTGAGAATCTTCAAAGATTGACTGAATAGATACTCCATCTCTCTGACTTCAGCATCAAAATCAGACGGGAAGACAAGAACCTCTTCACCCATTTGCTTAAATCTCTTGAGCCTAAGACTAATAGCAATACTCAGTAGCTCAAGATTTGGTTCAGAAGCAGGATTGAAGAAAGGTTTGGATGGGTCAAAGGGAATGGTTGGCTCAGGTTTCTTTCGTTTGAGGTTAATGATTTTGATTTTGCTCAGGTTAGGGGGTATAATGTCATCATCGATATTGATGGCATCCTTAAAGATTTGAGCTTCAGCCTTAGAAATGTGGTTGTAAAGCTCAAGAACCTCTTCTAAAACTAGAGGTTTGTTGAGTGGGCCATAAAAATGATCTGGAGTAGGTTCTGGAGTGGTAGGTTCAGGTTGTGGTGTTGGTGCTTGTGATTGAGTATTGTCATGGACTGGAGAGTGATGAGGTGATTGTACATGTGGTTCATTATTGATGGGAGTGGGAGAATCAATTTGTTCATTGGCAGTTGGAATTGGAGAATTTTGTGGTGTTTGCTGTTGAGCTTCACAATGAGCAACTGCCTCATCCTGAAGGGGTGTTTGTTCTTGTGAAATGTGATCAAGGGATGGAGGTGGAGTTTGAATGACTTGATTAGTAGGTGGTTCTTGGACAGTTGAGTCAGTAGTGGTATTGGTGAATGGAAAATGAGGTGGTGAATTTGGGTTGGAGTTAGAAAATGCATCTCCAGATAGATGTTGTTGAAGATGGTCAAGAACAGATTCAGTATTGGCAGGTTGGTTAAGGATGGTAGGTTCTTCATCAGAAGGGATTTGAATTGGTTTCTTAATGGGTCTCTTGGTGGTTCTTTTGAGGTTTGTTTTCTTTGGTGGATCCGGTTTCTTTTGTTTCTTACTTGCTTCTTTGGTTAGCTTAGCAATGAACTCATCAGAAGCAGTGCTAGAATCAGATGATGATGATGTTGGTATAAGTTTAGAATCAGGCAAAACTACACTAAGAGGTACAGTATAGTCTATGGGATTTGCTTGATTTGGAGGTTGGGAAGGTTGAGAGAAAGAGGGTTGAGCAGTAGAAGGTTGAGGTTCAGAATTCATATCTTGAGCTACAGGAATGCTAGTAGTATTAGACTTAGAGAGTTTACCTTTTGGTTTAGAAGCTCTAGTCTTTAATCTCTTTGCAGGCTTAGCAGTATTCTGATCCTCCTCAGAAGCTGGAGGCCTGTCATTCCTCTTCTTTGATCTCTTTTCCTTCTGAACATCTTCATAAGCCATATCTCCAGCACCACTTTCTCCTTCTTTAACCTCATCAGTATTATCATTCTCTTGATCATCAGAACCTTCATTAACAATTTCTTGCTCAGTGGTCTTTGGCTTCCTTTTAGACCTTGTAATCTCTCTTGGACCCTTGAAGATTTCCCAGTTTGGGACACTAACAACCATTTTTCTGGGCACTCTTACCCCAGTATCTCTTCTCACAATCTCAATGAAGTTCTTGATGACATCTTCATTATCATGTTCTGATATGGTGGGGAACCCATCACACCAGAAGTACTTTTCATATACTTGTTGTAGAGGTGTCTTAACTGGAATGATTTCTTCCTTGGTTTTCCTTTTCATGTTAACCAGAACTGTTGCATCATACTTAGCAGTTTGGAACACTCTAAGCTTCTCCTTGGCACTCAAAATATCAGTAAGTTTGGTTTGCCTTATAAGTTCTGAAATTAGCCTGGGATGATGAATGTTTGAAGGCATTTTTGTTCTACTCTCAGAGATGGTTAAACACAGATGATCAAACAGAATTTTGGCCAAATTCACTTTTACTTTCTTGTATAGGAACCAAATAAAGTGTTTGTGTGGTATAGAGATGGTATCTAATCCTCCTTTTCTAGTAACAATAGTATCAAGAAACACTCTGAAGGCAAACTCAAACTTGTGCCTCATGAACTTTGATTGAATCCAGATGTTTGCCTTTCTTATCATACATATCTATGTCTTCTCCTTTATTATCCAGACCCAGAATCTTAGCAATGTGTGCTTGAGTGATTACAACATTGATACCCAGAATAATTGACCTTATCTCTCTTCCTCTATAAGGTTTCAAACCAAGTTCCTGTCTTGTTTTACCTCTTAATGCCTTGTTCTTTGCAACCAAATTTTTGTATTCTTCATCAGCGCTTGTCCTATCATAAACTTTAGCCTTTTGCCAGATATACTTAACAATGTCATAGTACACAAATCCATTAAGCATCTCAAAGTAGTTTTCCCATTGTTGATCGTAGAACAGGCTTTGAATATCTATTCCGTTTGCTTTCAAACTATCAAAGTCTACAAACTTCTCAGTGTAGAAATCATAAGCGTATGGACCAGCGTCAGTTTGATTGTGTTGGTAGACGAGATTATTTTCAGAGTTGAGATCAATAATGGGTGGTAACGTAGGGTTAAAGGGTTCTTGAACGATTTCGTTTGAAGAACGAGCAGCCATTGTTGCAGAAAATTAAGAAGAAGATTGGGAATTTCTGTAAGGTCTAGGGTTGTGTAGGTAGTGATTGCGTGTAAAAAGTTGTGCAAGTGAGTGAAGTGACTTGTAAATAGACTAGCACACATATACAAAGAAAATAAACATTGGGAGGGAGCGCGAGCAGTTTTAAAAAATTAAATAATAGACTTAACTGCCATAATCATCATTAACTGTTCTCCGCCCGTCAGGATCTAGACACGTGTTGAAAGGGTTTAATCATAGCTGACGCGTGTACAGACAACTGTTGTACACTTACTAGTACTGAACGTTTCGTTTCCAAAAGGTTCAGAGCCAAACTCATGTGTATCTGACACCACATCAGAACCTGTTACCCTTCAGAACCCAAATTATTCAGAGCTTCTCAAAGGAGATTCTAAATTATTAGAGGTTCTGATAGAGCTTCAGATGCTAATTCTATTCTACTTCTCAGAGCTAATTTTCTTCAGAAATATAGTGCATGTTCAAATTCTTTTTAATAAAATCAAATCTTTCAATAGCTAAAGGTTTAGTAAATATGTCAGCCCATTGATGTTCAGTATCAATGAATTGAATATCTGTTGTACCTTTTTGAACATGATCTCTTATAAAATGATGTTTTATTTCAATATGTTTAGCTCTAGAGTGTAGAATAGGGTTCTTAGACAAATGAATAGCAGCAGTATTATCACAATATAGTGGAATATTACTTTCAACTATGTTATAGTCTTCCAACTGATATTTCATCCAGAGAAGCTGTGTGCAGCATTTAGCAGCTGAGATGTATTCTGCTTCTGTTGTAGACAAAGCAATAGTTGTTTGTCTCTTGCTGGCCCAAGATATGAGATTCTCACCAATAAATTGGCAATTTCCACTTGTGGATTTTCTCTCAATCTTGTCACCAGCATAGTCAGCATCGCAAAATCCAATTAGCTTACTATCTAGGGATTTTTTATAAAGAAGTCCTAGATTAGTAGTTCCTTTCAGATATCTAAAGATCCTCTTAACAGCAGTTAAGTGAGGTTCTCTAGGATCTGACTGGAATCTTGCACACAAGCATACACTATATAAAATATCAGGTCTAGATGCTGGTAAGTAGAGTAAGGAACCAATCATACCTCGATACAGCTTCTGATCTACTTTGCTTCCTATCTCTTCCTTGCTTAGGCTGCTGGTAGGATGCATGGGAGTTGTCATAGTCTTACAATCCTCAAGATTGAACTTCTTCAGAAGCTCTTTTGTATACTTGCTTTGGTGGATGTAAGTGCCATCTTTTCCTTGATTGATCTGAATCCCCAAGAAAAACTTTAACTCTCCCATCATGCTCATTTCGAATTCATCCTGCATGAGCTTAGAAAAATTCTTGCAAAGAGAAGCATTAGTAGATCCAAAAATAATATCATCAACATATATTTGAATAATCAAAATATCCTTCTTGGTTGTCTTTCTGAAAAGTGTGTTGTCAATTTGACCTTTTTCATAACCATTTTCTAACAAGAAGTTACTCAATCTCTCATACCAAGCTCTTGGAGCTTGTTTAAGACCATAGAGTGACTTCTTAAGTTTATACACATACTCAGGATTTTTTAGATCTTCAAATCCTGGTGGTTGTTTGACATACACCTCTTCAGAAATGACACCATTTAGGAAAGCACTCTTAACATCCATTTGATAAAGAGTGATTCTATTGTTAACAGCATAGGATAACAATAACCTTATTGCTTCTAGTCTAGCTACTGGAGCAAATGTCTCTGTGAAGTCGATTCCTTCTTGCTGACTGTAGCCTTGTGCTACAAGTCTAGCTTTATTCCTTACCACTTCACCTTGCTCATTCAGTTTGTTTCTGAACACCCACTTAGTTCCAATGATGTTCTTGTGTGTTGGTCTTGGTATCAGATCCCACACATCATTCCTTTGAAATTGATTAAGCTCATCTTGCATAGCTACAATCCATCCATCATCAGAGAGAGCTTCATCAATTGTCTTTGGTTCTATCATAGATATGAGTCCTAGAAGTGAATCATGTTGATGATAATCAGATCTTGTTCTTCTTGGACTTTCTTTATTACCAATGATGAGGTCTTCTGGATGTGAAGATTTATATTTGAATGTTCTCTTTGGTACTTCATTAGTTTCAGTACTTGTTTGGGTATCATCTTCTGAGACATCATTATGATCTTCAGATGCTTCTAATGAAGATGCTTCTTCAGAGGCTTCTTCCACTTCAGCTTCTGAGATCTCATTTGCTTCTGATGCTTTATCAGGTTCTGAATTGTTGTATTGGTATGGAATACCTGCATAGCTATCATCTTGCTCTGACATTTTACTGTCAGGCTCTTTATCATCAAATCTAACGTGGATAGATTCTTCCACTGTGTTAGTTTCAGAATTATACACTCTGTATGCCTTTGAGCGTTCAGAGTAACCTATAAAGATTCCCTTACAAGTTTTGGCATCAAATTTTCTTTTGTAGACCTTGTTGTTTAGAATGTAACAGGTACATCCAAACTGATGAAAATAAGAGATGTTGGGCTTTCTTCCTTTGAAGAGTTCATATGTTGTTAGATTCAATAGAGGTCTAATATAGATCCTATTTTGAATATAACAAGCTGTGTTTACTGCTTCTGCCCAGAAGTGCTTAGCAAGTTTAGTCTCATGCATCATGGTTCTTGCCATATCTTGTAAAGACCTGTTCTTTCTCTCTACAACACCATTTTGTTGTGGTGTTCTAGGAGCAGAGAACTCATGGACAATGCCATGGTCTTCACAGAAAGTTGCAAATGGTTCGTTTTCAAACTCACCACCATGATCACTTCTTACCTTTAAGATTTTGAGACCTTTCTCACTTTGCACTTGAGTGCAGAAGATGCTGAACACATCATATGCATCATCTTTCACTCTTAGAAACTTTACCCAAGTCCATCTACTGTAATCATCAACAATAACCAATCCATATTTCTTCCCATTGATTGAGGCAGTACTTACTGGGCCAAACAAATCAATGTGAAGTAGTTCTAAAGGTCTTGAAGTAGAGACAATGTTTTTCGGTTTAAAAGAAGTTTTTGAAATTTTGCCAATCTGACAAGGACCACACAGAGCATCTGAATGATATTTAAGATTGGGCAAGCCTTTAACCAAGCTTAGTTTGCTAAGTTTAGAGATTAATCTCCAGTTAGCATGTCCTAAGCGTTGGTGCCAGACCCACTTCTCATCATTCAGAGATAGAAGACAAACTATCTTCTGCTCAGTGAGTTCTGACAAATTGACCTTATAAACATTGCCTTTTCTTAAGCCTTTAAACAATATAGACTTGTCAGAGTCGTTGATTACTGTACATGCCTCTTTATCAAATTTAACAACGAATCCACTATCGCAAAATTGACTAATGCTAAGCAGATTGTGTTTAAGGCCATCAACTAGCCAAACATTATTAATTGAAAGAGAAGAATTACCAACTATACCTGTACCAATGATCTTCCCTTTTTGATTGCCTCCAAACCCCACAGTGCCTCCCTCTTTCAGAGTTAGGGTTTGGAACATATGTCTTTCTCCTGTCATATGTCGTGAGCAGCCACTGTCCAGGTACCAACATTGCTGCTTTGGCCTTCTTGGTGTGCAAACCTGAAACAAATATGATTTCAGATTTTGGTACCCATATCTTTATGGGTCCTTTTGTGTTAGTCTTCACAGGCCTAGGTGGTCTTTGTTTGAAGGACCTATCAGAGCCTCTAGAGTTATCTACCCTGTTTGTAAAAGTTTTAGGTTTAGGATAGCTTTTGGGCTTTGCTCTTGAATGTGTCAGAGCTTCTTTAGATTTAACATTAGCTTGAGGCTTGAAAGTCTTAGGTTCTGAGGTTTTAACCTTCAGAGCCTTTGACTTTGGAGCCTCTGGCTTTGATGTTTTATTAGAAGCTGACTCACTCTGAACTTCTGATTGGCTCTTTACAAAGACAGCCTTAGGTTTAGTTTTATCAACGTTAGAGGGTTTTGAGAATAATGGATTGTCTTTAAAACGTGAGAATCCAAGACCCTCACCTCTATTTCTACTTACATGATAAATCAAAGAGGCTATCTTGCTTCTTTTCATTCCATTGATAAGGAATTCCTGAAGAGCAAATTCATGTTATGGAGGAACCTTATCATCAAGAACATAATGAGTTTCCATAAATTCATTTCTTGATTTTAGAGACTCATTTTGTTCTATTATTTCATTTGCCTTTTCGGTCAGGTTGTTGTAGGCCTTTTTAAGGACCTTACACTCACCTGCCTTTTTGGTTAAAAGTTTTAAGGCATCTTTCAAGGAATCTATTAATTCATAACGAGAAAGTTTAGCAAGTACCTCATCTTCATCTTCTGAATCTGAGTCAGCTTCGTGCTCAGAGTTCTCTTGGTCAGAAGTGGTTGCCATCAAGGCTAGGTTTGCTTCTTCTTCCCCATCAGAATCCGATTCCTGATCCAAATCATCCCAAGTAGCAAGGAACCCCTTCTTAAGCTTACTCTTGTATCTCTCTTTGTTAGAGGTTCTCTTGGAGGTTTTACTTAGGTTCTCTAGGCAGTCAGCAATGAAGTGTCCTGGCTTGTTGCATTTAAAGCATTTGCTTTGCTCTTCCTTCTTGTCCTTAGAGACACCAACTTTCTTGGAAGAACCTCCAAACTTACCAGCATACTTCTTGCTCCTCTTGGCCCATTGAGATACTCTTGCAGCCATCAGAACCATTTCTTTTTCTTCATCAGAGTCCATCTCATGACCTTCTTCAGAAGCTTCTTCATCAGATGCTATAACCTTAGCCTTTAGAGCCTTTGAAGAACTCTTGGAGCTTAGGGCTATCCCTTTTAGCTTCTTAGTTGATTCATCAGTCATGAGCTCCATCTCATGACTCTTTAGAGAACTAACCAAGCTTTCAAGAGACACAGTATCTAAATCTTTAGATTCTTGAAAAGCTGTCACTTTTGGTCTCCACTTTGGCGGCAAGCTTCTGAGAACTTTCCTGACATGATCAGCCTCAGTATAGCTCTTGTCTAAAACTTGAAGTCCAGAAACAAGGATTTGAAACCTAGAGAACATGGTCTTAATGTCCTCTCCGTCCTTCATTTTGAACAATTCATACTGATGTACTAACAAGTTGGCCTTAGCCTCCTTAACTTGTTTATTTCCTTCATATTTGGATTTAAGAGAATCCCAAATAGACTTTGCAGTTCTCTTATCTCCAATTTTCAGGTACTCATCATGAGAGATGGCGTTTGTCATCATTCCTTTTACATTATGATGCTTCTTATATTCTAGCTTTTGAGTGGGTGTGAAAGACTTTCTGTCCTTAGAGCTGACTACTCCTTCTAAGTCCATATTTTCAAAGTTGACTCCATCTTCCACCAAGTCCCACAAATCGCAATCAATACCCATGATGTGACTGTACATCTTGGTTTTCCAGAAAGGATAGCCAGTCTCAGTTCCATTGAAAAAGGGAACTTTATCAGAAGACCTTCTGTCTTTAGCATTTGAGTCATAGTCATAGTTCACGTTGTTGTTGTTGTTGTTGCTGTTGTTTCCTTTCTCAGCAGACATGTTTTTCCCTTCCTGAATCTTTACTGTTTCACTGTTAGGTGAGAGTTAGGCAACAGCCCAGCTCCTGATACCAATTGAAGGTGGAAAAACACAAGAAGGGGGGGTTGAATTGTGTTTTTGGAATTTAAAACTTTTTGGTTCTTAAGAAATTAAATGCAGCGGATTTAAAACAAATTCAAAGAGATGCTGAGAGAAAGAAAGATAGACACAGAGATTTATCCTGGTTCCCTTCAAAACTTGAAGGTACGTCCAGTCCCCTTGTTTCCAACAAGAGCTTTTCACTATAATCTTCACACGATTACAATTTGCTCAAGCACACTTGCAAGAGACTTCTCAAATGCTCAAGTTAGACTTAACAAGAGACTTCACAAACAAACTTAAGATCTAAGAATGAATGTTTAGGGACACTTGATATACTATCAGAGGTGTTTACAAAATACAACGCAGATTGTTCTAAGACTTAGAATGACAGATTGAAAAGATAGTGTCAGAATACTTCTTAGTCTTAAACACAGTAATAGAACAGTAGTCATTTCTTCCATTTGAGTCTTCTATTTATACTTGGAGGAAGATGATGACCGTTGCAGAGAGAGAGAGGTGCCAGCTGGAATTTACTCGTACAATTGTGATAGCTGTAGTTACCTTCTTTGGTAAAGATATCCAATTCCACTACCTTGCTATTTGAATTATCACTCATCCATTTTGAGTAATAATAGTACAATAGTACGATCCTCAATTGCGCTCCACATATGGATAAGGTTAACGTTGTACCAACGAATATTCCTTCCTGTGGACGTGACAGAGCCTTCAAGTAGATTGTTCTTCAATCATTGGTTCTGATTATGTCAGTTCTTGAGTGACGTAAATTCCTTTTGCTTCAGATGCTGTTGTCATTGCTTCTTGAGGTCCTTTTGCTTCTGAGTCCGTCAGAGCCTTGTTTTTGTCCTCAGAGGCACTTTCTTCAACATGCAAAATTTAAGCTTCTGATGAACAGTGATGTGCTTTCAGAGCTTGTTTTGACTGACTTCTCTGTTATTATTCATAGTGCTTCTGAATGAATTTTAACTTATAATTCTGCACACTAGAATAATCATTAGTAATTCCAATTGTAATTTTAATACTTTGTTATCATCAAAACTACTTAAAACCTTAGTGGTTCGTGTCAGACCCACTTTGTTCCAACACATTCATCCTCCAAAGCATGTTATTTATGCTAAGCATTTGTATGCAAAATGGAGTATGCCCGTAATAAAAGAAGTTCTTTATTATTTTGCACAGATTCATTTGAAATGAAAGGTGTGCTATTTTTTTTCCATTGCACAATTGAAAATTGCCTTTAAGCTTTGTTGCTTTTGCGTATTAGAAAATAATTTTGGCTTCAATATTTACTCACTGAATTGGGTGTTGCTTTATTTGAATTGGTGTCTATTGTTCTCCTTGATAATATGAACACGCATTGTTGCTATTGTTCATAACTTTCCCTCCTCTATGTTAAGACCAATAACATAGAATTATACTTATTTTCTTTTAAAAGATAATGAGTTGATGAACCTTGTGGACGTATTTCTTTTTTAAGCATGTGAATATGTTATTTTAAATACGACTTAGATCATGATGATCTAATAAGTGTTATTAAATTTGTTTAAACAAAGTTTAATCACATCTTGTTATTCGAACTATGTACATATGTTCTTTCAAATTTGAGTCCAATATTTTGGTATGAGTTTTTTTTTTGCATTACACCCATTTCTGTTAGAGTAGTGGGAAAACAAAACAATTGGTTCATCAGCAAGTAGCTCCCTTCTCACACCACACCACCATCTCCTCGAACAATAATGTAAAGTGTTTTGGGGTTCTCTTTCCTAATTGTATAAGCTAATTGTGATCCATATTTCTCGCAAGATGAGATTCATAGAATAATAGATAATAATTTGAAAAAATTCCCAGTAAGATGATTTGGAATTAAGCCTATAATTAAATGAGAAAAAATTTGGAATTTGCAGTGTGACTTAGAAGAAACAACATTTTGGAACCACAAAACTAGTACAATGGAGCAAATGATTTTGGGAAGAAGGGCGTTAATTGGTTTATGATTAGTAATTAATTATCGAATTCCACTAAGCTTTGAAGGATTCAAACACTCCCACGACTTTCATGAACCTTCTCTGGGACTTGAGAAAGATTCGAGTATCTGGTATTCAACCATTTTTTCATTCACCTATAACATTTATTCAGAAAAGAAGAATTCAGTAAAGCCTAAATTTGATTGTTTGCCGTTTTCGACAAACTTTTTATTTATTTTTAGGTGTAAATAACATTAACCTTAAAATTAATAGGTTTTTTTTTTTTCAAGAACTTAAAATTAATAATCATACTGCCACTTAACTTAGGTTTCTATTATACTATATATATATGTTTATTTTAATCGAAATTGTAGCTGGGCTGTCCACGGTCTGGACATATTAGCTCTTTGAAGCCCAATTACGTTTAATATATAAATTTCCCATATGTTATTTGCACCTCCTCTTCTGTGAGTGCAAGTCTTGTTAATGTTCAATATAAAAAGAAAGAATAGTCAATATTGTGTGAAGAACACGCAGATTATAGGAGAGTGGGGTAGTAAAAAAAGGTAATGAATAAATACGAGGTACAACTTAGGAATGGTATTGGTCACTTGGTGAACCAAAGAGGCAAAGGTGGCCCTCTTCCCGTACTCTTGGATTGGACTTTTCTGGAAACTTTTTCCTTTTACTACCATTATTCTCATTTCCTTTTCTTATTCCAAAATTACCCAAAACTCTAATGGACCCTCTTTTTCATCTCATCTTTTCATACACATAATAATAATTCACCTAGATCACACGCAAAATGAAAATATCTACTCTACTGGTTTGATTTAGTAGTAAAAACATAAGTTTTGAATTCGAAATATCTCTTGGTATTCTAAAAAAAAAAATATTTCCTCCAATTTTAAATATAAATAAATAATCTCTTGATACTTCTTTTGATTTCAAATACATCAATTATTTAAATTGATAATTATGAATCGAATCGAATCGAACTGTTTTAATTTGATTTATTTTGATCTCTTGGTTTTTGTTTTCCAGAGTTGGTACAAGAACAACTCTTATAAGTTATTTATTATAGGCAATAAATATCCCTATTTTAGAGATTTTGGTATTCGTAAGTCAGCCGGCTACTAGTCAAGGTCTTCGTTTTTCAATAGATTTGTCATTACAGCTAATATCATAAGAAAGATAAGAACTCATTGTTGAATCCTTCGTGCGGGCTCTGGTTCCCCGTAGCCACCGTGGACCCTCTCTCGGTTGGTTAGGGCCTTCCACCTACCTTCTAGTTGACTCCAATACTTTTATTTAAGGCCTGGAATTGTGGACACAGGGCTAGGGCGAGAAGGTTGGCACAAACAAAAGAGCAGGACCGGTACAATTAAATGACTCGGTCTATACCTTACTTACAGGAAATAGCTTCAAGTGCACTAGCGGTGCTGCTTCTGTCTTTTCTCAGTTAGGCAAAGCAGGGGAAGAGAGTTGGATTGCACCGAAAGCTATGCGCTCCCAAGGGCGGGCATTGCTTGGGCTCTTCCTTGGGAAAGAAAGCTACCACATCACATCCTCTGCAGTCTCGCATCTGGATGAGTCTTGCGTCTGTCTTCTCTTCGTAAACTACCTGTCCTCTCAAAAGCAAGTAAGCCAACTACCTTCTTTAAGGTAAGGAGTGAATCACATAAGCTAGAAAGAATCTTCCTAATGCTCCCATGTCCGAATCCGTACTTTTCTCTCTCTAGCTGCTGCAGTAGCAGGCCAAATAAACATGTATGATTGGCCAAATAAATACATCTTGCTTATGTGTTTTAATTGATAATTATGGTTCGATTAGGTCTTTTGAATTTTTTGCCCACCCCTACATCATCCTCTTATCCTAAATATTTGAACCAGGATTACCTGCAGTAGCTTAGCAGTTTTCAACAGTTTCACACTATTATCAATCACAACCATTAAATTTAAATCTGACGATCTAGATTAAAACTTGGTTATATAATCTTATTCGTTGATTCATATGGTCAATTCACGGCTGTAATTGCGTCACGCAGTTACAGCAGGAGCATGACTAAATTTTGTATAAGAAACAAAAGAATTAATAAATATTCTTATTTATATTTACAAAAATACCCTCATCAACAAGCATAATTACTTTCCTTTTTTGACCCTCATGTCATGAGGCATCCCACATGGTAAAACGTAGTCACAATCCTAAAAAGATAAAAATGCTTAGAGGCGTGAGTGACTTTGTGAGATTAATCATAGAATGATTGACGATTAGAATTAAGAAAGCTAATTTTATTACTTACTTATGTGATTAATCTTTTGGAATTCGTTGCACTGTCTATTTCCATTACTAGGTAATTAGAGAGAGAGAAAAGAAAAGACACAAAACACATAAGCAAGATGCTTTTCGATTTGGTTAACGTGGGAAAGTTGTCTAAGAAAGAGATGGTTCTTTCTTTTGTTTCCAAAATTTATATTTTCCTTAGTTATATATTTTTATCTCTCTGACCCTCTTATTAATAAATAGAAACAAAAACAGAATTCATTAAAAACAAACAATTTAATTGAGTGAATGGATGAAAATATTAATAAAAAATGATATTTGATGAGAAAAAGAATGAAAATTATGATGAGTCATTGAAATAGAAAACAACCGACAAATTTAAAATAATTAATAAGTTCCTCTAAAATGAATCATGAAACTGATCTGACCTCTTAAAAAGATTAATTTTTAATGAGATTTTACTTATTTGCAGTTGAACTTTGTATTATCATAACTATTCTGTTGTAATTTTATCTGCGAACCAGATGGTTAATGAATAAAATAATGGGTAAAACTACAACTAAAACATATTTTTTGTCCTCGTAAAATTGACGAATTTAGATTTTAATCTCCGTAAAAAAAATCCTTATGTTTTATCTCTTTAATTTCAGATTACTTAGGTTTTAATGTAACCATATCATATAAATTACTTATGTTTCCGTCCTTGTGATTTGTGTAATTACTTATGTTTTTGTTTCTGTAATTTGTACGAATTTTGATTATCATCTCTATAATTTGTTCAAAATTTGATTTTCGTCCTTATAATTTATGTGATATTGCCACATTAAGATTTACTCCCTCCGGTCCTATATATAAGAAAAAGTTGACTTTTTAGATTCATTGTAGTACTGATGTATCTAGACAATAATATAGTCTAAATACATCAATTCTAAAATGAATCTAAAAAGTGAAATGTTTCTTATATATAGGACCGGAGGGAGTAAGGATTAAAATCTAAACAACGCAACTGCGATCGGAAGGGGCTGAAACCACTTGATGTTAGAATTAACTGGTGGTGAAAACAAAAACAAAGATAAAACACGAGAATTTTTTGAGAGACTAAAACTCAAATTAGTCAGTTTTATAAAAACGAAAAAACATATTTTACCCATAAAAAAATAAAAAAGAAAATAGAGAAATAAAACAAGTGGTTGGAGAGAGAGAGTGAATGGTGTTAAGGTGAAGTTGAGATGCTTTCGGCTAACATTGCTGAAACTGGCCTCGTCTATGCTGTATTGGGCAGCTGAAGAAAACAAAGATCTTTATTACATCTTTTACTACATTTTTGCAACACCTACCTCTTTTTTTTAATCTCTTCATTTCATTACTCCTAGGTTTCATTTTTTTCTCAATTCCCTTCAACACACTCAACCTCTTTCACTTCACAACTACTTTTTCAAAACCCAAAATTCTCAAACTAAATATTTATTACTTTTTTTTTTTTTTATCATCATCAAAGCAACAAAACAAACAAAGTTTTGGTGTTTTTTTTTATGAATGACTTGAGATCACAAATTTGGGTTCTTATTGTTAGTAAAAATGTGGGATCTTAATGGTTCACCGTTTAAGAGAAAAGAAGAAGAAGAATCTGAAAGATGTTCTAAGACATCAATAGATGATGGAGATGATGAAAAAGGAAAAAGGGTTGGTGGATCTGTTTCAAATTCAAGTTCTTCTGCTATAGTAATCGAAGAAGATTCAGAAGAAGATCAACAACAACAACAACAAGAACAAGAACCTAAAAACAGAACCATGATGATGATGATGATGAAAAAAAGAAACAACAGTAAAATATTTGGTTTCTCTGTTACTCATGATGAACATGAAGAACAAGAACAAGAACAAGAAGAAGAAGAAGATTCTTTAGACAGTGAAAATTTTCCTGTTACAAGAAATTTCTTTCCTATGGATCAAGATTCTTCTGATAATAACATGGTTGTTGAAAATGGAGGAACAACTTGTTCTTCTTCTACTTTTCCTCGTGCTCATTGGGTTGGTGTTAAATTTTGTCAATCAGAAACACTTGGAAGTGGAAAATCAGTTGAAGTTTCATCTTCTTCTTCACAACCTATGAAAAAAAGTAGAAGAGGACCAAGGTCAAGAAGTTCACAATATAGAGGTGTTACTTTTTACAGAAGAACAGGTCGATGGGAATCTCATATTTGGTAATTATTAATTAGTAATTAATAATCACTTTTTGATGTTAACATTTGATTCAACAAAAATTATTAAAAAAATTGATTCTATTTTTTTGTTCTGTTTTTTGTTTTTGATAATTGCAGGGATTGTGGAAAACAAGTGTATCTTGGTAAGTATTATAAAGATAATTTATTAATAATAACAATTTATATGTGACAGTTATTTATTTAAGTGGTTAAAACATTTTTGCTTCTTTTGTGGTTGAATATAGGATATGATTTAGTAGAGACAAGACAAGAGTGATTTTTTTTGGTGACTGAATATATTGTTTTGTCTGTATAAATTTGTATAGGTGGATTTGACACAGCACATGCAGCTGCTCGGTGAGTCAAATAATAATATATTTTATTTTATACTATCCTGAAGTATAAATCAAATACTACGAAATTTAATTTTGATAAAAAAAAAATGTGAATCATGTGTAGTGCATATGATAGAGCAGCTATTAAGTTTAGAGGAGTTGAGGCTGACATAAATTTTAACATAGAAGATTATGAAGAAGACTTGAAGCAGGTGAAGATGATTATGAAATATTATTGATCTTATATTATAATTTTTTTATTTTATTTTTCTATGATGAAATTGAATTGAATTTTGTTTGAATGCATGTTAATAGATGAGTAATTTGACAAAGGAAGAGTTTGTACACGTACTTAGGAGACAAAGCACTGGATTTCCAAGAGGAAGCTCTAAATATAGAGGTGTTACATTACATAAATGTGGAAGATGGGAAGCTAGAATGGGACAATTCTTAGGAAAAAAGTATATATGTCATATTTTTTAGTTTATAATTTTTTTTATTAATTTTTTCTCACTATATATGATTATTAATTAATTAATGATGATGATTCATTCATTCATTCACTAGGTATGTTTATCTGGGTTTGTTTGACACTGAGGTTGAAGCTGCAAGGTACTACTTTTTTGCTGCTTACGTTGTCAATTTTTGTATAACATGTAGATTAATTTTTAGGGTTTATAAAATGAAGGGTAAAATATATTTTTAATTCCTGTAAAATAAAATCACTTGTTTTTATTCCTATAAAAAAATTTCTTTTGTTTTAAGTTCCTAATGAGCAAAATTTTGACATTTTAATGCCAATATTATGACATTTTTATGTTCAAAATGACTTATATTATATCTATATATCATGTTAAACTTATGTAAATCCATATTATGTTAAAAAATGTTACTGACATCGAATGTGACACTGTATATGTTTATGTTTATTTCTACCTGTATTTTAGTACTTTTTATTTTCTAGGCCTTACATATTTTTTAGAAATGCACAAAAAATATTTGACAATAATTTTTTGATGTCTGAACATAATTTCGTGAATGTGATTTATCATTTGATTTTTTAACTATAGGGCTTATGATAAAGCAGCAATAAAATGCAATGGAAAAGAGGCCGTCACAAATTTTGATCCTAGCATCTATGATAGTGAGCTTAATTCTGGTATTTATGCATGTAATTATGGATTCATATATTAGAATTATAATATTATATGATTAATTTGTTTTTATTATTCACATTAACGTTTATAATTATATATGCAGCAGAACCATCAAGTAACGCTAGTGATCACAATTTGGATTTAAGTTTGGGAAACTCAAGTTCAAAATCCATCAATAATAATGCTCAAACATATGGGAATCATCACACTTCAAATGTTGCAAATCATGCATCTGATCAATCTAATTGGCAAAATGGTGGAAACATAAACAAGCCTAAGGTTTATAAATATATAAAATTGTAAATTATTTTTTATTTAATGAGATTTTTTACTTATCTTATATTTAAACATTTATTTTTCTACTTGCTTGTTGATTTTTCATGCAGCTTGTGAATATTCTACCTAAACCATATAATAGACCAAACAACATGGAAGCATATGGAAGAGATTTGCATGGAGAGAATGAAGCTTTAAGGATGCTAAGTCAAACTCATCTTCATTCTTCATCTTCTAATGAAATGCATAGATATGGTCCCTTTAGAGATCACTCACAAATGCTTCATAGTTTCCCACATACTCACCCACCAAATTTTCATGTGGGTACCCCCTTAATTTATTTGACCTATTGCATTATTTTCAATTCTTCATATTAGCATGATTTTAAATTGCGTTTACAGTTACAATTATGTTTTTGCACTTCTTGATGTGGTTAAAAAATTTAGACAATTACGGTCGCAATTTTAATTGCAGTGTAGTTGCAGAGACTTTAAAATCTTTTATATTGCAGTCAGAGTCGTAGTTACATAAAGTAATTTAAAACTATGCTTATTAGTATATTCGAAGTTCATTTTCGGTATTTTTGTTGGTTAATGTAGTTTCCCAGCAGCAGTTATGGAGGCCGAGTTGGAAGCGATCTTTCACTATCAACAAGCAATCAACAACAACAATGGCAATCAGGGCCACATTATTTAGCAACTGCTGCTGCAGCATCATCAGGATTCCCACCTCAAATTAGACCCTCTTCTTCTTCTCAAGCTTGGCTGCACAAAAATGGCTTCCACACTCTCATGAGACCCTCTTGATTAAGTCTCTTCACCCTATATCGCCAATTTACATTCAAATAATATTTCCTATCTTTGTAGCACTGACATTTCTAATCGAACACGTGTCTAGTATTTGACACGTGTGTCAATATCCAACACAACACTGACATATATGATTACATTCAATTATGTCGATGTGTTCGTGTTTATGTCCGTGCTTTTTAGTTTGCTAGTACCTCCCTAATATCTTCCTCTATTCTCTATATTTTGTTAATTTTCTTAGCAATATTAAAAAATTGAATGCAGTGTAAGAAGAGATAGCAAAAGGAAGGGGAAAAAAATTGAATCCAAATTGGAAACTTATTGGTCTAAGTTTGGATGAGTCAAACAAACAAACTGAGGAAATCTATAACTAGATATTCTTGTTTCTGACTATATTTTTCTGTGTAGTTATATATATAACTCTGATTTCTTGCTTTTCTGTGTTATTGGTATTTATTTATGACACCCCTATTCATTTTCTTAATTTGGAAATTTATTGCCATCACACACACAACATGATTGTCCATTTATTCCTTATTTTCTTTAGATTGAGATTGGTCTTGAAAACTTTGGCTATAGTAAAAGAAAAGATGCTACATAGCTTCCTTCCTTACAAGGGTTATTCATTTTTTGGTTGGACAAAAAAACCTTCACACAAATCTAGCTAAAGTTAGTGCATGCTTGATAGCAAAATAAATGTCAAAATTAAAATAAACTAGTACCTTTTTTTAAAATTACACTCGTGCTTTTTCTGGTGTTATTACAAGTAAAATTAATTGTTTAAATATAAAAAATAACTACTATATTTGATCTATAATATAAATAAAATATATTATATTTTTAACGTATCTAGAAAATCATTCTTTTCTATCACATAGGTTTGTTGAAATTACAATGCTTCACTAAATTTCTACAAAGTCAACATGATACTAAATACGATATATATTTTGTACTTTCTGTAAAATTGGTTGACTCGTCGTATTTTAATAAACTTACCGAAACACATTTAAAATAAAATAATAATAAGGCTAAAATATTATTTTTGTCTCTATATGTTCGTAAATTTTTAATTTTAGTCTCTGTATGTTTTTTTTATTACAAATAAATTCTTAAATGTGCAAAAAACATACAAAAATTAAAACAAAAAATTCACGAATACATATAAATGAAAATAATATTTAAATAATATTTAAACCTATTAATAGTTAAAGAAAACTAGAAAAGGAGTAATTATTTATGGAGGATGAAATTGCTACTACTACTTTTTTAAGGGGTGGAGGCAGGGGAAAATCAGAGATACAAAAAGGGTTTAATTTGTGATGGTGTTGGAAATATATGATGAGATGGTGATGAGTAGTCTCAATCAATGGTGTCCTTTGAATCAGTTCTCTAGACCAAAAGCAGTCAGACAAAGCCATTATGATGAGAGGGACCTATCATTCTTCGTCTAAAGCTTCAAAGGACACTGATAAATAAATTGAGTGAGAGAAACAAAAAAGAACTCATCTAGAGGGTATAATTGTCATAACAATTTTAACAAGTCTTTCACATAGACACATACCATGTACTCAGAATTATAGGTTACTCATTCGTCCAAATTTTTAGTCCTTTTAATTTTTTAATTTTATCTTAAATCTTTGGTTTTTTTTTTAGAAATCAATATTAATATATAATTAGATTTTGTTTGGTAAAAAATTGAGCATATTTAATAAGATAGCTTATAGCGGATGAGCTTATAGCAGATAGCTTATAAGTTAGCTTTTAGTTTATAGCGAATAAGCTAACTGATTGAATTTGTAATGTTTGGTAAAATTACCGGTTGTACTATTTTATAAGTATGAAATGACATAAAAAAGATATGTTTAACTAACATTTTATTTTTTTCAAGTAAGATGATATGGGTAAAATTGGAAGAAAAGATAATAAGCTATAAGCTCATAAACTACTTGAAATAGCATTTGAAAAATAAACTATAAACTAGTAAAATAAACTATAAGCTCGTTTTTAAAAATGGTTAACAAACAGAGCTTTTAACTTATAAACTAAAAATTATAAACTATAAAAGGATTAAAGTTTTGGGACGAAGAAAATACAATTTTGGAACGGAGGAAGTACAATCTTAGAGTGTGTCAATTACTATTGTTATGCTAACTAATGCCTCTAAAACATGAGGTATTCTTCTATGAGCACATCCACAAATCAATTTTATTTAGGCGTACACACACAAATCTAACAAAATAAAAGAAAAACAAAATAGTCACATATCAATATCATTTTAATTTTTTTTTTTAATTTTTTTTATTCTTTATGTGAATGTGTCTAACAATGGAGAAAGTCTTGGTTGGGCACAACCCCAACACATCACATTTAAGCACACACTCATAAATAAATAAAATTAAAAGAAAAATAAAATAATTACATCAATCAACATGACTTTAATTATTTTTTCTTTAATTTTTTACATATATTGTGAGTGTGCCTAAGAGGAAATCATTTGAGTTTGTGCCCATATTAGAATATGTTGTGGTTGCGCTTAGGTTAGACTTTCTCCTGAAACATTAGTTAAAATGACACTAGTTAAAAAATTTAAAAGAGAAAATTTTATTTTGACAATATTTTTTTGCACTTTTAAGAGATTAACTACATATATTGTAAGATATTTTTATTAGTTTTCTTAATTAGTGTCGCAGAAACACTATTTAGTATTTTTTTAATTATAAAAAACAATTATTTATTTCTTAATTAATAATATAATAATATCAGCTGGGATTTAATTGGTTTTGTTCATGTATGTTTTGATTTGGTTCAATGATTTTAGACCCTGTGGGTTTGGGAAGCAAAAGCTTCTGACCCGTAAATGAATCATTCCTAATCTATGAAGCCCCGATACGCGACACGATACGGATACGATACAATACCGATACGCTGATACGTGAAAATTTTAAAAAATTTATATCCGATACTGGTGCGATATGCTATTTAAAAATTAATTTTAAAATTAAATATATAAATGCACAATATATAAACATAACTAAAATCAATAATATTAATAATGATAATTTTTTTTGAAAGACAAAAAATTATTATTATTATTATTATTATAAACGTCACTAGTTCATTGTACAAAGAGTACACACAAGCCTATTAGCCTGCATAAGAGTAAAACAGTTTGAGGCTCAACATACAAGGGTTCCCCAGTCCTAACTAAAGACATATAATAGCTCAAAAAACATATAATAGTCAAGACATCAATCCTCTTCAACAAGTCCATCTTGTAGCAATATCAGACAATTATATAGGTCCTGCAACTAACCAATTAAAAACATAAAGCATCCATTCTTATATTAGAATTTTGGGACAAGTCCAAATACTTAACAACCTGTTATATAGTAGGATCATAGTGACTTCAGAACAGCGACAAAGAAAAAAAATACTAATTATAATAAATTAAAATCATTAATATTAAGTTAAGTATTTGTGTTTCATTAATATTGTCCTAAAAATTAATGATCACCGGTACATTTTAAGTTATACATCTTAAGTTAAATATTATACAAAAAGAGCATCATTAGTACTATCCAAAAAAAAGACATAATTAGTTACCCGTGTAACAACATAATAGTTTGACACTCACTAGGAAACACGGATTGTATTGGATATTATTTTTTATTTAAAAATAAATATTTAACTGATACTTTTCCGATACGAGTATCGGGAAGTATCAGACGCATATCGGATATTATTTTTTTAATTTAAAAATAAAGATTTAACCGATACTTTTCCGATACGAGTATCGGGACGTATCAGAAGAGTATCGATATCGGGTGCGTATCGAATACGATACTTCACCAATTTTAGAGTATGGCATGATAGTTCCTAATGTTTGATTTGGTGATAAATTATTTATTTATAGTATCTAGTTGTTGGTTGCAAGTATAATACTACTTGTACTAAGCATTAAAATAATCATCCAACGGTCCAACCTGCATTTGTTTTTTTTAAGATATTGTCATGAATCTGCAAATAATAGTAATTTAAAAACAAAAACAATTAAAAGCATGTATGATTTCATCATCACCAGCGTCATCCTAGATATTTCAAGAAAAAGTGCGGCTAATTCAGTAATAAATAAATAAATTTGACAGTACAAGTTCGTTGGACTTAGTTATTATAGTTATAGAGAAAGTCTTACGTAAGCACAATGATTTAGGTACAAAAATTAGATACACTCACATTAATTAAAAAAATTAAGAGAAAAATAAAATTATCACATCAATCTATAGTACTTTAATTTATTTTTCTTTAATTTTTTTTACTTATTATGAGTATGTCTAACACCTTTTATTTATAGTTGTGCCTATAAAAGTATTTTCCTATAGTTATACTACCAAAATGAAAAAAACAAAATCAAATAAGAAGAAAAGATACGGATTCCTAACTATGTTAATAATGTTAACAAAGCATTGGTAAAAAAACAAAGCATTAATTGGTAAATAAAAAAACACTACTATGTTGAAAAAGCCATGAACATATTAAGTAATTGGAGGCAAGTGTTAAATGTTCATTATATCTATACTAATATTAATATATAAAGGAGATACAAATTTTTAGGATGACTTTTTCAATATTCCTATTTTACCCTTAAAAAAACTATAAAAAAAAAACTAAGCACAACTTCCACATAAAAATAGGTTTTCAGTTTTTGTATAGTAAAAAAAAATATATTTTTTTCTTCTTAATAAGTAGCCACAACAAAAAAGGAGGTTAAGACGTTAAGTAGTTATCAATTAACTAAGTCCAATAAAAAAGGAGATTAAGTAGTTATTTATATTTGCACAATAGAGAATATCGATCACAAAAAAAAATATCGATCAAACAAACGGGCGGCTAGTATATTAATAAATATAGAATAATTATATACGAATAAAAGATAAACACTCAACAAGCTGTCCTGTTAACCTTTTTTAAATAACAAAATCAATTCTCTTAAAAATAGCATTTGTAGCTTTAGAGGATACAACATTGATATTCATAACATTAATTAATAGTAATTTGAAAGAATCAAGTTGAATTATTAAGTGGAACAATTATTTTCTTTTATTTCTTTTGTTGAGCCGGTCATTATTTTTAGTAGATAAATAAACAAAATGATAATAATCGTAGAAAATTCATATACATAAATTATACGTTGTGTTAAAATAAAAATTATACGTTAGTAAAAAATTGAGTTAGGTGTTAAAACTTACTCGCATAATTAATATTTTTCTTTTAGATCGAAAGAGGGAGGCTAATTAAGCCACTTATAAGAGAAATCAAACAGAAAATAATGATCTAAAAATAATATCAACTAACAACAAAGACCTTAAATTAATTAGTTAGACATACTTGGTAGATCTTCAATTAGAGGTTCGAAATTGCACTTATATTAGTAAGTAAATTTGCACAGAATTTTTGGTACTTAGGTGTTGGAGATAAACTCTCACAAAGAATGAACAACAAAGAACTTAGAACACTAAGAAAGAAAACGAGAACTATGAATAAAACTTGAAGAGAATGAATAAAGGAAAATGTAAAATCTTATTCTTCCACAAAGGGCCTTAGTAGTTATATATACAAGAGGGGGTTGCGTAAAGTGCAACTGCCTTAACTACCTAGGACAAAACAAAAGAACAACTAACTAACTAACTACGCTAGCTAACTACTAAAACAGAGCAGAAGCTAAGCAGCTTCAGAAGCTGTTCCATCAGAACCTATGACCTTCAGAAGCTATGAAGGTCAGAATCTGGTTAAGAGTCTCGTGGCCATCAGAAGCTGTTTGTATAAGAGTCTGAGTCAGAATCTTGTGAGCATCAGAAGCTGCAGAGCTTGAATTACAAAAAATCAACACTCCTCCTTAATTCAAGCTGTCAAAGCTCACAACTCCCATTTCTCTTCTGAGCTTGAGAAATTGGTCTCTTTTCACAGCCTTAGTTAGAATATCAGCTTGTTGATTGTCAGTAGAGCAATACTCAAGTTTCAACTTTCCTTTAGTGACTTGGTCTCTGAGGAAGTGAAATCTTGTCTCAATGTGTTTGCTCTTCCCATGGCTAACAGGGTTCTTAGCCAGGTTGATTGCTGACTTGTTGTCGATCTTCAGCACCACTGTAGTGTCAGCAATAATGTTCATCTCACTGAGAAGTGATTGCAGCCAATTTGCCTGACATGCAGCTAGGGATCCTGCTACATACTCTGCCTCACAGCTGGAGAGTGCTATGACTGACTGCTTCTTAGAGCACCAAGACACTGGTGCATTTTGAAATTTGAACAAATAACCACTGGTACTCCTCCTGTCTACCTTGTCACCACACCAATCTGCATCTGAAAACCCACTCAACTCAAGTTTTCCATTGTCCTTAGAGTATGGAAATACAACACCATAGTGGATTGTGCCATTGATGTATCTAAGTATCCTCTTAGCTGCCAATAGGTGACACTTCAGTGGTTTACTCATAAACCTGCTTACATAGCCAACTGCATAACTGATATCAGGTCTAGTTTGACACAAATACCTCAGTGAACCTATCAATTGCCTGAACATGGTAGAGTCCACTGCATCACTGCTTGTATCTTCTTCGATCTTGGCTCTTGTATCTGCAGGTGTGACTGATGAATTGCAATCAAGCATCTCAAACTTTCTCAGAATCTCAGTGGCATATTTAGCTTGATGCAATATCATCCCTTTTGGAGTTTCTAAGAGCTCCATTCCCAGAAAGTAAGTTAACTTTCCTAGGTCAGTCATTTCAAACTCACACTTCATCTGTGATTTGAAATTCTCTATCTCTATAGATGAGCTACCTGTTACTAACAGATCATCAACATACAAACATATGATTAACATGTGTTTGTCATCACTGCACTTCACATACACACCATACTCTACACTGCACTTTCTGAAACCTTGCATAACAAAGAATTGATCAATTCTTTTGTTCCAAGCTCTTGGAGCTTGCTTCAGACCATACAGAGCCTTATTCAGCTTCAGAACTTTGTCTTCCTTGCCCTTCAATTCAAACCCTGGAGGCTGCTTCACATACACATCTTCCTCTAAGGGTCCATTTAGAAATGCTGACTTCACATCTAAATGAAATAAGGGCCATTTTCTACTACAAGCCAATGCAATCACTAGCCTTATAGTTTCATGTCTTGCCACTGGAGAGAATACCTCATCATAGTCCAAACCTTGCTTCTGAAGGAATCCTTTGGCCACAAGTCTTGCCTTGTATTTTATCACCTTGCCTTCAGGATTTTGCTTGACTTTGTACACCCATTTCACACCAATTGCCTTTTTATCAGAGGGCAATTCACACAAGTCCCATGTCTTGTTCTTCTCTATAGACTTCAACTCATCAATCATTGCCTCCATCCAAACTTTACTCTTCAGTGCAGCTTTGGTATCTAAAGGTTCAGTATCTGCAAGCATTGCATAATGCACAATTTCTCCTTCATTGTCTACTGCATTGTCTGATACAATCTCACAGTCAACTAACCTTCTTGGCAATTGAATGTTTCTCTGAGGTCTTGGTGGTACATTAGTATCCTCATCATCACTTGAAGTATGCATGTCTTCATCACTTACATTACCTTGATGCTGATTCACAAAAGTGGGAGTGTCATTAGCAGTGCTTGCTTCACCACCTAAGTCCACTGCACAAGTTTTCTTAGATGAGAGCTTCTGACCCCAATCCCAACTTTCATTTTCCAGTACCTTCACATCTCTGCTGATCTCTACTTTGTCACTTGTAGGATTATACAGTCTATAGGCACCAGTTCTATGATATCCAACAAATATCATAGGAACACTCTTGTCTTCCAGCTTCTTTCTCTTAGCATCAGGTACATGTTTGTAGCACAAGCTGCCAAACACCTTTAAGTGACTTACACTTGGCTTACTCTTGGACCACACCTCTTCAGGTACCTTATCCTTCAGCTTCTTAGTAGGACTTCTATTCAGAATGTAAACAGCTGTAGCAACAGCTTCACCCCAGAACCTCTTGGGCAGATTCTTCTGCTTCACCATGCTTCCAGCCATATCTAGAATACTTCTATTCCTCCTTTCTGCAAGACCATTGTGCTGAGGAGTATATGGTGCAGTAACTTCATGAATTATGCCTTGTTCCTTGCAATAATTCTCAAACTCTGTAGAGGTATACTCACCTCCACCATCTGTTCTCAGAACCTTCAATGACTTGTCACTTTGCTTCTCAACCAGTGTTTTGAACTTCTTAAACACCTCAAAAGCATCACTCTTAGCTTTTATATGGTATAACCATATCATTCTAGAGTACTCATCAACAAACGTCATGAAGTATTTGTTTCCACCAGTTGATAACACATCAAATGGTCCACAAATGTCAGAATGCACAACATTTAACACATCACTAGATCTCATAGGAAGATGACTTTTAAATGATGATCTATGATGTTTTCCTAACAGGCAAATAGTGCATGTATCAACTGGAGTTATGACACTAGGCAATCCTAACACCATGCACTTTGAATTAAGCATTGACAAGCTCTTAAAATTCAAATGCCCATACCTCTTGTGCCATAGATCACTATCTTTCTCTTCAGCAGTTGCAGACAAGCATGTAGCTTCAATAGCTTTGATTTGAGTCTTGTAGATCCTGTTCTTGCTTTGGGCTGTTTTGAAAATCAGTCTCTTCTTGGAATCAAAAAGTTGCAGAGTCTCATCCTCAATTACTATCTTGAAACCCTTTGAGATTAATTGCCCTATGCTCATCAAGTTACACTTCATACCAGGGACATAGAGAACCTTTTCAATCACAGCTTTCTTCCCATTCGATCTTTGGATCACCACATTACCCATACCTTCTGCCTTAATGGAATCACTGTTGGCCAATCTGATCTTTGTGTTGAGACATTCATCAAAGTCAGTCAAGATGCTTCTATTGCCAGTCATATGGTTAGAACACCCTGAATCAAAGTACCAAACCATGGAATCTGCTGCTTCATCAACAATTGTCACCATGAAACTGGTTTCATCATCAGAACCTGAGCTATCATGTGCTACCTTGGCCTCTTCTTCATTGTCTTGACCTTTCTTTTTCTTTGGATTTTTGCATTCATTGGCATAATGCCCATATTTGTCACAGTTGTAGCACTGAATCTTGCTCTTGTCCTTCTTCTTTGACTTATCTTTCTGTTTCCCTCCTCCTCCACTAGAGGATTCAGGCACTGTCTCAGCATTCTCCTTGCTTTTCTTGGAGTCTTTCTTGTTCTGCCATTTCTTCTTCTCACTTTGATACTTCTTGAATTTTGAGAAAAGAGCTTGCTCATCTTCTTTGCCATGGCTCCTCTCACCATGCTTCAACTCATGAGCTTCAAGAGTGCTTTGCAGATCCTCTATCTTGATCTCACTCAAATCTTTAGTCTCTTCTATAGTCACCACTATATGCTCAAATTTAGAAGTCAAAGTTCTTAGTACCTTTTCCACCGTTTCTTGCTCATCAAGATTACCTCCACAATTCTTCATCTGATTGGTGAGAGTCACCAATCTTGTGAAGTAATCAGCAACGGATTCATCATTCTTCATCTGCAACAGTTCATACTGTCTCTTCAAGGCCTGAAGCTTTACTTTCTTCACTTTTGCATCACCACCATAACTCTTTTGCAAGATATCCCATGCATCTTTGGAGGTCTCAGCATCTGCAATCTTCTCAAACACCTTTGAATCAACACATTGATGAATGAGAAACAGGGCCTTGTTATCTTTCTTCTTTGCTTCTCTGAATGTTGTTCTTTGTTCTTCATTTGCATTTTCTGGTAGAGGAGTGATTGCTGCATTCACTTGTTCATACACTTCTTGAACATTGAATATCACCTTCATCTGCTTCACCCATCTATCCCAATTCTTTCCATCGAAAACTGGCAAATTCGCATGGAAATTGTTGTTCCCAGCCATGGTTGATTCACTTTCAACCTGATTCTTCTTTCAAGAACGAATCAAGATCCCTTTGGATCGTACGAGCTCTAGATACCACTTTGTTGGAGATAAACTCTCACAAAGAATGAACAACAAAGAACTTAGAACACTAAGAAAGAAAACGAGAACTATGAATAAAACTTGAAGAGAATGAATAAAGGAAAATGTAAAATCTTATTCTTCCACAAAGGGCCTTAGTAGTTATATATACAAGAGGGGGTTGCGTAAAGTGCAACTGCCTTAACTACCTAGGACAAAACAAAAGAACAACTAACTAACTAACTACGCTAGCTAACTACTAAAGCAGAGCAGAAGCTAAGCAGCTTCAGAAGCTGTTCCATCAGAACCTGTGACCTTCAGAAGCTATGAAGGTCAGAATCTGGTTAAGAGTCTCGTGGCCATCAGAAGCTGTTTGTATAAGAGTCTGAGTCAGAATCTTGTGAGCATCAGAAGCTGCAGAGCTTGAATTACAAAAAATCAACATTAGGTACCCACTACCATAAAGTATGAGCACGGGTACTAAGATTGTTATCTACGCGGATATAAAGATGGGTACACACGTATTTTTTTAAAGTGTGGGTATGAGGAATACTATAGTACCTTCCATACCCTATCCTATCCATTGTCATCCCTACTATTGATTAAAGAGTTTAAAGGATATAAACAAATAAAGTAAAGAAATTTTACACACTCAACCAATCAAAAGAGTGTAAGCTAATTAATTTATTAATTAATACTATCATCAAAAGTGTATCATAAGAGACACTTTAACAAGAGGAACAATAATGGTCCCAAAATTTGATATACCATGGACCTTGATTCTACGTAAAGAAAGGAAGAGAACAATAAATTGAGTACAAAGTGAGACACTGCAATTCGATCAGTGTTGTTCAGTATGTTAAAAATGTTAAAAATGCTTCCCTCACCTTAAATTTCTTTTTCCTTTAATTAATTTGCATCGTATATATGAGACACTGCAAGTGCAACGTCAGAGACACTCATTTCTCTTTATTCTAAGTTTATCACTCCCTCATCCCTTTTTCCAATAGTTTTAGCGTTGGAAATATATAGAAATAAAGTTAGAAAATAGAAACATAGCATGCATGGTGCATTAATGCAAAGAGAGTAAGACATACGATACAACTTTGTCCATGAAGTTGAAGTAATAAAAATAAACTTTGTCCATGAAGTTAAATTTTTTATTTTCTTTTTGCCAATGGATGTTAATTGTCTTAATAATATTTGTTGTCAAGATTAGAATTTTGTTAATAGTTAGTAGTTGGTAAATACCTCTATAAATGGAATACTCTCTATACATCACCTAGACATGCTTCATATTAAAAAATTAAAATAGGTTATCCAAAAGAGTAAAGTCATTTAGCAATGAGTTTGTTGGAGACCACTTTTTTAAGTTTTAACCCATCAAGATGGTTGTTTCCATATATGGAATTTTTTGAACGGATGGAAAATTATAGTAGTGGGGTACAGTGTAGTTCAATTTTATTAGTATTAATTAAATAAAGGCTTAATTAGTACTCAAGTCCCTTAAAGATATTTTTAATTTCAATTTGGTCCCTTAAAGAAAAAATGTTTCGGTTTGGTCCCTTATTTATATGACTGTTAGTCACTATAGTCCTTTCCATCCAATTTTTTCTAAAAATCGCTAACTATTGACAGGTGACAGTGTGATTGTGTAAGATGAACCAATATGCATAGTGGTACACCGTAGACCTTAATAATATTTTAAATTTTAACCATTCGATTTTTTTATAAAAATAAAACCGTTAGATCCTATTGATCTATTATATCTAATAGTGAACTACCAACATATGATTTTTTTTCTTTTGTTCATCTTCTTCCCCATTCTACTTCATCTCTACAGATCTTCAATCAACATTCAAACAACCCAGGAAAAAAAAAATCTCCAAAACAAAACAAAAACAAAAATCAAAGAGTATAGTCTTTGTCACAAAAGGGGGTTAGATCTTTAATTGAATTTGCATCTTTCAGTAACCCAGATCTTGCATCTTTGAATCACTGCCAAAATCGACTGAAAATCATAGGTTGAGTTTTGGTTTCTTAGATTTGCTTTCTAAAATAGTTGGTTTTGTTGTTGTGGTTGTTGTTCACCATCCTCACACCATTCACCATTGTCACTCACCAAATCATTTTGTTGTGCTTGTTTCGTTCATCTTGTTGTTTTTTCCTGCTGCTGTTTGTGTTGATGAATTTTTTGATCTGCGTTGTTCTTGCTGCTGTTTGCGTTGTTCTAGCTACTATTATTCATAAAACTCCAAATTTGTTCGATTCTTGCTTGTTGTTGTTAATAAAACTCCCGAATTAGTTTGCTAGGTTTTGATTTTCTGAGTATTGTTATGAAGAACAAGAAGAACAAGATGAAAGAATGAAGAAAGAAGATTAAGAAAGAGAAACAAAAATTAAGTAGTGGTGGTGTAGGTTAGACATACAAAATCTAATGGTTTCATTTTTTAAATAAAAGATCTAATGGTTAAGATTAAAAAATGGGCTGAGGTATATGGTGGACCGCCTACAATCCTGGTCTACTTAATATATTTGAGGTTAATAAATTGACGGAAGGGACCAATGTGAGAAACGGTCATATCTTTAAGGGACCAAAGTGAAACTTTTATTCATTAAGGGATCAATGTGAAACCAAAAATTTCTTTAAGGGACCAAAAGACTAATTAAGCCTTAAATAAACTATTCTAAACATGGTGGATGTATAGTTCAATTAGTTTGAACTTTAATCAAAGGATACTTAAAACACATTGGAGAACACACATTTAATCCCGAATGAAAGAAAAAAAAAATCATCTGACATACTTATAATTAATTTGCCATTTTAAAAAATAAATATATTATTTTAAAATTATAGTTCCTTTTGATTTTGTATAATTTTTGGTCAGGTCAATAAACATAAAGTGGAGAATTCGGGGTTCAAATTTCAATCAATGTTTGATTTAACGAAAATAGTAACATAATTTATTAAAAAGTTAGAGAGATGAGAGAGAAATGGAGAGAGAAGGGGAGAGAAGGAGGTAGCTAGGGGGCCGGAGAAACCAAATTTACCAAAACAATTCAAAAAACCAAACCCGGAACAGAATGGATACAGAAACAGAGAAGATAGAACAACTACTTACTACATAACTAATTTCCCAGAAGAGGTGACGGTGGTTGATTTGTGGAACTCATTGGATAATATTGGAGAATAGGGGAGGTGTACATTCCCAAGAAGACCGATAAATTTTGCAAACATTTTGGTTTTGCTAGATTTGCAGAAGTGGAGAATGTTCAAGCTCTATTGAATAAGATTGAAGACACTTGGTTTGGCACTTACAAATTAAAGAGCTAACATATCTAAATTCAAAAGAGGGGAGGGAGAGACTGGGAGTGAGAAGCTGCGGAGAAGGAAAACAAAAGAGAATACAGCAGTGTCAATAGAGGGATTGCAAAAGGGTAAATCCTTTAAGTCAACCCTTGGTGGGTTTAAGGATACTGATGGACCGAAGCATGAACTCAAACATACTTCACACAATGCTTCAAACAAGGACAGAAACTACATGGAAGGAATATTGAAAGTAGGGGTGGTTCCGGCAAACATGGAGAAATTGAAACATAGTTATGTGGGTACCTTGTGGGATGTGAAGACGACTGAGAGCATTCAAATAATGATTAATATGGAAGGATTCCAACACATTAAAGCTACTCTATTGGGGATTGACAAAATTCTACTCTCTAGTAACAAAGAAGGAGGTGTGGAACAAGCTGTTAATGCAGATAAAAAATGGTGGAAACAATTATTTTCAAAAATCATACCATGGAGCACAATCCAAAAACCTAGAGGCAGACACATATGGGTTCGAATTTTTGGTGCACCTCTTCATGCTTGTGGGTGGGAATGTTTTTACCTAATTGTTTGGTGTTTTGGCCGACTGCTCCTGCTAGACGGACAAACGGAACAACATGATCAATTAGATGTTGCAAGGGCACAAATTGCCGTCACGTCATGGGAATTTGTAGATGAGATCCAGGAGATAAAAGTGAATGATGAACTTTTTGTGGTGAGGATTGTGGAGGAACGATTCGGAGAGATAGACTTGGGGGTGAAGAGAACAGCAGATTCACAACTTTTTAACGATGGCTCGACGGAGGAAAACTACAGACCGGTGACTGAAGAGGTTGACGGGACCCTCGACGTCAATGGGGAGCGAGATCGTTTGGAGGAGGACGATGAGTTACGAGGGAGGCCGAACTGTATTTCCGATGAGATCCAATCACTTGGGTATTGGCTAGAAGTTCTTCCTCCCTCTCCTACACTAGTGAATATGGCCGAAAACATTAATAAAGTGTGGGGGAATTGGGCGCCAACAAAAGTGGTAGTTTTTTCGTGGCAAGCACTACTTGACCGTTTACCAACTAGGGAAAATTTGACTTGGCGTAGAATTGTCTTTGAAGGGGCTGAAACTTGTAGTGTTTTCTGTGGGGATGCTATCGAAATAGAAAATCATTTACATGTATCTTGCCAAATGTCGTGGGTGGTTTGAACTAAGGTGTATCGATGGTTTGGCCTCACAACGGTATTACCGGATTCCACTGGTGTCTTATTTCGGTGTTTTCTTGTGCCTATTCGTCACAGAAAGAATGCTTCAAAAGGGATGTTTTTAGTTTGGCACGCGGTTATTTGGGTACTATGGAAGGGGTGAAATGAAAGGATTTTTAGGGGGATAGTCATCGGACCGGAAGAGATATTTGATCGGATACAAGTTGTCTCTTGGAAATGGCTAATGGCTAAAAAGGTTTCCTCACCATGTTTATTTTATGAATGGTGTATCAAACCTTTTGATTGTATAGTTCGATAGCTTACGGGCGGGGAATATAGATTTAGTGCGAATATTGGAATGCTTTTGTTCTAATTGATTTTTGGTTTTGGTTGGAGTACTATCTGTACTTCTCCTACGGGTGTGGGTAGAGTATCTATTGTACTTTTTTCCTCTTATTAATATAAATATACATTTTGCCGTTTAAAAAAAATGATGTTTGATTTAACAGTTTTGACATTTCTGTCAGTTGAGCTATGATTTATAGACAAATAAACATTTTTTTAATGTATATATTATTTTTACTAAATTTTTTAATATATATATAAATTTAAGATAATTATTATATATGTATCAAAGGTAAACAAATTAACAATAAGTTGTATTTTTAATTAATCTTTTGATTGGCAAAATCAAAACTTTTAAAAGTGACATTTGTAGATCAGAGCAAATTAAATCTTGTATGGTCATAAGTATTTGGTCACCATATATAGTCACACAGATATTTGATAAAAAGTAAAAAGAAAAATAATTAAATGATATGTATTTTTTAAATAATTACATGATATATATTTTTATTTGAGTGTGATCAAATAATATATTGCTAAATACTTGTGACTATTTATGTATTTTTCCCTATGACCATTGATCTGATTGGCTAATGTTTCTACAATTGCAAAATAAATTGTATTTACTAGAAATAAAATATATAGTTGATTATAAATATTAGTTTTTATTGACTATACAATATTAGTTACTAAAATAATAATAATAATAATAATAATAATAATAATAATAATAATAAATGTTGTGGTGATAGAAAATTGATAAATAGTGATTGGGATTGGGGACTAGGACTTGAATGTTATGTTACTGGTCCTATATCCTATCATATCATATCATTCATTCATTCACATTATGCTCAAAACTGTAAGATCACTTTCATCATTCACTCACCAAACTACCCCTTTGGTTGGTTTCCCTTTCTGGGATGGGATGAATGTTGGTGTAAGCCCTAGAGGCCAATGACTTTAGTACTTGTATCGAATAAATTATTAATAAATTGTTTCTTTATTAATAATAAAAGGCATTTTTCTTTATTATGTTTGTATGTCCAAAATAATGAAGTCCCTAGAATAGAAAGTCTGTTTAATATTAAGTGTGACTTAATCATGAGATTACATTAAACATAAAGACGCTATTCTTAAAGTATCCGTAGTCAAGTTTTATCATGAATTGGGATAATGATAAAACATAGAGACTATTATGAAGATAGACTGATGATCGCATCTCATGGATCATAGGATAAGGAGTTATCAAGTCTTGACATAGGTATAAGAAATGTTAGGAGTAATATTTATACCAGATTGACCCGCTGTGAGAGTACTACATGCAAAGTTATGCAAAGTGTCATAAGTTACTCTCATGGTGATAATGGTGTAAGCCGCCCTTAGACCTGAAACCACTATGTACCCTAGATGTGGAGTCAAGTGCTTTGTTACTGATCTAACGTTGTCCGTAACAGGATGACCATAAAGGCAGTTAATGGGTACTTCACAAAGCATGCTGAGGGACAGTAGTGTCCTAGATGGAATTTGCCAATCCTGCATAACAGGATAAATGTCATGGGCCCAATATTGAACTGGACAAAGATGACACCAAGTATGCTTTGTGTTCAATATAGACATAAGGGGCAAAGGGGTAATTATACACGCATATATTATCACTAAGGTTATGTTATGATCACATGTTAATTTCTCATAACTTGGGTAGCAATGATGTGTTGCTAGATACCGCTCATTGTTTATTATATTAAATAGTGGATTTAATATAATTGCCAACGTTATGGAAACCTACAAGGGTCACACACATAAGAACAGGCTAGTGTGAAATTGGAACACCGTAAGGTACGGTGCAGCTCAGAGAATTAAGGAAGTATGATAAGGGTATCATGGTAATTAAATAAGCGTATCATAATTTGTTATGAAAAGAAAGCACTCATGTGTACATGACACATGGGGGGTGCATTTCTTAAAAGATTTATTTGATTAAAAGGGTTTAGTATAATTGTGGCCCAATGACAAATAGTTTGTCTTGGTGCACAAGACACTTGGTTCTATAAATAGAACCTTTGTGATTGAGAAAAATACACTTAAGTGATTTCTTAAGAAACAGAAAACCCTAATCCTTATTTCTTCCCTCCACTCACAAAAGGCCTTCATCCTCTTGAGCTAGCACTCTCTTGAAGGTTCCTGTTCGTGTGGACTAGATAGAGGCGTTGTTCTTCGTCATCAACGCTCGTGATCAATCCGGTTCGTGATCAAAGAATTGACCGGCCACCGTTCGTGAAAAGAAAAGAAAAGGATTTTCTACAAGAGGTAAAAATCCTAAACACAAACTCATGCCCATTCGTAAGGATCTCTAAAGGAAAATTTTAAATTCCGCTGCTTTATTATTACCATTTTCCTTCAGTGGTATTTTGTTTATTAATAAAGTATGTTAATATTAAGTTTACGCTTTCCAAGCTTTAGAACTCATCAAGACTAGTATCGAGCTATGTAGGTTCGCCCACCGCGAAGTGCATACTCTATATTGGTAAGGTGCGATGGGATAATTGTAATATCCAACTTCTAAAGTAAGGGTCAAACTTAACTTAACAAATATAATGAGATTATATGAGTTTAAGAAGCAATGATTGGGAATAATTCATGAGATGAATTCGAATAAGGAGTTATTCACCCAATTGATATATTCAAGAGTTGTATGAGATACAATTGGAAGGAGTTCCTACCTAAATAAACTGAGTCTTGTGTAATCCGCCCACCGCGGACTTAAGACAAAGTGAAATATGGATCTTGACCCACTAGAAAATCTTCCAACGGGATTTTCCGAATCAAATGATGAGGGTCATTTGGTTTGAGTAAAATAGTGGGAGCATATTTAATTAAAGTCCTAATTAAATAAAATGATACTTATATTTTCACTTCTTTATGTAGATAACCATGTCATCAAACACATCAAACAACATTTTGCGATCAATCCTTGACAAAGAAAAGTTGAATGGTTCAAATTTTCTTGATTGGCACCGAAATCTGAGGATTGTTTGTCCTCAAGCATGATAATAAGCTGTATGCATTAGAGGAACCTGTTCCTGAAAATGAGCCAGCTAATAATGCTCCAAGGGCTGAAAAGGATGCTTACAAGAAGCATGTTGATGATGCTAATGAGGTTGCATGCCTCATGTTGGCTACCATGAATTATGAGCTTCAGAAGCAACATGAAAACATGAATGCTTTTGAAATGATCGAACACTTGAAAACTCTATATGCGGAGCAAGCCCGTCATGAGAGGTTCGAAGTTTCAAAATCCCTTTTTCAATGCAAGTTAAGTGAGGGATCTCCGGTAGGTCCTCATGTGCTCAAGATGATTGGGTATGTGGGAAACCTTGAAAGGCTAGGATTCCCTCTTGAGAAAGAACTTGCAACTGATCTCATTCTGCAATCGTTGCCGGATAGTTTCAATCAGTTTATCCTAAACTTCAATATGAATGATTTGGATAAGACTCTTCCTGAATTGCTAAGCATGTTAAGAACTGCCGAGCAAAATCTGAAGTCTAAAGGGAAATCCATTCTAATGGTTAGTAATGGAAATAAGCATCACAAGAAGCCCAAAAAGCAAGGTGGTAAATGGAAAGGCAAGGGAGTTGCCAAACCAAAAGAAACTCCCCCTGCTTTAAAGCCTAGTGGGAGTATAGCAAAAGAGGGCGATTGTTTCTATTGCGGTAAGACCGGACATTGGAAGAGGAATTGCCCAAAGTACCTGGAAGATAAGAAGAAAGGAGTAGCTCCTACAACTTCAGGTATTTTTGTTATAGAAATAAATTTATCTACTTCTACATCATGGGTATTAGATACTGGATGTGGTTCTCACATTTGTACTAATGTGCAGGAACTAAAGGAGAGTAGAGGATTGGCGAAAGGTGAAGTGGACCTATGAGTTGGGAATGGAGCAAGAGTTGCTGCTTTAGCCGTAGGGACTTATAATTTATCTTTACCTAGTGGTTTAATAATTCAGTTAAAGAACTGCTATTATGTACCTGCCATTAGCAGGAATATTATTTCCGTTTCTTGTTTGGACAAGTTTGGGTTTTCATTTATGATAAAGAACAATTGTTGCTCTATTTATTTAAATGATATATTCTATGCTAATGCTCAAATGTATAATGGACTATATGTCCTTGATCTTGAAACGCCAGTCTATAACATTAATACTAAAAGGATGAAACCAAATGAGTTGAATCCAAGTTACCTTTGGCACTGTCGTTTAGGCCATATAAATGAGAGACGCATCTCCAAACTCCATAAAGATGGACTTTTGGACTCTTTTGATTATGAATCATATGATACATGTAGATCTTGTTTAATTGGAAAGATGACAAAAGCCCCATTCAAAGGAAAAGGTGAAAGGGCTAATGATCTTTTGGCACTCATACATACTGATGTATGTGGACCATTGAACATACCTGCCAGAGGGGGTTTTACATACTTCATAACATTTACTGATGACTTCAGTAGATATGGATATGTGTATCTAATGAAACACAAATCCGAATCCTTTGAAAAGTTCAAGGAATTCAAAAATGAAGTACAAAACCAATTAGGTAAGAATATTAAAACTCTTCGATCAGATCGAGGTGGTGAATATTTAAGCCTAGAATTTAATGACCATCTTAAAGAATGTGGTATAGTATCACAACTGACTCCTCCCGGAACACCACAATGGAATGGTGTATCTGAGAGAAGAAATCGAACCTTGTTAGACATGGTGCGATCCATGATGAGTCATGCGGATCTTCCAAACTCCTTTTGGGGACATGCCCTATTGACAGCAGCTTATACACTTAACCACGTTCCATCCAAAAAGGTTGAAAAGACACCATATGAGATATGGAGTGGAAAGAAACCACATCTGTCTTTCATGAAGGTTTGGGGTTGTGAAGTCTATGTAAAGCGACTAATAACAACTAAACTTGAACCCAAATCTGACAAATGCCTATTTGTAGGATATCCTAAAGAAACAAGAGGATACTACTTTTATAATCCTTCCGAGGGCAAAGTGTTTGTCGCTCGAACTGGTGTCTTCCTAGAAAAGGAATTTATTTCCAAAGGAATCAGTGGGAGGAGTGTGGAACTTGAAGAAATTCAAGAACCACCAATTGTTGGGCAAACAATGGAGGAACATGAGCGGGAACCACAAGATGTTGTGGAAGAACAACCTGCTCAAGTAGAACAAGTCCAGCGTAGGTCAAACAGGATACGTCACGAACCTGAGAGATATGGATATCTCATAACTGAACAAGGTGACATATTACTCATGGATCAAGATGAGCCTGTAACCTACCAAGAGGCCATAACTGGTCCTGAATCTGAGAAGTGGCTAGAAGCCATGAAATCTGAAATGGATTCCATGTACACAAACCAAGTTTGGAACTTGGTAGAGCCTCCTGTAGGAATTCGTCCTATAGGATGCAAGTGGGTCCTCAAAAAGAAGACTGACATGGATGGTAAAGTACATACCTACAAAGCAAGACTGGTTGCTAAAGGATATAAACAAATTCATGGTGTTGACTATGATGAAACCTTTTCACCAGTTGCAATGCTTAAATCTGTTCGGATTTTACTTGCTATCGCAGCATATCATGATTATGAAATATGGCAAATGGATGTCAAAACTGCTTTCCTTAATGGAAATCTCCTTGAGGATGTGTACATGACACAACCCGAAGGATTTGACATACCAAATGAAGCTCATAAGATATGCAAGCTACAGCGATCAATCTATGGATTGAAGCAAGCTTCAAGAAGCTGGAATCTTCGTTTTGATGAAACCGTAACAAAATATGGATTCATTAAAAATGAAGATGAACCTTGTGTCTACAAGAAGGTTAGTGGGAGCAAGATCGTTTTCCTAGTGTTATATGTAGATGACATATTACTAATAGGAAACGATGTCCCTACCTTACAACAAGTGAAGACTTGGTTAGGGAATTGCTTTTCTATGAAGGACCTTGGCGAAGCAGCCTATATATTGGGAATAAGAATCTATAGAGATAGATCACAAAGACTGCTTGGACTAAGTCAGAGTACATATATAGATAAAGTGCTAAGGCGCTTTAATATGCATAATTCCAAGAAAGGATTCATACCAATGCAACATGGAATATGTCTTTCGAAGACACAATGCCCTTCATCTAAAGAAGAAAGGGAACGCATGAATGAGATACCGTATGCATCAGCAATCGGATCAATTATGTATGCCATGTTGTGTACTCGTCCAGATGTCTCGTATGCTTTGAGTGCAACGAGCAGGTACCAATCTGATCCCGGTGAGAGTCACTGGATAGCCGTCAAGAATATCCTTAAGTACTTGAGAAGAACTAAGGAAACATTCTTGGTATATGGAGGTGAGGAAGAACTTGCGGTTGTAGGGTACACCGATGCTGGCTTCCAAACTGACAAGGATGATTTTAGATCGCAATCTGGTTTCGTGTTTTGCTTAAATGGTGGCGCTGTAAGCTGGAAGAGTTCAAAGCAAGAGACAGTAGCTGATTCTACAACTGAGGCTGAGTATATTGCTGCCTCAAGTGCTGCAAAGGAAGCTGTTTGGATCAACAAGTTCATATCTGAACTTGAAGTGGTCCCTAGCATTGTTGATCCCATTAGTCTGTATTGTGACAACAATGGTGCAATTGCACAAGCTAAGGAACCTAGATCTCACCAACGATCCAAACACATACTCAGGCGATTCCATCTTATTCGAGAGATAATAGATAGAGGAGATGTGAAAATATGCAAAGTACCTACACTTGACAACATAGCTGATCCACTAACAAAGCCTCTTGCGCAGTTGAAGCATGATGGGCACACTAGGTCTATGGGTATTAAAGTAATGCCAGATTGGCTCTAGTGCTAGTGGGAGATTGTTGGTGTAAGCCCTAGAGGCCAATGACTTTAGTACTTGTATCGAATAAATTATTAATAAATTGTTTCTTTATTAATAATAAAAGGCATTTTTCTTTATTATGTTTGTATGTCCAAAATAATGAAGTCCCTAGAATAGAAAGTCTCTTTAATATTAAGTGTGACTTAATCATGAGATTACATTAAACATAAAGACGCTATTCTTAAAGTATCTGTAGTCAAGTTTTATCATGAATTGGGATAATGATAAAACATAGAGACTATTATGAAGATAGACTGATGATCGCATCTCATGGATCATAGGATAATGAGTTATCAAGTCTTGACATAGGTATAAGAAATGTTAGGAGTAATATTTATACCAGATTGACCCGCTATGAGAGTACTACATGCAAAGTTATGCAAAGTGTCATAAGTTACTCTCATGGTGATAATGGTGTAAGCCGCCCTTAGACCTGAAACCACTATGTACCCTAGATGTGGAGTCAAGTGCTTTGTTACTGATCTAACGTTGTCCGTAACAGGATGACCATAAAGGCAGTTAATGGGTACTTCACAAAGCATGCTGAGGGACAGTAGTGTCCTAGATGGAATTTGCCAATCCTGCATAACAGGATAAATGTCATGGGCCCAATATTGAACTGGACAAAGATGACACCAAGTATGCTTTGTGTTCAATATAGACATAAGGGGTAAAGGGGTAATTATACACGCATATATTATCACTAAGGTTATGTTATGATCACATGTTAATTTCTCATAACTTGGGTAGCAATGATGTGTTGCTAGATACCGCTCATTGTTTATTATATTAAATAGTGGATTTAATATAATTGCCAACGTTATGGAAACCTACAAGGGTCACACACATAAGAACAGGCTAGTGTGAAATTGGAACACCGTAAGGTACGGTGCAGCTCAGAGAATTAAGGAAGTATGATAAGGGTATCATGGTAATTAAATAAGCGTATCATAATTTGTTATGAAAAGAAAGCACTCATGTGTACATGACACATGGGGGGTGCGTTTCTTAAAAGATTTATTTGATTAAAAGGGTTTAGTATAATTGTGGCCCAATGACAAATAGTTTGTCTTGGTGCACAAGACACTTGGTTCTATAAATAGAACCTTTGTGATTGAGAAAAATACACTTAAGTGATTTCTTAAGAAACAGAAAACCCTAATCCTTATTTCTTCCCTCCACTCACAAAAGGCCTTCATCCTCTTGAGCTAGCACTCTCTTGAAGGTTCCTGTTCGTGTGGACTAGATAGAGGCGTTGTTCTTCGTCATCAACGCTCGTGATCAATCCGGTTCGTGATCAAAGAATTGACCGGCCACCGTTCGTGAAAAGAAAAGAAAAGGATTTTCTACAAGAGGTAAAAATCCTAAACACAAACTCATGCCCATTCGTAAGGATCTCTAAAGAAAAATTTTAAATTCCGCTGCTTTATTATTACCATTTTCCTTCAATGAATTCCTACACCCACCTCAACTCCCTCTCTCTAACCTTCCATACATATTCCTTTTTTGGTATACTTGGATTTTTTGTTTTATTCATTTCTTTTTGCTTCTGTTGTTGTATAATTTATAATAATTTATGTGCACCCCTCTTTTAGAATTTCGTAAAAGAAAAAATAATACTACAGAATTTATATATATTTTTTGTTTTGTTAATAGGTCTATTGATCACACAAACTCAAATAAATGCTGACACAAAGATAGGGGAAATTTTGTGACCCTAATTTGAACCCGACATTTTATGTATGATGTTCTTACAGGTAAATCATTAGACTGTAACAATAGGACAATAAAATTTAATTAATACATATTATACTATAGTTAAAGATTTTTAATCTCATAAACAAATTACAATCTTATTTTAATTAATCAGATATTAGATTTAAAGTAAATACTTTTAATGATATAATTATTTATTATGGTTGAAATCGCAAATTGTTTTTTCACAAACATTGTATAAAAAAAAACTTTTTTTAAAAACTATTCACGTTTGTAAACACAAGATACAATGAGTGAGTCATTCTATGGAGCAACACAAGAGAACCTCCAAGAATACTCTAAAGAGACTGACGTAAAATACAATGTTTTGATTTATAATGGATCTATCTTTTTTGCTTTTAAGTGTCTCCTTTTATAGTCCAACATTCTTTGATGTAATGGGACTTCCTTTTGGATTGAGTGGTTCAGGCCCAATAAACTACAACATTGAAGCAGCTCGTCCGTACATAACACCTGGAGTTAACGCACATGTTGCTCACGTCACCTGGAGTATTATCGGGTGTAATCTGAAGAAACATGATTTGGTGCATAGACTTTTTCTGGTGCAATCCAAGGAGTATTATCTAATGTTGCATGATTTTTTTTCTTCTATAAAAATAGGTTAACTCCGCACAAACATAAGACATAGCTATGTTTGGTATCATGATTGATATGTCAGAATCACAGTGACTCACGGTGATTTTTGGTAAAAATGTTATATCCTTCCAACTCATACAATATTGATAGGTTAGTTCGTATAAAATTTAATGTCTCGGCTTATCAAGTAATGTAACACCCCAAAATTTAGAAACAGTTATTTATTTAGAATATAGTTTATTTATGTAACATGCCAATTTAATTAATAGAAGAATATTAATTAAAAGAGGATTATTAGAGACAAATTGATTTAAGTGAGAGCCTTGCAAACTAGTAAATATTGAATGAGAAAGTTGTTTGACATTTCTTTTATGAGAGGTGCAAGTGGGATCCACCCTTTAAATATAGACCATTAGTAAATCAAAGCCTTTCATTTTTCTCCTCATTCTTACTGAAGGTATCAGTAAAGCAAAATAGAAATCACCTCCCTCTTACTCCCTCTCTTTCACGCAAACACCATTACTTTCTCATAAATAGACCTTTTGATTCTTAAAGGATGGAACATGCAAAACCAGTTCTGGAATTCTTATGAGATGCAGAATCAAATAAGCACCATTCTTCCTTGTTCCTCTTCTCTTGAAGAAAAAACCCCTTTTACTTACACAAATCCTTCACTTACAAAATTGGTGCCAAGAACACATGCAAAGTGTTGGAATTTCTCAAAATTCTGGAGTCTTTAAGCTTTGGGTGAAGTGTTTAAACCTCAGCCACTGCAGGGTTTAGATACTCAAAGGATTGAAGAAAATTTCTGTTCACAACCTAGAGGTAAGAAACTCACCATTCATGAACTCTTGAGTTTTCCCCTTTTAATCCAATCTCTTAAATCCTAACTTAAACTTGAAATTCGTGATTGCATGTGTATTCAACTCCAAAAATACGAAACTTGTGGCACTGGGAGTGTCATGGGTACTTTGGAATAGTGGAATTCGAGCCAAAACCACAGAATCACGTTTGTCTGTCCTGCTATACTCGCTTAGCGAGTAGAGCTCGCCGTGGCGAGCTAGTCAGCACTGCTGCATGTGTTTTCGCTTCTGTAACCAATTTCCAAACCTCGGTAAGCTAATTCCTAAACATCTTTGTTAACCTTTCAGCCTTAATACAGATTATTTCATCTTCCTCAAATCTTAATAGGTTCCTATAACACTCATGAGTATTTATTTCTTTCCCCTTCTCATGAGCACAAGTGAGTTTTCAAGTGAATCTTGGACGAGATGGTTTGATGCAGAAGCAGAGCTAGGATAGGTGTTAAAGCTTCTGAGTTAAACTCACGACAGATGGGTTCTTTAGGATAGTGTAGTTAGTCCCCCAAAAATTATGATTTGTTGCATGTTAATATAGGACTAGGAATAAATGTTGTGTGAGGAGGATCAAATCCCAAATCCACCTCCATTATGTTTTATATTATGTAAATTATGTTGCTGCACTGGTTAAATGAGGATTGTAGGTGTTTCTTTGAAAACTATAATTTCTGACAAAACAGGGTAATTTCTGCATGAACTCGCCGTAGCGAGTAGTCAGCGAGTATTCATGGCGAGCTGGGTTTTGGGCTGATGATACTCGCCGTAGCGAGCTTCTGCTCGCCACAGCGAGTTGATTTAGGTCAGGACCTATAATTTCGCCATAGCGAGCTTGTACAGAACTGACCCACATTCTCTATTTTCTAAATAAAGAATTCCACACTCGTTTTATATCCTCATTAGAATCAGATAGCTTGCAGCAATATAATTAATATAATGTCGGACAGAATGTTAATCACAGATAATCATTAGGGTATAACTTAGAAATTATTTAGGCATGTATGCTCCCCGGGTTTGGGAAATATTGGTAGTAAGAACTAAATTAGTTTCAGTCAATTATGAGCGATCTTGTGATATCGCGTTATGGACTCCCAATGGGATAATCCATTAGGATAAGTTATTATGAGCTGCATGCCGTGACCGAATCGGTTGACGGATATGGCAGGCCTCTGAGACATGCTCACCTCAGAGTGTCCTTGTGTATAAAAAGAATAAGAGTTAATTTCTGTGTTACACCTATATATATGTTATTATGTTATGATTACATTAGTATTGAAACGACTGATTTTAGGTGCCCGGTGTAGACACCATTAGGAGGGTAGTAGGACTCACTGAGGCTTAGTAGTCTCACTCCACTCCAAACAATTTTTTTTAGGTAAACAGGATGTTCAGAGCAAGGACCAGGTAGGAGGCTGACAGTTGGAGCTGAGCTTGGATTGTCCGCCTTGAAGATTTTAATTCTTCGTCTTGCTATTTGTTTACTATCTTGTTTACTCAAAATACTAGCACTTACCGCTGTATTTATTTGTTATTCCTTTTGTATTTGAAGCAATTTGTACCTTGCTAATTTATTCAGTAAATTTTAATTGTACTCAGATCCATATTATGTATGTCTTGACTAAATATTCTAGATATTTTAGTTGGGGCGTTATAATTGGTATCAGAGCAGGTCGATTCAGTATCGGACCTTGCCATGAGTCATTCCAACTCTTCCTAAGTAATACAGACCCTTTGGATCTGGACTGTTTACGCTGAAACCATCGCGTGCAGAGCCTGATCAACTCAGTATTGTGTATGGTAGGCAGGGTATTATGGTTTAGAACTGAAGTGAACTCTGGGATTCCAGCGGTAAATCCGTAGAGAAGCTGCAATCGCGGAGCAGTCGTTGAAGGAAACTCTTATAAGAGAATAATTGAACAGTGGCAGATGGTGCTACAGGAGTAAGTTGTGTACGCAAACAAGGAATGCAAGTGTATCCATATACTGAATGGTGTAGTACACAACAGTATTCAACTGACAAAGTATGTCAGGTAAACTCTCCGAACCTATAAGTAACCTTATCCTAGCGAGAGCCTAATTTCAGCCAAGTCTGTGAGCCAATCAACACCCTAGAACAGTAGGCAGTAAATCAAAACTCACTCTAATTTCAAGTTATTATATGACTGGGAGTTAGAGTGTTGTGCAAGGCAGAAAATTGGTCGAACCACAGAATTATTCTTTTGCACTCTGTCTAACTCGCTTAGCGAGCAAGCACACGCTGCAACGAGCTTAGCAGGCTGCTGCTACTGCTTATTGCAACATGGTTCTCTGTTCAGTCATTCTTAACCATGGTGAACAGTCTCAAGCCCTCCTTGTGCGTCCTATCATTCTACCTTTCGAATTCGGAATAAACAATCCCCAGCTACCTTGTGAGTATAAGAGTTGTTGAGGAACTTGTTAGACTACGAGGCTAACCACTTAGAGGGGGGTGAATAAGTGGTTCCGTTAACCAATTGAGTTTTTAAAAAATTGTTCGGTTAAACGTGCGTGCGGAAGCGACTCCGGGATCGGTAGTCTCTTTGCACCGTTTTGACTTATTGAAAAAGTAACTAAGCCGATAAAACGTATTGAGGAAAAGTCGATCGGAATAAGATATTCAAAAACTAATTCAATTAACAACAACGTTTCCAAGCAAGTTATTCGATTCTTTCAAAAACAATTCACAACACAGGATAATAACAATTGAATCCTTGTGAACACTTACGAACACACAAATTCAATTGTTTACGAATATAATGAAAGCAATAAAGAATGAAAGTAATGCAATCAACACACGAGGATTTGATTAGGGAGTTCCCCGGATTTCGCGTCGTCCACGCGTATGTCCGAGTACGTCTCCCCCCAAATAACCAAACGGGTTATTTGAGATATGTATAGAATGAAAAACAACTTGAACACAAGTGCACAAATTACAAAGCAATCAATAACCCTATTGACTCGAAATGTAAAACTATGCAAACCCTCAATCGACGAACGAATCTTCACCCTCTGATTCCAACGATCCTACCCGTGCAACTCCTTGCAACGATCGTCCAGCTGAGTCCTTCGATTCTTCTCAATTGATCCTCCAAGAAATCGAACAATCTTGGATCCCTAGTGAGCAATCCAACCTCCTTGCACAAATCAACCCGATCGCGAATCTGCTTCACCACGAATCGCACCGAACGTTATCGACCAAGCGTACAACTCCTAAATGATTGATCCCATACTCAATCTTCAATTGTTGCAACTTGATGGAAGATGATGATCTTGTGAAGGATAACACTTTGATCCCAATTTTTCACCCAAATTGTATCCAAAGTGTTTTACCCAAAGCACTTCTTGCTCTCTCAATGATTCTCACTAGATTTCTCAGTTGTGTTCAGTTACTGTGATTGTTTCATTACTTCCAAAGGAACCCACACATTGCTATTTAAAGAGAAAATAGAATGAGCAAATTTAGGCATAATTTTCAGTAGATGTATCGATACAAATGATTGTTTGTATCGATACAAAGCCCTTGACCAACGTTCAATTTTGAAAATCTTGACCTTTGTATCGATACAAACACGGGATGTATCGATACAAACATCAGAATCTTGAAATCTTGACTGATATGTATCTAAGCATGCAAGCATGCTTCGAATCATATGAAGCTTGCTGGTTTTTCAGAACATATACACATGTATCGATACATGCAAGCATGTTTCGAATCATATGGAACATTCTGTTTTTGTATAGAAGCTTTTGTATCGATACAGAGCCTGTGTGTATCGATACAAAGTGCTCAAAATGTACCAGAACAAGTTTCAGGACATTTGTATCCATACAGAAATGTATGTATCGATACAAAACACCAAAAAGTCAGTTTTTCAAGGTTTTGAAAATAGTTCTTTGTTGTCAAGTCATTTGTAAAGTTTGCCAAAATATGTTCAACCTATTTTCATGTGTTTTGACAATTATTAAAACATGAGGATGAACTGGTGCACTTACATTCTCCCCCTTTTTGATAATTGTCAAAACTATGCATAAGCTAAACTAAGCCTATACCTATTATGCAAATAAAAATAGCAATGATATACAGACGCAAAAACAACACCAAGGCTTAATCACAAAAGCTTGCTCCCCCTGAGTTGATGCCATAATGCGTTTGATGATCCTTTAGCTTGTGCATCCAAATCTCTCCCCCTTTGACAATATCAAAAAGAAGAAGAGAGCACATTAGCAGTAACAAGTCCAAGCAAATTTTCCATCTATTAAACATATCGTGCACTTACATTTGTCGAAATGCACTTTATGATATAGTATCCTAATCAAAATAATTACATATAACGATATGCCAAAATATATCAATGACGAATACCAAATATCATGATAACACATGGAATGTAGAACGACAAACCATAAACCAACTCATGATTATTTAAAACACATCGACATTTTTGTAATAAAACATACCAAAATATGGGACGAAAAAATAAACAAAACCATGCAATTAAATGCATAAACATACAATCATGATGGTATATGCGTATATATGTGAACCAAAGCAATACCAAAGCAAATCTTAACATGAGAACACATGTTAAACCATAGATGCATGATAAAAGAAATCACATAACATAGTTAAAGTACCACAAACAATCATATGCGAAAAATATATATATATCTATGTATGTATGCAAAAATTACACATAGATGCTAAACATAACATATACATTCTAATATGAACTTAATAAGATAGTTGTAATGATTTTTGTCAAATCCCCATTTGAGACGTATAAAGCTCAAAAACTTATTAATATTTTTGAGTAAGAATTCTTGGAAATGGAGGATTAGACAAATATCAAAACTTATATCATATTAAGATAGAAAATGCATGTATATGATCACAAACACAAATGCTAAACAAAATATGTATAAAGCAAAGTTAAAGAGTAGAATCTTCCCTTAAGTATTTGATGAAGGAAGTGATCAATTTCCACATCGTTTTGTGTTGGGTTGAGTCGTATCTTTTCACCTTACTTGTTTGTAAGTCTTGAGCCACTCGTTATCAATGTCTCTCATCAATGGCTTCAAGACGCTTACCTACATGTTTAGACATTTGAAATAGGTCCCCAACTCATATTGGGTCCTAGTTTGTTAGTATCAACATTATTGTCTAACTTAGGTAACCATTGCAATATGCCTTTAGGTACTAAGGTTTTCCGTGCTTGGCATTTTGCAATCGTATGTCCTTTGTTACAACAATAATGACAAACAATATGAGGATTACTTTTCTTGTGATCCTTTTCAACAAATTTATACTTTTTATTTCTCGGTTTAAAAGATTTGTTGAATTTAGATGGATCAACCGCAAAAGTAATCTCCGGCTTGGATGGTTCTTTTAACTTCTCTTGTAGTTTTCGTAAATCTCTACTTAAGTAAAAGCATCCATCACATCCGGTATATTCATTTCCACAACTATCATAATTCACAAGAGGTTTTTGAACCAAAGATTCTTTGAGAGCTTTCAACTCATGTTCCGTTTCCGAAACTTTAACCTCAAGGTATTTATTGACTTGCATTAAACCCTTTAATCGTTGAAAAGCCTCTTGAGTTTCTTTGTGTAGTTTTTCAAAAGCAACTTGTAATTCATGATATTCCAAGAGAGTATATGAACTAGAGGGATTTTGGTTTACCTTTTTAGGAACAAGTTTCTTACGATCGTGTGATGTCAAACACACATTTGCCAATCCTTCTTCACCGCTTGAACTAGAGCTTGATGATGAAGAGGAAGATGAGCTAGAGCTCTCCCATGCAACGTAAGCTTTCTTTCCCTTGTCCTTGCTTCCCTTTTTGAATGAAGGTGATTCTTTCTCCTTTCTCTTGAGCTTGGGACAATCCGGTTTAAAGTGACCGATTTGTCCACATTCATAACATGCTCCCTTTTTAGAGTACTTGACATCTTCATTCCTCCTATGGTAACCACTATCTTTCCGATATTTCCTAAGATTTTCATCGGAGTGCCTTATCCCATTTTTCTTCACATACCTATTGTAGCGCCTAACGAAGAGTCCCATTTCCTCATCATCGGAATCATCTTCGCTTGAGCTACTTTCCACATGCTCTATCCTTTTGGACTTGGTGGACTTTGAAGTAGAGGCTTTTAGAGCTATAGACCTCTTGTCCTTTTCCTTTTCCTTGTCATTGTGCTTTACCTTCTTTTCGCTTTTCTCATGCTTTTCTAGCAAGTTTAGCACATGTTCATGCTCCGTGAGTTTGCCAAACAAAGTTGTAAGATTCAATGAGGTAAGATCATTAGCTTCCTTAATCGCGGTGACCTTAGGTTGCCAATTCCTACTAAGACATCTTAAAATTTTGTTAGTAGCATCTTGGTTGGAAATTGGTTTTCCCAAACCGTGTAACTTGTTGGTGATTTTGATAAAGCGTTGTTGCATATCCTCGATGGATTCTCCATCTAGCATATGAAACAACTCAAATTCTTGTGTTAAAGTATTAATTTTGGATATCTTGACATCATTGGTACCCTCAAAGTGAGTAACCAATGTGTCCCACATTTCCTTAGCCGATTCACAATGCGACACATGATAGAATTGATCAATCCCAAGGGATGATATTAAAATGTTTTGTGCCTTCGCATCGTAATTGACTTTCTTCTTTTCCTCATCCGTCCATTGTGCCATTGGCTTATTTGCGACAACACCATGAGCATCCGTTATAGTTGGAGCAAACGGACCATTCTCAATGGCATTCCACACTTCACTATCAAAAGAATTGATGTGAATACGCATGCTACTTTTCCAATAGTCAAAATGATCTCCATTGAATACCGGAGCCCTATTATACGCCCCTTTTGGTGCAAAAGCCATGTTGTCTAATAATAGGCACAAATTACTCGGTTTAATCGTTTAAAATCAACCGGGCTCTTGATGCCACTTGTTAGACTACGAGGCTAACCACTTAGAGGGGGGTGAATAAGTGGTTCCGTTAACCAATTGAGTTTTTAAAAAATTGTTCGGTTAAACGTGCGTGCGGAAGCGACTCCGGGATCGGTAGTCTCTTTGCACCGTTTTGACTTATTGAAAAAGTAACTAAGCCGATAAAACGTATTGAGGAAAAGTCGATCGGAATAAGATATTCAAAAACTAATTCAATTAACAACAACGTTTCCAAGCAAGTTATTCGATTCTTTCAAAAACAATTCACAACACAGGATAATAACAATTGAATCCTTGTGAACACTTACGAACACACAAATTCAATTGTTTACGAATATAATGAAAGCAATAAAGAATGAAAGTAATGCAATCAACACACGAGGATTTGATTAGGGAGTTCCCCGGATTTCGCGTCGTCCACGCGTATGTCCGAGTACGTCTCCCCCCAAATAACCAAACGGGTTATTTGAGATATGTATAGAATGAAAAACAACTTGAACACAAGTGCACAAATTACAAAGCAATCAATAACCCTATTGACTCGAAATGTAAAACTATGCAAACCCTCAATCGACGAACGAATCTTCACCCTCTGATTCCAACGATCCTACCCGTGCAACTCCTTGCAACGATCGTCCAGCTGAGTCCTTCGATTCTTCTCAATTGATCCTCCAAGAAATCGAACAATCTTGGATCCCTAGTGAGCAATCCAACCTCCTTGCACAAATCAACCCGATCGCGAATCTGCTTCACCACGAATCGCACCGAACGTTATCGACCAAGCGTACAACTCCTAAATGATTGATCCCATACTCAATCTTCAATTGTTGCAACTTGATGGAAGATGATGATCTTGTGAAGGATAACACTTTGATCCCAATTTTTCACCCAAATTGTATCCAAAGTGTTTTACCCAAAGCACTTCTTGCTCTCTCAATGATTCTCACTAGATTTCTCAGTTGTGTTCAGTTACTGTGATTGTTTCATTACTTCCAAAGGAACCCACACATTGCTATTTAAAGAGAAAATAGAATGAGCAAATTTAGGCATAATTTTCAGTAGATGTATCGATACAAATGATTGTTTGTATCGATACAAAGCCCTTGACCAACGTTCAATTTTGAAAATCTTGACCTTTGTATCGATACAAACACGGGATGTATCGATACAAACATCAGAATCTTGAAATCTTGACTGATATGTATCTAAGCATGCAAGCATGCTTCGAATCATATGAAGCTTGCTGGTTTTTCAGAACATATACACATGTATCGATACATGCAAGCATGTTTCGAATCATATGGAACATTCTGTTTTTGTATAGAAGCTTTTGTATCGATACAGAGCCTGTGTGTATCGATACAAAGTGCTCAAAATGTACCAGAACAAGTTTCAGGACATTTGTATCCATACAGAAATGTATGTATCGATACAAAACACCAAAAAGTCAGTTTTTCAAGGTTTTGAAAATAGTTCTTTGTTGTCAAGTCATTTGTAAAGTTTGCCAAAATATGTTCAACCTATTTTCATGTGTTTTGACAATTATTAAAACATGAGGATGAACTGGTGCACTTACAGAACTACGTTTGGAGATGATATTAGGATTAGGAGACGATAAGAATTTGGACTGAGTGTACCCTTTGTACTAGAAACCAATAAGTATAGTAGAACTATTAGGAGCTTCATCATGACTGATGTAACAGTTGGAATTCTTGTAATCTGTATTCGTACCCGAGAAAGCATAACTAAGTTCAATCACACATAGGAATCTGAATTAGCAACCCAGCATAGTGAACCTGATAGATATTCACCGTAATAGAAGTTCAAATCGAACCGTCCGTATTTGAGGAACCCAATTAGGACAAAATCAAATTACATTTAGTATAACAGTTAGGAATTTCCTTTCCAACCACACCAGTCTGTAGCAATTTATCTAGCAAACTTTAGAGACTCAAACATAAAATAGATCAACAGATAGGAGTCCATATGACATCCTGAGGGCCTTCAATCAAATTCCGGAAACACTAGTACCGAATAGTTTAGCAATCAACCCAATAATAGAACCTTGTCACACAAGTAAAACTTTGACTCGCATCAAAGCTAGATCCTTCCCTAAGCAATACCGTCACCTAAATAGGTTTATTAAGACCGTTACAATTAAGTGTCCATAGACTAGTAACCCAGCACTTCTGACCAGTTGATTACCCCGGTAAGAATAGAGAAATCTTAGCACTTATATCTTAATAAATTCTTCTCACAAGACCTATTAAGTAAACACTTAAGATAACCACCTCTGGAATTCATCAACAGAACCAGTCCATCGCCCTATATCGGAAATTACACCGAACCATCTTAGGCTAGATTTTGATTAGTAATAGCAATTGAGAGTTACCTTTAGTACGATTAGACGCCAGAGTCGAACCGTAGTTGCCTTGTCATTAGATAGTTTAGAGGCCGGCAAATTAGTTCCATACTAGTTTGACTACACATTACCCGGATTCAAGCACTAGGACCTGACCGCTATAAATTAGTAGAATCATTAACCGTACATTGAGAGTTGTCAGTCAGATATCATTAGGCTATTACTACAGTATCGTAGATCAAGTAGACACCCAGTCTGAAGATTAGGATTGAACCGCCATATTTCAAACTATCCGGATGCCAACCAACCTTATTACCGTTTAGGATATTAATACTAGAAGCCGACGACTCAGAAACAACACTAGTGCCAGACAGTAAGGGACATGACTGGATTAGATTAGCAAGTAGAAGCCCTTACTAGAGACATCAGCCACCCAGACCAATCTTCTTAGTACACATGATTAGTTACCCAGACACAGGCAAACAAGTTAGTTTCAACTCAGGTTAGCCAACCAGTACCTCCATACATTCAGACCTCCCAGCTAAGAGGATATTAGGATCAGTTAGACGTCCTACCGGCGAGAATTGTCAGCGAGAATCTTTGAGTGGAAACATAGTTGCCCTAACTTGAGAGAACTGGCAGAAGAATTAGAATTGTAGAACATGAGTATAAACCAATGGAAGATAAATCTTCAAACGTCTTTTTGTCTCTAGAGATCCTATTTCAGCAGAGTCATTGAATCGAACAATGCTCAATTCAATATTCGCAAGTCTTGGAACACCATGAACGTGTGTATTCTCTAACCCGTCTAATCATGCCCCAGTTGGATAAATTCTTCTCGTGCCTTAATGGCTTGACAACCACGTGCCGTACCTAAATTCAATTAGGGTGCAAACTTTTGAAATTTCTTGGAGCCAAGTAGTTACATCGAGGGTGATAATGTCACACTTAAGTAACCGCATTAAGCGTTTTCAGTTGTTCAGTTGTGCTGTTATTAACAAAAATCCATCCGCGGAAGTTAATTATCCTTGAGAAGGTCAAGAATACTTTCAGTTTCATTTCTTACTCGCTCGGTTGATCGGTCAATCAACATACTTCAACTACCCCGGTCGAACTTATCTAGCTCTGTAGCAGCAAATCAATTAAACTTTGTGCACTCGAAACCAGTAATCTGTTCTTCAATAAAGTTAGTTATCTATCTTTCGTAGCCTTATCAGTCGAACTCAGAATTAAGTTTGGACCAGCCCCTAAATCAGTGGAATTAAGTTATACCAGTGAAAGCAGTGTTAAGGATTCAAACCTGCTAACTCCGTGCTCCTAACCATGTAAGATCAGTGTGTTAACCTTGAGTATCTCTGCCCGAACATTCCAATTTTCCATGATTCAATTCCTGTAATCTCGTGAGACCAAGTATAGACGCCCGAACGCCTGAACCAGAGCTTTCCAATTCCTAGTATAGTTGCCAGTATTTAGTCAGTGTAAGTGTAAGAGTTAATTACTCGTTTGGAGTAATGTGCCATCCTCAGTTAGAAACCCTTTTCTATCCTTAGTGATCTGTTAAGATAATTCCGTCAACCGTGCTAAGCCAAACCATTCGATTCAGCCTTAGCGTTACAAATCCAGACCTTATGCTTCCAACTAGCCAAGTTCCATACATTAGTTACCAGCGAAGGACTTCAAACAAGTTTGACCTGTAACCCTGAGAAATGATCTGAACCTAAGTGCGTCCGCGTGTTAAATGTGCAACTTGATCATCGTGTCGTGACGGGATGGATAGAGTTTGCAGGTGGGATTTTATCGGATAACTATAAGTTCGTCTACAGATTGAGTCCAACTCATCGGTAGAAGAACCAGTAGTGTTTAGACAATTTTCCACTCGTTTTATATTTCGATCGATTCCGGAGTAATTACACAACACGTGATACAAAAGTACATATAATATGTCAAGCATGGTGGTATTCAGAAAGGAGAACGACTATATGACTGAGAGGTCTTGGAAATGACAATATCTATACTGGGCCTTATGCCGACCCTCTAAACCGGCTGGAACTGGAATTAATTCCATTGGGTATGGAATAAGTGTGTTGGTAGTAAGTATTGAATCAGAGTGCGCAGCACTGGAACTATGAGAATGAGAGGATAACCTTTAGCCAGTAACCTTAAGAGAGGAAAATTTTATTCCAAGGAACGGAAAACACTTGACTGGTAAATAGATGGAGATAAACTTGGATGCCTTTATAAACAATTTACTCCGACGTGAAGTGAAGAAGTACTGAATTTCGAGGACGAAATTCTTTAAGGGGGGTAGATTGTAACATGCCAATTTAATTAATAGAAGAATATTAATTAAAAGAGGATTATTAGAGACAAATTGATTTAAGTGAGAGCCTTGCAAACTAGTAAATATTGAATGAGAAAGTTGTTTGACATTTCTTTTATGAGAGGTGCAAGTGGGATCCACCCTTTAAATATGGACCATTAGTAAATCAAAGCCTTTCATTTTTCTCCTCATTCTTACTGAAGGTATCAGTAAAGCAAAATAGAAATCACCTCCCTCTTACTCCCTCTCTTTCACGCAAACACCATTACTTTCTCATAAATAGACCTTTTGATTCTTAAAGGATGGAACATGCAAAACCAGTTCTGGAATTCTTATGAGATGCAGAATCAAATAAGCACCATTCTTCCTTGTTCCTCTTCTCTTGAAGAAAAAACCCCTTTTACTTACACAAATCCTTCACTTACAAAATTGGTGCCAAGAACACATGCAAAGTGTTGGAATTTCTCAAAATTCTGGAGTCTTTAAGCTTTGGGTGAAGTGTTTAAACCTCAGCCACTGCAGGGTTTAGATACTCAAAGGATTGAAGAAAATTTCTGTTCACAACCTAGAGGTAAGAAACTCACCATTCATGAACTCTTGAGTTTTCCCCTTTTAATCCAATCTCTTAAATCCTAACTTAAACTTGAAATTCGTGATTGCATGTGTATTCAACTCCAAAAATACGAAACTTGTGGCACTGGGAGTGTCATGGGTACTTTGGAATAGTGGAATTCGAGCCAAAACCACAGAATCACGTTTGTCTGTCCTGCTATACTCGCTTAGCGAGTAGAGCTCGCCATGGCGAGCTAGTCAGCACTGCTGCATGTGTTTTCGCTTCTGTAACCAATTTCCAAACCTCGGTAAGCTAATTCCTAAACATCTTTGTTAACCTTTCAGCCTTAATACAGATTATTTCATCTTCCTCAAATCTTAATAGGTTCCTATAACACTCATGAGTATTTATTTCTTTCCCCTTCTCATGAGCACAAGTGAGTTTTCAAGTGAATCTTGGACGAGATGGTTTGATGCAGAAGCAGAGCTAGGATAGGTGTTAAAGCTTCTGAGTTAAACTCACGACAGATGGGTTCTTTAGGATAGTGTAGTTAGTCCCCCAAAAATTATGATTTGTTGCATGTTAATATAGGACTAGGAATAAATGTTGTGTGAGGAGGATCAAATCCCAAATCCACCTCCATTATGTTTTATATTATGTAAATTATGTTGCTGCACTGGTTAAATGAGGATTGTAGGTGTTTCTTTGAAAACTATAATTTCTGACAAAACAGGGTAATTTCTGCATGAACTCGCCGTAGCGAGTAGTCAGCGAGTATTCATGGCGAGCTGGGTTTTGGGCTGATGATACTCGCCGTAGCGAGCTTCTGCTCGCCACAGCGAGTTAATTTAGGTCAGGACCTATAATTTCGCCATAGCGAGCTGGTAACTCGCCGTAGCGAGCTTGTACAGAACTGACCCACATTCTCTATTTTCTAAATAAAGAATTCCACACTCGTTTTATATCCTCATTAGAATCAGATAGCTTGCAGCAATATAATTAATATAATGTCGGACAGAATGTTAATCACAGATAATCATTAGGGTATAACTTAGAAATTATTTAGGCATGTATGCTCCCCGGGTTTGGGAAATATTGGTAGTAAGAACTAAATTAGTTTCAGTCAATTATGAGCGATCTTGTGATATCGCGTTATGGACTCCCAATGGGATAATCCATTAGGATAAGTTATTGTGAGCTGCATGCCGTGACCGAATCGGTTGACGGATATGGCAGGCCTCTGAGACATGCTCACCTCAGAGTGTCCTTGTGTATAAAAAGAATAAGAGTTAATTTCTGTGTTACACCTATATATATGGCATGCTATTATTTTATGATTACATTAGTATTGAAACGACTGATTTTAGGTGCCCGGTGTAGACACCATTAGGAGGGTAGTAGGACTCACTGAGGCTTAGTAGTCTCACTCCACTCCAAACAATTTTTTTTAGGTAAACAGGATGTTCGGAGCAAGGACCAGGTATGAGGCTGACAGTTGGAGCTGAGCTTGGATTGTCCGCCTTGAAGATTTTAATTCTTCGTCTTGCTATCTGTTTACTATCTTGTTTACTCAAAATACTAGCACTTACCGCTGTATTTATTTGTTATTCCTTTTGTATTTGAAGCAATTTGTACCTTGCTAATTTATTCAGTAAATTTTAATTGTACTCAGATCCATATTATGTATGTCTTGACTAAATATTCTAGATATTTTAGTTGGGGCGTTATAATTTAAGTGTTTATGTGCTAAGTAAATTATTTGATAAGTTAGAATTTATTTAATTTAGTGAGAACGAGAGAACTATTTGAAAAATAGAATTAATTAAGATATATTTTAGAATCATATTTTAGAGATATAATTTTGGGATATATTTTAGGAGTATATCTATTACTATATATAAAAATGATACAAATTTTTGGGATGACTTTTTCATTATTCCTATTTTACCCTTAAAAAAAACTATCAAAAAAAAATAAAAATGTAACCACAGTTTTACTATATATAAAATGATACAAATTTTTGGGATTGCTTTTTCATTATTATTCCTTAATAACTAAGCACAACTTCCACATAAAAGTAGGTTTTCAGTTTTTTTACAGTAAAAAAAAATCCTTCATAATAACTAGCCACAACAAAAAAGAAGGTTAAATAGTTATCAATTAATTAAGTTCAATAAAAAAGGAGATTAAGTAGTTATTTATATTGTTGTTAAAAAAAAGTAGTTATTTATATTTGCAAATAGAGAATACTGATCACACATAGTTATGAAAATAAAAGATGTAGATTTTTATGAAAAACTAGCGGTCAAACGGGCACGTGATGATTTGTGTTTTCTATTCTACGGGGGTATATAAATTGTAAAACTATCTTTGTTGTAACTGGTTTTGTTATATAAGCACTTGTTAAAAAAAAGTAAACCATAATTGGTGGTTACTTTTTTTGTTGGTAGTTTTTTTAAGGGTAAAATAAGAATAATGAAAGAGTCATCCAAAAAATTTGTATCTTTTTTATATATAGTTGGTTACTTTTTTTTTTTTGTAGTTTTTTTTAAGGGTAAGATAGGAATAATGAAAAAGACATCGAAAAATTTGTATCATCTTTATATATAGTAATAGATAAGATGAGAGTTTTTAGGAAAATATATTGTGGAAACAAATCCGATAAGAATATTTTTTCTTCTAGGAAAAGAAACCTAGTTAGTTGCTTATAAATAGACCAAAGTGAGAGGAAATTAGTAGAGCAAAATCAAATAGAAACATGGGAAGATCTTGGAGAGCTATGGCATAACACGAGGGATCACCAGCAATAAATCATTAAAGAATTTCGGCATAATCGAGTTAAGGGGGAGATTGTTCACGCATAAGGGTAGTGTTAACCATAAGAGTAGTCAAGGGGACCTTGCCCTCCTTCCCATTCCCTTTTTGTTTTTCTTTCTTTTGATGTTTTGATTTTTTTTATGAATCTCTTGAATTAAATTATGTTTTTAAATTATATTTTTGCTATGCAATTTCTGTTAGGTTTCAAAGCAAAGCATTCATTTCATTGATTACCAAAAGACCACACAAGGCCTATTATATAATACAAAAACTTTGCTTATTGAGCAAGTAACTAAAACTTATCTAAAACAGAAAATTGTAACAAACTAACTAACTTGCTTCTTCAGCAAGTAACAACATAACCAACATTTAACTAACTTTTAACTAACAAACTCTCCCTTAAACTGAATTATGCAGCATCATTCAGTTTACATACTCCAAGTTGTTTTCTAAATTTCTCAAACAAAGGTAGATTCAAGGCTTTAGTCATCACATCAGCTAGTTGGTCTTTTGAGGCACAGTGAACCAACTCTATAGAGCCTTCAGAGCTTAGATTCCTTAAGAAATGAAATCTAATGTCTATATGCTTGCTTCTCCCATGCATGACTGGATTTTTGCTTAGCTTGATGGTGGAACTATTATCACATAAAACAGTAAGGCACTGTTTTTGCTTCAAACCAATGTTGTCTAGAATTCTCTTCAACCATATGCCTTGACATACACAGTGTGCAGGTGCAATGAACTCTGCTTCAGTTGTGGACAATGTCACTATAGGTTATTTTCTTGAGGACCAAGCCACATCACCAGACCCTACCATGAATACATACCCAGAAGTGCTCTTTATGTCATCTATATCTCCTCCATAATCACTGTCAGAATAGGCAATTAAATCAATTTGCTCTCCCTTCTTGTAGAGAATCCCAAGCTCTGGGGTACCTTTAACATATCTGAGAATTCTCTTAGCTGCCATCATGTGACTCTCAACAGGATGCTCCATAAACCCTACTATCATATTGACTGCAAACATTAGATATGGCCTGGTAGCAGTTAGATACATCAAACTGCCTATGATTTTCTTGAATTGAGTAGGATCAACCTTGTTGCCTTCGTCATGTTTTGAAAGCTTTGTGCCAGTTACCATGGGACTACATACAGCATTGCTATTCTCCATGCCAAATCTCTCAAGAATCTCCTTAGCATATTTATGCTGACACATGAATATCCCTTGACTATTTTGAATTACTTCAACCCCAAGAAAGTACCTCATCTTTCCTAAATTTGTCATATCAAATGTTTTCATCATAGATTGCTTAAATCTTTGAAACATTCCACTGTGATTTCCTGTAAATATCAAGTCATCTACATAGAGACTTACAATCAACCAGTTTCCCTTATCATCATATTTCACAAATAGGGTATGCTCATATGGACATTTCTCAAAGCCTCAATTAACAAAGTACTGCTCAATCTTGCTGTACCATGCTCTTGGAGCTTGCTTCAATCCATATAGAGCTTTCTGCAATTTATACACTTTATTCTCAGTTCCTTTCTTCACATAACCAAGAGGTTGCTCTACATACACAGTTTCGGTTAATTCTCCATGTAAAAAAGCACTTTTTACATCTAATTGAAACACATTCCATTCTCTTAGTGCTGCCATTGCCAAAATACATCTAATTGTGTCCCATCTGGCCACTGGTGCAAAGACTTCCTTGTAATCTATCCCATATTTCTTTGAATATCCCTTAGCTACTAGTCTGGCTTTATGTTTCTCTATTTCACCCTTCTCATTCACCTTTGTTTTGTATATCCATTTTACACCAATCACCTTAGCTCCTGTAGGTAATTCAGTCAACTCCCAAGTGTTGTTTCTTTCTATAGCTTGTATCTCATTGTCCATAGCTTTCCTCCATGTATTGAACTTGGCTGCTTCATCATAAGTGACAGGGTCTTCAATCTGACAAGGACCAAAAATAGCTAAGTTTCTCATATCATCTTCATCATTAGTATCATCAGTGGTGGAGGTGTCATAGATAGTAAGCCATGCTGGTGGTCTTCTATTTCTCCCTTGATCTAAGTTTGAAGTAGAAGCATCACTGACTGTATCTCTGCTAGTAGTTGGTTCAATTTCTGTTTGAATTTGAATTTCTGGTGTGATGACTGGCTCATGTATCTCCTCACTTTGTTCATCATCACTGCTTTCAACTCTACTTGAAGCAATCTGTTTGTCTTTGTTCCAACTCCATTTCTCATTTTCCATAGAAACCACATCTCTACTTATGATTATCCTTTTAGTCACAGGATTGTATAATCTATAAGCCTTTGGCTCTTCACTTACACCAAGAAAAATACATTTGATACTCTTGTCATCAAGCTTTTTTCTTTGAGCATCTGGTACATGTGCATAGGCTATACACCCAAATACTCTGAAGTGTTTTACAGAAGGTTTGATGGAGCTCCAGGCTTCTTATGGTGTGACATCACTTATAGCTGCTGTAGGACTTCTATTCAACACATAATTGGCCCAATTCACAGCTTCAGCCCAGAAATTCTTAGGAATATTCTTACTTGCTAACATGCTTCTTACCATATCTAGCAATGTTCTATTCTTCCTCTCAGCTATCCCATTTTGTTGAGGGGTATATGCAGCAGTGAGTTGTCTCTTTATTCCATTCTCTTCACAATAATTCCTGAAATCAAGAGTGTAAATTCACCTCCCCTATCTGTTCTCAAACAAACAATAGTTTCACCAGTTTCTTTTTCAACCATGCTTCTAAAATTTTTAAACTGGTCTAAAGCACTTGACTTGTTTAGCAGAAAATAGATCCTGGTTTTTCTACTAAAATCATCTATGAAGGTTAGTATACACCTGCTATTACTATTAGATGCAGGAGTTATGGGGCCACATATGTCTGAATGCACAAGTTCAAGTCTTCTAGTAGATCTCCAATTACTAGTCTTGGGAATACTGTCTCTATGTTGCTTGCCAATCAAGCAATCAGAGCAAATTTGACTGGATTCTTCTAGCTTTGGTAACCCTTTTACCATGTTTTTCTGTTGTAAGTGTATGAGACTTTTGATGTTCAAATGACCATATCTGCAGTGCCAGAGATTTGTGATATCTTCACATTTAGATTGCAAGCAAGCTAGCTTAGCTTCAGCAACTATGGGATATAATTTGTTGTTAGCCATTTGAGAAGTCATCAACAGACCCTTTTCTTGATGATACACCTTACAATAATCATTTTTGAAAACCACAGTGATTTGCTTTTGCTGAAGTTGTTCTATACTCAAGAGATTATTTTTCAATTCAGGAATGTAATACACACCAGTCACAACTTGTGTCATACCATTCAATTGCAGCTTTACATTGCCTTTGCCAACAACCTTCATTTCAGAATTGTCACCCAGCCTCACTGTTTCTCTAAAATTGGAGTCAAGATCAAAGAACCATTCTTTGATTCCACACATATGATTACTGCAGCCAGAGTCTAAATACCAGATTTTGCTTTGAGATTGATCATGATGAGGTGATTTAAAAGCTATTAACAAAACTTCTTCACTATAATCAGCATAATTTGCATAATCTTCAAGACCGGGGCATTCATTTTGGAAATGGCCCATCTTGTGACACTTAAAACATTCTATATTATCTTTGTTAATTCTTTTACCTCTACCTTGATTCATCTTTGCACCACGTCCTCTACCACGACCAGCACCTTTATCACCATAAGAAGCTTTTAATGCATGATCTTCTTCTTTGACTGGTTTCATCTTCTGTTCATATCCTTGAAGTTCATCAATTGACAGAGTCTCAATGTTATTGGATTCTTCAATTGCACAGACAACATAATTGAACTTGGCTCCCATAGATCTAAGAATCTTTTCCACCACAGTTCTTTCCTCTATTCTTTCTCCTTGAATCTTCATTTTGTTTACAGTTGCAAGAACCTTAGCAAAGTAATCATTAACTGTTTCTTCTTCTTTCATCCTCAACATCTCAAACTCTCCCCTTAAAGCTTGCAATTGAGCTCTTTTAACTTTTGTGGATCCCTGATACTTCCTAGTCATTGAATCCCAGATAGCTTTTGAGGTAGACTTGTCAAGAATGGTTTCAATGATTGCACGATCAATAGATTGAAACATATAATTCTTGGCTTTGAGATCTTTCAGTTTTGCATCATCAACACTTTTTCTTTGTTCTGCTGTTGGAGCTGCAGGAAGGATTGGAATGCCTGTTTCAACAATAGACCAATTGTAGCGGGCTGGAAAATCACTTCCATTTTTCATACAATGAAGTCGCCATTGACGTTTATTTATCCCGTGAGGGGAAAGGAAAATATCACGAAAACCTTGGTTTAGGTTCGGGAGTTGGTTATGCGAGAGGAAGGTATTAGCACCCCTCGCATCCATCGTACTCGATGGGAACCGTTCAGGTGGTTTGGGTTTGTTTGCGCAGGTTTAAATTAAATTAATCTATCATTTGGCTAATCTCTACTCCGTTTCCAAATAAATTAAAAAAAGGTTTTTTATTAGTTGAGTTTGACGGTTGTAGGAGCCCGCTCCTACGTATTCCCCGGTGCAATGGGAAACTCAAAACTCACGTAGTTCTGGTAAAAAATGTTTGTGTTGTTGGTTGATTTTAAACGGGTAACGTTTATTTCGTATTCCGCTGACACAACGACGCTTGTATGCTCTAATCAGAGGCTTAAGCTGTGTGTGTGTCAGAGGAGTAGATAAAACGTGTATCCATTGTAAAAGAGAGTTTGAATAACGGATGTTGCTTATTTCGCATTCCGCTGATACAACGACGCTTGTATGCTCTAATCAGAGGCTTAAGCTGTGTATGTATCGGAGGAATGGATAAAGCGTATATCCATTGTAAAAAGAGTTTGAATAACGGATGTCGCTTATTTCGCATTCCGCTGATACAACGACGCTTGTATGCTCTAATCAGAGGCTTAAGCTGTGTATGTATCAGAGGAATGAATAAAGCGTATATCCATGTTTCTCTGAAAAGAAGTTTGAGTGAGTGGGGTTAGTTTTAACGCTTGATTAGGATGAGGATGGTCCCAAGATCACGAGCCATACGTCAGGGATAAGAACCATCCGGGGTGTGAAAAGCCATACGTCAGATCAACCCCTTTTCATCCTTGTTTATTATGAAAATCTTGATTTAATTAATAGTGAGGATAATCCCAAGATCACGAGCCATACGTCAGGGATAGGGATTATCCGGGTGTGAAAAGCCATACGTCAGATCAACCCTTTTTCACTATGTTTATTATGAAAGCAAAACTCAAATTCAAACCAGACAGTCCAAGAATAGAAGAGAGATGAGAGATACAGAAGCTCAAGGGATTACATTAATAAAAACTACATGAAGCATGATAATTAAATGCAAATGAAGCAATAAGCATGAATGCAAGTTCATAAATAAAAGTGCATGAATCAATATGATGTAAATAAATAATGCATGAATGCAATAATAAACAAGCATGTATGAAGCAAATAATTAAATATAGTGCAAAAATAATGTTACGAGCAATTAAATAAATACATGTAAGTATGAATAAATAACCTAACACAAGCAAACATGATTAACCTAAGCTAATTAGAGTTAAACAAAATATTTTGCAAGAGAAAGTGGCCCAAAAGTACTTAGAAAAGTAACTTGGATCACTTAAGCACTTATGTAAATAAACTAAAAGTAATTAATTACAAAATGACTTATATAAATAAGCTAAAAACAAAAATAATTAATTCTGAAAGTCCAAACAAAATCTCAGCACCTTAAATTGGGTCAATAAGCTTAAAAAAGCTATTGCTCCAATAAGTGCTTTTGAAATAAGCTAAAAATTTAATTAAAATCAAAAACAGGGGGGTGCAAACTATTTAGCATAGCAAAAACATAGGGGTGTGAAAAGTAAGTCTGGCCCAAACAGACTTAGTCAACAAAAAAACGAAGTCAAACAAAACAAAACATATCCTGTGCAGCGTTGACTAGGGTCTATGATATGGATCTGACGATCACAGCCCTCTGATTGATCAAAGAGTCTTGGTTCCAAAATCCAGATTAAATCAGGACCCTTTGATCAATCCAACGCGTTCTTCTTTTTTGAATAAAATAAAACAGAAAATACCACGGCAAGCAGATCTGGTGCATCGCAAACACGCGCACCATCAACATCCTCACCGTCAGATCTCATTTAAATGAGATCTGACGGTTCCGTTTTAAAGTTTTGATCAACGCACAGGAATGAAACAAGAGATCTAACGGCTACGATTTAAACTTGCATAAAAAGACAGAACATGGTGAGGTTATCTTCTCCGGCGAAGAAGATATTTTCCGGTGACAACTCCGGTCACCGGAGTTTCCAAAACAGCACCAAAACGAACGAATCATACATGGTTTTGCTCGTTTTTTCACGTAGATCACGAATATGAAATTAGTTTTTAACGAAACAACATAGAAACGCAAAAACGAACGGGATAAAAACTTCAAATCAAAAATCAAACTCACAGTTCATCACAAATTGGAACAAAATAACAACCCAGAAAGCATCACAACGAGTAATGAAGATGAAAGGTGTTAAGAATTACCTGAATAGGTCTCTGAGAAGTCCGGTTTGAGCTTGCTCTTTTCCTAGCCACCGTTGCCTTCTTCTGCTTCGATTCCTTCACTTTCTCGCGCAAAAAATGATGGGTTCTTGCTTCTGGGTACTTGGTGAAGGTGTTCTGATGTATAGATTCTAAGCTTGAGGTGAAATTTTGATTTTGGAATTTTTGAAAATGAAGAAAAAATGGTGTTCTTGGTGTGAGCTCTTGCTGCGCCGTTTCTGCCTTCCTCCTCCAACCCTAGGCTCTGAAAAAAATGCTGATACTTATAGGAACAAACTTAGGTTAAGTGATTGGTGATTAGAGAGAATGAGTGAGGGTAAAAATGATATTGAACTTGATTTTTTTGTACTATGTTTTTTATCCTCTTGTGCCAAAAAAAAAAATGGTGATGAGGTGTAATAAGAATGGAATGTTCTAGGCTTATGATGATGTGTCAATGATTGGAGAATTTTTGACATTTCTTTGATTTTTGGAATAAATAACAAATTAAAAATAACACAAAAAATAATAAAATAAAAATAAATATGCAAAAATAAAAATGCATGATGATGAAATGTGATTATGCAAAATGGTTATGGATTAAAAATGAAAGAAAAATGATTTAAATTTGATGTGTAAAAGGGTTTCTTCCAATGCAAGTAACTAATTAAAAATAATTAATAAATAAGAAATAAACTTAATGGAAGGGCAAAATGGTAAAAATTCATCAATTATGATCATGCCATGCAAAATCATGCAAGAAAAATAATTCTATGTGTTTTTTGTGTCAACATTGATTTTTTCATTTAAAAATTGACTTGGTTGACCTTTTAGTCAAAGTGTTGACTTTGTTGACTTTTTTTTCTAATAAATGCAAAAGTGTGAAAAATATTATGGGGCAAAATTAGGGTATGACAGCTGCCCCTATTTAATTAGCTTAAACCATGAGAATGCGAATAACCCTGGTATTCGTATTCTTTTGGTGGAAGATAATTAAATACAGAATGCCCTAATTTTGCGTAGACATAAGTGATGATGAGAGGAACGAGTAAACCTGCTCGGTATCTTTGGTATCCTTATCTCAGGATTTCTTCTTGAATGTGAACCATCGCCTCTAAGGTGCTTAGATTCCGCTGAATACCCTTATTCCAGGAGCTGCGGTATCTGAAGGAGCTAACGCCAAAACTAGGAGTTGTACGTCCTTGAGAAAGATAGATGTAACACCTCGGTGTTGCACTTTGAAGAGAAATCACCACCCTCAGGCCTACGGATTCCACTGAATATCCCTATTTCAGGATTCTGTATCTGAAGGAGCTAACGCCTAAACCAGGAGTTGTACGTCCTTGAGAAAGATAGATGTAACACCTCGGTGTTGCACTTTGAAGAGAAATCACCACCCTCAGGCCTACGGATTCCACTGAATATCCCTATTTCAGGATTCTGTATCTGAAGGAGCTAACGCCTAAACCAGGAGTTGTACGTCTTTGAGATAGATGTAACACCTTAGTGTTGCACTTGAAGAGAAATCACCAACCTCAGGCCTACGGATTCCACTGAATATCCCTATTTCAGGATTCTGTATCTGAAGGAGCTAACGCCTAAATCAGGAGTTGTACGTCCTTGAGAAAGATAAATGTAACACCTCGGTGTTGCACTTGAAGAGAAATCACCACCCTCAAGCCTACGGATTCCACTGAATATCCCTATTTCAGGATTCTGTATCTGAAGGAGCTAACGCCTAAACCAGGAGTTGTACGTCCTTGAGAAAGATAAATGTAACACCTCAGTGTTGCACTTGAAGAGAAATCACCACCCTCAGGCCTACGGATTCCACTGAATATCCCTATTTCAGGATTCTGTATCTGAAGGAGCTAACGCCTAAACCAGGAGTTGTACGTCTTTGAGATAGATGTAACACCTTAGTGTTGCACTTGAAGAGAAATCACCACCCTCAGGCCTACGGATTCCACTGAATATCCCTATTTCAGGATTCTGTATCTGAAGGAGCTAACGCCTAAATCAGGAGTTGTACGTCCTTGAGAAAGATAAATGTAACACCTCGGTGTTGCACTTGAAGAGAAATCACCACCCTCAGGCCTACGGATTCCACTGAATATCCCTATTTCAGGATTCTGTATCTGAAGGAACTAACGCCTAAACCAGGAGTTGTACGTCCTTGAGAAAGATAAATGTAACACCTCGGTGTTTGCACTTGAAGAGAAATCACCACCCTCAGGCCTACGGATTCCACTGAATATCCCTATTTCAGGATTCTTAGTTGCCACTCCTATTGGGGACGGACAAACTGTTGTGATCATCTTGTAGAAGAATTTTTCCAGAAAATCTGCAATTCACTGGGGAGGAGATCTTCCAACTGATCTGCTGGGAGGTTAATTCACCAACTAACTTGTTGGAAAGAGGTCAAGCTGCCTCTCTTGGCGATTATGTGACCAAAATCCGTTATTCCTTGAGTAGGAATTTTTGAACCTGCTTCTATGAATGCATGTTTGCAATGAATGCTTGTTAATGCCTAAAATGCAGGACTAATGCAGCGCTTAGTTGTGCTCATGATTTGACATATGGTTTTTTGTTTATGAATGAATGCATGGTGATGCATGAGTGTATATGCATGGATGCATGAAAATGTATGAATTTGGGTTTCATCCCGACACCAAGACATTTAATACTCCTTCCTTGAGGAGAGGGATCCCAGTTGGATGCTGTATACCAATCATTCTTCATCTGTGTGGAGAAGATCACCTTGCTTAGTCAGCTCAAAACGCTGGGCCAGTCTAATGTGTTAAAAGTGGGCACCTTTTTACTGTATGCTGCTGATTTTTCTTCGATCTTTCTTATTTCAAAATATTTTGCTTACTTTCAAAATGCTTTTTACTTTTCAAAGTTTTAACATTTGGTTATCAGAAAAATAAAAGTATGAAATGTACAAGAATATAAAGAGAGACACAATGAGTAAAAGGAATATTTTATTGATAGCACAAAATGTGCAGAAGGTTTTTTTTTTTTACAACGGAAGCAAATCCCTCAAAGAGGTGACCGCGTACTTGAGCTAAGATAAATGGCAATGAAAAATAAATGAATTCTATGGAATCATAACAATGCCATCCTTCTCCATGATTTCAATCTCTAAATATCTTGTTGTTGAGTACGAGGTCTCGGATCCTTCTGAAGTTCGTCCGGTGTTCAAACTGATCTTGCAGTCTTATGCCTGTCTTTATTTAGTTTCCCTAATTTTTGCCTGGATTGCTCAGTGTGAGCTACTAATCCACCGGGATACCCCTTTTTTGCCTAAGCCGCCCTTTCGGGTTTTCAACTTAGCGAGCTTTTATTTATTTTCCTTTTTTTTTTTTAGGCATAATACTTTTTGACTGCATCTGAGTTCACAGGGAGTGGAAACTCTCCGCCATCCATCGTAACTAAGATCAAGGCCCCGCCTGAGAAAGCCTTTTTCACCACATATGGCCCTTCATAATTAGGAGTCCATTTTCCGCGAGTGTCCTTGTGAATGGGCAATATAGCTTTCAACACCAAGTCCCCTTCCTTGAACTGTCTTGGACGAACTTTCTTATCAAATGCCCTCTTGAGCCTTTGCTGATACAACTGTCCGTGACACAAGGCTGTCATCCTCTTCTCTTCAATGAGATTAAGCTGGTCAAACTGGGTTTGTACCCACTCTGCTTCTTCTAGCTTGGCTTCCATCAAAACTCTTAATGATGGGATCTCAACTTCTACTGGGAGTACTGCTTCCATGCCATAGACTAGAGAGAAAGGAGTTGCCCCAGTTGAGGTGCGAACTGCTGTTCTGTATCCATGGAGGGCAAATGGGAGCATCTCATGCCAGTCTTTGTATGTCTTCACCATTTTCTGCAGAATCCTCTTGATGTTCTTATTTGCTGCTTCTACAGCGCCATTCATCTTGGGCCGGTATGGTGAGGAATTATGGTGCTCAATCTTGAAACTTTTACACAACTCTCTCATCACTTGATTGTTCAAGTTGCTACCATTATCAGTGATTATCTTGTTGGGAACCCCATAACGGCAGATTATTTCCTTCTTGATAAACTGGGCCACCACTTGTCTTGTGACGTTGGCGTATGATGCCGCTTCGACCCATTTGGTGAAGTAATCAATAGCCACTAGGATGAAACGATGTCCATTAGAGGCTTTTGGTTCAATCATTCCAATCATATCTATGCCCCACATGGAGAATGGCCATGGTGATGTTAAAACATTCAGCGGAGTTGGAGAGACATGTATCTTATCAGCATAAATCTGGCATTTGTGACACTTCCTGACATGGTTCAAACAATCTGTTTCCATAGTCAACTAATAGTACCCGGCCCGAAGAATCTTTCTTGCCAAAGCATGCCCATTCATGTGTGTACCAAAGGACCCCTCATGGATTTCTTCAATCAGAGTATCAGCTTCTTTTTTATCCACGCAACGGAGGAGAACCAAATCATGGTTCCTTTTGTACAATAACTCTCCATCCAAGAAGAAACTAGATGCTAGCCGTCTAAGAGTTTTCTTATCTCCACTGGATGCCCCCAAGGGATATTCTTGATTTTGGAGGAAGTTCTTGATATCATAATACCATGGTCTCCCATCTTGCCCCACTTCAGTTGCCAAGCAATATGCAGGTGTCTCACGACGGTTGATTTCTATCAGGGGTACATGATTTGGCCAAGTGACCTTGTACATGGATGAGAGTGTAGCCAAGGCATCAGCCAACTGATTTTCTTCTCTTGGGATGTGATGGAAAGTGATCTCATCAAAGTACTCTACCAATTTCAAGACATGATCTCGGTACGGGATTAAGTTGGGATGACGAGTTTCCCATTCTCCTCGGATTTGATAAATGACTAGCGCAGAATCCCCATACACTTCTAGGATTTTAATTCTTAAGTTGATTGCCCCTTCCAAACCCATGATACATGCCTCATACTCTGCGATGTTGTTGGTGCAATCAAACAATAGCCTTGCTGTGAGAGGTGTGTAGGTGTCTTTAGGAGAGATGATAACTGCTCCTACACCATGCCCCAAAGCATTCGACGCACCATCAAATACAAGCTTCCATCGAGATCCCGGCTCGGGTCCTTCATTCTCATCTATGGGTGGTTTCTCACTTACCGCCATGATATCCTCATCTGGAAAGTCAAAGCGCACCGGTTGGTAGTCTGCTAAAGGTTGGTGTGCTAAATGTTCTGCTAGCACACTCCCTTTGATGGCTTTCTGAGCAACATACTGGATATCATATTCAGACAACAACATCTGCCAACGGGTGATCCTTCCGCTCAAAGCAGGTTTCTCGAAGATATACTTGATGGGGTCCATTTTGGAAATCAACATGGTAGTGTGGCACACCATGTATTGCCTCAATCGGCGAGCCGCCCATGTCAAAGCACAACAAGTCTTCTCTAACAGTGAATACCTGGTCTCACAACTAGTAAACTTCTTGCTCAAGTAATATACTGCATGCTCCTTCCTACCGGTCTCATCTTGTTGACCCAATACACAACCCATGGATCCATCAAGTACGTGCAGATATAGGATAAGGGGCCTTCCCGCAACTGGTGGTATCAGAATTGGTGGCTCTTGCAAGTAATGTTTAATCTTGTCGAATGCCCCTTGACAATCCTCATTCCATTCAATGATCTGATCTTTTCTTAATAGCTTGAAGATTGGTTCACAAGTTGCAGTGAGATGGGAGATGAACCTGGAAATGTAGTTCAACCTGCCTAGAAATCCTCGCACTTCTTTTTCTGTCTTTGGTGCAGGCATATTCTGGATTGCTTTGACTTTATCGGGGTCAACCTCAATTCCCTTCTGACTGACAATGAAACCCAATAATTTTCCTGATTTGACGCCAAAGGTGCACTTATTTGGATTCAAGCGCAGCTGATACTTCCTCAATCTCTCGAACAACTTCTGGAGGTGCACAAGGTGCTCTTCTTCTGATGAGGACTTGGCAATCATATCATCCACATACACTTCAATTTCTTTGTGCATCATGTCGTGGAACAGAGTGACCATGGCCCGCTGATATGTTGCCCCTGCATTTTTTAACCCAAAAGGCATAACTTTGTAGCAGAAAGTGCCCCATGGTGTTATGAAGGTCGTTTTCTCCATGTCTTCGAGCGCCATTTTGATCTGATTATAGCCTGAGAAACCATCCATAAAAGAGAAAACCGGAAATCGAGCCGTGTTATCCACCAACACATCAATGTGGGGAAGTGGAAAATCATCTTTCGGGCTTGCTCTATTCAAATCCCGGTAGTCTACACACATTCGGACCTTTCCTTCTTTCTTTGGTACTGGCACAATATTGGCAATCCATTCTGGGTACTTGGCTACCGCAAGGAATCCCGCATCAAATTGTTTCTTAACTTCCTCTTGTATCTTGAGAGCCATGTCCGGTCTAGTTCTTCTCAACTTTTGCTTGACAGGTGCACATTCAGGCTTGAGCGGAAGCTTGTGTTCAACTATGCTTGTGTCTAACCCCGACATATCCTGATAAGACCACGCAAAGACGTCCACATAGTCTTGGAGCAGCTTGACTAAACCCTCTTTCACCTCTGACTGCAGGGCAGCACCTATCTTGACTTCTTTCTTATCCTCTTCAGTCCCCAGATTGATCAAATCCACTGGTTCTTGATGAGGTTGGATCATCCTTTGTTCTTGATCCAATAATCGATCTAGTTCCGCTGGAAGTTCACAATCCTCCTCCTCGTCCTCTTCAGTAAGATTGATTGGGAGCCCGAGATCATGAAGATTTACAGCATTGTTATGGTCCAAAGGTTCATTTCTGCATGATATATATTTTTTTATTTTTTAGATGAATGCAAAGGTAGTCATGATATGCAAGAAGTTATTGCCATTTTATTTATTTTTATCTTCTTTTAAAACTGAAAAAGAGAAAGAATAAAAATAGGACAAAATATGCACATAAAATACTTTTATTTATTTGATAATCATTCATTAAAACAAAGAAAGCCCTTACAAGTTCATCCACATGCCTCGGGCGTGGCAAGGGGAATTTGAAAATAAGTGAAAATTACTTTGAAATAAAAAAGACTTGGGGAATCTCAACAGCCTTCCAATTTGAGAGAACAAAGCTTGTAGGACACTGACGCACCCAATCATGGCTTCCTTGACTGGCCTCTTCATCTTCCAGCATGTTGATCTGATCACCTGATCTGAACCCAGCACTTTCAAAAACATCCTCAAGGGGAGTAGTAAAGTCATGAATCTTCTGCTTCCCCTTAGACGGCTGATAACCCACACCTAGAAAGTCCTTCTTTTCAGGGGGAAATACCAGCTGTCCCCAACCTTTAAGAACGCCCTCCTCCATGCCTTTCTTCAAGCTCTTCCAAGATGTGATGGACGCCCTTGGCTTCTGACTGGTTTGAGCAACAGTAGTAATCTTTAAAGCTTGGAACTGTGTGGCAAGAACATCCTCTTCACCCTTATCTGCCAAGGTGACAGTAGCGATTTCTAGAGCTTGGAACTGAGTTTCAAGTACCCCTTCCTCAGTCTCGATGTATCGGAACGATGATAAGTGACTCACCAAAGCATCCTCTTCCCCAGAGACTATAACCAATTTGTCATCCACGATGAATTTGAGCTTTTGATGTAAAGTGGACGTGACTGCGCCCGCAGCATGAATCCATGGACGTCCTAACAAGCAACTGTAGGAAGGATTAATGTCCATAACTTGAAAAGATATGTTAAACAGATGCGGCCCAATCACCATGGGCAACTCTATCTCCCCGATCACTTCTCTTTGAGACCCATCAAAGGCTTTGACAATCATGCTGCTTGGTTTGAGAACCGGCCCATCAAGGGATAGCTTTACCAAGGTCGACTTGGGCATTACATTCAGAGAAGATCCTGTGTCTACTAACACCCTTGCAATAGTGTTGTCCTGGCACTTCATTGAGATGTGTAGAGCTTTGTTATGCGAGGGCCCCTCAACTGGTAATTCTGCATCAATGAACCCTAAACAGCGACTCGCAGTGATGTTGTTGCACACTCCATCAAACTGGGCTACTGTAATGTCTTGGTTCACATGAGCTGCTTTTAAGAGCTTCAACAAGGCAGTTCTGTGAGCCTCTGAATTTATCAACAGAGAGAGCATGGAGATTTTGGATGGAGACTGACTAAGCTGATCCACCACCCTGTAGTCACTTTTTCTGATAATCCTTAGGAACTCATCTGCTTCATCCTGAGGAGCTGTATCTTTGGGCACCTCTGCCTCAATAGTCTTATTCAAAATGTTCTCACTAGCTGGTGTGGCTGGCACTCCCACATTCTCTTGTACAGGCTTAGGAACAAAAACTCTGCCACTTCGGGTCATGCCCCCGGGCCCATCAATACTGATCACTACCGGCTCTGGAAGCGTCACCGGCTTTCCTTGTACAAATGCTGATGTGCTGTAATTCCATGGCACAGTTTTGGTATTTGTAAAGGGAAATGGTGAAGGTGTTTGAATTAACAATGGTTCCAACCTCTTTTCAGCCCTTTGATAAATAATTTCTATGGGTTTCAACACCTTTTCATGCTCGTGCTGATCCACCATAGTCACCATGTCTTCTTTGCGTGAGTAGCCAATTTGCACTAACCCTTGGTCCATTAGTTTTTGCAGACACTCTTTCATCTTAGCACAATTGCTGGGGTCCTTTTCACATGTTTCACAATCCACATGCATAGTTGAGAATTGATCATAACTAAGTAGAGCCTCCCTCACTGAGATCAAGGGGGTTTGGATATCCGACACATCTCTTATTAAACCTTCGGCGTTCGCCACCATATTAACACCTGCCCCGGAATGACTAGGCAGAGGGTTACCCTTTACATTTGGGCCAGCTTCCTTGAAGGACAACAACTTCTGGTCAATTAACCTCTGAACTTCGTACTTGAAAGCTTTACAATTCTCAATAGTATGCCCCTCAGCCCCAGAGTGATATTCACAGGTAGATCCTTGCTTATACCAAGCTGGAAAAGGCGCAGTCATTTGTTTCATGGTCCTCGGAGTCACCATCTTGCTATGGACCAAGTATGGCAGCAAATCTTTATAAGGTACTGGGATCGGGTCAAACACCTTCCTCACTTGCTGTTGTGGTGGAGGAGAGGCTTGTTGTGATGGCATCTGGTACGTATACCCTTGAGGTGGTGGCGGGGACGTGGGGCCATGTGACATTGGCGTCTGATAGTGAGGCTGTTGCTGCTGCATAAGGAACATATTGGACTGGCATCACCGACTGATGGTGGGCCACAGCATTGGTATTCCCTTCCTGCTTTCTGGTGAAGTTGTTGGCAGGCTTTTTTGTGTTGTTCTGTGCGCTCGCGCTTGCTTGAATTTTCCCGGCCTTAACACCGCTTTCAATCCTTTCTCCAATCCTAACCAAATCAGAGAAACCAGACGATACACTTCCAATCATTCTCTCAAAGTAAACTCCTTGCAAAGTGTTAGTAAACATGTCCACCAATTCAGTTTCTAAAAGAGGGGGACGAACTTGCGCTGCTAACTCTCTCCATCTTTGGGCATACACTTTGAAAGACTCACCCTCTTTCTGAGTCATGTTCTGAAGTTGTGTGCGACTCGGAGCCATATCCAAGTTATACTGATATTGCTTGATGAAGGCATTGGCTAAGTCTCTCCATGACTGAATACGGCACCCTTCCAACTGCATGTACCAACTGAGGGATGCCCCTGCGAGGCTGTCTTGAAAGCAATGGATCATTAGCTTGTCATCATTGGCGTAGGACGCCATCTTCCTACTGTACATGATGAGATGATTTCTAGGGCAGCTCAAACCTTTGTATTTTTCGAATTCTGGCACTTTGAACTTTGATGGGATTACCAGGTCAGGAACCAAGCACATATCAGAAAAGTCTAAGGAATCACTGCCTCCTTCCATAGTTTTCAAACGGTCTTCGATCGCCTTGAATTTCAACTTTGCCTCCTCTAGCTGAGGAATAGACATATCAAACTTTGATCCATTATTCTGTATATCAGAGCCATGGTAAACATCTTGAGGGTCATCTTGACCTTGCTGAACTAGAGTAGGTCGTGGCTGAGCTGAAGTTGCCCCGACCTGAACTTCTGGGTGATTGACTGGTGGGGGAATAGAAGTAGCTCCATCCGCGAGAGGTATATACCCTGGTGGAGTATATCCGGGAGGTAATCCATATGCTGGTCAAACCACACTGGCCGGTTCGGTAGTTACCGCTTCCACATTCACTGCTGGAGGTGGTGGTTGATTCTGCGCAGCCAACAGCTCCAACACTCGGTCCATCTTCGCGGCCAACTGAGACACCTCTCCTTTCAATTCGCTGTGTTGCTCTTGCCAGTTCTCCATAATGAACTTAGAAGCTCCTCTTGTCCAATGCTGATGTCGGGGATGAAACTGTTGAGACGGAAGAGTGGCAATGAGATGATGCTTTTGTTTTTATGAATGCAAATGCAGATGCATGTAAATTTTTATGTGTTTTTGTATTATTATTTTTGATTTTCAGGGAACTGCAAACATATAATTAATATAAACATTTCAGGATATAGCCAGAAAGATCAAAATGTCATTCAACCTCTTTAATCAAGTCATTACATCATCATTGAAGATCAAAGATACAAAATTCAAAACGCAAAGGTGCATTACATAACAAAACCTAAGTACAAAAACTAGAGTCGTTTCTTCGCTTTTTTGACAATGTTCCTGTATGCCGTCACAACTGCTCGGCAATAACCCACAAACTCTTTGACTCCACTTGGGACACTGAGCAAAGGGAGCTCCGCTTCAGCTACTCTCAACATTTGGGGCAACTCATCCAAAACCGAATTAGAGACTAGTACCATCTTGTGAAAAGCCACCCTCCACCTTGCCATTTCTTGTAGGGACATCTCAATAACCAACTTATGATGCTTCAAGTCTTTTTCCAAATGCTCTTTCTGTTCGGCCACCTGATTCATTCGATCCTCATGAGCCCTCATAAGCTGAGCCAGGCTTTCCTCATATCTCTCAATGGATTCTTTGTCTTTTTGTTTCTCTAGGGAGTGGAGTCTTTCTCTTTTTTGCAACTCGAGTTCTCCCTCTTGCTTGAGCTTCTTATAGTCTTGCTTGGCTATCCGCAACTCTTGAGTTCTCTCTTCATATTTCTTCTTCCATTCCCCTTGAGCAACCATGGCTTTCTTTCCAGTGTTGTACATATCGTCACCGGAGCGCTCTAAGCTCTTGATTCTTTCTTTTAATGCCATGATGCTCATATCTGAGCTTCTGAGGCCATCTTTGTACTTTTCCTCCCTTCCTTGGGCTTCCTTTACTTTCTTCTTGCATTCCTGGATTTCTTCATCCTTTGCATCCCTTTCCCTTTTGAAGTTCTTTGCGTCTCCTTGGACACTGAAATATTTAAACTGTAACTCCTCATTTTCCTTCTTAAGCTGCGCAATTTGGCTTTTCAGAGCGTCAGCTTCTTCTTTTGAGATGGTAACAAGGGGCTCAGGCTCTTGAGGTACCATGGGGACAACAGTAATGAAAGGAAGCTTGATGTCTAGGATGCGATTCTTCACCCATTGAGTATAGGCCTCTCTAGCCAAACAATTTTTTCTCCCCACCACAGATTTCTCCACCTTAGACCATGATTTCTTGATCCTGTTCCAAAGTTCCAAGTCCACCATTTCTTTCTTAAGGATAAATTGTGTCAATGCGATTTCTGGAGGTGCATCCACCATGAGGTAACCCAATTGGCGGAGGGTAAGAACTGGATTATAGTTAATACATCCTTGCGTTCCAACAAGAGGTACATTTGGGAAATCTCCGCACCTGAGGAGTACCTTGGAAGAGTCTACACTGTGAGAGTACCAACGGATGTCTTTCTCGGTAAGGGAATTCAACTTTTCTGACCATCTAACACCTTCATTCTCCACAAAGGGTCCTTTGTCGGGTAAATGAGACATCATCCATTTCTGGATCAAAGGAGCACAACAAGAGATTTGTCCCCCTCTTCCCGTGCTGTTTCGGTCATGAAGAGAATAGAGGAAATCACCCAAGAGCGTAGGAGCAGGATTTTCAGTCAAAAATACCCCAATAGCAGCGAGGTCAATGAAATCATTCACATTTGGAAACAATACTAACCCATAGATCATCAAAGCAAAGATGGCGTTGTATGCTTTCCAATTACCATCTGCTAATACAAGTTGAGCTTTGTCCTCTAAAACTTTCCTTGTGAGTCCTTGAGCACCCGTCTTGATCACTTGAAATGGTATAGAATCTTGGCTACCAAGGTGTAAAGCCAGGGCTAATGCTTCTGGAGTCGGAACCTCTCTCAAATAACATGGCCTCCCATCCTTTCTAAGACCCAAAATACTTTCAAACTCCTCTATCGTGGGGAAGAGTTGAAAGTCTCGAAAAGTGAAACATCGAAGCGGAGGATCATAAAACTGAGCCAAAGTAGTTAGAGCCGTAGTATCAAGTTGGACATGCAGTAGATCAATGATGGACCCGTAGTTTGATTGAAAATTGCTTCTACGAATGGATGTCAACCTAGACTCCAAAACTAAAAGTCTGTCTACTTTTGGGACCTTGATACTGTAGTTGAAAGTACCTCTCGTTTCCATATCCTTCATGTTTATAAAAACAATGTTCCTTTAGTTCCCTGAAAATCAAATAAGTGTTTTTCATGTATGAGTCTATGTAAATGAATGCATGGATGCATGGATGCATGAATGCACTTTTGTAGCAGATTCTGTCACAGTGAAGCAGAGGTTCGATTATCATTTCTGAGGTCAAGAGGCTCAAAGTCACCTGCAACCCACCCCTCTCGCATGTTGTTCTGAGTTTAATATGGTTAAATCACAGATCACCTCTTTGGAAACGATGCCGATATTGCACGGCAAACGCGTCCAAAGAGGAATCTCTCGGGTTCTAGACAGAGGTCCCTAGTAACAAGATTTGGTTCTAGACCGGTTAACAAAAGGTCCCTAGGGTCACGGATTCTCCAAGAAAACACTGGCGCTAGCGAGCCATACGTCAGGACGGCCAGTATTTTCAAAAGAATCTACCCTAGGCGAGGTGATTATGCCAGCGCTCACGAGCCATACGTCAGGGAGACCAGCATAAATACCTCTAGCTTAACTTAGGTTTTCCTCAAGCTCGGGTATAGAGCTTCACACAGTAACCATGCCACAAGGGCAAAAAAGAAAAAAAAAGGAGTAGAAGAAGAGAAACAGCCAACCAAGCATATAATGACAGAAAAATAAAAGATAAAAGCAAGATACTGCAAACCTGGAAAAAGCAAACAAACAAGCAAACCAACTAAACTGGGCTTAACTCTCAAGAGTCCCCAGTGAAGTCGCCAGCTGTAGCGGGCTGGAAAATCACTTCCATTTTTCATACAATGAAGTCGCCATTGACGTTTATTTATCCCGTGAGGGGAAAGGAAAATATCACGAAAACCTTGGTTTAGGTTCGGGAGTTGGTTATGCGAGAGGAAGGTATTAGCACCCCTCGCATCCATCTTACTCGATGGGAACCGTTCAGGTGGTTTGGGTTTGTTTGCGCAGGTTTAAATTAAATTAATCTATCACTTGGCTAATCTCTACTCCGTTTCCAAATAAATTAAAAAAAGGTTTTTTATTAGTTGAGTTTGACGGTTGTAGGAGCCCGCTCCTACGTATTCCCCGGTGCAATGAGAAACTCAAAACTCACGTAGTTCTGGTAAAAAATGTTTGTGTTGTTGGTTGATTTTAAACGGGTAACGTTTATTTCGTATTCCGCTGACACAACGACGCTTGTATGCTCTAATCAGAGGCTTAAGCTGTGTGTGTGTCAGAGGAGTAGATAAAACGTGTATCCATTGTAAAAGAGAGTTTGAATAACGGATGTTGCTTATTTCGCATTCCGCTGATACAACGACGCTTGTATGCTCTAATCAGAGGCTTAAGCTGTGTATGTATCGGAGGAATGGATAAAGCGTATATCCATTGTAAAAAGAGTTTGAATAACGGATGTTGCTTATTTCGCATTCCGCTGATACAACGACGCTTGTATGCTCTAATCAGAGGCTTAAGCTGTGTATGTATCAGAGGAATGAATAAAGCGTATATCCATGTTTCTCTGAAAAGAAGTTTGAGTGAGTGGGGTTAGTTTTAACGCTTGATTAGGATGAGGATGGTCCCAAGATCACGAGCCATACGTCAGGGATAAGAACCATCCGGGGTGTGAAAAGCCATACGTCAGATCAACCCCTTTTCATCCTTGTTTATTATGAAAATCTTGATTTAATTAATAGTGAGGATAATCCCAAGATCATGAGCCATACGTCAGGGATAGGGATTATCCGGGTGTGAAAAGCCATACGTCAGATCAACCCTTTTTCACTATGTTTATTATGAAAGCAAAACTCAAATTCAAACCAGACAGTCCAAGAATAGAAGAGAGATGAGAGATACAGAAGCTCGAGGGATTACATTAATAAAAACTACATGAAGCATGATAATTAAATGCAAATGAAGCAATAAGCATGAATGCAAGTTCATAAATAAAAGTGCATGAATCAATATGATGTAAATAAATAATGCATGAATGCAATAATAAACAAGCATGTATGAAGCAAATAATTAAATATAGTGCAAAAATAATGTTACGAGCAATTAAATAAATACATGTAAGTATGAATAAATAACCTAACACAAGCAAACATGATTAACCTAAGCTAATTAGAGTTAAACAAAATATTGTGCAAGAGAAAGTGGCCCAAAAGTACTTAGAAAAGTAACTTGGATCACTTAAGCACTTATGTAAATAAACTAAAAGTAATTAATTACAAAATGACTTATATAAATAAGCTAAAAACAAAAATAATTAATTCTGAAAGTCCAAACAAAATCTCAGCACCTTAAATTGGGTCAATAAGCTTAAAAAAGCTATTGCTCCAATAAGTGCTTTTGAAATAAGCTAAAAAATTAATTAAAATAAAAAACAGGGGGTGCAAACTATTTAGCATAGCAAAAACATAGGGGTGTGAAAAGTAAGTCTGGCCCAAACAGACTTAGTCAACAAAAAAACGAAGTCAAACAAAACAAAACATATCCTGTGCAGCGTTGACTAGGGTCTATGATATGGATCTGACGATCACAGCCCTCTGATTGATCAAAGAGTCTTGGTTCCAAAATCCAGATTAAATCAGGACCCTTTGATCAATCCAACGCGTTCTTCTTTTTTGAATAAAATAAAACAGAAAATACCACGGCAAGCAGATCTGGTGCATCGCAAACACGCGCACCATCAACATCCTCACCGTCAGATCTCATTTAAATGAGATCTGACGGTTCCGTTTTAAAGTTTTGATCAACGCACAGGAATGAAACAAGAGATCTAACGGCTACGATTTAAACTTGCATAAAAAGACAAAACATGGTGAGGTTATCATCTCCGGCGAAGAAGATATTTTCCGGTGACAACTCCGGTCACCGGAGTTTCCAAAACAGCACCAAAACGAACGAATCATACATGGTTTTGCTCGTTTTTTCACGTAGATCACGAATATGAAATTAGTTTTTAACGAAACAACATAGAAACGCAAAAACGAACGGGATAAAAACTTCAAATCAAAAATCAAACTCACAGTTCATCACAAATTGGAACAAAATAACAACCCAGAAAGCATCACAACGAGTAATGAAGATGAAAGGTGTTAAGAATTACCTGAATAGGTCTCTGAGAAGTCTGGTTTGAGCTTGCTCTTTTCCTAGCCACCGTTGCCTTCTTCTGCTTCGATTCCTTCACTTTCTCGCGCAAAAAATGATGGGTTCTTGCTTCTGGGTACTTGGTGAAGGTGTTCTGATGTATAGATTCTAAGTTTGAGGTGAAATTTTGATTTTGGAATTTTTGAAAATGAAGAAAAAATGGTGTTCTTGGTGTGAGCTCTTGCTGCGCCGTTTCTGCCTTCCTCCTCCAACCCTAGGCTCTGAAAAAAATGCTGATACTTATAGGAACAAACTTAGGTTAAGTGATTGGTGATTAGAGAGAATGAGTGAGGGTAAAAGTGATATTGAACTTGATTTTTTTGTACTATGTTTTTTATCCTCTTGTGCCAAAAAAAAAAATGGTGATGAGGTGTAATAAGAATGGAATGTTCTAGGCTTATGATGATGTGTCAATGATTGGAGAATTTTTGACATTTCTTTGATTTTTGGAATAAATAACAAATTAAAAATAACACAAAAAATAATAAAATAAAAATAAATATGCAAAAATAAAAATGCATGATGATGAAATGTGATTATGCAAAATGGTTATGGATTAAAAATGAAAGAAAAATGATTTAAATTTGATGTGTAAAAGGGTTTCTTGCAATGCAAGTAACTAATTAAAAATAATTAATAAATAAGAAATAAACTTAATGGAAGGGCAAAATGGTAAAAATTCATCAATTATGATCATGCCATGCAAAATCATGCAAGAAAAATAATTCTATGTGTTTTTTGTGTCAACATTGATTTTTTCAATTAAAAATTGACTTGGTTGACCTTTTAGTCAAAGTGTTGACTTTGTTGACTTTTTTTCTAATAAATGCAAAAGTGTGAAAAATATTATGGGGCAAAATTAGAGTATGACACCAATATTCTTTTGATCTCAACAGGTTTTCCATCAACATTGACCAATGGTCATAATGACCATCAAACTTTGGAATAGCAGGATGACCAAAGTTACCTTCTGACATGATGAAGGTTTCTCAAGAACACGATCAAGAAAGATGAAACTAACACACAGAGCAAGAAACTCCTCACAAAAAATCACTATTTTGTGTTTCCCTACCCAAGAACGAAGGAGAAATGCTCACACCTCACAATGTTTCACTCGTGTTTCCCTGGATGATGATGAATGCTTGCACACGGTGGCTAGCTGATACCACTTGTTAGGTTTCAAAGCAAAGCATTCATTTCATTGATTACCAAAAGACCACACAAGGCCTATTATATAATACAAAAACTTTGCTTATTGAGCAAGTAACTAAAACTTATCTAAAACAAAAAATTGTAACAAACTAACTAACTTGCTTCTTCAGCAAGTAACAACATAACCAACATTTAACTAACTTTTAACTAACAATTTCGTACATGATGTTATGTGAATTAGATCTCTAATTTAATTGTTTTAAAATCATTTGTATATCTAAAATCTGTATTGATAAAATCAAGTTGGGTTTTGAGAAGATAATATAGAGACTTGTCTACTTGGACGCATAGAACCAGTTAGTTTTGTTCCTCACTTGTTACTCGACAGAGGCTATATGTTTTCATTCATCATGAATAATTGGCACATTCTTTTAGATCCAATTTTGTTAATAGTATAGTATAATTAGATATCATGAGTCTAGTGATTATATATAAAGAAAAACGTGGTAGTTTAAATATTTGGTGCTCTTACCCAATCATCGATTAAGATTGTGTGCCGCTAAAACACTCGGTATTAATCAATTCTATCTAGAATTCTATTTTAGCTTCTTGAGGATCATTTTAGTGTTGTTTAAATATTGAGTTTAGTTATCGGGTAGTGGTGGAAGCTAATTAATATGTGTTGAGTTTTTTTTTTCAAGAACTAAATAATTTAGCCGTGTATCACTAAATCAGCAAAACAAATAATCTCTCTTTTGCATGAAGAGAGACTTTAGCCCAGTCTTCTCTGTCTTGTATTTCAGATTATGTCATGCAAACAACAAATATCCCTACGTCAATTTGTGAAGAAGCGGAGAAAATTTGTCGAGATTTTATTTGGGGTTCAACCAATCAACACCGTAAATGTCACCTTGTTTCTTGGGAGAAGATTTGTCGTCCAAAAGAGGAGGATGGTCTGGGTTTTAGAAACCTCAGGATATTGAACCAAGCTTATATTCATAAATTGGCTTGGCAAATGGTTGCGGATCCTGACAAGCTTTGGGTCCAAGTTATGAGAGCCAAATATAAATGTGGTTTCCTTTCTACTCCTAATATTACAACTCGAAGTAACTCTTCAAACGTTTGGAAAGTTATTGTTAAAGCTTGGGAGCAGGTCAAGCCTCACCTCAGATGGGTGATAAATGATGGCCATGGAACTCGTTTCTGGAAGGATTGTTGGATACCAAATTGTGGTGTCTTAGCAGAGCAATACTTAGATTCTATTCCTATGGGTGAAATCGAGTATTCTGTTTCTAGTTATGTGATAGACGGGGATTGGAATTGGAATATGTTGGCCTCTCGAGTTCCGAAGTCTATTTGCAATTTGATTTCTAAGTTGAAGGCACCTACTGTAGGAAATAGTGATATTCCCAATTGGGATATGTCTACGGATGGAAATTTTAGTATTAACTCAGCTTATAAATTTCTTAGTAATAATGATAATGATATTACTAATGTTTCTCCCTTGTTTGATCAGATTTGGCATTGGCAAGGTCCGAATCGGATTCGCGCTATTCTTTGGAAGCTAGCACATGGATCGTTGATGACAAATGCAGTCAGAGCACACCGCCAGTTGACAACCGACGATACATGTCCTAGATGTCAAACTCGCCCAAAAACCATAATGCATATGCTTCGAGATTGTGAGGACGCTCAGAACTATTGGAATCAATTCATCACAGAAGATAATTGGGCCAAGTTTTTCAGTCTTGGCTTGTACGCTTGGTTGGAGTGGAACATCAGTAATAACCATATTGGAGCTAGCAATACAGATTGGCCTACTTTTTTTGGTGTCTCGGTTTGGTCCCTTTGGAAGGATCGCAATAAATTGGTCTTTTCTAGAGAAACAGAGCTTGGTACTAATCTCACTTCAAAAACCGTAAACATATCTTATCAGATTGAAAAAGAGATGAAGTTCCCTCTTGCATCTCGATCTGAAAACCCATGTCAGAAATATATGCATTGGTCAAAGCCTCCCCCTGGGTTCTTCAAAGTAAATACAGACGGATCTTATGTTCACGGTCAAGCGGCTTGCGGCGGCATTATCAGAAATCATAATGGAAATTTTGTGAAAGGTTTCATGTGTAAGCTTGGATCAGGAAATGCTCTCTTTGCAGAATTAAAAGGAATTCTCTTTGCTCTTCATATAATCAGAGATATGCAACTTACAAATGTCATCCATGAAACATATTCCATACATGCCTTAAATATGATCTAGAACCGTTATACTTTCATTTTTCATCTCCAATCTCTTCTCCAGGAGGTCATACATCTTATCAACCGCTCAGGGTCAACTATTCGCATAAACCACATTCACCGTGAAGCAAACACTTGTGCTAATGCTCTTGCTTTAAGGGGTCATCAAGCAGATTTTTCCCTCTTCATTTTAGATGTTATTTAGCATAGTATTAAGTTACTTATTGATAAAGACTTAAGGGGAGTCCGCTCCACTGTAGTCGATTCTTAGTTTTTCTGTTGTATTCCTCCACTTATCAAAAAGTTAAAAAATAATTTAGCCGTGTAGTTATTATTAACTAATTAGATTAAGAAGTATATTTGATAATTAATACTGAATATTATTAATAAATTTCCGCCGAGTTAAATTGATGTTGAGTTTAATTGGTGTCAAATTTATTTTGTGTTGAGTCTCTTTAAGAACTAAATATTGTGGTTGTGATAATGACGTTGATTATTATATTATAATAATGTTGTAGCCAGATATATATGACAATGAAGTAGTAACATTGTAGCCAGATATGACAATGAAGTAGTAATATTATAGTCAGATATGACAATGAAGTTGTAATATTGTAGCCAGATATGGCGATGAGTAGTAATAATATAGTCATAATGGCGACGACGATGTAATAGCCTTAATGGCGACGATGAAGCAATAGTATAGTCATAATGGCGACGATGTAGCAATGGTGTAGTTATCTACGATGTAGCAATGAAGTAGTAATATTAAATACTAATGAAGTTGTTGATGATGTTGTGATAGTGGTTACATTTATGGGTTGTGTTTGCTTATGTGTTTGATCGTCCCAAAGGATGATATTTTTGTGTTAATGTTTTCCCTATTCTTGTGTGTTAATACACTGATGCCTTGTGTGAATGTATTCTCACCCCTTGCTTTTAATTTGTCTTGTCTGGCTTGGCCCTGTGATTGTGAAATCGCAGTATCTACAGGTTATCAAGTTTCGAGTACGAGTCAAGGGATGCCCGCTCTGATTGTGACACTTGGGAAGAAGTCTTAAAGTCTAGTAAGTTTTACTACCTTATTTTTAAAACTAATGCATTTTATTAGGAAAGAAGTTGTCATGTTTTATCTTCACTATAATTTTAAATAATTTTGATATTGAGTCCAATTTTACAGTTATTTTATCCGCTGCATAATGTCTCTTAAAAATAATTTTCGAAAAAATATTTTTAAAATTAGAATATTAGTAGTCTCGGGCTGAGTGTAAGACTTCATGTATTCCTTTCCTTCATCATGTTAATGAAGCAATTAACACACGGCCACATATATATGAACTAACGAGTTATCTTTTTGTGAATGCTACACCTATATATGGAAGGTTAGATTAAGGTCCTCAATTATTTTCTCTAAAAAGATAAGCTAACACATGAAGATCGTTACATATGCTTGTTCTTCCTCCCTAACTATTAATTAACTTTCATTTTCGTATATCTTTTGACATGTTTGTTTTTCACTAATATGTAATGTAACATCATATTCATTTGTGAAGGGACATGATACTTTTTTTTTTAAAAATAGTTAAAGTTAATAATTAGTTGTTATTGAAATTTAAATATAAGACTTTTTACTCTTTCAACCCTTAGTTCAAACTCAACTAATATGTGGCTACTGATTTGATTTGTTAAGATTTAATCATATTTTATCGGATCATGCTAACTAATACCTCTATAGTACTAGTTAAAAAAGCTAAAAGAAGTAAATTTAGTGTCCCAAAATACTTTTTAGCATTTTTCCTATTTTATTTTTTGAAAAAATCTTAATCACATTTGGTTCCGTAATTATCACTTAGACTATCACAAAATTATCAAAGCCGCGTGCTTATTGTTGTAAGGCATTGCTATATATGTCATCTCTGTTGCCTATAGCAAATTTGCATATGTAAACAAACTCAATGTTGGACCACCATGTTAAATGTATTTTTTCAAATCACTGTGATTATGATATTTGACCTCTAATAATAAATTTCAAGATTAATCATCGAATCGGCAATATACAATTTTTTCATGATAGAATGTTCAATGTTTTCACAGAAATTGAGTAATTAGAGCACAAAGAAAAGTGAGAGAAAATATGTCCAATTTTTTGTTAAGTATATGTTAACGTCTAAATATTGTCTATTTTTCAAAACAGAGATTATGACAACACAAAAAATAAATCGAGAGTAAATAAAATCACATGTTTTTATAAATATTGCAATGTCAAACATCTCGCACACATGTCGGGATGCCTTGCGTCCATCATCAAGAGATAAATGATGCCTTACACCCATGCCGAGATGCTCACATTTGATAGCTGGATCTTCAACTCCGAAATGCAACATTTGAACCATTCTGCATCGTTCCTATTATGCACGCCCAATATTTTTAACATTGTTCCAACTTTTTTTTAAAACTTCCGATGAAATTTTAAGACACATAAAATAAATAAATCAATGTTAATTTTTTGAGAATCCGAATTTACTCTATTTATCTATCATCTATTTATTGTCAAGATCGACTTATTAAAATAGATCTCTATTAATTTTTTATTTTGGAACTACTATCTTTCTTATAAATAAGTAATAGATAAATAAAGCAAACTTAAATGATATTATTCTCATCTCCAATAATGGCACATCTTAAATATGTCAAAGACTGCCACCACACCAGTGGTAGACACGTATTCCTCAAAATAACATTTTTGTATGCCGACACAAAAATGGCTTATTATTTGTCAATTTGTTAGAACGAAATAAAACAAATAGTTTATTAACTTCTCAATGGGGAGTCAATTCAGTCTTCAATCAGTTTTTGTTTTATCCTTTTATAATATTTTTTTATTAGAATTTCTAGCTATTCAAAAAACACACAGTTTCATACTGTTTAACATCTCAGCCGTTGATTATCAGATTGGACGGTTTATATTAACTATTTACCAAATTAAAAATAATCTCAACCTCATAATTTTGATTGGATGGTCGATATTTGTTAATATGGGCGGGTTTCGGGCACCGTCGGTCCGGTTTTCTCTACCCGGACTCGGCCATAACAACCCAATTTAAACATAATTTTTCAACCTCCTGACCGTGATCCATTATAAACCGCTCAAATCTATATATTTTTTGCGGGTTTTTTTAGGTTGGGACGAGTTTTAGTTTTTTTTCCAGCCCTAAGAGATATGGTATCATCTAACTTAATAAGTTTAATTTCTAGTGTTGATCTTTTGGAGTTTTTTTGTTGTTGATTGTTGTGTTAGGGTTCTTGTTTTCACATCCCATTGGTTTGTCGAGGTCCCAATTTGATGATTATTGGTTGTTTCAAACGTTCTTTGGATTTGTACATTAAAATATATGGTATTGGCCATTCACAAGGCTATTCAAATTCATGTGTATCACGTTACTTTAAGGGTGCACAAAATAACCAGTTGTAATGTCAAATCCACAATCACATCTAAATCTAAAACCAAAAAACCAAAAAATCAGTTAATTTTAAAATGGTTTTTAAGCGGTCTATCATATATAGTTAGATTTTCCTAATGTGAAAGCCGATTATTTAACTGGATATCCAAATCCAAAACCAACAAAATTTTATATGCTAATGTTTATTTTTATTTATTAATAGAAATAATAAATATTTTGATTAAATTGATTTCAGAGTGAATGCTCGCAATTTTTTTTTGTGAGCTAATGCTCACAATTTATTTGGTTCTTTTTGGGTGCTTCTCTTAGTTGGCAACACTATTATAGTAATTTAAAATATATTTTGAATTTATATATTATGTTTTAATTTATTTTTTTGACAAATTCTCGATGCTTTTGCTGTTAGATCGTAAGTTTGAGGGGAGGCGGATAATATTATTAGCGGGCTTTAAGGATGTCAATTGGGTGAGGATTGAGCGGAAGATAGTTTTCCACTCCTTGTCCCATCATCTAAATAGTTCCTATCCTCGTTCCAATTCCCCGCTTTATGGAGTATTCTTCCTCCATCCCCATCTCCGTGAATTTCCACAGTTCCCGCGGAGATCCATTAACCTTATAAAAGTATCAAATTTCTATTATTCTCAATCAAACTAGTTGTAAAAAAATAGTAAAACATAATTATAAAAAAATAAAAAAATATTGTCAGTCTTGTGATAATAAACATATATGCGGGCGGGTGGGTAGGAGGAAAACAACATGTGTAGACCTGATTGGAGTTTCCCCACTTGTGGGATTGACGACTGAGGATTTTACGGTAGGACAGGCGACTCTCAAAGGTGCTTCAAGTAAGTGGCCAAACATGAGAGAGCGTGTTATGAGAATCAACATGCTTTCATACCATTTGCTTTTGACACTATAGGTTTTCTGGCACCAGATGATGTGAATATTTTGAAAAGAGTTCAAAGAATCGTGCATAACAATGTGGTATCTCCTAGGTCTCTACAAGTAGTATTTAAGAGGATTGGTTTTTCCCTCCAAAAAGGGTTATCGGCGCAACTTATTGCTTGTTTGTCTTCTATTCAAGTGTAATTATGTTATAAATATATATATATATATATATATATATATATATATATATATATATATATAAAGTATTGTACTTAGTTTCAATTTAAAAAAATAAACATCATATATAAACAGATTTATACACATATTCTATGAAAATATAATTAAAAATAATTTATAAAGTACTTAAATATATATTTATAAATGTTATTTTAATAAAGTTTTCGAGGAGGAAATCTCTGCAAGGTGAGGGATAAAATACCGTCCCCCATCCCCAAACATCTTTCGAGGGATTTTCTCCTCTATCCTCATCCCCATGGGAAAAAATTTGCCATCTTCGGATCCCCAAACGGGGCAATTCCCACGGAGATTCTCCTTTACAGATGTCAATCTCCTTTACAGATGAAATTGACATCCCTAGTGAGCTTAAGGTATTGAGCTTATGTTTCTAAGTTAGTAGTTTAATTATTTTAGGTTTGCTATGTAACCCTTATTTTCTAAAGTAATGCTATTGTGATATTATTGAAACCATAACCTTTTTTTTTTCTATTTTGTTAACACGGGCAGGAACGGATCCATAAACTAATCAAACGTGGTGCTAGTTATTTTTTTAATAAATATTACATAAAAATTAATTGTAATGCATATATGAATTGGGATTAAATCATGCTGAATTAAAACTATTTTACATTGATTTATTTTTCAGACTAATTTACACTTTTATGATACATATGACTATGGTCTGGCAAGTGAATCAGTCAGTCGTCGAGTAATAATTCACATTTTAGGTGTCTGGAATGAGTTCGTATCCACAGAGATTGTGCCAAGAACGACTAGTTTTATTTAAGTTTGATAGTTTGTATTCATTTTGGTTTTTGAAAAGGTTTTGTTTGAAAAATAGCGAATTGCTAATGAGGAAAAATAAAGATAGTTTGATTCAGAAAGTCACCATGGACCACGTCAACTAGGCATAACCACAGGGGTCTAATCCATGTTGTCACGTACCCTAGCCAAGATATCAAGCTTCAAATATGTAGTCAATAATGTGTGTGCAATTAATCCTCTTAAGCCACTAGCCTAGAATGTCCGAGTTACCGTATCTATGTGGCTAACATTATTACTTATTAGTTCCAAGATAGCAGTCAGATTCGTGACGAAATATTATACCCCTAAAAGCGTTCCCCGATCAACGACCAGAAGTCGGAATTACGTTGTTAAATCATAAACAATAGAAAACACATATTCTGAATAATAAGTATTATAAACTTATCTACCAAATTACACGTTCCCAAACATTCGTCGGGGAGTTCATCTTCTCCGCCTAAACCTAAAGGTTTCTAGCTACTCATTTGCATAATTAAATTACAAGAATAAAAACTATGCATACCAATGGCGTAGATGTTGGAACAAACGAGGTTCTGACATGACCCAATTAAGTTTTGATGATAACAATAGTATTAATATACAATAGGGTACACTAATTATTTACTCTAAGTGTGCAAATATATAAGCTAAAATTTTATATTCACTATGAGTACATTTGAAGCTATGAAATGGAAAGCAAATTCTCATCAGAAGATACTCATCAGAAGATACAAGTTAAAGTCGCGTCAGAAGCTGTGTTTGAAGACATCAAATTCTGATAAGAGCAGTGAGAGCCGTTTTGTCAAAAGAAGATTCTCTGCAAACAATGATTGGATTTCATCATCTTCTGACAACCCAAAATCTGGAGAATCAACCTTATCCTCAGGAATAATGACGTTAGTACTATTGTACGAACTTATTACCTGATTTGGTCGAATCGTTCTCCCCAAGATTAATCGTACACAAAGGTTACCTGATATGGTTAAAGGAGTGTACTATCTCCAGCTGGCGAAATCTCACCGCATTGGATTCAATTCAAAGACGCTCCACCCTCTCCTATAAATAGAAGCTGAATTGAAGTTTTTGTACACGACACAACAATTGAACAATTTTGAAAAGAGTTGTTACTCTGTCAAAATCATCCTAAGCACAAAAACAACTTGAATACAACTTGAACTCATTTGAACATCCAAGACTCAAAGCTTCAGCTTCTGATCATTACAGTAGCTGAGTCTTAGTTTTCTTTTACTAGAATTATAAGTTAAGTCTTGTTTTAGAGTTGTATGTATTTTACTTGAACATTGATTTTTGTATTAGTGTTCATATACTCTGTTTTCTTTTGTAAGTTGTTTGAAGTCTCTTGCGTTTGTGCTTGAGCAAAGGAAGTCTCTCGTAAGGATACTTGAGCATTGGAAGTCTCTTGCTTGTGTGCTTGAGCAATTGTAATCTTTTGTGATTATTAGTGAACTCCCTTGGAAGTGCAAGGGGACTGGACGTACTCTCGGTTTGTGATAGGAACCAGTATAAAATCTCTGTCTCTACCTTTCTCTTTCTCTCACTCTTTCATATACTCTGTTTGATTGTGTTTTGTTTTTATAACCGCTGCAAAATCTGATAAGTGTTTAAACTTAGAACAAATTTTTAAACTACCCAAAACACAATTCAACCCCCCCTTCTTGTGTTTTTCACACATTCAGTAGATGCCTTGCTGAGGAAGTTACATTTCCCTTTGTGGGGGGAAAGTTCTTTCCGTAGAGAGCTTCGCTGCTCTCCTTGCTCCTCCTCCTTGAATATTTTTCAGACTACTGAATTGTATTCTTCTAAATTTCTGAATGAATAATTGTGAAGGAGAAGAGCTCTATTTATAGATTTTTTGGACTTGGGTTTTATAACTATTGCAGCACGATGAATCTCATCGTGGCACGATGAGGGCGGTGAAAGTAATATTTGCGCAGATTTGTTTTAAATAAAAACAAACCCTGTCTTACCACGATGGCTATGTATCGTGGTACGATGATGCACACATTTCACCCCTTTTTGCTTTTTTTTGGTATTTTCTTGTATTTCTTGTCTTCTTCTGCAAGTAACTTCATTTTTTCAGGCTTTTTGCTTGTAATTGGTCTTCAAAGTTCTAAACTAATAACAAATAAATATTATATAAATTCATGTCATCAACATACAAACTATGAATTCGTGTCACTCGCTATTATGATAGTCCCTAAATTAGCAAAAAATATTTTAAAGTCCCCGAATCGAACTTCCGTTAGTCAAAATAGTCCAAAACTTTAAATTGGTCTTAACTTTGATGATGTGTCCACTCTTAATTTAAAGTCGCAATCTATTTTTTATTCATATGAGCAAAATCTTTTGTAGTCGTCGTATGAAGACTGGTTAATTACGCAAGTTGTTTCCCTGGAAAGGAAAATGAAAATAATGTCTCTCTACATGAATGGATCAGTTTTATAGTAATCAATAAATGTTGATAATTGACATTTCTGAAACCATGAATCTAGCTAGTAATACGAGAGAAGATCATGGAGCACTTCTATTCTATGGGACTGAATGACTGATATGAGACCACCAAACAGAGACAACACTGTTTTTAGACATGCTTGTTGTTGAAGTTGTTAGATTTCAACAGCAAACACTGTAAGGTGCAAATAACATAAAATGCTGTTTATGTACCGGTACACAATTGACCAAAATAGGTGAAGTATTTGTTTGGTTATAAGCCAGAAATTATTTCGATCGAAATTGATCATATAAAATTGATTATGAGAAAAATCAACGAGTTCTAACATGAAAAATATGGTGAAGTCTTTTATGGTGCTGTTTACACTGAAATGTGGTAAACAAACGCTAGTTTAAGTATTTAAATTTGCGAGATCAACTAGAAATCTCAGGACAATTTTGTGCTCGTTTTTATGAGAAAATGTTTTAATGTTCATCAAAGTTTAACAAACATTTGCAGTTTTGATTTTGTAAAGAAATACGAAAACAGAAATAAATTATCTCGAATCGCCTCAAGACAAATAAATTTCAAACATAAATAAAAGAGAAATTGCAGTAACCTTGTTCAATCAGTCAAAAAAGAAGAAGTAACCTTGTTCAACATAATAATTTAAAAACATATTTATTTACTCGGAAAATTTTAACATGGACCACTTCTTCAAGTGGTCCATGGTGGACCATTCATGAAAAACTTTATAACGAATACGAATTTTACAAAATCCACCGTTGGATTGAAAGTTTATATCATATAGATTATCTATAGAAAATTTTAGAAAAATTGAAAATCATTTGATATGTTATTGAGACCCATCAAAATTAACGGTTTATTAAATACTGTAAATCTTGATAAATCCCAATAAAATATCAAATGATTTTTAATTTTTGTAAAAAAATTTATGGATGCTCTATATGATATAAACTTTCAGTCTACCAATAAATTTTGTAAAATTCGTATTCGGTAGATCACTTATCCACGATGGACCACTTGTAAAGGTGGTTCACCGTAGGATTAGCCTCATTTACTCTATATTTGGCCTCCTTCATAAAAATTAAGCAAGGTTTTCACGGCATTGTCTTGTCATAAACTACTTTGCGGATGGTGAGCACGCATAAAAGGTAAAGGGAAACTAGAACCTACTTTTCCCAAAGCAAGCAAAATCTTGAACTGTTTAATATTTTGAACAAGGTTCTTTCTAATTTTGGTTCGATGTTTGAAATTTGAATATTGTGGTTGGACTTTGTGGTGCAATTTGATTTTCTGTTTTTGGATCAAGTTTATTTAGCACAAACTCTTTGGTCTTAATTCACCTACCTTTGTTATCTATTGTGACTACCATTTCATGTTGCAATGCTCAGCATGATGGCTAGGGTTTAACAATCATGTCCATTTCATATGTATTCTCTCTAGCTTTAAATAATAGAAAAATGCTTCCTTTTTTTTTTTTTGACATAAACGCGCTTAATATATTTCATTATTCAAATAAGTAGCAATACAGGGAGGAACCAAATCGAAAATTCGGCGACGAGACATAGAAAAGGCCGCCCTAGCTAAAGAGTGAGCAACCTTATATTCGCTTGCCGCTTAACATACTTTACCTCAAAGTAGTTATTAGATCTAAGCAACGGTTGAATACGGGAAATTAAAATATTAAATTCAGAAACACCGGCTTGTCTCGATGAAATAGCATCCACCACTAACTTAGAATCACTTTCAAAAATGACATGGAATAAACCTCTTTGTATAGCTTCCTCCATTGCCTCTTTGAGAGCCATTGCTTCTCCTTCCACTACACTCAATGGTGCCTGCATAATGTTGGTACCAGCAAGTACAAAATGACCACGAGCATCACGAACAATCCAGCCCCAACCTGTAGCTGCTGCCATATTGTAGAAACTAGCATCAACATTACATTTGAGGTAACCGAATGGAGGCTGCTGCCACTGTATAAAGCTGTTGTTGCTTGTACTGGTGCGCGCTACCTGCTGTTGCTCAAGAAACAATCCATTACACTCGGTCCATTGAAGCCAATATTGCATGGCCTGCACTCCAATTTGTCTCGCGGTTAAGCTACTTTCATTCCACACGATATTATTGCGGTGTTGCCAAAGGAACCAAACAAGCACAGCTGCCTTACTTGCTGCAATAACAGAATCGTGCCTGCACAAATCAAATATTAAATCACGCGAATTATGGAATATAGACAGACGAGGTTCAATAACAGCCCCGCAGCTAAAAAACATGTGCCAATCAGCTAAAAAACATGTGCCAATCAGTTTCCTCATGAGCTAAACATAAAGGACATTCATTCGGACAGTTTACATAGCCACTACGAAGCCGAGCACGAGTCGGTAAGCACTCTCTACAAATTCGCCACAGCAAGTGTTTGGCTTTAGGGGGGGCATGTAGCTTCCAAATGTTCTCCCAACCAATCTCCTTACCCGAACAATAACCTCTATTTTCCGCTTCCATAAGTTTCCGATAACCCGTTCTAACCGAATACACACCATCGTTCTCCTCTCGCCAAATTAATTTATCCTCTCTAACTAAATCAAACAAGGGGACAGAAAGTATATCATAAGCATCTTCTATAGAAAAAAGAGTATGAATCTTGTTTTCATCCCAACGTTTGACATTAGGAAGCAAAAGATTTCCCACACTAAGTTGATACACATTTTGGTTTTGGGGACCATTCAAACAACGACCATTATTTACTCGCAACCACGGTTCACTCATCACTTGAATTTTGCTCCCATCCCCAATTTGCCACCTACAACCCAATAACAACACTTTCCTAGCTCTCCATATACTTCTCCATGCAAAACTAGGATTGTTTCCAATATTTGATGAAAGAAAAGAGTTATAAGGAAAGTACCTAGCCTTGTACAATCTAGCCACCAAAGATGTAGGTTTGTGCATGAAATTCCAACCTTGCTTTGCGACCATCGCCATGTTGAAACAACGAAAATCTCGAAATCCCAAACCTCCTTCATTCTTAGGACATGTTAATTTATCCCAAGCAAGCCAACGTATCCCTTTGTTGTCACCACCACCTCCCCACCAAAAAGAATTGAGCATCCTTTCTATTTCATTAATCAAGGTATCCGGTAATAAATAAATGTTCATGATATAAGCCGGAATAGCTTGTAACACCGACTTAATCATAACTTCCTTACCCGCACGGGACAGGGGCCTGCTTCTCCAACCATTGATGCGCTTCCAAATTCGGTCTTTAATGTAGGCAAAGGTCTCCTTTTTACTCCGCCCCACCATGGACGGGAGTCCCAGATAAGTACCTGTTCCCAGTACATGCTTGACCCCCATAATGTTAGACAGATCCTCCTGAGCAGCTATACTGAGATTTCGGCTAAAAAAGACTTCAGACTTTGACAAGTTGATTTCCTGACCGGAAGCCATCTCATAAATCTTTAGTATCTCCATAAGTTTTGATGTCTCTGAAATAGTAGACCTGCAAAAAAGAAAACAATCATCTGCAAACAACAGATGGGACACAATAGGCGCCCCTCGACAGATTTTGACACCATGAATATCTCCGTTAGCTACTGCTTTATGAATAAGAGATGTAAGACCTTCAGTAACTAAGATGAATAAATATGGGGAAAGAGGATCTCCTTGCCTGAGACCTCTGCCTGGGTGTATAGGGCCAACCTTCTCGAAATTCATTAGAGCCGAATAGTTTAATGAGCTTACACACAACATCATCCATTTAATCCATGTTTCTGAGAAACCCATCTTTCCAAGAACACCTTTCAGATAACTCCATTCTACCTTGTCATATGCTTTGCTAAAATCAATTTTAAGCGCCAATTCACCTTTAGCACCTCTGGTACGCCTTTTCAAGCAATGAATAATCTCAATAGCAATGAGGGCGTTATCAATAATGGACCTCCCTTCAACGAAGGCAGATTGTTCTTCTGATATAAATTTTCCCAACACTACTTTTAACCGATTCGCCAGGAGCTTTGACACCACCTTATAAAGGACATTACATAGTGATATCGGTCGAAAGTCCTTCATAGACGCCGGGCTGTCACATTTAGGAATGAGGCAGATATTTGTTTCATTTAGAGTTGAAGGAAAGTAGCCCCTCTCCAGCCAATCTTTCACTGCAATAAAAACATCATCTCCACAAATATCCCAGAAGGACTGGTAGAAAGCTGGGTTGAAACCATCAGGGCCCGGAAACTTATCAGGATGCATCTGAAACAATGTTGATTAATGCCTTCGGTCACTATTTAACAAAATAAATATAAAAAAGAAAGTATTGAAATTTGTATAGTTTATCGTTTCAAAATATATATAAAATGCATTTTTCAATATAATTTTTTTTAGTTTTCTTAATTAGTGCTCGCCTAATAAGGTCCTAATAAATATAAATATTATGTTTAATAAAAAAGAAAGTATGCTTCAAAAATGAAATAAAAAATAAAGTATAAATATTATGTCAACATTTTATATATTTGTCTTTATTTCTCTCTAACATATTTTAAAAATACACAAAAATAAAAAGATATCATGTTTGATATCAACATTTTGATAACATTTTCTTTGAAATATAAACAAAACAATTTATATGTGTGTGTACACTAATATGTATTTAGTCCTAATTTAGAATAAATACATTTATTTTTTTGTTTATATTCAACACTAGAGTAGAGGGTGTAGTTTTTAGAACCCTCTTGATGTGTGAGTGATCGGGATTTGTTGTTGTAATAATTAATACATGCATCAGTACACTATTTTCAATCTAAATTATCAATATTAGATGGAATGGTCCAAATTAAAACTTGTATTTTTTAATTAAAATAATCTTAGCTGTTAAATTAAAATCACAAAATTTATATGTTATTGCTAGGGCTGGAAAAGTGGGCCGGCCCGCTCCGTTTAAGCCCGTCCGAAAGTGGATGAGGCGGACCAACTTAGGTGTTTGGGTTCAACCTCATACACGTTCCGTTTATTGACGAGTTGACACGCCGACCCATCATTTTTTATTTTATTTTTACATTTTGAATTACTAAAGTAGTTACAAAATTATTAAGCATTATCAAAGAAGCCGACAAAGGATATTTTTTAAGAGCAAATAATTGAACTTCAACAATATCAAAAACAAACACATGAAATGAAAAACAAACACATTAAAATACCAAAATAATTCACTTGATTCAATGTTTCTATGGCAATATTAAGGGGAAAAAAACCATTAAAACAACTTCACAATACTAAAAACTATAAATATAAAGAACTTTTTTTGGTAAACCAAAGGTATCATCCGCGCGCAACTGCAGACATTAATCCTCTCGAGGTAATTGAGATTCATTTAAGAGGTTAACCTTTTCCAACAAATGTTTTTCCATACGCACCAGCCGGAAATATTGTATGATGAGTAAAAAAAAAGTTTTATCTAAGTTAAAAAAAAAGTTTTAAGAAGGAACATAAATAATGAGTAAAAAAAAGTTTTTTTCTAAGTAATATTTTTTTTGGGATTAAGCTCCTTAAGATGGCAAATTGCCTAATTTTCATCTAGGTAAAAAAAAAAAAAAATTAACAAAGCCTGCGGACAAATCTCGAATCAACTTAAAGTATTGAAATGACGGGTCAAATGGAACGGTCCGGCGGACTTAGCCCATTTTGCCACCTTCCGGGTCGGCTGATGCAGCAGTCGATCTAAATCAGATTGGACGGTATAGTTTTTTTCTTTGACAGAGATGGAATATTTTCTAAACAGCGTGTTTAGTTGATTTTATGCCTCTCTGTTGCACCAAGTTTGAAGAACGATTTACACTTGAGTCAAAAAAAGAGGATCGAGTTGCACTTATTTATTTTTTCGCTAATTATAGGTAACCCTATGCTTTTAATTTCTATCTAGGCAAATAGCCCAGTTTTGACAAAACAAAAGGCTATAAACGCAAACTCAGCCTAGACTAGATGTCAGACTAGGCCCAAAAGAAGAACTACAAATATTAACAAAAGAAGTACGAATATTTCATATTATAAATCTTTAATTTTGATAATAATAATTTGAGTGCTAAATAGTGCATTCGGACATTTGTTAAGTATATCAAAAATAAAAATAAAACATAGTAAAATTAATGTTGATAAAGATAACTTTTTACACTTTCAATGCAAATTGGATCCTCTCATTCTCTTTTCTCTACATCTCTCCTTCCGCTCTATTTCTCTATTATATTCACTATCTCTTTTACTTTGTTTAATATTTTTTAACGAGGAGAGAAATTGAATTTATGAGAGAGATAAAGAGGAAGGAGAGAGATGCAGAGAAAATGGGAAGAAGATGATCCAATTGTCTTTTAATATATTGAATGCACGTATTTCAAAACAAAATTTTCTTACTTATGTGTTTAACTGATGGCTCCGAAGTGCCCCTAATATTTTTTAGCTCAAATATGTTTTTCTTATTCTTAGAGTTGGTCTTTTGGAGGTTATAGAGTTTTGTGTTTGGATGTTGGTCTATATTTTGATAAATGCTTAATTTTATTTTATTTAAAAAAAAAAACATAATAAATAATTATATAATACTATCAATAATGACTTGATCTAAATTATAAATCACCTTAAATAAGTGGTTAGAGGTCCGATCTCTAGATCTACAGTACAATACTTATACACGCGACCTATCTAGTACACAATAAAATCAAATGTTGAGATCCAATAATTTTCATATTTCCTCTTCCTTTTTATACAACTTCATAAAATTTACTAAAATGAGTTAATCTATTGTCATAATATAATATTCTGCTTTGTAAAATGTACCATTCACTTAAAAGAGTGAAATTCTTAAATTGGTGTTAAAATTCAATGTCTTAAGATTTTAGATAAATATATGATGTCTAACTTTACTTATATAATTGCTTTTAATTCAGTGTAATGATCCAACCTAGTGAGATTTCTAGAAAATAATGGAAATGGTGATGAAGGTTGTGATGGTGGAAATGTAGTAATGACATTAGCAACAAGCAATGGAGACAACAATTGGTGGTAGATGATGGTCGCAGCAATAGCAGCAGTGGTAGTAGGTAGTAAAAGTTGTATTTTGAAGGGATAAAAAAGAGAAGAAAAAAATCAAATTAATAATAAAAACAAACAATCAAAGATTGAATTTTTCAAAAACAGAATATTGTTTTTTAAAACAATAATTAAACACATACAAAAAAATAAAAATAATGCAAGCCCTTTGTTGTTGATGTTAGCTGTTGCATTGTTCTCATAGATTAAATTTCTAGATCTACTTAAGAAACTTACTGACTTCTCTACCCAAAAAATTTGCTTTATTTACTGTCATACTTTAACTTAAAGTAGAAATTAAACTATGTCAAAATGAACTAGTAAATGAGAATTAATTGGAGTGTTAAATTATTTATCGCTTAAAAAAACCTAATCATATGCAAATGAACTTTGATTGAACTTTGTTTCCAGCCACAACCAGTTGTTTAGGTAAATTAGTGATTATTTTAAGAGTCTAGAGTTTGAAACATAGACCTCTTGATTAGAACTCTTTAAACGTCCAACCATGAGCATTTTCCTTTGTCTCGGTGCTCGTCTCGGACCGTGTTCTGTCAAGGTTGAAGAGTAACCTTGCAACCAAGTGACCTCTCAGGAGACAGACACTTCCACAACCAATTTGACTATGAATTGTTGATATTGATATTTTCTTTTACACCTATATTTTTGGCAAAACTGCTTCTTCTTCAAGATCTCCCATAGAAAGAAAAATTACACATTCTTCCTAAAAGGATATGCTTTAACATAAAAAATTACAAATGATTTAGCGTCGTTGTTTCTCCTTTTGTATATCCTTTCCGAGTTTGAAATCATGCTTCTGCACAAAGGAAGCATGTTCACAGAAAGTTAGCTACATATCAGCAATATAATGCCATATTTGGAGCTAAACTCGTAATATTTTATCCCACAAGTACATAAGATGCATTTTTTTTTGTCCTACTAGTAAAATGTTATATATTGAAACTAAACCGAAAATCCTATAGAAGGCACTATAACATCTTAATCATGGTTTTGAAAAGTTCCGCAATGCAGGCTTTGACATCAAGTTTGTTATGTTCGGACACCGGTAAAATGACAACCATCAATTACAGATATATTAATCTGGTAAGAATTCAAAATTCAAAATTTTCAATAGAAACAGGCATGAATTCTAATGGCATACACTGACCTGACATTAGTTTCTCTCCTCTTAGGGAGCACAAAATTAACTTCTGCCGGAAGAGACAAGAACCCATAAATTATTTTCATGAAGGAAAGACAAAGTTTCCGTAAACAACAATACAAGGTGTCTTACATTTATTATCGTCAGTTTAGATACAAAGTGCGCCCATATCAGGTGTTACTTCAGCCTTTGCAGAAACCCCCTTTGTTTCTTTTTTGCTCCTTCTGGAATCGGCTTCTTGGTTACTGATGCAAGAAAAGTATAATAGGTCACACTACAATGAAATCATATAACACAGCACGCTACTTGATTTGATTACGTTCTCGTAGCATACAAAACTATGTCATGTATCAACAAATCATGATAGTTCTCTTCCTGAATAATTTCTAAACACTCTGCAGGCATTGTCTGAATAGTTGAACATTAAAACAGAAGATATAGAAGTTTGAGATGCTTACACTACAAATTTAGTAGATTGTTTCCCCGACGCAGTTCCACAACAAGCTTTGTATTTCTTTTTTGAACCACACGGGCAGACCTTGTTTCTAGGAATTTTCTGTTGTTAACCCCGATAAAAGGAGCAGCAAGAACAATATACAAGAATGTCAAACGAGATCATAATATTTGAACAGTGATTGAGAATAACATGTATATTTTGGAGCACGCCGAAAGGAAACTAAACACCAATAAACCAGAAAATAGGAGGAAAAAACCTTGTCATTTGGTTGCAATTTGATATTATCATTGGTTTTCTTGGAGCTATTGCTCAATTCTTCATTAGTGCTGTCCTCTACCATGTTTTCTTTGCGCTTCTCATGATTCTCGTTTTCATGACATTCACCGCAACCTGCACATCCCAGGAGTTAGAGATACGAGTTGGAATAAACACAAACACGAATGAATCCTCTTAAGGTGGTTATGGTTAGAAGAAAACAAATTACCAATTATGAACAGAAAATAAAGTGGTTTGCCCTCTTAACATTTCATAAAATGCAATGACTAGACATTACCATCAGTACTAGCCTGACTAGGAACACAATCAGAGTTTGAAGAGCACTCTTCTGCTCCTTGTTCTGCTATTAGAAACTCTATTGCAGCACCAACATCTCCATTTACCTGTTCTAGAATCTGCAACAAGGAATGTTTATATGTCAAGTTGTTAATTTCCAGAACCAAAAACAGCAAGCTGCAAGAGTTCTCCCTAAACCGAGATATCAGTCACACAACAATAACTGCACCTGTTCCACTTTTTCTCTGTTTTCACATCCACTTCCGGCCATAACCACCTTTACAGACCCCGGCTGAAAAGTTTTCTCACCAGCTTGAGCATACGGTTGGCTAGCCCTATCTTTCGTTTGATGTGATGGCACTGAAAGATCGGCATCAGCCTTTCACAAACTAGAATTAATCAGTAAATAGCCACTACTCTTAACTCTTAACTCTTAACATTAATTTGAGAATTATGATACAGAATTCCAATAAGAACCTGAATTACAATTGATCTTGCAGGTCCATCACCAGGATCGTCCTTTAACCGCACACTATTATAATGCTCCCCGTCATGATAAGACCTAGAATAAATCATACCAAAGTAAAGCATCAAAATTCATATGCAAGGGTCAAGACAATTCTTCTGAACTAGTTTTCCATAGAAGCTATTGATACGCACACACTCCACAATACTTACAAATGGACCATGTGAACTTGAAAATCGTCAAAATTTCTTATGTACCATCGAGGAAACATGTTCTGCATAAGAAAACCAATAAGCATGTGAATCTCAGTTAATTTAAGGGAACAACAACACTCAAAGTCTATCCAAGAAATTATAGAAGCACTTGTACACAAATCTCCACTATAGCACACCCATATCTTCATTCAGGTGAAAGTATGAAAAATATAATCAATCAATATTGTATCATATAAAGAGACGTGACATGAGAATATAAGAGAAAGGAATTAAACATCTTCAATGACTACTCACCCGATGGATGCATACATTACTATGTGTTACAAGAGAAGCTGCCTGCAATTCCATATGTCCGGCCCATGTACCATCGTTATCCATAGTCAGGCAATATTCATCAAATGGGACTTCATCTTCAATAAAGGGCTCAAACGTCTCCCGGTTATCCTATTAAATGTTAATTACAGGTTCAAGACCATTTATGTGCAGGAGTTTTTAAATAATAAAAAAAGGGGAAATGACATGGAAAGCTAGCATAATAATTGAGACGTGACATGTACATCTAGCAAGTCGCATCTAATTTGCATATTCAAAAAAGGAAACAACCTCAATCAATGGTTATGTCTATGAATATCACATTAAAAGAAATGGAGTATGTAGGTAATTAGAAATCTTTATAAATGAGCATCTATTTTCTGTTGTTCTGCACTGCAACCTTTCCTTGTGAAATGTGAAACTGAAGCTCCATAGATGAGCGCAGCAATGCTATAACAGACAATAGGCGCAAGATGAGCGCAGAAACTAGAAACCAGGAAAAGAGTGCAGGATAGGTGCAAGAGAAGAGAAAAATCTTATTCACCAATCTGAAAGGTTACAATGTATGGTATCTGCTACTTATACAGTAGTTGGATCATAACAACTAACTAAGAAGGATGTTATCAGGTACAACTAACCTAACTGCCTAAGGAATAACAGCTAAGCATGTAAGGAAAAACAATTAACTTGTGAAACAATTAACTGATATTACACATTGATATTCTTATCATCAACATTCCTTATATTTACCAAGTTAACTATATACAGGGGATTAATTAGAAAAAAGGTTCTGATTTAATATATACTACAGATTTAACTAAAAGCTTCTGGTCACACATTTTTTTACTTTCATGATCAGAACATTTAGGAGAAAATTTTACTTTCATGATCAGAACAAGTGATTAATGACATCTATTATTGTGCTACGAATTCCATATGGATCAAAAGCATTGCAAAAGCAATTCATGATCTCTCAATTCTCGGGAAGAAAAGAAAAGGAAAGAAAAAATTGCTTCCAAAACATCATACCAATATGTATTTCACCACCATGCTGCGGTACTTTCGATGTTCCTCCTCATTACCTTCCAACTGATCAGCAAGGGCTCTAGATAAAAATAGAACAGTGCAGATGATAAAACTAAAAAATGATCATTTTCACACAATTGACTTGTTATACTGTAAACACAAAGTTCACTGTGACTCACTCATGCACATGACTATTTGCTGAAGAATACTAATACCCTACTAGACATGATACAGATAATAGTAATTGCAAATGGATGTGAAGCATTAAAGCAGACCTGAAGAAACAATTACCGTCTGCTGTCACTTCGACAATGCGAAGGCCTAGAGCATCCAACTGAGTCCGAAATTGAGAAGTATCATCCTGTTTTCCTTGCTTCTTGTTCTGTCATCAAATAAATGTTGGATCATCAATGGTCAGGTCTTGTGAAGTTCGAACCCTTGTTTTCCAAACCAACAAGAACAACTAACAACTAAACACCTCAAGTAATAATATACAAATTATGTATATAGCTAAACCACAATCAAACCAAGCATCAAGAAAAAGAGTCAAGACTTAAGAAGCACAAACACACCAATTGACCTACGTCAGGGGCGAGAGTAACTCTCTGATTCACTATCACTGAATGTTTACAAGATATACAAAAGAGTTACAAGTAAAGCATATCAAGAGTTCTCCAAGAACAACCCTATTTTCTACCCTTTTCTCCCAATTTTGCTTTCAACAAGAGAGGTACAAAAGTGACGAGAAATTGTTCCCAATTGCTCACCAAGAGCAATCCCATAAGGCACATTCTCCACACCGGGTTTACAAACAACATCCATCATTCCTATAACTATTACAAACTTAAAATTGAGCTTGTTACTTACAGGATCAATACAGGAAGAATCGATACTGTGTATACAGGGATTTGGTTCATCTAATGTGAATAAAGAGTATAGTCAGAAGATCAAGGCTTATTATTTCAACACACTTATGTTTTGTTATTCGTGTACATGTAATATCAATCATTGATTTATTCATCATCGGTTAATATTACATACTATACACAGTAAACTGAGATTCTCGCTCTAGCGAAGCTCAAAACCAAGTTTACCTACAAATCATCCTCAAGACCCTATACTTAAAAACTAAGCTTACAAAAACATACATAATTTACTTGTCACTACTATATCAGGTGCCACATTAACATACATAACAATACACACAATAATACATGCTATCATCATGTCTTTGTCCTAAATTAACATCATGATTCATGAATCAATTATATTAGAATTTTGCTTACTCACTCACACATAGTTTCCAAAGCACAATTGTGAGTTTAACTTTAAGCAACCGTGAAACATTTTTGTACCACAACATAAAATGCTATGATCTCACTAAAAAAAATTCAAAAAATTAAAAATAGTATTGGTTATAGTATTTCTCTTGATTATTGCCCTATGTAAATAGAGTGAAGCATTTCCAACAAAGTGATTACTGTGTATAAATTACAGAACCATTGAAGATTGAATGCAGATAAATAATTTGAAAAAGAAAAAAAAAAAAAAAAAAAAAACAAATTTGAGGAAGTTTAAGGATATACTTGTGGGTTTTGTTGCTTCTTCTGAGGTTGTTTCTTTTGTTGCTTCGGTTTAACCATGTCGTTGTTCTAAATCGGAAAAACAAAAGAGTTTTCTTCAAGAATTCGGTTCGAGAGGGAAGAAGTTAGATAGTAAAACCAGTGAGAGAAGAGAGCCGCCAACTCCAAACTAACTTATTAGGCGCTACGAGCCCATGGGCTTTACAAACTTTATGTCAAAAATATTTGGGATCTTCTTTTTCTCACCCCCTATATTTTTAGAATACTTTTTTTTTTTATTCTTTTCACAAAATTACTCATCTCCAAGATTATACAAGGTAGATTATTGCGGATGAAGTTATAAATAATATGTTTGGTAACAAATAGTTGATAAGGTAGATTATTGCAAATAAAATTATGCCGGACGTTTATTCTCTTGGTGTTAATAGTATAGTGTTTTTTAATTTGTCGGTTTTGTTTATTTGTCTGTTGAGTTCTGTTCTGGATCGGCTAAAAATTCAATACACGTCAAGGCCCATCGAAATGGGACAAAGATAGTCGTGCGGTATAAACGACCATGGAACCAGGGGCGGACCTGACCTCAAATAATTGGTGGGGCTAAAAATCTTAAGCGTTATTGAAAAAAAAATCTTCATTTTGACAGTTCAGTTAAGCAACAAATAATATATGAAATTACTACTAGTACAATATGTATATTAAAAAAACCAACAAATCAAAAAAAATTCTATTAAAAAAAAAGAAGCCAACAAACTATATCAAAAAAATCACAAAATTTCTATTAAAAAAAAGGATTATAGCTATTAAATCATGCATATCACTATTGTTTGATGCTTCACAATATCATACTTTGAACCAAAATACACATAACTCAAAATTATACTAGCTTATAACTTATTAATTTTTATTCCAATTTGTCTAGATTATCTTACTTCAAAAAATTAAATATTAATTAAACATATTTTTGTCATTGTTTGTTCAATTCGTAATTTTACCCAATATGACACACTCAATTAGTTTTCTACTTTTTTTGACACCCAGTTTGTCTAGTCCCGGTAACAATTTTGAAATCAAACACATGACAACTGAAGTTGTCTTGTTCAGTCCCTTATTTTTTAGCAGATCAAATGTATTCTATAACTTAAAATAATATTTTACGTATAGTGAACGACTTTAAATTATTAATAATAGACTATGAATTAATATTGGCATTAATGTTTAAATTAATAAGTGTATGAGAGACTTACAATCATCAATAATAAACTATAAACTAATATTTACATTAATATTTGTAAAAAGATGTGTATAAAATTACTTAAAATTATTTATAAAATATTTTTTTCTTTTTTTTTCAAAAAAATTGGGCTAGGCTGGTGTGGCTATAGCCACACCATGCCTTGAACAGGTCCGCCCCTGCATGGAACCCTATTCATAAGCACGGGTATAGGCTAAATCGCCCTCAATGCCAAACATGTCTCTAAGCAAAGGACAATTCAGATGTCATTTGTGGTTGATGCTCTGCACATGGAGACCCCATTATGCTGTAAAACCCTAATATTCTCGCATATAAGCATTCATACATAAATCCCTAAGTATGAGATATATGTGCCTCCAATTTCACACATTTTATTACATCTTTCAAATACTGACTTGAGTGTTGGAGTGCTAACAATCTTGCAGGTACCTTTCCCCCCATAAATTCCAAAGAATTCATATCTTCGACATCATCAACCGTGACAACCGACCGAATCAACACCAGCTGAGACAATCATTTTTTAGCAACTATGATAGATAAGTCTAGATTTAATATATAAATGGGTAATAGGCTTTTACCCCCTGCAAAGCAGACGAGTTTTGTTTTACCCCCCTGTAATTTTTATTTTAGATTACCCTAATATAATGTTTTTTTTGTAGTGTATTTTACCCCCCTGTGTTGAAAAAAATTTCGGCAGGGAGTAAAATGAACTAGGGAAAGTCTCACCGGTTTCCAAAAGCCATCATCAACTGCCTTTATTATAACCTGCGATAAACATTCCATGCACATGACAAAAAGGTAAGATGAAAAGAGGTCACCTTGCCTCAATCCTCTAGGAGTGAAACTAGGGAGGCGACGACCATTCCAAAGGATGACCATGGAGGAGCTAGAGACACAAAACATAATCAACTTGACCGTTGTGGGAGGGAACCCACATCTTTGTAAGCAGAACCGAAGGAACTCATAACCAACATTGTCGTAGGTTTTCTCTAGATCTATTTTGAAAATCATATCACCTTTCTTCCTTTTGGATTTCCTCATAGAAATGATTGCTTCTGGAAAGGTCATAATCTATTCACCATAATCATCATGATAAGTTTATAAATCGTCTTGCATAGACTGATGGGCCGACACTCCTTGAAGTTCTTTGGGCAATAAGAGTCCCTGAAAGAGTAGATGGGAAACTTCGAAGGCTGTTGAGATGAGTGCACCACATCATCACCAACTATATGCCAATACTGCTTAAAAAAGATGGTCTGGAAACTATCAGGGCTAGGAGCCTTGAACGAGTGCATTTGATTCAACGCCTAAGTGACTTCTTCCCTAGTTACCTGCTTAATAAGGGATTAACACGCCTCATCATTGAGAATATGGGTTTGGGGAAAATAATTCAGCTCGTCTTGGACATAAGTGTAATGAGAGTAGAAAAGGTTCGTAAAGTGTATTTGAGCTTCTTCCCGTAGAGTCGTGTCATCAATACACCAAATGTTGTTAGGTAGGTGGAGGCCATGTATTTTGATTCTCTTTCTTCGAATAACAGTTGTGGTATGGAAGATTTTACTATTTCGATCCCCCATATTTATCCAATACTCTATAGGCTTCTTGTACCAATGAATTTCTTCTTGAGCCAGGTAAACGAGTCTCGCCGAGTCTACCCAATCTAAGGCTCTTTGAATCCCTTTTAACATGCGCTCGATCTCCTCTTTCCTCTTCCTAATGTTACCAAAAAGTTTCTTATTGAAAAGGATAAAATCTTCCTGAACATGTCGAAGATAGGTGACTATACCTGCAAAAGATTTTCCCTAGGCCTTCTAGGCAATGTTGGTGTAATAAGGGTGGGTAGTCCAAGCTCCCTCGAACCTGAAGGGTTTAGGGCCATAGTCTTGTGGCGGGAGGTCGTATCTAAGAAGTAATGGATTATGGTCAGAGTGCAATTTGCAAATCACTTCAACATAAGCATCTGGGAAAGCCAAACGCTAAGGGACATCAGCTAAGGCCCTATCAAGTTTGTGATAAACTATATGATTCCCCGCACAAGGTCTATTCCAAGTGAAATTGCCACCGGGCGAAGTAACCTCAACAAGATTGCAGTTATCCATGACATTCAGTAGTTTTGTTGCCCTTGCTTGAGAAAATTACCACATCTCTACTCGCTTGGGTGCATAATGTCATTAAAATCTCCCATCAGTAACCAAGGACCATCAACATCTCTCGCTAGACCAATAATGTGGTTCCACAAATCTAATCTCGAGGTATACACAAGACTAAGAACCAAGAGTCATGCCCAGTGAGAGTTTAGTGGTAATAGTATCCATATATACCTCAAATACATTGGTAGTAATGTTGCTCCCATGTTGTTTGAGAATCCAAATTCCCCTAGCATGGCCATGAGCATCCACGTAGTGCACATCAACAGAACCAGCTCTATTCCAAAACTGCTTAGTCTTCATGAAACTAGTGTGAGTTTCCACAATAATTAGAAAAGTAGGTGAGTATTTTCTAATTAAATCCATCAAATGTATTTTGGATTTTCAATTTGCTGCCGCCTAGACATTCCAGGACAACAAAGTAACTTCTTTGAATCTTATCATCATGAGGATAAATGGTGGAGACAAAGAAGCATACTTATAAAAGCAACTTACTTGGAAGGCTCCTAATCTGTGGGAGACTCCGGAACTCGTTCCTCAACTTGTGTATCACTTTCTTCCGCGTTAAGGGACCAGGTTGTGGCAAATGGTTTTGTGGTCGGATTACCATTAATTTCCCGCGGGTTTATGCTTCCTTCTTGTCTGTAGCTCTCGTTTTTATCGTTAAGGGTGCATAAAACAAGGTTCATTGAGGCAATAGGACTTGGGCCTAATTTGGAGCTAGGCCCATCTTTGTTCACACGCATGTCATTCACGCAATGTGCAACAAGAATGTTGGATGCATTCTTTCCACGTGGACCCCCCCTTCATAATGAGATTACGGGACTACCCATTTGTTCCACTTCTTTTAAATCTTCTCTTTTTATTATATGGCTGGACCCTGCCCTATCTTGGACGTTGTCGTGTGATCCTTTTAAAAGGAAGCAAATTCTTTCCCTTTTTTATTAATGGAATCCTTTTGCCCCATCCGATCGGCCACCAGTTTGTGTTGTTTCTTGCATCGCCGGTGTAGTTTTAATTGGAATTTTCACGCAATCGCGAGCATGGTGTCCATAGCAGCATCAACCTCCACAAATGATATGAAGGCCCTCATACTGGACATTATACCAGTGTCCATTGACATTAACTTTTCCAACCATGGGTAGAGTTAGGTTGATCTCCACAGAGATTATTGCGAACCAGCCTCACTCCACCTTAAGCGTATTAGTGTCCACCTTGATCGGTGTACCAACCACCGAAGCCAATCCCAATAAAACACTTTCATCATAGTATAGAAGATTAAGACCCGGGAATCTAATTCAAACAAGAGTCTTTTCCACTTTTGCATGTGGAGAAGTAAAGTTAGGAGTCCATCTGTTACTTCCAGATAATGATCGAACAACATCCACGGGCCATTCGACACAGTCCTCTCACGAACTGCTAGCAATTCACACTTTACCATATAGAAACCATTGTCTACATCCATGATTTCGAATCCCCTAACAATTAAGTCTCCAAAACTTTTTCAACCGATCTTTCATCAGATTAAATCCCATGTTCTTTCCCAAGAGTTTGACAACGAGAGCCTCCTTCCAGGGACTGCACAATTCTTGAAAAAGTTTATCATCCATTGTAACCTTGGGTAACATACGGTTTCCTTCATCAGTCTGTTTGCGATCAAATCTTCTCTCTTTAACTTGGGTTTTCTCTTGGCCTTCCATAAGAATGTCTCTGGAGGACATGTTCTGTGGTTTGAGAGTCTGTCGCCCTCCCTCAGGTGGCTTTTAGGGTGGCGGCGTGGCAGCATTGATGACGAAAGTCTCCATAGGAATTGGTATCTCAGACATAGTGGTTCTGTCTTCCAGGGCCGAATATAAGACACATGAAAACGCTCAAAATAGGGCACAACAAATAAATCACCTCAACAGCCCAAGGCTTCATCAACTGGTCGCTTTGTCAACACCGGTCCCTAACCGATTGGTCCTCCGTTGCCGGAGGAACCGTGCTCGGACTTTAAACTCTCGTTTGACTCGGCAACCAATGAAGAAGAGAGCCGTGAGGAAGAAGATGAAAATAAGGTTTCAAAACTCTAGTAGAGCACTACTGTTGATGTCAGGTCTTGCTAACATACGTCCTAATGACACAAATCCAAAAATAGAAATATTCTCTTAAATTTTGTGTAATGAATTTGTAAAAAAAAATTAAAAATGAATTAGATATATAAATTATAATAAAAAATTTCATTTTTGAGGCATTAATGGAAAAGAAGATGAATAAGAGAGTGTGGTATATAAAAATGAATGAAACTTTTATCGAGAGAATAAAAAAAGGAAACAAATAGAGGGTTAGAAAAGGAAAAACAAATATAATCATAAATCGGATGATGAAATCCAAAAGGAAAAAGGAACGAAACTAAATATAATCATAAATTATCTGATATAATCATAAACAACTATAATCAGAAATTAGCGATTTGGAAAAGGAAAGAAACTGAAATTACCTGCGGGATGAGTCTTGAAACGGGGCGGAGGATTCGATTGAGAAGATTGAGAAGAAAACCTAATTTGCAAACATAGACATAAAATTTAACATGTCACATAAAAATCAAATGATAAAATTAAATCTTAAAATAAAATTTGGAGAAGCAAGTTGAAACCTGAGATTGTGGGTTGTGCCATCTAAGATGGTTGATTCATGTAGATCGAAGAAGTTTGAAGGAATCAAGAAAAAATGGAGAGAGATGGGTAAGAAAGTGAGTTTAGATATTGAAAGAGAGGGAGAAATTGAATTTTGAATTTTGAAATTGATTCCAGCACAACAGAAAAACAACAGTAGTATTTGGCTTTGAGAGAGACAGATGAAACTATGAAAGTGACATGTCCTGCTACCTTGACAATATTTTTTGTTTGGATTCGGTTAAATTGAGCTGGACTGGGTTGGGCTGAACGAAAAGCAGGCCCACTATATAAGGAAATGAAATGAGAGAAAATTGATTCAAAAAATTGCCTAAAAAAGTTATGAAATTTGTCATGTGGTCCACATAGGGTTTTGCTTTAGCTTGTTGTGGTGATGACACGTGTTAAAATATACCCTAAAGCTAATGTCCATTTGTGTAGTTAAAAGGATAAACACTGTGAGCTTCTACCTTTGACCGCTGATATCATATTTTGGAGGTTTAGCCATAATCTAAAGCTTTTTTTTTTTTTTTTAATTTTCCGATATCTAAAAAAATGTGCTTTACTAATCCAAATTTCAATTGTAAGATAAATGAAATTTGAACATAAATTAAAGCTATTACATGTGTAACCAATATGCCTCATTTTTTTTTAATAACAAAACATAAATTAGAAGCAAATCAAGTTGGAGTTCCATAAAGGAAAAAACTTACCTACAATATCATAGGTGACGGATGCTTCAATGGACCAGTTTAGCATATGGTCCATGATGGACCATGATGGAGCAAATAGTTTTAACGGTTAGATTAGTCACTATGTTATAGTCTTGTACTATACCCTTGACATGCTACTCTTTTCTCTTCTCTCTCTCCATTATCATTTGACAAGACTCTTTTATTTACCTTTTTTTTTTTTCTTTCTTTCTTTCCGTTGACAATAAAGGGTTTGTCTCTATATATTATAATTAAATTAGACAAATGTTAATGAAAGCCCCGAGATACTTTTTAAGACCTTAAATAATAAGCTTTTATAGAATTTTTATAGGAATTTATAAAGTCAGCGTATTGAAAATTATAATGTTTAACTTTTTAAATAAAAAATTTCTTTAAATGGAATGCTTAAAGAGTATAATGAGATAACTCATTAGCAAGACCTATTACAGTCTTTTTTTTATAAGAAGCACTTTAAAAAATCACACAGACTAAAATAAGCTAATTATTCTCATTAGTAATTCTAAAATTGCACTCCTTCTGTAACACTTTATAAAGAAAAATTACTTTTTAGGTTCATTTTATTTTTAGTTTATGTGGTCTATATTATAGTCCAACTACACTAAAAATACAATGACCCTAAAAAGTCAATTTTGCGTATAAAGTGTTACGGAAGGATTATGTTTTATTCCAAAACTAATTATGGACTAACATGGGAAATATGTCTCTCTAATTAATGTACTAACATTCGAATTAAATTGTTTGATGTATTTAACAAGGGTACAAATGAAATTGTTTATTTAATAAGGAATAAATTTAAAAAGTATTTCTTATAAAAAGGACAATTTTATTTCTAAAGTGTTCCTTATAAAAATAACCAAAGGGAGTATGTAAGAGTCTTAGTAACAAATTTTCCCGATACACTCTTTGAAAATTTAAAAATATTTTTGGTCAAATATATTCAGATATCCTTTTCATTTGTAATGGTTAGATCATTTAAAAATTTTAGACAATAATTAGGTCCTATAAATTTTTTAAATAACAAAATAGGTCTTCTATGTTTAAAACTTGTTGCACTATTCATGTTTCACTTAACTTTTGTTATCTTGTTGCACCGTGACGGTTAATATTGACTTCCACCATGATGACTATTTTGATTAAAAAGACACATATGTTGGAGAAGATTAACCGGAAGAGTAACAATACAACAAGTTTTTGTAACGAATAATAACTTGAAGGGTAACAGTATAAAAAGTTAGAAACTTTTTTAAAAAAAAACTTAAAAGACTTATTTGTTACCTAAAAATTTTAAAAGACCTAACTGTTACAAACGTGAAACTTAGGCTCTGCTCAGTAAAATTAAGCTATAAGCTAGCTTACCTGATAACTTAATGGTTTATAGTTGAAAAGCCAGTAGAATAAAATTATACACTGGACAATTTTTTATTTTTGTTTTTAACCCTCTGATTTTTAGGAAAGGGGGTCTAGTAATTCATAGTTCGACTGCGAGGTAAATAAAGCCTAGGCAAAAAATATTCCCACTAGGAATCAAACTTGGTTTCTTCGGGACAATTTCGTCCTAGGGGAAAATAACAACTTGAGCACAATATCTTGGTTATAATAGTTGATTTTTATTTATTTATTTAAAAATACCCGTCGAGACGAATCCAACAACATATTATATGCTAATGTTCATTTTTATTTATTAGTAGAAAAATTGATTGTTTCTCATATGACAATGCATAACTTTATCGATTAATATCTTTAATTGTATGATAGTAAAAATTATAAAAAATTGATATCATAAAATACTCATCGAGACGAATCCAACAACATATTATATGTTAATGTTTATTTTTGTTTATTATTGGAAAAATTGATTGTTTCACACATGTCAATGCATAACTTTGACGATTAATATCTTTAATTGTATGATACAAAAAATTATATAAAGTTGATATTTTAAAATACTCATCGAGACGAATCCAACAATATATTATATGTTAACTCTCTGTAAAATTTTGTGACTTTTTGTAAACGTTGGAAGTCTACCTTGGCACATCTTGTGCTAGGGGAGACTGTGTTCTTTAATATATATCTTATTTTGGTTTGTTCAAATAAAATTATATATTAATGTTTATTGTTTTTTTTATTAAAAAAATTAATGGTTTCACATATGTTAAGGATAACTTTGACGATAATATCTTTAATTGTATGATAATAAAAATTATAAAAAATTGATATTTTAAAATAGATGAATCCAACAACGTATTAGTATATGTTAATGTTTATTTTTATTTATTATTAGAAAAATTGACTGTTTCACACATGCCAATGCATGCATAACATTGACGATTAATATCTTTAATTGTATAATATAAAAAATTATAAAAACTTGATATTTTAAAATAGTCATCGAGCCGAATGATTTTTTCTTGATATTTAAGTTTGACATTATATTAAAGAATTTAAAAAATCTTGTAAAATATTTTTAAAACATAACTAAAACTTTTGTGCAGTTTTTGTAAAATTTATTAAATGAATAGATTTTTAGTATATTTTAAAAAAATTATAATTTCTTTATTCTAGTTTTATGTTATTTTTGATAAAACTATTTTTTTATGTTATTAATATTTTCATTAAGTTAACAACGTATATTTTCAATACAATACTCCTCCTATTTTCAGGAGCTGGAAAAAAAAAAGTTTTCGTCGCTAAAATTAAGGAAAATTTAGTGGAACAAAAAGAAAATTAGGACAATTAAATTAAAAATGTGATTAGAAACATTTAAGGTAATTTAGTAAAATTGATATTAATTAATTCGGGAGTACCTGAGTTTGATTCCTAGTGACAATAAGATGAATACACATAAAAATATAAACATAGAAACATAAACAATAATGTTTTTAGCGAACTTGAATTTGTATTGCATCAATGTACTCTATCTGTAACATCCCACAAATTAATTAAAACTTTATTAAATTAATTAAGTGGTATTGTTATGACTTAAGTAAGTTATTTTTCTAATTAGCAAGTTTATTAAGATACACTAGTATTTTAACAAGACTTAACTAATTAAACAAAAAAAATTCCCTTCACTCATTTAAATCTCTCCCACGCCCCAAGCCTTCTCCCACACCTCCCCACTAATTTCCCATACACCAATAGAATCACATGCATCACTTTGTGACAAGGACATAAGCAAGAAATCAGAAACCCCTCCCCATTTCTCTCTTCCCTCTCACGTGAAACAACAACAACCATAAGAGTCCAATTTTTCATCCTCTTCAAAAACCTTCCCTCACATGCAAGCTCTATCATACTAAAAGACAGAGTCAATTCTGATGCACTTCTCTTCTCTATGTTCTGATCATCATTCAGCTTATCTCTCACCATTACCAACTCATCAAATCTATAAGCCAATGAAGTTACATGCAAAACCATTATCAAACAAACCACCCACTATGCAAACTCTGTTTCAAACCATTATAAATACCCTTTGAACCTCAGAAACGAATCATCAACTCAATAAACACTTCACCACTACACAAATTCATTCCTTCTCCATTTTTGAGTTCTTGAGCAATTTGGGGTTTTTGAGTCAGAGTTGGTGCAACGGTTCTGGGCTGTAGCAGAGCTTTGCTTGAGGTTTTTGTAATATCCCGACTCCTAAATCATCTAACTAATTTTAATTGGAAATGGTCTAATAAAATTAGTAACTCTTGAAAGTGGTTAATTAATTTAATCGTGGAATTAAGGGCATTATGTGTTGATTGGTAAGTTTAATTGAATCCAAGTTGCACCAATAATACATAAGTCCAACAATTGGGATTAATTAACATGAACAATTTCAAACTCCTTCCCCTCATTTCTCTTGCCCATGACTCACTAAACCACTCACAAGACTTTGCCTCACTAGCCAACACCTCACCAAGTATTATGACTCATGCTTCCACTCACCACTAACCCACCCACTTTGCATGCAAACAAGCTCTCTCTTCTCACTTGCACACTTCAGAAAATCAGTAGTGACCCTCTCATTTCTCTTCCTCTTTCACGAGCCAAACAACAACATTAAGCTCCAAAATTCTCAATTTTTGCTTAACCATAAAGTTTGGCACTTTCTCACTACAAACCTGCCACCAAACAACAATTAACTATCAGAGATTCCTCACATGAAGCTCCACTCCAAAGTCAGTTCTGAATCTCCACCTTTCCAAGCTTCACATGAAACAAAAAGACAACAACCCCATTCTCACCATCTTCCTATCCAATGAGGATGCATGCAACCTTTTAATCACCAAATTCGTACACTATTCTATACCTCAGAAATCACTTATAAATACTCCATCAAACTCAGAATCCAACCATCAAACACTTCTCAAATTCTTAGAGCTAAGCATAAGGGTATTCAAGAGTTTAAAGTTTCAAATTCTGGTCCTGTGTTCGTGGGGCATCTTAGGAAGGTTCAGTAGCTGCCTTAAGAGCCCAGAAGCAAGATTAAAGCTTCAATCAGGTGGGTTCTTAAGTTTAGTTAGTTAGATTTCCCAAATTACAAAACTTTGCATGTTAACTTAAGATTAGGGAAATTGTTGTGTGAGAGGAATTAGCTCCCAAATTCCTCTCCATTCTGTTCTATATTATATACATTGTGTAATGGCATGACTTAGAATGAGGATTTTAGGTGTTAAAACTGTTAAAATGTGATTTTTCGTAAAACAGGGCAGGTTCTGAGTGAACTCGCCACAGCGAGCTCAGGGCGAGCAATCATGGCGAGCTGGGTTCTTCAGGCTGATGAACCTCGCCCTGGCGAGTAACAACTCGCCGAGGCGAGCGGAATTGGTTCAGGACCTATAATTTCGCCATGGCGAGCTGCCCTTCGCCACAGCGAGCTTACACAGAACATGACCTGTAACAACTCGCCATGGCGAGTGACAACTCGCCAGGCGAGCTTGACAGTACAGCAGTTTTTCTGATTTTTGTAAATTACCTTCAACACTCGTTTTAGATCCTCATCTAAGTTGAATACACTTGCAGTAGCACAATTATATAATGTTATACAGTATGTTAATCACAGATAAACTTAGGGTATAACTTAGGGAATTTAGAAATGCATGTTCCCCGGGATGTGGTAAACTCATGGTAGTAACAACTCAATTTAGAATCAGTCAATTAAGAGCGAATTGTATCGCACTATGGACTCCCAATGGGATAATCCATTAGGTTATGACTATGTGAGTTTCATGCCGTGACCGAATCGGTTGACGGATATGGCAGGCCTCTGAGACCTGCTCACCTCAGAGTGCCCTAGTGTTAAAATGAATAAGATATGTTTCTGTGTTACACATTTATTTATGCTTATGATTTATGATAATATGTTTGTATGTATGACTGATTAGGATTCCCCGGTGTAGTCACCTTAGGAGGGTAGTAGGACTCACTGAGGCTTAGTAGTCTCACCCCACTCCAAACCAATTTTTTTTAGGTAGACAGGTTAACCGGAGCAAGGATCAGGACGGAGCTGATGATTGGAGCTGAGCTTGATTCATCAGACTTGAAGATTGTAGTCTTCATCTTTGTTTTAGTCTTATTCTGTTTATCTTAAAACCTTATTGGTTCCGCTGTATTTTTATTCATCGGTTACATTGTATCTGAAACAAGTTGTATCTTGTTTAATTAAATTCATAAATTTATTTGTATTCAGATTCCATTATGTATGTCTCGACTAAATATTCTAGGTATTTTAGTTGGGGCGTTATAATTGGTATCAGAGCAGGTCGATTCAGTATCGGACCTTGCCATGAGTCAGAACAATTCCTTCCTAAACAATACAGACCCTTTGGATCTGGACTGTTTACGCTGAAACTGTCACGTGCTGAGCCTGATCAACTCAGTATTGTGTATGGTAGGCAGTGTATTATGGTTTAGAACTGAAGTGAACTCTGAAATTCCAGCGTTAACATCGTAGTGAAACGCAATCGAGGAGCTGTCACTGGAGGAAAACCTTATAAGTGGATTTTGGGACAGTGGCAGATGGTGCCACAGAAGTAAGTCGCGTAACACAAGACATGAGTTCAGTTGTAGATTGAAGGGAAGTGAGTATATCCTTAAGACTGAAGTGCGCAGTGCGCAACAGCATTCCACTGACACAGTGTGTCAGGTGAATTTCCTGAGCCTAGAATTACCCTACCCTATTAGGAGCTAAGTCCAACCAAGTTTAGGAGTCCATCAACAATCTATACCAGTAGGCAGTCAATCAATCCAGTTAATACTTGGGAATTACGAGTGATGTGCTAAAGTAGAAGTTGGAGACCACCTAATAATCTTTCCCCAATTCTGTCTTACTCGCTTAGCGAGTAATCACTCGCTGTAGTGAGTTTAGCAGGCTATTGCTGTTACAAGTTTCTGCCTCGCTCCCTGTCCAGCTGTTTTAACCTTAAAGATAAGTCTCCAACCCTTACATGATCTTACCATCTTACCTACCGGGTTTTAGCACAAGTGAGAAAAATTCATCGATATTAGGAGAAACTTAGCCAGACCTCATACCTGTTCAATTAATTTGAAATCCCTATTTAGCTAAGCCTATCCCAAGATTATCAAACCTTAAGGTTCTCAATGGAACGAGGACGTACTTCCTTATGGAAAACCAACACTTGAAATAGGAATTAGTAAACCAAGCCTGTTGCTAAATGTCTAATTATCCAGAGTAAGTGAGAAGCTCCTATATGTTTAAAAGTTAGGTAGCCTTAGGTAAACTCCCTTAACTCTTAGAAGTCCATACCTGAATTGGATCAACGAAGATTCAGCCTTGACTAATCACAGCAGTTAGACTTTCCTTTTAGTGGTACCACATCCAATGTGACACACTAAGTATTAGCACATATATAAGTAACTAGAATAAGCAGACTTAGTATAGTGGACCTGACGTACATCATTATAACAGGAATCAAATAAGGACTTAAGCAACATTTAGCAGTAGAGGTTCAAAATCCAAACTTTCTCCATAAACCACTAGTCGCCTAGTGCGAGACAGGAACCCTTAGGTACCCAGAAGTTTGACAGATAGTAAATCTCTAGTAACCATACAAGCCACCAAGCTAATCTATGGAACATTATCATCAAACGATTAGAAGTTAACAACAGAACCTTACCAAGTAGGTTTAACATGCCTTGCATCAAAAACTAGAAATCCCCTTTCTGGAAATACCGTACCTAAGGATACACATTAGATATCATTACCCTATGTTCCTAGATTAGAAACTCAATATAGTTAACCTGTTAGATATCTCAGCAAAAGAGACTTCAAGATGAACCACATAAGTTAAGAGAAACCAAGAATAGAACACAAGCACATTCCAATACTCCTTCCATGTCATTTTATTAGATTATCCTCTAGAACACCTACATCTTGTATTCTCTTACCGTGAACCTATTAAGTAAACACCTAAGATTATTCTTTCAGATATCAGTGACTTGGATTAACCTATCATTGATTACCAGTAGTCGCATCAGATTAAGTTTAGTTGGTATAACCGTTAAGTATTACCGTTAGCACTACTAGTTGCCGAGTCGATCCGTAATTACCTTGTCATTAAAATAGCTTAGAGACCGGAAGTTCAGTTTCATATTGGGATTGACCTTTTTCTAAACGTATTCAAACCTCCGAACCAGTTAGTTGAGAAATCAGTAGTGATGGTTAAATCATACATGGGAGTTGCCATCCAGTCATCATTAGATTTGTAGTATGTAGTAGAAATCTGCTAGCTAACCAGTTCAAGGCTTAGACTCAATCAGCCGTCTCTATCAAAGCTTTAGTATCAAACCGTAGGAGACATGTCCTGAAGAATGTAACGTCTGAGAGACCGTACTAGAGACAATAAACACCTAGATCAGTCTTCCAGCCATATATATACATATTACTTACCCAGGGAAAGGAGAATTAAGTGTAAGTTAATTCCACCAGACATCAACAACCTCAACTATTTCAGCACCTGTCAGCTGAGAGATTATCAAACAGAGTTAAACCTCCTTGTGAGACTTAGCTAGCTAGAAGCCTGAGTAAAGACTTTATTGTCCTAGCCTGAAAGAAATAGGAAGTAGAACTGTAGAGTATAGGTCTGAACCCAGAAGGAGACCAATCATCAGTTACATTTGTATACTCGGACCTTCATTTAGCCGTCGAGTCGAGCCGAGCAATGTTCTATTCCACGTCCGTAGTCCTTGGAACACTATGAACGTGTATTCACCCTAACTTGCCTGAAGTAACGCATCAGACGCATATGATTCCTTGTGTTTAAAGCTGCCTGTCAATCAAGTACGTCACGCAAATCCTAATCAGATGCAGCTACCCAAACTTACCGATGTCAGCCAGCCGCGCGGATTTCGTAAAGCATCACTCTCAAGTAGTCTTACTCTATGTTTTCAGTCTTTCAGCTAAGCCGTTAAGCAACTCCTTCGTATTCGTGGAAATCAGTTGCTCCTAAGGATCCACGAATAGCTTCCAATTCAACTCTCGGTTGTTAATTGGTCGGTTAAGTGATAACCTCATCTGTTCTGACATAAATGACGTCGCTCAGTGTCAGCAGGTCATTTGGACTTCGTACAATTCAAACCATGTAACCGGTGTTCTCAACTTAGTTGGTTGACCGTATTCGTCGGAACCTTCCAGCCAAATTCAGAGTTAAGATCATAGTTAATTCCAATTCTGAGAAATTCAGTCGCCCTAACGACACCAGTATTGAGAATCCGAGCCTTTCAATTCCTTCCAAAACTCATGATTAGATTATCGTGTTGATTTATAGTGTCTCTGCCGTATGTTCGACCATTCAGCCTTGTCTGTCGTAACCTTGTGAGACTAAGTGTTAAGCCTGAGTAACTTGACCCGGATACTCCGATTCTAAGCCTAGACCTCTTCAGCCAGTTCACCTGAGTGAATGAATTAATTACTCATTAGAGTAATGATTCATGTTAAACGAATTTGTACTGTTATCATAAGGATACGTCGGTTAGTTCAGCCTACCGTCTTAAGCTTTGCCAACCTTTTCAGCCTGAGTAATACAAGAGCAAATCCAGAGTGTTCAAATTAGCCAAGTATGGAACCCGACCGATTAGACAAGCCTCGTGCAATACATATCAGCGAAGGACCTTGAACGAGAATGACCCTAACTCCAAGAGATGATCTGAACCTAAGTGCATACGCATGTTGGAAGTACAACTTGATCACTGTGTTGGGCCAGGATGGATTAAATTGTAAGTGAGATTTTATCGGACAACTATAGGTTCGTCTGCGGGCGAGTCTGACTCGTTTGCAGAAGAGTCGGTAGTGTTTAGACAATTTTCCACTCGTTTTATATTTAAATCGATCCTGGAGTAGTAGACGACACCGTGGTACAGATGTACAGACGACGTGTTATGCATGAAGGTGATCTGAAAGGAAAAACGTCTGTAGAAGGACTGATCTGAATGATGCCCATCAGAGCGCGCAGTTTGACCCCTAGTTAAGTGTGTACCAACCGAGCCAGATACCGACCTTCTAAGACAGTGAGGTACTGGGAAACGATGTTGAACGTAGTAAAAGAAGCTTAACCGTAGTAGAAGTAGAAGAGTATGAGACTAAACTAAGGTAGCATGGCGCTGCTAGAAGGTGACATTGAGTACTCGAATCAGAATGCACAACACTGGAACCTTTAAGAATGTAAGGATGACCTTTGGCCAGTAACCCCTGAGAGAGGAAAGTTTTATTCCAAAGGATTGTGCACCTTAACCGAAGAATGGACGAAGTGTAGTTCCAGACGCAAATCTAAACAACCTACTCTGTTGTGGAATGAAAGAATCCTGATTTTCGAGGACCTTATCAGATTCTTCGACGCGTCGGTCCTGTAGCCTATCAGTTAGCTCTTCCTCCATCTATGTCAGGGTTACACGACGTGTTTCATGTGTCTCAGCTACGGAAGTATATTCCTGATCCTTATCAGCCAGTGGAACTCGAGCAGATCGATCTTCAGCCAGATCTAACCTATCAGCCGGATCCTGTTCGGATTGTTAACCGTGATGCCAAAATACTTCGGAACAAGAGGATTCCTATTGTCAAAGTTGAATGGACTCAGTCCCCTGACGGTGAATTCACGTGGGAACTAGAGTCAGACATGCGAAAGAGTTATCCGTACTTGTTTTCGAGGTAATTTCTTAATTTCGAGGACGAAATTTCTTTAAGGGGGGTAGGTTGTAATATCCCGACTCCTAAATCATCTAACTAATTTTAATTGGAAATGGTCTAATAAAATTAGTAACTCTTGAAAGTGGTTAATTAATTTAATCGTGGAATTAAGGGCATTATGTGTTGATTGGTAAGTTTAATTGAATCCAAGTTGCACCAATAATACATAAGTCCAACAATTGGGATTAATTAACATGAACAATTTCAAACTCCTTCCCCTCATTTCTCTTGCCCATGACTCACTAAACCACTCACAAGACTTTGCCTCACTAGCCAACACCTCACCAAGTATTATGACTCATGCTTCCACTCACCACTAACCCACCCACTTTGCATGCAAACAAGCTCTCTCTTCTCACTTGCACACTTCAGAAAATCAGTAGTGACCCTCTCATTTCTCTTCCTCTTTCACGAGCCAAACAACAACATTAAGCTCCAAAATTCTCAATTTTTGCTTAACCATAAAGTTTGGCACTTTCTCACTACAAACCTGCCACCAAACAACAATTAACTATCAGAGATTCCTCACATGAAGCTCCACTCCAAAGTCAGTTCTGAATCTCCACCTTTCCAAGCTTCACATGAAACAAAAAGACAACAACCCCATTCTCACCATCTTCCTATCCAATGAGGATGCATGCAACCTTTTAATCACCAAATTCGTACACTATTCTATACCTCAGAAATCACTTATAAATACTCCATCAAACTCAGAATCCAACCATCAAACACTTCTCAAATTCTTAGAGCTAAGCATAAGGGTATTCAAGAGTTTAAAGTTTCAAATTCTGGTCCTGTGTTCGTGGGGCATCTTAGGAAGGTTCAGTAGCTGCCTTAAGAGCCCAGAAGCAAGATTAAAGCTTCAATCAGGTGGGTTCTTAAGTTTAGTTAGTTAGATTTCCCAAATTACAAAACTTTGCATGTTAACTTAAGATTAGGGAAATTGTTGTGTGAGAGGAATTAGCTCCCAAATTCCTCTTCATTCTGTTCTATATTATATACATTGTGTAATGGCATGACTTAGAATGAGGATTTTAGGTGTTAAAACTGTTAAAATGTGATTTTTCGTAAAACAGGGCAGGTTCTGAGTGAACTCGCCACAGCGAGCTCAGGGCGAGCAATCATGGCGAGCTGGGTTCTTCAGGCTGATGAACCTCGCCCTGGCGAGTAACAACTCGCCGAGGCGAGCGGAATTGGTTCAGGACCTATAATTTCGCCATGGCGAGCTGCCCTTCGCCACAGCGAGCTTACACAGAACATGACCTGTAACAACTCGCCATGGCGAGTGACAACTCGCCAGGCGAGCTTGACAGTACAGCAGTTTTTCTGATTTTTGTAAATTACCTTCAACACTCGTTTTAGATCCTCATATAAGTTGAATACACTTGCAGTAGCACAATTATATAATCTTATACAGTATGTTAATCACAGATAAACTTAGGGTATAACTTAGGGAATTTAGAAATGCATGTTCCCCGGGATGTGGTAAACTCATGGTAGTAACAACTCAATTTAGAATCAGTCAATTAAGAGCGAATTGTATCGCACTATGGACTCCCAATGGGATAATCCATTAGGTTATGACTATGTGAGTTTCATGCCGTGACCGAATCGGTTGACGGATATGGCAGGCCTCTGAGACCTGCTCACCTCAGAGTGCCCTAGTGTTAAAATGAATAAGATATGTTTCTGTGTTACACATTTATTTATGCTTATGATTTATGATAATATGTTTGTATGTATGACTGATTAGGATTCCCCGGTGTAGTCACCTTAGGAGGGTAGTAGGACTCACTGAGGCTTAGTAGTCTCACCCCACTCCAAACCAATTTTTTTTAGGTAGACAGGTTAACCGGAGCAAGGATCAGGACGGAGCTGATGATTGGAGCTGAGCTTGATTCATCAGACTTGAAGATTGTAGTCTTCATCTTTGTTTTAGTCTTATTCTGTTTATCTTAAAACCTTATTGGTTCCGCTGTATTTTTATTCATCGGTTACATTGTATCTGAAACAAGTTGTATCTTGTTTAATTAAATTCAGAAATTTATTTGTATTCAGATTCCATTATGTATGTCTCGACTAAATATTCTAGGTATTTTAGTTGGGGCGTTATAGTTTTAAAGCTTCATTGAGGTGGGTTCTTTAGGTCCTTACCATAGTTTATTGATTAGAAACTTAGAAAGCCCCAAATATGATATTTGCATGCAAACATAGGTTTCTAGGTTGAATTTATGATAGAGCAGGAATTAATCCCAAATTCTGCTCCCATATAATCTATTTTACAGTATAAAACATGTTTGTAACAAGTTGCATGGAGATTGTAGTTGAAAATTGGTAAAAATCACATTTTTGCAGAAACAGGGGTATTACTGCTATGGCTCGCCATGGCAGGCATATTTTTCGCCGTGGCGAAGGTTTGTGCTCTGTATGGCTCGCCATGGCGAGAATTACAGGTCCTGACACGAATTTTCGCCATGGCGAGTGAAATTCTCGCCATGGCAAGTTGAGCAGGACACGAAATCTCGCCATGGCAAGTGAAATTTTCGCCATGGCAAGATCAGCAGGACAGAACTTGCATAATTTCATAAAACTCTCAAATCACTCGTTTTATGTCCGAATGCAACTGGGATTTTTATGAACATGTTTAACTGTATAAAATGGATTATATGGTCAGAGATTAATATGTATATGCTTAAGTAATTGATAACATGTTTAGGAACCTTCGGGGGGATATATTGGTAGAATTGTGAAACTATTGGAATAAATGGCATTAAGCCATGTTGATAGAACTCCTCTGACTTCTATTAAGTATTATTGTGAGCCAACGACGGAATCCGAGCCTCTGTTTCGGTAGTATGCAGAGTCAGGCACCGGGACCGGCTTGCCTCGGTGACCTTTGAAGAGTAACTGAACAAGATAATAATTTCTGTGACACACATTTATGTTATATTACACCTTTATGTTATATTAGTATATGTAAAACAGATAACTTAGTATTATTACACACTCTAGTTCCCCGGTGTAGTCACCTTTAGGCGAGTAGTAGGACTCACTGAGGCTTAGTAGTCTCACCTCACTCCTTCAATTTTTTTCAGATAAGCAGGTTGCAGGGTAAGCTATGGATTTTGCCTAGGCCTACATCAGGAGATTTACATGATTAATGCTGCTTCTTTGCTTTCTTTCCAATTGTTGTGTCGTTTCAATTTCAGCCATGTTGTTGCCATGCTTTCAAACTTATGTTTTAATCTTGTTGTAACTGTTATCAGTCTATGTATCCTTCTTTCAGTTTCGTGCTTGTATCGGTACTTTGTATTATGCACCTGCGTGTGCACTCAATAATTTCAGTGTTGTAATAAATTAATGACATTCTGTACTACATTATAATAATTCACGAAGTATTCTAGATATTCTATCGTGGGGTGTTATACTATCAGTCTGAATGAATATCCTTTATTTTTTAGTCTAAACAAAAAGAAACATAAATAATATTATTACCAAATTTATTAATTATAGAAAGTTTAGTAAAAACAAATCTACCAACAATATGTTAACATTAATTACTACTGATTGTATATTTTGTCCTCATCATTTTTAATAATATTTCAAATATTCTACCCTTTATTAAAATTTTAAGAGTTAAAAATATATCATTTTCATTTTTAGGGACTAGAATTAAAATTCATCATATACTTATTTAACCCTTTCAGTTAATGTATTAACCTTTTATCTTAAAATAATTTTAAAAATAAAAATGTAAATTCCAAACTAAAATATGTTACATAAGTTCAATGTCTTTTCAATAAAATAAATTATAAAATTTTAGTTTATGAAAATAAAGAAGAGAAAACTAATCGTTTGTTAGTTCAGTGGTGATTGACGTTGAACTTGATAAGGAGGACCATAATTCGATCTTCCGCAACTGTAATTAGGGATGTCAATGGATATCAATGGATGCGGATAGTATGATATTCGTGTCCGCTCCATTGGACAAATATAATATCCGTGTCCGCTCCATATCCGCTAAGTGGGTAATCCACGAATATTGAGGTATCCGCGGATATTAACAGATATCCATGGATGATATTTGTTTATTAAAAAAACTAATTATTGAAAGAAAAAAAGTAAATTTTTTTAAAGGCAAAATATTAAACATAATATTCATACATTTGCTCTTTATTTTTAATATGCAAAAGGAAATTATATAAAAAAGAAAAGATGAAATATGTAAGAAGCTGAAAAGTTTTCCCTCAAAAATGAAAAAGAAATATGAAAATTTTTCTTTATAGGGAAAGAAAACATAAAATATAAAAATATTTTTTTTATTGAAAAAAAAATTAGAGTTTATATTTAAGTAAGGATATTTAAATAATTTTACTAATTATTTAGCGGATATGGATATCCGCGAGCGCGGATAGTATTAAACATGTAGTTGTATCCATTAAATGCGGATAATTGAAATATCCACTTATTTTATCAGCGGATATCCGTTAAATTATCTGCTCCGTATCAATGATGGATTTTATCTGCAGATATTTGCGGGTATGAATGTTTTTGCCATCCCTAACTGTAATTGAGAGGAGACTGAAATCACTTGATGCCAGAACTGACACTGAAACCAGATTAAACTGATGATAAAAGAAAAAATAAAAATAAATAAATAAAGAATAGAGAGAAAAAGAGAGACGGGTGATGTGATGGATGGAGTCGGAGAGAGTTAAAGAAACTAATCATACGTGGAAGGTCCATGATATTATTGTAGACCATAAATTAATTTAAAGGTAAATAATCCTTGTCCATCATGGACCATTTCCTAGCCTAGTCCATTTTAGAATTAGTCTATCATAGGTATTGTTTTTACTGTTTACCAATTAAAAGTTGACACTTGTGACAACATATTTTAACGTCGTTTCTTTTCTACTATCAAATTTTTTTATTAATAAAAAATATAAATTAACCCTTGTTTTTATCCCTTAAGTCATATATGGTGATGGTGATTATGCGTATTATGAGGTGGAGAGGATATTCGTCGATTTTATTTTCCACAGATTTCAATTCTCAATTGCTCTCTGTGGGAGAGATGGTGATGACTGATAACAATTGAATTCTGTACTCACATCAATTCAAAGGGTGCCGAGGCAATGTGCATCATTGTGGTCGTGAGATTTGACTACGTTGCATGTGATCGAATTTGATGAGATTCCGAATGAAAGAGTGGAAGAAGCCATTGGTGCTGGAATTTTAAGGAACATAACACTAATACCCATAAGCTTAATAAACAATTTGGTCTCTGAAACGTGTTTTGGGTCCAACTCCTTTGTTATTTCCAGCGACACAGTTTCTGGTGCATCGGTGGCGAGAGAAGGTTTTATCACTGACCACGGCGACACCGGCTAACGGCGCTGACCCTAGAGATTTGGAAACAAGATTAACGGCGTTCACATAAAAAGAAAGAATAGGTTAACGACGTTACAGTAAGAGAATAAAACATACACATGTTTGTGTTTTATGGGAGAACAGTATACACAGATCCTATGGGACTGTATGTAAGTTTTATCCTTCCTTAAATATATGATTTGGATTCATAGTTTTTAAAATTGAACCGGACCGGCCGATCCAACCGGTTCAACTATGAACCAGATACCCCACCGATCTAGTTGAGACTTGAGATGTTGAACAAAAATTCAAAAGTGTCCTTAAAAGGATTCGAACTGGGGATCCTTATGCAAAACGGATGTAGCTTTGCCACTAGGCCAACCATTTCATTTGTGAATAATTTTCTAGCATTATATATATTCTTTAATAATATTTAACTTATTTACTTTCTTTTATTTACCACATGTTTCATTTTGATAAAATTTTCAATATATATTATTAATCTTAACATTCATTTTTAATTAAAAAAATTGTTATATCTTATTTTCCCAATACATAAGCTTAAAAGTGGAGTTTTTTGATATATGTAATGAATAATTAAACAAGTGCCTTAGTGGATCACTACAAGAAAATATCAGATTTGCTACCCAAATTTTGCTACAGATCAGTTTCTTAGTTGGTGGCTTCTAACTGGCACAAACACGTAAATTTGTGCAGAATGCACAAACACATAAATTTGAATAGGACAAAAAATTCCATAGTATAGACCCTAGTCAAACCACACCATATAATAAAAGTCAAATAAACCATTTTATCAAGTTGGATTATTATAACCCATAACATGTGCAATGAAATTCTTGAAAGTTGGATCCTTACTATCCATTTCAACTTTTCAAAATCAAAATAGAACCATCAATGTTCGTATGGCATGACAGCTGCATCATTATTGTCATCTTCTTCAACACACACACCCACTTCATCTCCATTTCATGCATCTGTGTGTTCATCTTCATCTTCTTCAACATTCCTCTTTGAAAACAAGGAGATCTATTAAAGTCTTAAGTTGTCATCTTAAGCTCTCCTCTTTGAAAACAAGGTATGATATCTAGATATGTCTTCAAAATTATAAACCCATTTTGTGTTCTTAACTTTATTAAGAACATATTTTTCTTTATAATTAAACTGAGTATATATTTTTAATAAAAATGAAGAAAATAACATATATGAAATGAAGGAAAGATTTTGTTAAGATGTGTTCCTAATTTTTTTTAACAAAATTTGATTTTATCCACTGTGTTGGCTGTGTGCTTCATTATTTCTTTGCATTTTCGTAGTTATTTTTTATGTTTTTCAGATATTATATGTGGGGAACTTATCACAAAGAGTTGAAACAAAAAAATGGAAAATTGAAAGAAAAAAAAAACCAAGAACAACAAAGGTTGCCAGTGCCACACAAAATAAGTTGGTGCCTGCCACAAGAACCTGACATCTGCCACATAGTTATTTACTTACTCACTAAAGCATCCCCACTCCCTTTCATAGCAACGCCAGCCAAGACAATGACACCGGCCTAAATAGTTATTTATTTACTCAATTCAAAAAAAAAAATAACAATATCTACTCAAATTAATTCAAAAAAAGAAAAAAGAAAAATTGTTCTCATAGTTTTTTATTTATATTTTATGTGGTATAGTTAATTTTGTGTAGTTGTAAAATGGTTTAGGAGTTGTTCAATTATTGTTATTGATAAGTTTTGTTATTTTATCTGAATTTTGATTGTGTAGAAAGGAGCAAAAAGATGGTGGTTATAAATTCAGAATCCAGTAGCAACATGGATACTTCAAGTGAATCAATTGAGGTTTGTCTGGGTGTTATTGACATGGATATGGTTGATGATATGGTTGCTGATTATGTTGACACTGTGAGTTAAAATAAATTTATTGTTTACTTTTTAAAATTTGTTAATAATTCTAAAACTGGTGTTATTGACAAATATTTAATTTGTCCATTTTGCAGAATCTGTTTTGAGGTATAGATTACCTTGTGGAGACATATGTTGCTTTGGTTGGTTTGGTTGGTAATAATTTTTAATTTGATTGCTTTAGAGAACATGAAATATGTAAGACATTAATTTAATTACTTTGTGCCAAAACTTGATTTGTATTCGATAGTGGTACTACCAATGGCTCCTGCCACATAATCAATGGCTTCTGCCACCACTAGTTTAATATTTAAATTCTGGGCATTTATTTTATTTATCGTTGAACTCAGATTGTTTACTTATTTATTTTCGGTCTATGTTTTATTATTCTTATCATTTGTGTTGTTGGGTTTTTAATGTTTAATATAATAATTGATTATTTATCTACTAGATATTGAAATTTTATTTATCGTATTCTTAACATTTCTTAATTCATTTCACTTACGACAACTAATTCGCTAATTAGATCATTCAAATTTTTTTTATCCTATTGTTAACATTTTTTAATTCATTACACTTATATCTCTTCAAGTTTCGGAGAATTTGATAACACCGAAAAATGCACTATTTATTTAATGAAATTAGCTTAGTATTTGATTTTTTTTTTGCATTTTCGTAGTGCTATTATATTATTTTTTATGTATTTCAGATACTTAGGTGTGGAACTTATCACAAATAGAGTTGAAACAAAATAAATGCAAAATTAAAAGAAGAAAAAAAAAACCAAGACAAAACAAAGGTGGCACGAGCCACACAATAACTTGACACCTGCCACAAGAACCAAGAGTGGCACCAGCCACTCCATCTCAAAGCGCCTGCCAAAAGGAACCAAGAGTGGCACCCGCCACTCCCTCTCAATGGCGCCTGCCACACAACCAATGGCACCAGCCACTACTCTCCCTCCGAAATTTCAATCTCCCTCCCAAATTTCGTTCAGTCTAATCACCATTTTCTTTATATAATTTTTATTATATATCTTGTGACCCATACTTCTTTAACATGTGATAGACAAATGAGGCATTTAATGATCCTAGGAGTATCAGGTCTAGGTTGCATATTTTGTGAACATTTTTACAAAAAGGGACAGATGTCATAGCATGTCATTGCCGTCGTTTTATTTGGATGCATTAGTTTCGTTTCAACACACAAACTGCTTCAAAAAAACACACACCAGGAATAAAAAAAATAAAACATTTAAAATTTTGCACTTACTTATATAAGCTTAAAATAACATTAATCCAATTTTAATCAACGTTTTTGGAATCATTAGTTCTAGAAGAACTCAAATACTTATTTTCTGCCATCAAAGTTGCATTTTCCAATTTTAGTTGGTAATTTTCGTTTGTCATCTTCTCCAATTGGGCTTCCAATAAAATAACATTATAATAGTTATAATCAACGAGTTTATGGTTGGTCGTTGATAACAATCTTCGCAATAATAGTATCGCAACCTTGTCACGTGCTTTTTCGTGAGTTCTTGCAAAATCGCCAAGACAAACTTTCGGTTTACCTATTGCGGGCGTCGTCAATGATCCTCGGTATCTGTAATACCTTTTGCCATCAATATCATCTTTGTGGTCATGCAAGACATATAATGGTTGTTCAATATGATATCTAAAACATGCAGATTGAAGCCATTCTTGAATATCTTACCCTATCTAGAATATGGTTGTTCAAGACATATAAAACTGGGGACCAAAAACATATTTTACCCTATCTTTTTTCATTAACATATTAGTGTCTTCCTCTGGTATTATTTCTTCATGGCCTAATAAAAAAAATCAATATCAGCGTAATTAATTTAAACTGCAACGTTGTTATTTAGTTAAAATTCTAACTAAGTTCAACGTAATTAATTAATTATAAAATAATAAAAACAAATAAATTAAAAATAAACATTACCACATGATAGATTGCCTTCAACTTACTAACCTTTTTCCTCCAATATATTGCTCAGAATTCCATTCACATATCCACATCCATCACGAATTTTTGCTTCTATATTTCTCTTGGTTTGCAAGGATGAAAAAATATTAACACTATAAGCATCCCATGAATTCTTAGCGTCTCTTGGTGAATCATACAATCTCACAACACAATCTTTATAACTATTTGCTTGTGCATAACAATCTACTCAACTGCTATATATTCCAGTCCTCGACCGTTATAGACAACATAAGTTTTTTTCTCCATGAATATTGGTTATAAGAGCTTATATCATTCTTAAGAATGAAGCTTCTATTTATAGCGTCCAATTTCACATTAAATTGATCGGTTGTACATATTTAAAGCATTTGTTCTTATAAGTCAAACACCAACCAACATTTAATTACTACCATCATTATTTATTTATTTTTTAAATTTAATAAAATTCAAAAGCTAAATTATTTCTGTTACCTTTATTTTTTAGAAGAAAGCAAAAAGTTAAAGTGTATTTCACTTAAGTACTGCACAAACGTGCCAATGAAATACAAAGGACACTTAAAATACTGTTATGAAAAGGACATGTCCCAATACAAATGACACAATCTAGAGCTGTCACTGTAGCGTGTAATGGACTATTGTTGAGTCTGGTCACAACAACCCTGCATGAGCTCTGTTGCTACATGCCTACTCTACATTTCATTTGCCAGACTTGCAATTAATTAAATTGACAAAAAGACATCATTTAACTTAATTAAATCTTAACTTACTAAATTAAACAACTAATACAGTTATTCTTTCAACCTCCATATCTGGGTTTCCTTTTCCATGTTCATCTTCTACATCTTAACTTCATATGCGGTAGCTAATGAACACGACAACCATGGCAAACATAAATCCTATAATTCCATACTTCAAATTCCAATTTGGTTTCTTCATTTCATTCAACTCTGTCGTCAACGCTGTAAGTTCTTTCTCAAAGTCTCTTTTCAAAAGAGACAACTTCACATCCACGTCTCTTTTGACATCAACGATAGCATTGTTAACTTCAAATTTTATAGTTGCAAACTCCTCTTGCATTCCTTCTTTCATCCCGTCAACTAAATTGTCAAGGTTTTTGAATTCATCTTCCAAATTCGCCATTCTTGCATCTCCATGAGTATTATTAGTTTGTGCTGTTTTTTTTCCATCATCGTCATCTTCTACTGGTTCACACCAACCAACCCATTTGTATTTATTATCCTGACATGAATAATACAAGCGGCCTGAGTTTTGATGACTCTGAGAAACCTTGATATCTGAAACTTAACGACATTGACAATTCTTTTTCTGTAGCGGATCCAACTTCCTCTTGAAGCACTACCACTGTTGTGAGACGATGCCATTTTCGATTACTGTAAAAATTAACAATCAGAAACTTTTAATTAGATGCAAAACTAATAATAAAAACGAATTGGAAGATTAGTAACATCATAGATAGAGTTTAAGGAAGCTGGAACTATTGTGGGATTGGAAGTGAAACTTACACAGTTTAGACTTGTTTGTGAACTTGCATCTATTAAAGGCTGCTCTATTATATAAAGAAAGAAAAATAAATGCAAGCCTTGAGAGTGGTAGCGGGCAGCACAAATGCTGGCGGGAAGCACAAATGCTTTGAGATTGAGTGGCTGGTGCCACTCTTATGTGGCGCGGGCCAGTAGTTGTCATGTTTTTTTTTCCCAATTTAACATTTATTTTATTTCAACTCTATTTTATTTTAACTCTATTCAATAAATAAAATTCCAATGGATCAAAGAATATTAATAATTAGGTGAACTTAGTGTAATGGATCAAAGAATATTAGTTCGATAAATAAATTTCAATTATCTAACTAGAGAATTATGTGAACTAAGTGTAATGGATCAAACAATATTAAGAATCTTAGTTCGATAAATAAAATTTCAATTTTCTAACTAGCGAATTAGGTGAACTAAGTGTGATGGATGAGAGAATATTAAGAATCTTAGTTCGATAAATAAAATTTCAATTTTCTAACTAGCGAATTAGGTGAACTAAGTGTGATGGATCAGAGAATATTAAGAATCTTAGTTCGATAAATAAAATTTCAATTTTTTAACTAGCGAATTAGGTGAACTAAGTGTGATGGATCAGAGACCGAAATCAAGATATTCGCTAATTAGAGAATTCAAATTTGACCTCTCTAACTATTTTATTGTAACTTCTTAACCGATTAGACCGAAATCAAAATATTCCCTATTTAGGGTCCGTTTGGTTCGAAGTTTTTGGAGGGGAGGGGAGGTGAGGGAATATTTTAAATTTTGGAGAAGTAATTTACTTTTTTACTCTTAACCTTATAAACTCAAAATAAGGATTAAATTATAATGGATATATTACGTTAAAAAAAAAATTTAATGGATATATAACAAAAAAAAATCTAATGAGTAGAAAACCTAAATTTTTTTTTGTTGTAAAAAAAAAATAAAACCTAGAATTTTAATATTCCAACAAGGATAATTTTGAATTTTAATAAAAAAATGAGGGTAACTTTGTCAACATAATAAATCCCTCCCCTCACCTCCCCTCCCCTCCCCTCCTTCTCAATTGAACCAAACAGACCCTTAGAGAATTCAAATTTCACTTCTCTAACTATTTTTATTGTAACTTATTAACCGATTAGACCGAAATTAAAATATTCCCTATTTAGAGAATTCAAATTTCACTTCTCTAACTATTTTTATTGTAACTTCTTAACCGATTAGACCGAAATCAAGATATTCGCTAATCTCTAACTATTTTTATTGTAGCTTCTTAACCGATTAGACCGAAATCAAAATATTCCCTATTTGGAGAATTCAAATTTCACTTCTCTAACTATTTTTATTGTAACTTCTTAACCGATTAGACCGAAATCAAAATATTCGCTAACTTTAACTATTTTTATTGTAACTTCTTAACCGATTAACCGAAATCAAAATATTCCCAATTTAGAGAATTCAAATTTCACTTCTCTAACTATTTTATTGTAACTTCTTAACCGATTAGACCGAAATCAAAATATTCCCAATTTAGAGAATTCAAATTTCACTTCTCTAACTATTTTTATTGTAACTTCTTAACCGATTAGACCGAAATCAAGATATTCGCTAATCTCTAACTATTTTTATTGTAGCTTCTTAACCGATTAGACCGAAATCAAAATATTCCCTATTTGGAGAATTCAAATTTCACTTCTCTAAGGGTCTGTTTGGTTCGTGAGTTTTGGAAGGGAGGGGAGGGGAGGTGATATTTTAAATTTTTATGTTTGGTTCAACTTTTTAACGAGGGAAGGGGAGGGAAGGGAAGAAGTAATTTATTTTTTTACCCTTAACCTTATAAACTCAAAATAAGGATTAAATTATAATGGATATATTACGTCAAAAATAATCTAATGGATATATACAAAAAAAAATCCAATGAGTAGAAAACCTAAATTTTTTTGTTGTAAAAAAAACCTATAATTTAATATTCCAACAAGGATAATTTAGAATTTTAATAAAAAAGTGAGGGTAATTTTGTCAACATAATAAATTATGTTTTACCTCGCCTCCCCTCTTTAAAAAATCCCTCCCCTCCCCTCACCTCCCCTCCCCTCCCCCTCGGTTGAACCAAACAAACCCTAACTATTTTTATTTTAACTTCTTAACCGATTAGACCGAAATCAAGATATTCGTTAATCTTTAACTATTTTTATTGTAACTTCTTAACCGATTAGACCGAAATCAAAATATTCCCTAATTAAAGAATTCAAATTTGACCTCTCTAACTATTTTATTGTAACTTCTTAACCGATTAGACCGAAATCAAAATATTCCCAATTTAGAGAATTCAAATTTCACTTCTCTAACTATTTTTATTGTAACTTCTTAACCGATTAGACCGAAATCAAAATATTCCCTATTTAGATAATTCAAATTTCAATTCTCTAACTATTTTTATTGTAACTTCTTAACCGATTAGACTGAAATCAAGATATTCGCTAATCTCTAACTATTTTTATTCTAACTTCTTAACCGATTAGACCGAAATCAAAATATTCCCTAATTAGAGAATTCAAATTTGACCTCTCTAACTATTTTATTGTAACTTCTTAACCGATTAGACCGAAATCAAAATATTCCCAATTTAGAGAATTCAAATTTCACTTCTCTAACTATTTTTATTGTAATTTCTTAACCGATTAGACCAAAATCAAGATATTCGCTAATCTCTAACTATTTTTATTGTAACTTCTTAACCGATTAGACCAAAATCAAAATATTCCCTAATTAGAGAATTCAAATTTGACCTCTCTAACTATTTTATTGTAACTTCTTAGCCGATTAGACCGAAATCAAAATATTCCCTATTTAGAGAATTCAAATTTCACTTATCTAACTATTTTTATTGTAACTTCTTAACCGATTAGACCGAAATCAAGATATTCGCTAATCTCTAACTATTTTTATTCTAACTTCTTAATTGATTAGACCAAAATCAAAATATTCCCTATTTAGAAAATTCAAATTTCACTTCTCTAACTATTTTTATTGTAACTTCTTAACCGATTAGACCGAAATCAAGATATTCGCTAATATCTAACTATCTTTATTGTAGCTTCTTAACCGATTAGACCGAAATCAAAATATTCCCTATTTAGAGAATTCAAATTTCACTTCTCTAACTATTTTTATTGTAACTTCTTAACCGATTAAACCGAAATCAAGATATTCGCTAATCACTAACTATTTTTATTGTAAAGCGATTAGACCGAAATCAAAATATTCCCTAATTATGAATTCAAATTTGACCTCTCTAACTATTTTATTGTAACTTCTTAACCGATTAGACCGAAATCAAAATATTCCCAATTTAGAGAATTCAAATTTCACTTCTCTAACTATTTTTATTGTAACTTCTTAACCGATTAGACCGAAATCAAAATATTCCCTATTTAGATAATTCAAATTTCAATTCTCTAACTATTTTTATTGTAACTTCTTAACCGATTAGACTGAAATCAAGATATTCGCTAATCTCTAACTATTTTTATTCTAACTTCTTAACCGATTAGACCGAAATCAAAATATTCCCTAATTAGAGAATTCAAATTTGACCTCTCTAACTATTTTATTGTAACTTCTTAACCGATTAGACCGAAATCAAAATATTCCCAATTTAGAAAATTCAAATTTCACTTCTCTAACTATTTTTATTGTAATTTCTTAACCGATTATACCAAAATCAAGATATTCGCTAATCTCTAACTATTTTTATTGTAACTTCTTAACCGATTAGACCAAAATCAAAATATTCCCTAATTAGAGAATTCAAATTTGACCTCTCTAACTATTTTATTGTAACTTCTTAGCCGATTAGACCGAAATCAAAATATTCCCTATTTAGAGAATTCAAATTTCACTTATCTAACTATTTTTATTGTAACTTCTTAACCGATTAGACCGAAATCAAGATATTCGCTAATCTCTAACTATTTTTATTCTAACTTCTTAATTGATTAGACCAAAATCAAAATATTCCCTATTTAGAAAATTCAAATTTCACTTCTCTAACTATTTTTATTGTAACTTCTTAACCGATTAGACCGAAATCAAGATATTCGCTAATATCTAACTATCTTTATTGTAGCTTCTTAACCGATTAGACCGAAATCAAAATATTCCCTATTTAGAGAATTCAAATTTCACTTCTCTAACTATTTTTATTGTAACTTCTTAACCGATTAAACCGAAATCAAGATATTCGCTAATCACTAACTATTTTTATTGTAAACCGATTAGACCGAAATCAAAATATTCCCTAATTATGAATTCAAATTTGACCTCTCTAACTATTTTATTGTAATTTCTTAACCAATTAAACCGAAATCAAAATATTCCCAATTTAGAGAATTCAAATTTCACTTCTCTAACTATTTTTATTGTAATTTCTTAACCGATTAGACCGAAATCAAAATATTCCCTATTTAGAGAATTCAAATTTCACTTCTCTAACTATTTTTATTGTAACTTGGCTTAATTGCAGTTTTGGTCCCCCTATTTTCAATTTTTTGCAGTTTTGGCCCCCTTATTTTAAAATTCGACAGTTTTGGTCCCCCTAACACATATTTTGTCTAAAATATGATGACACAAGATGTTTTAAAAGAACTTTATGAAAGATTTTTCTTACAATTACATCGATGTTGGTAATTTTTCATCGTCGAATCATATACCACGCCGTTTAAAACATATCATATCGTCAATTTATAGTTAAAAATTATGATAGGGGGACCAAAACTGTCGAGTTTTAAAATAGGGGGACCAAAACTGCAAAAAATTGAAAATAGGGGGACCAAAACTGCAATTAAGCCTTGTAACGTTTTAACCGATTAGACCGAAATCAAGATATTCGCTAATCTCTAACTATTTTTATTGTAACTTCTTAACCGATTAGACCGAAATCAAAATATTCCCTAATTAGAGAATTCAAATTTCACTTCTCTAACTATTTTATTGTAACTTCTTAACCGATTAGACCGAAATCAAGATATTTCCTATTTAGAGAATTTAAATTTGGCTAATGCGATGAATTTACTCCCAATAAAATTATTTTTTATTTCAAAAATATTGTTTTTAATCTTTTTTGAATAAATTGGCTATATTAATTATTTAATGGTAGATTATTTTCTTTTTGGAAACTTCTATTTAATGGTAGATTAATCTTTGTTGATAATTTCCAACGACACCAGCAACCTCCCCATAATTAGGGAAGGAGATTTACTATTATGTGTGAGTTGACACAAAATAAATTGGAGAAAAAAAATAGAAGTAAAAACAAAAAGAAGCAAACACAACAATGTGGCCCGTGCCACACAACCAACATGGCGCCTGCCAACAACAAAGAGTGGCATGCCACTCCATCTCATAGCACCCGCCATGTGCATAGTGGCACCTGCCACTTGTTTATTTATTTACTTTCATTCTCTGTTTTATATTATTATTATCATAGCCGAAATATGAGTTTTTAATGTTTAATATAATAATTGATTTATCTACGGGTCCGGTTATGGTCCATAAGTCAAATCCTTATGCACCGTGCATAAGGTTACCGGAACAGTGAGGAAAAGTGTTCCGGTATACATAAGGTTACCGGAACACTTGAGAAAACGTGTTCCGGTAACCTTATGCATACCGGAACACTTTTTCTCACTGTTCCGGTATGTATAAAGTTACCGGAACACTTGAGAAAAAGTGTTCCGGTAACCTTATGCATACCGGAACACTTTCCTCTCAACTGTTCCGGTATGTATGTTAAACCGCGCTACGATTATGACACGTGGAGAGCTAATCTGATGGTTGTTATTCACTTATGTACCGTGCATAAGGATTTGGCTTATGGACAATAACTTTGCCCTTTATCTACTATCTCTTTACTTATTTAAGTTTTATTTATTCTTAACATTCCTTAATCATTACACTTACATCACCTAATTCGCTAGTTAGATAATTCAAATTTTATTATCGAACTACTATTTTTAACATTCCTTAATCCATTAGACTTAGTTCAATTAATTCGCTAGTTAGATAATTCAAATTTTATTTATTGAACTACTATTCTTAACATTGCTTAATCCATTACACTTCAATTTTCTTCATCCTAGATAAAATTTTATTTATCTTCATACACTTTTCATTATGGGGATTAAAATCGCGCTGCTACAATTAAAATTTTAATTCGTCGATGTGTGTATATATATATCGCAAAATCTTCTATTTTTTTTAATCCCGCTATTTTTCTTTTGTCCCTAACGAACACAATTTTTTCTTCAAAATAAATTAATATTACATAAGTTCTTCAAAATGATTAATTAAATATTAAACATTTAATGGACCAGTATTTTTTTTAGTAATTCACTGTCCATCATTAATGACCCACTCCACATTAATGACCAGCCCATTACCCAGTTGACCATATAATTGTATCCGTTTCAGGTATTAAAAAAACACAACCAACTGGGTTGCAAGTAAAACCGCTCCAACATTACTCAAACCAAATTTTTATATGGTGTGCAGAAATGTACAAGCCTAACATCAATCTCAACTATTGATATACTACCAGTTTGGACTGTAGCTACCAAAAAGGTGTTCGTGCATTCTACACAAATTAATGTGCTTGTGCCAGTTAGAATTTGCCTTATTAGTTAACTTGTAGTTGCTTAGCTGTGCTTTGAACACAGATAAATTATCTCTAGTTAATGTTTAATTTTTATTAAGAAAAATCACTTTCCGGATGACAGTTTCCAATAAAGAAATACTGTAATATTTTTTGGCAAAATATTAATTATAAAAAAAAAACATTTTCTCAAAAATAAATAAAAATAAACTACACATTTTCATTTAATTTAATTTTTCCCCAAATCTCTCTCTCTTAACCGTTTTTGATTCCACCACCGTAGCGCGCTCGCTCTCCGATGCCATCGTCACTCTCCGATGCCACCGCCATCGTCACTCACCGATGCCACCGCCATCGTCACTCACCGATGCCACCGCCATCGTCACTCTCTGATGCCACCGCCATCGTCTCGTCACTCTCCGATGCCACCGCCATCGTCACTCGCGCGTTCTTTCTCCGTCCTCGCAGATCGCACCAAATCTTCAATATCAACCCAATCCGTTTTGCCACATTCTTCCTTCGTCTCTATAAATTGTTCTTGTTCGTTTTCTATCCTTTACACATCTTATTCATTTTTGGTTTCATAGTTTTGTAGAATTTTATTGTTTTGTGTGGCAGATTTTAGGTTTTTTGTGGTTGTTCATGTGTTTCCTATTGTGAAGGGAATGAAGTTTTATGAATATTGGCTTAATTTCCTGCATATATTCATAATAATTGTATGTTGCTCATATAATTCGAATCTTGTTGATTATTAATATTTGTAAAGCTTAAGGTTGATATTATAGCATACACTTCCATCTATTTTGAGTTACTAAATGATCAAATGACTTTGATATTGATAATAATCATATAGGTTAGACTTGTTATAAGGTGAATATTCTGTCTCTATATTAGAAATAATTGCCTATGAAAAATTTATGCAAGGTTATATAATTGAATATACATATTCATGTAATACTCTTGCAAATGTTATTGATAAATATAATTATATCTCATTGCATCGTCCCTGAGAGATATGTCATCTATGAGATCCTTGACGTTCTGCAATGTCTCGGATCTTAGCCACCTCTGAGATCTTAGTCGAATTGTGTATATGCGGCGACTTGTGTATATGTGGAGTACTATTCACTTTGAATTGGTTTTTTGCTAATTGTGATTTTGAATTGCTATGGTTTAGATTGAATCAATCAGTTGCCTGTGATTTTTTCTTTATGTATTAGCAGGTTGGATAATTCGAGTCGGTGCTTATGGTGTTCGACTCTGTCTCCGATTTAGGCTATATATGCTGAATGTGGATGATCTCCTTATTGGAATTAATTGTATTTGTTATGCCATGGAAGAAGATGAGAAGAGCAAGGAAACAGAAAAGGAAAAACAACTTCGATGAGGATGGGAATATTTCTCATTGAGTCAACCACCAACAGGAACATGGTAAAGCTTTGTTGATCCAATCTAAGCTTTTTTTAAGATTGTAGTCTTTTATCTTGATTGCATCTCATGCATGTAGCAGTTTGAAGGGAACACTCTACTATATATTTATTTATGTGTACATACATGTCTACGTTTCACTTTGATTAGGATGTTGTTACTTGAACTTTTATTGCCTACCATCTTTGCTTGGTCAATTTTCATGATCTAATTTGCAGGTTATATCTCATGTCAAAATTTCATTTGAAATGTGAGTGTTCCAATTATGGTAGTGTTGTGGACTGCGATATCATGTAGCGATTTTTTTTCTTGATTTATCATTCTTCATTGCTCGAGTGTTACTTACTGCTCTATAGTTTGTTGATATTAGAATTTATGGGAAATCCCATCTTTAATTCTTTACATGTGTGTGTGAAATGTCATATAATGTGAAGTAATACACTTCTTTGGTTTGGTATTATTGACATGTATTGTTGCTTCTGAGTGGAATCTGGCCTCTCCTGGCAGTAAGCTTTTTGTCGTGGTCCTCTATCAGTCATTAGAGGGATCATGGGTCTACCCAACTCGATGACACCTTCCCCTCCTCTTATGGTTAGAGGGGAGCGGGTCGAGCAAGGCCATATTGGGCTGACCGGCGGAGAACAGAACATATGGGCCAAGTGTAATGCAACTCAGTCAACATACATTTCTAGCTGCTGAGCTCTTATGATTGTCTAATTGTACTTGTCAAACTTTCCTCCTTAATGGCTAAATTTATGGACATATATATTCAAGAATTTGTGCATTATAAATATAAATCTCATTTGTTAACCGAATTTGTGTGATCGTGCAGCGTACAATACATGTGGCTGGAAAACGGGACACGTGTAAAAAATATTGGACATATTACTCAAATTGCTAATAAACTCATTCACTTGGCTCATAACCAAAGCCACATTCTGGTACGTCTTCAGGTTAGTTTTCTATACATTCATGGAACAAGGTTTATGGTTCTCTAGAATATATGCCTTGAATTGAATCCTAGACAAAATTGCTTAGAAAACTCATCACAGAAGCTTTGGTGTCTCTTATAATAGTCTTGTGTAATAGTTCGTTTTGTTTGGCTTTGTAGCTTTACTATTTTGAAAAATGATTTGTTTACTTTTTTCATGTCTCCTAGTCAAGTAGTAATCAACTAAAGCATATAATTACAGGAAAATACGGATAAACCCTAGTTATAATCCTTCAGAATATGGGTATGATTTTCTGCAATGGGCTCTAGAAAAACCTCATCGAGTGGCAGATTAATCCCCAAAATGGTTTCAAACACAAAGTCATCGGCAATCTTCAAAGGTATCAGATTCTTCTTCGAAGTTCTCATCCTTTATGCTTGCTAATTTATTTACTTTGTTGTGTCTAATAATAGTATAGTATTCTTAACAAATCCCATTAGTGTTTTGATTTTAGTTTTCTTGTGATTCTCTTGTTTTAAGATTAAGCAAAGTTCATGTCTTAGTCTATGGAATAAAAGAAACGATAGCTGAAGTGAAACTATATGGTACCTCAATTCTTACTTACCATGTCCCTGATTAACTTGTTTTCTGCTTCTGCATTATTTTACTTTCTGTTTTGGTTTTTCACATCTTGTTTCTTACTGCATTAGTAGGGGAATGGGAAACAACACCTTTGCAAATAAATTACTACATGCTGCAATGTAAAAGCTAGAATTGTAATCTAAAATATATTGCGGTCAAAGGACTCAAAGAATGGAATGACAATAAATTGGATTTTAATTCCAGTACAAGCAGATTTGGGCAATGGTTATTTTTTTGTCTTTTGATGATATCATTAACTCTTATAGTAAAAATTGTTACAAAGTGAGTTTGTGCAAATTGCAAAATAATATGCAAGAGGTAACTTGAGTTTGTTTGCTTTTTGACTCATGCAAGAAAATGAATAAAATCTATGAGATTTCTGCATAATTGGGACTGATTAAGATGCCTATACTGATTTTGGGGTATACGAGGCTAATAAGGTAAATATACTTAAGAAAAATTTATTAGTATATTCTGTAATTAGTAGGAAGGCACGAGTTTTCGTCTTAATTACATTATTTAACTTATTTTGTGAGATGTCTATTAAATTAGAACTCAATAATACAACAATATTCAGGTGTGTCCCTCTTTTCTTTGTGGAAAGGCTTTTTCATTCAATTAAAATATCTTGCATTTCTTCAGTTAATGTGCAACAAAAACAGGCCTTTCAAGTTTTGATCACAATTTTTGGTTTATTTCTGGTTTATGTTTTAAGCTATTTAGTGACATGAATGCTTTTTTTTTTTTTTTTTAATATATATATCTTAAGATTTACTATTTAGTGACATGACTGCTGTTTACAAGACAGGAACTGTATGCTCTGCTTTCCTTGCCAACACCGGCACATCCGATGCAACGGTAACCTTTAATGGCAATTCATATCACTTACCTGGATGGTCCGTGAGCATCTTACCGGACTGCAAGAATGTTTTACTCAATACTGCAAAGGTTTGTCGTTGTATTTTCTTCTATTTTCTTGTTCAGGAAGTAAGTAGCATAAACTTAAGTTGTTTTTCGTACGAAGGATTAATTCTGCATCTATGATTTCAAGCTTCGCAACTGAATCTTTAGAAGAAGAGGTTGATTCTTTGGACGGTTCAAGTTCAGGATGGAGTTGGGTTAGTGAACCTGGACTACTCGAGCAATAAATACGACGGCTGATAGAAGTGACTACTTGTGGTACTCGTTAAGGTATATGAGTTTCCATGATCGAGAACTGAGATTGCTTTATTTTGATCTGTATATCTCTGGCCGATGTTGTGTTTCTGGAGCTAACTCAGTGCCCAACTCTGATGCTTCAGGTTGTGTTCAATGGGATGTCACTTCATAAAAGTTTCTTTATAGTTCCTTGTGATAGTTCCATATGGTGAGGTTTTGCAAATCTCAATATTGTTTAATTGATTACTTAATTAATTTTGATTTTGTGTGTGTTTTGGCTGTTTTTGGTTTGAGATTTTGGTGTTAATAGGTGGAAGAGATCTGAAAGGGCTTTGCAATTGGTCATAAAGTTTCAGAATTTTTGTTAAGGTATTGTTGCTTATTAACTGTCTCTGTTTATTATTTTGTGTGTTGTGTGAAATTGAATCAGTGATTTGGTGTTAATTTGAATGTTTATGAACTTAATTGGGTGTGTAACAATGCCTTAAATAATTACTGTAGTTGAAAATTTCATAAATGTATAGTTTAGATTGGGTTTAAAGTATGATCAATATCTTTAAGTATAACATGCATATTTGCTTCATATGGCAGTACTAAGATGTAATCAGTGTATATCATGCACATTTAATTTAGTTTTTTATTATATTTTTAATGGATTACAATTAATTTATAATTAGCTTGGTTTTGGTCATGGCTTCATAATTAGCAGATTATAATTATAAATTTTTTTCTTAAAAGCTTGAATTTTGCTGTGAAATGGCTAGGAATATGTAGCTAGAGATTTATTATGAAATTGTTGTGACAATATCATAGCAATTTAGTTAGGAAACATAAACTTCTCAACAATATTTAACTATGTATTAATTGGGAATTAACTAGGATTTCCAATATATTAGTTGCAAATTAGCTACGAAATATTTTGGTGGATAATTTGCCGCCCAATCCATGCTAGGACCTATACCACAGCTAGTTCACAACAAATCTGTAGCTAACTCTGTTTTACTAGAGATTAGCTACGAATTAGCTACAAATCGTGTCATAGCAAACCCAAAATTTTCTTGTAGTGGATGTCCATGAGTCTTCCATTTCCCTATAACTTCCATTAGTGAGTGAGATCTTTAATGTCTTTGATCATTCACTTGCTTACTTGTGTCCTACAAATAGGACTATTGTTGTAGTGTAAAGATACACATATGAATAGAGTAATACAATATTCTTATCTCCTCTATCTCTACTCTATAGCACTCCTAGTTTATTTCTAACACGTTATCAGCACGAAACTCTAACAAAACAACTTGAGAATCAGAAGCATATGCTTTGATATTTTTACCATAAGGTATTTTTCCTATTATACATGTCTGGTATGGGTTACTTTATACATAATACAACGAACTCATTGTCACCTTGGATTTTTTTTATTTAGTGAGTTAATTAAATTTACATCATCATGTTGATCTAATTTGTAATGTTGTATGCATGTTTGTAGAGATAATATTGGTTCATACTTATTCTTAATAAGTTTGTTTTAACTATAATAATTAAAATTGAAAACTGGAAATTATAGTTAGTTCTAACTTAGACAGAGATTTTTGTTTATATATAAGATATGTTCACTATTTTCTTAGACGTGACTGAAGTGTATAATATATTGGTTTGGTTTGCCAAACTTGAAGTATACATCACATGTATTATGTATAGTTGACAATTTTAATTGATCAACTAGGAAATTGGTAATTGCGATTTGTGAAAGACTTTTGTGTGTGCATGTGTGTGGTATTTAATTAGTTTCTTTTAACAACTCAATTGGAATTTGATGGTTTGATGGTCTTTCGATATTAATGTATGTATCGTATTAACTTTCTTAACTTGTGTTGATAACTTGATATAATTTTTTTTTTCCGCAAGGTTTATTACCCTGTTAGTCTGTTTAATATGCAATTGTTATAAGGTTTAATTAAGACCATGGAAATCATTACAGTATCACACTTTATATGATGTGAATAGTTTAATGAATATGTTGTTGTTTTATAAAATTTGGGTACATATTTTTTTGGAGTTTTATTTGATATTCTAAAATTTGAATTTATAAAATCAAATTGGAGTTTTGAAGGATAATATAGAACTGATGATATCAAAATCCAGTTTATTTTTGGACTTGTCATGTTTTGTGCGATGGACATGGTGTTGGATTCTTTGTTTTTAACCTATTCGTATCGTTCGATTTCATGAGCATATGGATTTATTTATTTGCCTTATTATTTAGCTGCCATTCTTTTTATCAATACATCTTATATTTTGTTGTCCATAATGTGCTATGATTCTCATTAGCCTTGCGGTTGAAACATGTGATGCTATTGACTTTAGATTTCGGCAGATTATAAAAGAAATTATCATTTATCATGACTTGATTTTATGATCAATTAAGTTTTTGGTCAATTAAGTTTGATATTTCATTCTCTTATTATGGGAATTATATATATTATTTTGTGTTTATTTATTCCTTATGCATTCCTGAAGTACTGCATATCATTCTATGTGAATTCCTGAATAACTCATTATTCTTTGAGAATTCCTGAAGAATTCAAAAGGGTAATTCTTGAAGAACTCAACATTATTCTACACGACTTCAGAAGAATTCAAAAGGGTTAATCCCTGAAGGATTGATTAGAGAATTTGTTTTATTGTTAAAATATATTGTATAGTTCTTGAAGAACTTAAAAATCCGGTTTTATTCTCAATGAATTCCTGAAGAATTTAGTAATGATATATCCCAGAAGGATCGTACAAATAACTGATTAGATTGATTATTTATTTCTTGAAAAACTACACAAAAATTTTATAAGATCTATTTGATCTTTATAATTTATATTAATTTGAAAGAAAAGATTATTGTTAAGAAGATTAATTTTGAGTTCTTGAAGAACTACATTTATACCATGACAATATGATATAATCCGAAAAAAAAATAAAAAAATAGAGAAAATTAAGAGACAATGTGTGTATTTTCATACTACTCGAATATGCTTATGAAGTAGTATGAAAATACAAGATTAGTATGAACTACTCTTTGTTCATATATTGATTCTTGAGTGAATCCCTGAATGATTGTACAAATAATGATTTTTTTTCTATCATTTGTGAGATAGTTCTTGAAGAACTACAAGATTATCGAATGCTTCTGAAGAGCTAATGTATTGTAACATGGAGGAACAAAGTTATCATCTTTTTCTTCTTGTTTGTACTACACATATATTAGTGGAATTGAAGCACAAAAGTCATTGTAAACCAGAAGTTTACAAATCATATTAAGTTTGTCTTTGGCAAGATCGGTTGAGTTATCCCGGATCTTTTATGATGCGAAAGAATAATTTTATTGGATATGCATTGAAGAGCCAGAAGATTCTTCAATTCAATAATTTATGTGTTATTAGTTCCCAAAGTAAGTTAAAAATTGAGTCTCTCAAAATTTGAGAATGTATATAAGACGATATTTGTAAATCAGTTCACCAATTACCATTTAGTTATTTTATGACTTTAATTAATGCATAAACTAAAACTAAATGGTCAGTCAACTCACAACCAGAAGATTGTGAATTTGTTTTTCTCAATTAATTTGACAAAGAACTCATTTTCTAATTTTCAGAAAATATTTGATAAGTATCAATTATCAATTGAAATTTATATTGAACAACTTATAGCATATGCTCATAAAAATGGACTTGAAGATCCGTTCTTTAGACGTCTAAAGTTAAATGTTTGATTGGTACTTATGAAATCATAACTTCAAAATTCTACTTTGGGAATATGAGATCATTTACTTTGAGTTTTTGCTTCGCATCAAGCCAATAAGTTATTATATGGAAGTCCTCCCCTTAATATTTTCATACAAGCATTCTTGGATGTGTTGTGTATATCACAGTTGCTCCAATATAATGCACTTAAATAGATATTGAAAGAATATTGGGAAAATATATTTTATATGAATCTTCATCTATTACAAATTGTATCGAGCCAACTTGTTTACATCACAGTAAGATGATTATTATCAATTGATGAATTAGTTTTCTCAATATTAAGGGGAGAGAATAAGCAGCTGACAACTGAAATATGAACCCGAAGTTCAAATAAATTATTTGAAAAGAAATACTATTGTCTCATCTTGATCCTCAAAATATAACTCATTTGCAAGGATAAAATATAAGCTGCTAATGCTCCAAAGAAAATAGATGTCCTTGTCAGATAATTGAATATTGCAAATGAGTCTCAACTGCGCATGAAGCGTGGTAGACTAATTGGTTCCAAATATAAAAATCCTCAAACAAGAAAAGGAGCTAAAAGGAAAGATAACCCAAATGAGGATGTAGAAAACTCTTAAATAGTTATTTGATATATTTGATTTGTAAGTTCCAGAAGAACTGATCAGGTACCTGAAATTTATGAAAATAAAGATATCTCGATAAGTTATGAATGGAATGAGATGGAACCAAAATGAAAGTCAACGTTGACGATATTTTTCTATAGCGCTATATGTGATAAGTAATAATGAGGATCATGAATCAAAGTCTATTAACGATTATAGATAAATAAAATATCTGCAGATGAAAATAGACAATTCCAGTGAAATCAAACTCTATTTATATAGCTGAACTGTTTGAACTTGTAGTCCGCACACCTGAAGATGTGAAGTTAGTTAGTTATATATGGCTTTTTACGCGAAAGAGAAGTATATTGATAAAATACATACTTATAGAGTTTGATATGTTCTCCAAAAATACAATTTATTTCGATGAGACATATTCACCTGAAGTGAATTAAAGAAATTTTCTTGCTTGATTAAGTTTAGTAGCACTTGAAAGGCTAAATTTACATGAAATATATGTTGGGATATATTTGTATGGCTCACCTAAATTGACGATTTTATGAAACTCTCTGAAGGAGTTAATTTTATGATACATTGAAGAAATGACATCATATGTCCATTCTAAACTTTTGGAAGTGAATTTCTTATAATAGATTATATGACAATATAAATATTAACAAGACTCTAGAAGAGATCCTAAAATATGTTGATTATAGAAAAATTTGAATTACATATGTCGCATGCGAAAGGTTTGTTTGGATTTGCAAATTTAATATTTAAATACGATTTTGGGCATCAAGAAACTTATATAGCAAACATATTAAAATAATTTGATATGGACAAATCTAGTTGATTGTGTACTAGAATGATTGTGATGTCATACAGATCATGTTCTGATCAAGAAAACGATGACCAACTTGAATTGGTCCTGAAGTACCATATTTTAGTTCACATGAGCACATTAATATATGTATTTTGTTAATTAATTATATCTATCATGATATTTTGTTTTTGTCAATATTTATAAATACAGATATCAAAACAAAGTCAAGCATATGTTTTGTATCTTGGAGAAACAACGTAATCAAAGAAGCAGGGAATGCTCTTTATTAAGAATTATGAGTTTCAACATACAAGAAAATTGTTATTTATCTACCAGAAGAATTAATGTATCAATCATTAGGAAGACTGGTGATATAAACGATCAGCAAATTCGTTCGTATGATAATTTAGCAAACTTTTTGACAAAGTCGCTCCCAAATAGAACTTTTGGACAACTGATACAAGAGATTTGTATTCGTTGTCTTATAGATGGTTGTATGGTTGAGGGGGAGAAATAAATATAGTATGTAAAAGGATGTTGTACTGTTTTTCCTTCACTAGAATTTTTTCTCACTGAGTTTTTTTTAGTAAGGTTTTAATGAGACACATCCTCAATGGACATCCAAGGGGGAGTGTTATGAATAACTAAACAAGTGCCTTAGTGGATGTCCATGAGTCTTCCATTTCCCTATAACTTCCATTAGTGAGTGAGATCTTTAATGTCTTTGATCATTCACTTGCTTACTTATGTCCTGTAAATAGGACTATTGTTGTAGTGTAAAGATACACATATAATACAATCTTTCTTATCTCTCTATCTCTAGTTTATAGCACTCCTAGTTTATTTCTAACGATATATTTAATTTTAAAATGTGGAATTTATGTTTTAATACTACTATTTTTGTATGAAAACAAGCATTGACTTAATTCAATTTAATCATGTGATCCGACCAATAATTCGGTGATTCAACCAGTAAATCAGTATTTTCACCAGTTCGATGATCGATCCAATTTTTAACACATTATTTTGATTTAATTAATTATGATATTTATTATTTAAGCTCAGAAAAACTAATAGTAGTATATAGAAACTAGCCTCTCAATTCTCAAATGTTAAGGAAGCTTCTCAAATGTTAAGGAAATCTTATGAAAAATAAAATCTGAGTGGAGACAACCTGGTCACATCCTTTTCATCAGTTGAATATATAATGGGTCTCAATAATATATCAAAAATAATTTTCAATTTTTTTAATTTTTTTTATAGATGATCTATATGAAACAAACTTTCAATCCAATTATGGATTTTGTAAAATTCATATTCGTTATAGTAGTATTGACCATTTGTCTACGATGGACCACTTGATAAAATAATCCATTTTAGAATTTGCCTACAAACATGAGCTAGATTATGGTCCACCAATCAACTTTAGTGATCAATAATAGTCATCATTAATGAAAGTTAAGATTAAGATATTGATAAAGCTTTGACAGAACAACGCCAATAGTTGAGCCAAAGACTTAAGATATGGAGCAGTGTATCTTAGTTGACTCTTTCTTTATGGCCCATATTATGCTAAAGAACCACTTGTATATTACTTTTTGATAAATCCTTTTTAGTTTCACATGTACAATGTCACGAGATTATTAAAACCAACAAGACTTTGTACCTTTGAGTGGATTTAGCATTGAGTTGTCCAATGCTTACATAACATATTCTTTTACTTAATTAGAGAATTACTATGCACTTTGTGATTTTGATGGATTTGGTGAACAAATGTGTACTTAATACTCATGAAAAGGACGGCAAACTTTTCTCTCTATTAAATTAAAATAAAATTTAAATACTAAAATACCATCTTTTTCATACTATTGTTTAAACTACAATCTCTTGATTGATGAGAGGGATGATTTATCTTTATGTGTCTATAAAATAGTGATTAGTAATCGGAAGAGACTGAAATAACTTGAAGCCAGAATTTATCTCGAACCAGATTTAATTGGTGGTAAAAATGAAAAATTTGTACACAATTTTAGATTTGAATCGTCCAATTAAAAATGTGTGGCTGAGATTATTTATAGTGATTGTAAAACTGTCTTAATTTGAAACCTATGTAATTTTCTACATCAATAATAAAATTTCTATATTCATAACATGATAATATAAAAAAATGCCTAAAAAATGATACAAGGATTTAACGATACAAGAGAAAAACATCTCTCAAAAACCAAAAACACATCAGTGATAAACAAATTTTTTTCCCTAACCTTTAATAACCATTAAACAATAATTTTAACAACACTATCTTAATTTCAAACAACTTGTTCATTTTCCTTCAAAATGCATCAATACATGTTAACCAAAGAACCGAAAACAAAGATTAATTTCTTTGCTGAATAAATGAGGGGGATAAAACTGAATATAGCATAAGCCTTAACATCATTAGATAAAACAAATGAACCCCTAACCATCCTAGAATAACACTTCGCAATGTACCAAAAGACTCGTAATCAATAAACATGTGAAGTGTTCTAAAGATAAATCTCAACAATATACCAAAAAATAAATTATTTATTATGTTGCGAAAAAGGTGAATCTTAACAATGTACCACAAGACTTACAATTTTATCAATTTTGGCCACTTCTCATCATTAAATTGTATATCATGTTATTTAAAAAATATATTACATTACCAAAAAAAATTAATTTAAAAATACAATGAAAAAACCAAACTTGAGGATTAAATGCACAAAATAAAGTTTAACAAAAATTAAAGTCGAATTCTCCCAAACAAATGATGTACCAGAGGACTCACCTGAGCCCAATTTTTTTATTTTTTTTTTGTTTTGTTTTCACCACCAGTTGAATCTGGTTCGGGAGTCAGTTCTGGTATCACGTGATTTCAGCCCCCTCCCAAACGCAGTTGCGTGGATCGAACCGTGGTTCTTCCTATCAAGTTTAGCGTTAATCACCACTAAACCAACTAATAATTGGTCACTTTAGCCCAAAATTGATTAATTGACAATAGTACAAATAGTATTAATATGACTGTGGTAAGCTGCAACTTTGATGAGATGATGCTCTCCTCTTACAAGACATGAATCTGGAAACATATGGTCTACTGCATTTTTTACTATATTATTTTTTCTATTTTAAAAAAACTCTCCTATTCTATTCCTCTTTTCCCGTGTTATTAAGCAGATCCAACAAAAAGCACCAAGCGTCCAAGCCGACACTTACCCATTTTCCTCTCTTCTCTCATCACCAACAAACAAATCAAATCACTCTCTCAATCATTTTCTCTTCACTCTTACTCTTTATTACTTTCCCTTCTTTTTACTTCTTTCCATTTTCCCCTCTCTCACCAAACACAAACCTTACTTACCTATATCTCTCATTGTTGTTGTTGAGTTCTCTTCATACAGTGTTTGACAGATCAAATCAAAACATCATTTACATTTTCATCTCTTAACACTTAACCTTCCTCTCTTAAATCTTTCTTATTTTTTTTATCAGTTTCTTCATTCACTTCACCACATTTTAAGTTTCTTACTTCAACATGCACAACCTCACTCTCATATTTTATTCATAGAGGTCAGTCATGAATCACTAATACTCTCTGCCATTTTCTTTCTATTTTTTTAATTTTTTTTTAATTTTTTTTGCTACATAAAAGACATTGCATAGCTTATGTTAGTAGTAGTACTATATTTATAATGTAATAAAAAATTGAAAAAAAAAATATAATTTTTTTTTTTGAAATATGCGATAGTTTTATTTGTCTTGTTGTGTTGAATTTTATAAACATATGAAATGCCATAGTTTTAGATGTTTTTATGAAATGGGTAATTGCTAAAAAAATATTTTTCTGAAAGAAAAAAAAATTGTGCTGTTTTTTGTCTTTTTTGTCACAACAATTTTATTGTTGAACTAGCTTGATGATTTGTTAATAGTGTTTTTTTTTATATTTTTTTTATTTTTATGATTCTTATAGTTAGTTCCGTTTTATCATTATGGATCAAAAACCATGGCCTTGGAGGAAAAAGTCATCAGAAAAGACAAATTTAACTATTGAAAATACCAATCTCACTTCAAAAGAAAATGGAGAGGTAAGCTACTTGTTTTTTTTAGCTTCAATTTCCAATTGTTATGGAATCTTGTAAGTTTATATGATTATAGCATGAATACATTGGATGCTTTTAACCTTCCTTTTTCTTCATTTATTTTTCTTACTTATTTTAGACATATTTCATCAATTCATACATTATTACTAGGCTTAATCATCATTTTCGTCCCTGTAAGTTCGCGATTTTTTGGTTTTAGTCCCTGTATCTATTTTTGTTGCAAATTAGTCCCTGTATGTTCAAATCTTTTGGTTTTAGTCCCTAAAATAAAAAAGATTTACACATGTAGGGACTAATTTGCAACAAAATAAGATATATGGACTAAAACCAAAAATTTATGAACTTACAGGGACGAAAATGACGTTTAAGCCTTATTACTATTAGTAAGAGTGATATTATAACCAAAACATTGAGCTCAAGTGGTTAATGAGATCCCCCAAGACAAATCGTTCGGAACAACCCGAGTTCGATTCCTAGTGGGAACAATTCTTGATAAGGTCCCTCGTGGGAACCAGAGGGTTAATACAAAAAAAAAGAAAGTAAGAGTTAAATACAAAAAAAGAATCTTCTAAGCCCTTCTAGAACTTAGAAGATTCTTTCCTGTTACGATATGTTGTAAAATTATTGTAATTTTTTTTTGTCAAGAAATTATTGTAATTTATATTTCAATTAAGTTAGGATCAATTAGCCCTTATGTGTAATTATTTTCTTTTGCTTCTCTGTCTCCAATCCTATCCTATAATGTAAATAGGAGCTTTTTTTTTTTATATCATATAAATAGGAGCTTTTACTTGGACTTGGAACACACAATGAATATACGAAATATATCCTCACTTAATTACAATATAAATTGCAATAATGAGAGGATCATAACATATTGTATCATTTTCTTTTTCTTAGTCCCTTTGTGCTGAATTACTAGATTGTGAAATCGACAAAACAATTCTTGCTCAAATACTTGTGATAAGAATAACTGGTATGTTGTTTTGTTTGGTTTTTTCGTGTTTTAGGTACAGGCACTTCTAGCTGATAAAGAAAACTTGGAGAAAGAGTTCAAAGAATTAAATAATAAGCTTACTTTGACACTTTCTGATTGTAATGCTAAAGATGAACTTGTGAAGAAACAAACAAAAATTGCACAAGATGCAATGGCAGGTAACATTCGTGCATGTCTCTGTGTGTTCGATTATTGTTTGCCTTGTAACGTAGGACATGAAAATAATTTAATAACCACTTATGAGTGAAATATTTTTAGAGTAATTTTATCAGTATATGTAAATCTTGTTTTGAAGGTTTGGAAAAAGCAAAAGTTGAAGTACTGTCTATGAAGCAAGGTCTTGATGAAGCTTTGCAGCATCGATTAGTTTATGAAGAAAGAGTAGCTCATTTGGATGGAGCTCTGAAGGAATGTATGCAGCAGTTACGATTTGTTCGAGAAGAGCAAGGGCAAAGGATTCATGATGCTGTGATGAAGACTTCAAAAGAATTTGAAAAAGAGTGCATGGTTTGGGAGAAGGAGCTATCCGAGACAAGTAAAAGGCTGGCAAAAGCTGAGACTGAAAATTCTCATCTTAATAAAACCATTTTCGCAAGAGAAAAATTGATCGAGGATCTGAAAAGACAGTTGACACAAGCCGAGGCAGATCATAGTGCACTGAGGAATAGATTAGAGTCCATTGAGAAAGATAATACCTCTCTGAAGTATGAGGTTCGAGTGCTTGAAAAGGAGTTGGAGATCCGAAATGAAGAGAGAGAATTTAGTCGTCGGACCGCTGATGTTTCTCACAAACATCACTTAGAGAATGTTAAAAAAATTGCCAAGTTAGAATCAGAATGTCAGAGGTTACGCCTTCTGGTTCGGAAACGGTTACCAAGTCCTGCTTCCTTGGCGAAAATGAAAAATGAAGTTGAATTTTTAGGACGAGATTCTGTTGAAATAAGAAGGAACAAGTTGAATTCAACTAGTTTAATGCTTGAATCTTCTTCACTTGACAGTTCTCCTGGGACTCCCAATAGAAGAATCAATACTTTGACAGAGCAGCTGTATGCCATGGAAGAAGAAAACAAAGCCTTAAAAGATTCCCTAAATAGGAAAATGAATGAGCTCCAATTCTCGAGAGTAATGCATTCTCGCACAGCTTCCAAACTTCTGCAACTTGAATCACATAATGAAGAATCTTCTAAAGGTCAAGTAGCTTTGGAGCAGCTTAGAAGTAACCTTACACCACATGAATTCTCTTTTGCATCAATGTCTGATATTGGCAGTGATGACAAGGTTAGCTGTGCCGATTCCTCGGCTTCTGCATTGCTTTCAGACTTGGAGCACTTTAGAGGTGGAAAACAAAAGGAATCATGGTCCTGCAGAAGCATTGGAGCTTCAGACATAAATCTCATGGATGACTTTCTCGAAATGGAAAAATTAGCAGTGGTTTCTGTTGAAAAATCCTCTGAAACCTCGGGTGCTTCTTTGAAAGAAGTTAATGAGATCAATGGCTTCTCAGAGACCGGGAAAAGTGAGACTTCCCCTGAAGTAGTAGGTAAGGCGATCATTCCAGTTTCTGATCACATTTCAGACTTCACGGTATCGGTTCAGAAAACATGTTCCCTTGATGAACTTAAGGATAATGTTCCTAGTTGGCTTCAAGATGTTGTAAAAATGGTCCTGGAACAAAACAACGTCACTCACAAAAGTCCTGATGATATACTCGAGAATATTAGAGTAGCTTTGAGGTATCTGAATAATCAAGATCCGTGTGTCTTTGTTTCAAACAAAGTCTCTGGTCATGTTGACGAATCTGATCCTTCAAATAACTCTTTGACAGTAGTTCCATCCACTGAGATAAATATTTCTGACCTCTCACCAGTAAAGAGAACCAAACAACAAGCTCAAGAAGATCCGAGTAAATCAATAGGAAAGATAATTGAGCTTATTGAAAGAATCAGCTTGCCTGCTGTGGATTGTGATAACTCAGATTCCTTAAGTACTAGTGATGAGAATGTTCATTCATTAAAGAATTCAGGAATGCCAACAGGCTATATGGTTCGTGTTTTCCAGTGGAAAACATCTGAACTCAGCAACGTTTTACAGCAATTTCTACATGTGTGTTATGATTTACTGAATGGCAAGGTTGATCATGAAAAATTTGCCGAAGAACTAACAACAGCTTTGGATTGGATAATGAATCACTGCTTTTCACTTCAGGATGTTTCTTGTATGAGGGATGCCATCAAGAAACAATTTGATTGGGATGAGACACGAAGCGAAAGTGAAGCAGAATTTGGGATGATGAGTCATTTTGTAGAGGAAGATAAGTTGCATCATTCGGCAGAACAGTTGTCTTTTTTTCCTCAAGCAACTACTTCAGATGGTCATGATCTTCGGACTCGAGAGATGTATTGTGATGTGGAAGAAGAAATTAAAGATATTAAAGGAAAATTGATCAGTGCTGAATCTCAAAAGGTAACATTGGAAGGGAGACTTCAATCAACTACTGATAAGATCGATTCCTTAACGAATCAACTTCAAGAATCGGAGAATACTATTAACAGCTTGAGATTAGAGTTACAATCTTCAAACAAATGCAATGGAATACTTGAGGATCAAATACAAAATCACAAAGTGGTGAAATCAGATCTTGATGCACAGCGTAAAGGGACCGAATTAAAAGAAGCTGGTCTCAAGGTTTTGGAATTAGAAGTGGAACTGGAGAACAAAAACCAAAGTTGTGAAGAATTAGAGACCAGATGTCTTGAATTGCAGCTCCAGGTTGAAAGGTATGAGCCATCTTCAAATATTTATTGCTTCAATGCAAATATTATTTTTTAACATTTAGCTTTTAATTTCTAATCGATGATTTGTTACATATCCAATTAATGTTCTCAGTATGTCAAAGGAGCGCTCGGACCCTGATATCAACCAGAAAGACAAGCCATTGCGAACTGTAAGTTTGTCTCATTATATTCCTTTTTCTCAATGACTCGTGAATAGTAATAATACTAGTTTATGTGTTATACTCTGGAATATTTAATCAAGATTAAGCATGATTTTTCTGAATACAAATTTAAGTCTTGACTCTTGATAGAATTCAGATTTCTGAGGTTAACTTGTTATGTAAGTTACAAATGAGAGATCCCAATTTGGAGCATGGTAAGCATCGAACAATATATCATTTGAATAAATCTCTGAAACATACAAAGTGTGACATTGATATTGTTGCAACCTGATTTGGTTTCTTCTGGCCAAAGATTATTGGAAAATGGAATAAACATATCTACTGCAAAACAAGAAACTGTTAGATATGTGACTAGTAGAACACTTTTTTTCGTAGTATAATTGTCAATTATGATTTGAATGATATCGTTTGGAAAGTTGTACACATAAGTGAAAATAAATCCCCGAAGCAATGTTTGCTGTTTTGAGATTGGCAATAGACGAGTTAGAGAGAAAAAAATGAACTACATATCTCCATATGTATGATTGACTAGAAATAAATAAATAAATTTAGCAATTATAATGTTGTCTAATTGAATTATGAGTTGGTTATTCACATTGGTATTGAATTGAAGAGTGTTGATCAATCTTACAGGACTTGGAGATTACAGCTGCTTCAGAAAAGTTGGCAGAGTGTCAAGAAACCATCCTTAACCTTGGGAAACAACTGAAGTCATTGGCTGCGCCAAAGGACGCATCCCTTTTTGACAATGTCATGGCTGCGCAGCTTACCAATACCAACACGTCAGCTGCAACCACCACGACATCAAAAATGAATCCTAACCCTGCTCCTCCGAAAGTTATGAAAGCGAAGAATCGATCTCTTCTCGACCAGATGCTGTCTGAAGATGATATTAAAGCTAAGGTTTCCAAAGTAAGTGACCGTGACTCCAATCTCGCCACCATTCCAGGCTTTATAGAGCCACTGGAGAAGATTTTAGCTTTGAACGGATTTAAAGATAAGGATGACAGCGCCATTGCTAATGATTTGGCCATTGTGCCTACTAAGAAACCGGGAAGTGGAAGTTTGTGGAAGAAGTTATTATGGAAAAAGAAGAAAAGTGCCAACATGAAAACAACCCTTCCATTGAACACCTGAATGGCTCATTCATATAATAATTTTCAGTGGTGTTCAATACAGTACTTGTTGAAAGAAGGAAATTATATTTCTTTCATAATTTTTTATTGAATGAACTTGTTTGGGTGCTTTTGTGTGTTTTGATCTTGTATATAGTATGCCTTAAAACTAACAACCAAAAGTTCATGTTAAGAAAGTCATCTACCATTGTTATGATACTAGTTTCGTCACCGTAACTTTATCTTTGCTTTGGTTTTAAAACACAATTCGTTTTTCTAGATTCATTTAATAGTTGATAAACATCGTCTATAATAACTTCTTTTTTTTTTAGATGACAAACTCCTAAAAAATGTAATTTTTGTTTTGATGATGTGTAATTTTTTTACACATCATTCAATCAATTGACACCATAAATTTACACTATTGAATTCAAGTTTTTCCGAACAATTTATCCTAGGAGAAATATATTAATCACTTAAGTCTAATAATGTAGCATAATCTTGATCTAGCTTCACAATAATAGGCTAGATTACTTGCACGAATTTAATAGAAACTATGGATAGGATCATATATCAAGATTAATTAAACACCAATTCTGATATTGAAGCCACTATATATTATTAAACTTGAAGGTTCATTTTACTACATCAGATTTTGTTGTTTCTAGCATAATATTGTTAATTTACATCACTCAGTTTATTTACATCTGATTTTAAAAGGAAAAAGAAAACCCCACAAAGCTATCTAATAAGGAAAACCAAATATATGAATAAGGTTAAGCAACATTACTATTGTTATGGATGTTTATTTATACAATTAACCAATTTCAGAAATTTATATAATGGAGTGAAGAGACAATAAAACTAAAAACTGAAAATGCAGGGTAATTTTTTTGTAGTTATTCCATTTTTCTACTGCAACATAGCATTGACTCCTCAACTGTGTCAAAGATGACAAATTAATAGAAAGTTCAATTAGATAAAGTTGATACTGGGAAATAAATTTAAAATGTTTCCACTATATCTCAACAATTACAGCATATAAATCTTTCATGTGTTAGAACCATATAAATTTTGATTACCTACTAATCATACCATCTGATAAAGTATTTTGAAAGTTGTACATATATGTATTAAACTTGAATCATTCCCCATTTTTGAAAGACTAAGAAATGATTGACATCAACTCTCCCTGCCAAGAGTAACTAAAAATCATTATGAAAAATAATGTAGAATACGAAATAGAGAGCACTTCGCACCACACTATTAAAATTATACCTTGACTAAATAATAGTGAGTACTAAATACGAGAATTTTATTGATATTCATTAAAAAATAATAAAGAATTAACAACTATTTTTTTTTCATGGAACGGCTAGAGTCCTGTAACGGACATAGAAGACGGGTAGAATGAGAGAGAGAGAGAGAGAGAGAGAGAGAGAGAGAGAGAGAGAGAGAGAGAAAAAAGTCTCAGTGGTGTAGAATAAAAAAAGGGGAGCATTTTGCACCCCACTATTAAAAAAAACACATTGAATAATGAAAATTTGAATTCCAAGTGTCGATCCATATTTTTATATTTTATCATGGGGATTACTTATTCAAAATTTTATCTAGCACGATGAAAGTGATTGTCATGATGAAAAATTTATGTATATGATAATGAAAACTGAGCATGAGAATTTTATTAATATTCATTAAGAAATAATATATATGGGAAGAGATCAAATTACATCGGTGTAACATTTGAGTAATGTTACACCGCTCAATAACACTTTAACGAATACAAATTTTACAAAATCCACCGTTGGATTGAAAATTTATTTCGTATAGATCATCAATGTTAATTTTTACAAAAATCTAAAACCGTTTGATATTTTATTGAGAAACATCAAGATTAACGGTTAATGCGTTTTTATTGAATATCGTTAATCTTTATGTGTCTCAAACACATATCAAACGATTTTAGATTTTTGTAAAACTCAACATAGATGATCTATACGAAATAAAATTTCAATCCAACAGTGGATTTTGTAAAATTTGTATTCGTTAAAACGTTATTGAGCGGTGTAACATTACTCAAATGTTACCCCGGTGTAATTTCATCCCTCCCATATATATATATACAGAAAGAGAGAGAGAGAGAGAGAGAGAGAGAGAGAGAGAGAGAGAGAGAGAGAGAGAGAGAGAGAAATCTATTAGTGTTGGAGAAATAAGAAACGGAAAGAACTTCTAGCCTACACTTTTAAAAATACACATTGACGAATTAAAATTTGAATTTCGACGTAGGAGTTATCCATATTTTTATATTTTATCATGGAGATTATTTATTTAAAATTTTATCTTGCACGATGAAACATGATCCTCATGATGAATAAAGTGAATGTATATGATACTGAGAACTGAGCATGAGAATTTTATTGATATTTATTAAAAAAAATATAGAATTAACAACTTTTTTTGTTGATAGAACCCTATAAATCTGTAATAGAGGCGATAGAGAGATAGAAATAGAGAGAGAGAGAGAGAGAGAGGATCTCTCAGTTGTGTAGAATGGAAAATGGGGAATACTTCCCACCCGACAATTAAAAATACACATTGACTAATTAAAATTTGAATTCTGACTGCGGGACATATCCATATTTTCATATTTCATATTTTATCACGAGGATCCCTTATTCAAAATTTTATTTAGCACGATGAAAATTGATTTTTTGTGGTCAATGATAAAAAAAAAGTTTGAGAATGAGAACATGGTCAAAATATATTAATATTCATTTGAAAAGTAATATAAAATTTATAATTATTTTTTGTTGACGGAGTCCCTGTAGAGATGTGACAGAGGGAGGAAGAGAGAATCTCATAGTGTTGTTGAACGGGGAATGAGGGAGTATTTCCCATCCCACTATGCCCATGTAACATCTTTGAATTAAACATATAGGCAACATTCAAAATAATACAAAATGAAAAATGACACAGACAACATGCAAAAGAAAAAAAATAACATAAGCAAATAAATATTATTAAAAAATAAAAATTATCCTGAGGGAGAGATGTAGAAATAATGAGAGAGAGAGAGAGAAAGATAGAACTCTCACGGGTGTAGAATGAGAAACATTGAACACTTTCGACCCCACTATTAAAAATGTACCTAGACTAATTAAATTTTTATTTGAGAACAAAGTTTATAATTATTCTATATTTAAAGGGTCACTATATAGTCTCGTGGATGAAAATGAAAGAAAGAATATATCTATCAACAATGTAGAACGAGAAGCGTAATAATATTTTTCATCTCGCTTTATTTTATAACATTTTTAAACCTATATAATTCAAAAATTATCTCAATTTTTATCGTAGAATTTTAAACCAAATTACTCAAATAATATTACAAAATAAACATATAAATAATATTAAAAAAGAAAATTATCCCGTGCGCGGCACGAGTTAACATACTAGTTATTATTATTTGACAAATTTATAGTCTCATTATTTTATTTTATTTAACAAATTTAGTCGCAATATTTAAAAGTCTGGTGTTAAGATTTTTTATTTATGAATCGAATATTTAAAAACACGTGTTCTTTGTGAGCATGCTCTTTTTTGTGGGTTGTTGATCTGAATGCATTGTTTCTATGCTCGTTTGTTTCTTGAAAATGTTGTGGTTGTAAAAAAATGTCGGTTGTTATTATGGATGAGCATTTTGGACAATCTAAAATAACCGTCCATAACTAATTCATAATTATTTGTTATAATTAGACATTAAAACCAAATATCATAACCGGTTATAAAACTAGTTATATCCATAACCACTTTTATAATTGATTTTTGCTTTTAAAAACCGGTTTTTTGTTTAATAATTGATTTTTTTTTCTAAAACCGGTTTTTGGTTGAATAACTGGTTTTTTTTTTCAAAAAATAAATAATAATAATAATAACACTAAAATAAATAAAAAACAAACAAACAATCGGCCGAAAACTCAAAAAACCCAAAAATCAGCCGAAAACCGAAAACACAAACAATTCGGCCAAAAATTGGTCAAAAATCCAAAAAATCAGCCGAAAATCGGGCGAAAAATCGAAAATCGGGCGAAAAATCGAAAATCGGCCGAAAACACAAAAATCGGCTGAAAAACTGAAAATCGGCCGTAAACTCAAAAAATCGCCCGTAAACCAAAAAATCGGCCGAAAACCGAAAAATCGGCCGAAAACTCAAAAAATCGGCCGAAAACACAAAAATCGGCCGAAAAACCAAAAATCGGCCGAAAACACAAAATTCGGCCGAAAACACAAAAAGTCGGCCGAAAACCCAAAAATCGACCGAAAACACAAAAAATCAGCTGAAAAACCGAAAATTGGCCGAAAACCCAAAAAACACCCTTAAAACTGGTTTTTGGGTTTTCGGCCGATTTTTTGATTTTTCGGACGATTTTTGGGTTTTCGGCCGATTTTTGAATTTTCGGCCGATTTTTTGTTTTTCGGCCGATTTTTAGGTTTTCGGCCGATTTTTTGTTTTTCGGCCGATTTATGGATTTTCGGGTGTTTTTTGAATTTTTGGCTGATTTTCAGTCTTCCGGCCAATTTTTATGTTGTGGTTGTAAAAAAAATTAAAAGAAAAAATACAATTAGTTATAACTATATATACATAATTGTCGGTTGTCACTTGTCACCACCATATAACTATATAGGTAACTCGTTGGACTACATTTTTGCTTGAACCAAAACTTAAGTTCTTTTATTCTTTGAAGTACATATTTACTTTAACTAGGGGTAAACCCGTGCGATGCACGGGCTCGATTAAAATATCTTTATGATTGAAAAAAATAATTGTAATAAGTATAATCATATATATAATTAAATGGTAGATACTATATTCAAATATGATGATATTTATTATTAATATATGAATAAAAATAAAAATTGTTCAGAAATATGTGATTTTTTATCGATTTATATCGTAATTTTGTTTATATTTTAATGTAATAGATCTCTTATAATATTTCATAAGTTTGAAAAGATGTATCTTATTTTATTTTAATAGTATAACCGTATAATATCTTCATTTTCTTTATAAGAGTTGTAATTTTATAGTCACGTGTTACTTTGCTTTTTATTTTTGACATATCCTTTATTTTATTTTTTTCAATAATAGTTGAAGGCATACATATTTATACTTGCAGTTGCAGCCAATATTATTTATGCGAAATGTTAAAATAAACTTTGGTTATAGAATATGATTCATATATGGTGTGACTTTAACTCTTTTTTTTATCATGTTATCTCTTTTTTTTAATTTTAAAATTACGCATCAAATAGTGTAACTGCTTACTACCTTCTATGCAATTTAAGATATCAAATAGCTTATCTACTTACTCCCATGTCGTTCTCTTGAAGTTTCTTCTCACTTATATTCACTTAATGAAATTCTATCTCAACTTTATTAGTCCCGATATTTTTAGTCTATTGTTTAGCTTACATTTTTTAGTTTGGTCCTTTTATTTTTGGTTTGTTTTTCTTTTTCTAGGTAAGGTTTGTGTATCTTAAAATTTATTGTTTGTTTTTATCCCTGTTATTTAATAATATTTGTTTGAACATTTATTGTAACATCCCAAAATTTAATTAATAGAGGAATGTTAATTAAATTATTATATTTGAAACTTAATTAGAAATTAAGTGACAAAACCAACCTTATCAACTACACTAGCCACCAAGACTTAAGGGAGGAATTTAAATTAATCTCTTCCACTTACTTTTCCTCTCTTGAGCCTCCCTCAAGTTCTTACCAACACCCCCACTCACTTACTTAGTTCTATATAAGCTCATGTTCACCTAAAGAAGCAAAATTTGGCAAGCTTCTCACTCTTTCTCTCTCTCTCTCGTGGCTGAACTGCAGCAACAACAACTCATCAATTTATGTCTCAATTCTTGTTGAATTTAACATGCAAAGATCCAACCTTCCTCTCACAAACCGTTCGTATCATAAAGAGGTAAGTTAGCACCTAGATCCTTCTCTTTGTCTCAAATTCGTACTCCTACTTTCCACCCTTATAACCAGAAATTCTGTTTGGTCTTGCATGCATGAGAATCAAGTTGGTTATGGGTTGTTCTTGAACATAAAGATTGGAAGCAAAGTAGAGTTTCAAGTTCAACACTTTTCCAAATCTGTCCATTCTGATTCGTGGGTGTAGCTGAGGAGTTTGTAGCTGTTGGAGAGCCCAGGAATCAAGCCTAAAGCTTCAATTCCAGGTGGGTTCTTAGGCTAGGTAGTTAGATTTCCCCAATTTTATGAAATATGCATGTTAACCTAGGAAATTGGGAAAATATTGTGTGAGGGGAAATAACTCCCAACTTTCCCTCCATTCTGTGATATATTATGTCTATTATGTGATTGCACTGTTTTAAAAGAGGATTGTAAGTGACTTCATAGCAAAATTATCAAAATTCGTAAAACAGGGTGTTTTCTGCATAAACTCGCCACGGCGAGCCTTCATGGCGAGTTAACAACTTCTGGGCTGATGAAACTCGCCATGGCGAGCGTTTTCTCGCCTCGCGAGCTGATTTAGGCCAGAACCAGTTTACTCGCCATGGCGAGCAGATTTCTCGCCATGGCGAGATTGGGCGGGAAAATTTTACCAGTTTTCTCGCCATGGCGAGCAGATTTCTCGCCATGGCGAGCTGGAGCAGAATTAACTCAACTTTTCAATTTTTCCAAAAACTGATCACTCGTTTTATATCCTCTATTACTACAGATGTTTTTGCACTTGTGTAATTAATATAATGTTTCACAGGAGGTCAAACACAATTGGAATCTTAGGGTATAACTTAGGAAATTTAGTTTGTATGCTCCCCGGGTTTTGGGATAATTATGGTAGTAAGAACTAAATTAGTTTCAGTCAACTATGAGCGATTTTGTGATATCGCGCTATGGACTCCCAATGGGATAATCCATCAGGATAAGTTATTGTGAGCTGCATGCCGTGACCGAATCGGTTGACGGATATGGCAGGCCTCTGAGACATGCTCACCTCAGAGTGTCCTTGTGTCTAAAATGAATAAGAGTTTATTAATCTGTGATACACCTTTACTTTATTCTATTTATGTCATGTTAGTTATGCTAGTATGTAACGACTGATTTAGGTGCCCCCGGTGTAGACACCAATAGGAGGGTAGTAGGACTCACTGAGGCTTAGTAGTCTCACCCCACTCCAAACCAATTTTTTTTAGGTAGACAGGTTAACTGGAGCAAGGACCAGGATGGAGCTGATGATTGGAGCGAGGCTTGGATCATCACATTAGACGATTATAGTCTATCCCTGTTTTAGTTTATCTGTTTATCTTAGAATCATGTGTTGTTTCCGCTATACTCTTTACATTCATCTGTCAATTTAAGGAACTCTTGTAATTCAGCTGTTCCAAACTTGTAAAATTTATTGTACTCAGATCCATTTATTTATGTCTTAACTAAATATTCTAGATATTTTAGTTGGGGCGTTATAATTGGTATCAGAGCAGGTCGATCCAGTATCGGACCTTGCCATGAGTCATATCAATCTTTCCTAAGTAATACAGACCCTTTGGATCTGGACTGTTTACGCTGAAACCATCGCGTGCTGAGCCTGATCAACTCAGTATTGTGTATGGTAGGCAGGGTATTATGGTTTAGAACTGAAGTGAACTCTGGAATTTCAGCGTTAAGATCTTAGCGCAGAAGCAATCGAGGAGCCATCGATGAAGGAAATTCTTATAAGAGAACATCGGAACAGTGGCAAATGGTGCCACAGGAGTAAGTTGTGAATGCAAGCAAGGAATGCAAGTGTATCCATATACTAAATTGTGTAATACACAACAGTATTCAACTGACACTGTGTGTCAGGTATACTTCCTGAACCTATAAGTAACCTTATTCTAGCAAGAGCCTAAGTTCAGCCAAGATTGTGAGCCAATCAACACCCAGGAACAGTAGGCAGTAAGTCAAAACTCATCCTAAAATTCAAGTTAGTATACGACTGGGAGTTATGGTGTTACACTAAGAAGGAAATTGGACGAACCACAGAATTATTCTTTTACCCTCTGTCTAGCTCGCTTAGCGAGCAAGCACGCGCTGCAGCGAGCTTAGCAGATTGCTGCTACTGCTTGTTGCAACCTAGTTCCCTGTTCAGCCATTCCTAGCCATGGTGAACAGTCTCAAGCTCTCCTTAAGTATCTTATCCTTCTACCTTTTGAAGTATTGGTTTAAGCAACCCCAAACTACCATGTGAGCATAAGAGTTGTTGAGGAATTACTTTTGAGATGACATTAGGATTAGGAGACGATAAGAAAATTAGACTGACCGTACCTTTCCATTAGAAACCAATAAGTGCAGTGAAACTATTAGGAGCTTAATCATAACTGATGTGACATTTAGAATCCTTGTAATCCGTATCCGTATCCGAGAAAGCATAACTAAGTTCAACCATGTATAGGGTCCTAAGTTAGCAACCCAGCGTAGAAAAACCTGGTAGATAACACCGTAATAGAAATTCAAATCAAATCGTCTGTATTTAAGTAACCCAATTAGGACAAACGCACATTCCAATATCCCCTCTAGTCACCTTATTAGGTTATCCTTTAGAATGCCCCTAACTAAGTTACTTTTACCTTTCAACTCGTAAGGACATTTCTACCTCACCACTGACAGACCAGTTACATTTAGTACAACAAATTATGAATTTCCTTTCCAACCCCACCAGTCTTTAACAGTAAACCAGAAAACCCTTTGGGACCCAAACTCAGATTAGTCTACAGTTAGGAATCCTTACTAGCATTATCAGAACTCTTAAGTCAGAAATTTTTAGAACATCATCACCGAATAATTAGCAACCAAACCTAGTAGGTTAACACTTGTGATGAAACCTGTAGGTGCCAAGTAAATGGGATCAGCCTGCCACTTGATACAGGTAATTGCATCGAACCATTATAGATTAAGTTTGATTTGAATGACAACCAAGAATTACCTATGACACAACCCATCGCTGAGATCGATTCGTTGAACCTACTATTAGATAGTTTAAAGACCGATAGTTTAGATCAAATTAGTTGGACTTTAGCCAAACGAAAATCATACATATGAACCACTTAGCCAAGAAGTTAGTAGGATCTGTTGACCATGCATTTGAGAGTTGTCCATCAAATTATCCTTAGATCAGTAAATCAGCATTATAGACCAACTAGCTACCTAGTTCAAGGAGTAGACCTAACCGGTCACATTTTATCACTGTCGTAGTACCAGAGAATAGAATACCTGACCTGAGAGGACTAACCAATAAGAGATACAATTAGTAACACCAATCACCTGAACTAATCTTTTAGGAATATTTTAGTTGACTAGGAACAAGTAAATGAGTTTAACTTTGGTTTCATGCCAACCGCCAACACTATCACATGTTCAGACCTGTCAGCCAAGCGACTTCTGGAATCTGTTGAATCCTCCCATGAGAACATTGTCAACAAGAAGCATGAGTGAAAAACCTAGTTGTCCCACCCTAAGAGTTCTGACAGAAGAAATAGAACTATGGAACATCAGTCTGAACCAAGATGAGACTAATCTTCATTTCCATTCCATTCATAGAAATCCCCTTTCAGCCAATTCGTTGAACCGAACAATGTTCAATTCAATAAATCACAAGTCTTGAACCACCATGAATGTGTGTACTCTCTAACTTGTCTGAGTAGGCCTCAGATGAGAAAATCTTTTCCATATTTTAAATACTTATCCGTCAGGTGCTAAGCACAAATTCCATTAAGATGCAATCTTCCAAACTTATCGATGTCTGTCAGTCACACAGATTGTGTATAAACGTTGCTCCTAAAGTAACCTCGTGCAATGCCTTCAGTCTTTCAGCCTTGTCGTTAGTAACCCCATCATATTCGTGGAAGCCAGTCACTCTTGAGAACCCACGGATAATTTCAAATTCAATCTTTCGCTGTTGGCTGATCTGCTAATCAACATTTTAGATGTTCTGATACAGATGATTTAGCTTTAGGTCAACCAATCAGTTAAAATTTGTGTACTCAAATCTGTCAGTCTGTTTTTCATTGTAACTAGTTACCTATTTCTTCGTAGCAGCATCAGCCGAATTCAATATTTAGTTTGAATCTTATCCAAACCAGTGGACTTAAGCTCTACAAGTGAAGTCAGTATAGAGCATCCAAACCTTCTAGCCCCGTGTTCTAAATCTTGTGATATCAGTGTGTTAATCTGGAGTATCTCTATCAGACATTTCAATCTTCCGAATTCACTTTCTGTAATCTTCTGGGACCAAGTGGTAAGCCTGAGTATCGTGAGTATAATATTCTAACCCCAAGTTTAGTTATCTTTAACCAGACCATCTAAGTGAAGGAGTTATGTAATGCTTCATTCCCACTGGGAACCATCCCTTAACCTTAGTGATCCGTCAGTTAGTTCAGTAAGTGATCTTAAGCCAAACAGTTTAGTTCAGCCTCAACAACACAATCTCATCCTTGAGTGTTCAACTAGCCAAGTTTAGAACTCGACTGTGTTAACCAAGCTCCATACATTAATTACCAGTGAAGGACCACAGACAAGATTGACCTTTAACCCAAGGAATAGTCTGAACCTAAATGTATCTGCGTGTTGAATGTACAACTCGATCACCGTGTCATGCCAGAATGGATAAAGATTGTAGGTGGGATTTTATCGGATAACTATGGGTTCGTCTGCGGGCGAGTTTTGCTCGTTGGCAGAAGAATCAGTAGTGTCTAGACAATTTTCCACTCGATTTATATTTAAATCGATTCTGGAGTATTTAGACGGCACACGTAGTGTAGTTGTACAAATGACACGTCATGCATAATAGTGTTCGGAAAGGAGAACTACCATGAGGAGGAAAATTTGGAATTCGCCCGTAATAACACTCAAGCTTATACCATAGATTCTAGTTGTGCCCAACCAGGTCAGATACCGACATTCAAGTCCGTTGGAGTTGGAGTTGTATACCGGTGGTAATGGAAGGAAACTGATCGTAACAGAGGCATTCAGAAAATTTTAGCCTAACGCAAAGACGACACTGCCAGAAGGTGACAGTAAGTATTTGAATCAGAGTGCGCAGCACTGGAACCTTTGAGAACGTGGGAATAGCCTCCAGCCAATAACCCTTAAGAGAGGAAAATTTTATTCCAAGGGATTGAATGCGTTAAACTGGAGAATAAACGAAGTGTAGTTTCGGATGCAGACCTAAACAACCTATCCTGATGTGAAATGGAGAAGTTTGAATTTCGAGGACGAAATTTCTTTAAGGGGGATAGATTGTAACATCCCAAAATTTAATTAATAGAGGAATGTTAATTAAATTATTATATTTGGAACTTAATTAGAAATTAAGTGACAAAACCAACCTTATCAACTACACTAGCCACCAAGACTTAAGGGAGGAATTTAAATTAATCTCTTCCACTTACTTTTCCTCTCTTGAGCCTCCCTCAAGTTCTTACCAACACCCCCACTCACTTACTTAGTTCTATATAAGCTCATGTTCACCTAAAGAAGCAAAATTTGGCAAGCTTCTCACTCTTTCTCTCTCTCTCTCGTGGCTGAACTGCAGCAACAACAACTCATCAATTTATGTCTCAATTCTTGTTGAATTTAACATGCAAAGATCCAACCTTCCTCTCACAAACCGTTCGTATCATAAAGAGGTAAGTTAGCACCTAGATCCTTCTCTTTGTCTCAAATTCGTACTCCTACTTTCCACCCTTATAACCAGAAATTCTGTTTGGTCTTGCATGCATGAGAATCAAGTTGGTTATGGGTTGTTCTTGAACATAAAGATTGGAAGCAAAGTAGAGTTTCAAGTTCAACACTTTTCCAAATCTGTCCATTCTGATTCGTGGGTGTAGCTGAGGAGTTTGTAGCTGTTGGAGAGCCCAGGAATCAAGCCTAAAGCTTCAATTCCAGGTGGGTTCTTAGGCTAGGTAGTTAGATTTCCCCAATTTTATGAAATATGCATGTTAACCTAGGAAATTGGGAAAATATTGTGTGAGGGGAAATAACTCCCAACTTTCCCTCCATTCTGTGATATATTATGTCTATTATGTGATTGCACTGTTTTAAAAGAGGATTGTAAGTGACTTCATAGCAAAATTATCAAAATTCGTAAAACAGGGTGTTTTCTGCATAAACTCGCCACGGCGAGCCTTCATGGCGAGTTAACAACTTCTGGGCTGATGAAACTCGCCATGGCGAGCGTTTTCTCGCCTCGCGAGCTGATTTAGGCCAGAACCAGTTTACTCGCCATGGCGAGCAGATTTCTCGCCATGGCGAGATTGGGCGGGAAAATTTTACCAGTTTTCTCGCCATGGCGAGCAGATTTCTCGCCATGGCGAGCTGGAGCAGAATTAACTCAACTTTTCAATTTTTCCAAAAACTGATCACTCGTTTTATATCCTCTATTACTACAGATGTTTTTGCACTTGTGTAATTAATATAATGTTTCACAGGAGGTCAAACACAATTGGAATCTTAGGGTATAACTTAGGAAATTTAGTTTGTATGCTCCCCGGGTTTTGGGATAATTATGGTAGTAAGAACTAAATTAGTTTCAGTCAACTATGAGCGATTTTGTGATATCGCGCTATGGACTCCCAATGGGATAATCCATCAGGATAAGTTATTGTGAGCTGCATGCCGTGACCGAATCGGTTGACGGATATGGCAGGCCTCTGAGACATGCTCACCTCAGAGTGTCCTTGTGTCTAAAATGAATAAGAGTTTATTAATCTGTGATACACCTTTACTTTATTCTATTTATGTCATGTTAGTTATGCTAGTATGTAACGACTGATTTAGGTGCCCCCGGTGTAGACACCAATAGGAGGGTAGTAGGACTCACTGAGGCTTAGTAGTCTCACCCCACTCCAAACCAATTTTTTTTAGGTAGACAGGTTAACTGGAGCAAGGACCAGGATGGAGCTGATGATTGGAGCGAGGCTTGGATCATCACATTAGACGATTATAGTCTATCCCTGTTTTAGTTTATCTGTTTATCTTAGAATCATGTGTTGTTTCCGCTATACTCTTTACATTCATCTGTCAATTTAAGGAACTCTTGTAATTCAGCTGTTCCAAACTTGTAAAATTTATTGTACTCAGATCCATTTATTTATGTCTTAACTAAATATTCTAGATATTTTAGTTGGGGCGTTATAATTGGTATCAGAGCAGGTCGATCCAGTATCGGACCTTGCCATGAGTCATATCAATCTTTCCTAAGTAATACAGACCCTTTGGATCTGGACTGTTTACGCTGAAACCATCGCGTGCTGAGCCTGATCAACTCAGTATTGTGTATGGTAGGCAGGGTATTATGGTTTAGAACTGAAGTGAACTCTGGAATTTCAGCGTTAAGATCTTAGCGCAGAAGCAATCGAGGAGCCATCGATGAAGGAAATTCTTATAAGAGAACATCGGAACAGTGGCAAATGGTGCCACAGGAGTAAGTTGTGAATGCAAGCAAGGAATGCAAGTGTATCCATATACTAAATTGTGTAATACACAACAGTATTCAACTGACACTGTGTGTCAGGTATACTTCCTGAACCTATAAGTAACCTTATTCTAGCAAGAGCCTAAGTTCAGCCAAGATTGTGAGCCAATCAACACCCAGGAACAGTAGGCAGTAAGTCAAAACTCATCCTAAAATTCAAGTTAGTATACGACTGGGAGTTATGGTGTTACACTAAGAAGGAAATTGGACGAACCACAGAATTATTCTTTTACCCTCTGTCTAGCTCGCTTAGCGAGCAAGCACGCGCTGCAGCGAGCTTAGCAGATTGCTGCTACTGCTTGTTGCAACCTAGTTCCCTGTTCAGCCATTCCTAGCCATGGTGAACAGTCTCAAGCTCTCCTTAAGTATCTTATCCTTCTACCTTTTGAAGTATTGGTTTAAGCAACCCCAAACTACCATGTGAGCATAAGAGTTGTTGAGGAATTACTTTTGAGATGACATTAGGATTAGGAGACGATAAGAAAATTAGACTGACCGTACCTTTCCATTAGAAACCAATAAGTGCAGTGAAACTATTAGGAGCTTAATCATAACTGATGTGACATTTAGAATCCTTGTAATCCGTATCCGTATCCGAGAAAGCATAACTAAGTTCAACCATGTATAGGGTCCTAAGTTAGCAACCCAGCGTAGAAAAACCTGGTAGATAACACCGTAATAGAAATTCAAATCAAATCGTCTGTATTTAAGTAACCCAATTAGGACAAACGCACATTCCAATATCCCCTCTAGTCACCTTATTAGGTTATCCTTTAGAATGCCCCTAACTAAGTTACTTTTACCTTTCAACTCGTAAGGACATTTCTACCTCACCACTGACAGACCAGTTACATTTAGTACAACAAATTATGAATTTCCTTTCCAACCCCACCAGTCTTTAACAGTAAACCAGAAAACCCTTTGGGACCCAAACTCAGATTAGTCAACAGTTAGGAATCCTTACTAGCATTATCAGAACTCTTAAGTCAGAAATTTTTAGAACATCATCACCGAATAATTAGCAACCAAACCTAGTAGGTTAACACTTGTGATGAAACCTGTAGGTGCCAAGTAAATGGGATCAGCCTGCCACTTGATACAGGTAATTGCATCGAACCATTATAGATTAAGTTTGATTTGAATGACAACCAAGAATTACCTATGACACAACCCATCGCTGAGATCGATTCGTTGAACCTACTATTAGATAGTTTAAAGACCGATAGTTTAGATCAAATTAGTTGGACTTTAGCCAAACGAAAATCATACATATGAACCACTTAGCCAAGAAGTTAGTAGGATCTGTTGACCATGCATTTGAGAGTTGTCCATCAAATTATCCTTAGATCAGTAAATCAGCATTATAGACCAACTAGCTACCTAGTTCAAGGAGTAGACCTAACCGGTCACATTTTATCACTGTCGTAGTACCAGAGAATAGAATACCTGACCTGAGAGGACTAACCAATAAGAGATACAATTAGTAACACCAATCACCTGAACTAATCTTTTAGGAATATTTTAGTTGACTAGGAACAAGTAAATGAGTTTAACTTTGGTTTCATGCCAACCGCCAACACTATCACATGTTCAGACCTGTCAGCCAAGCGACTTCTGGAATCTGTTGAATCCTCCCATGAGAACATTGTCAACAAGAAGCATGAGTGAAAAACCTAGTTGTCCCACCCTAAGAGTTCTGACAGAAGAAATAGAACTATGGAACATCAGTCTGAACCAAGATGAGACTAATCTTCATTTCCATTCCATTCATAGAAATCCCCTTTCAGCCAATTCGTTGAACCGAACAATGTTCAATTCAATAAATCACAAGTCTTGAACCACCATGAATGTGTGTACTCTCTAACTTGTCTGAGTAGGCCTCAGATGAGAAAATCTTTTCCATATTTTAAATACTTATCCGTCAGGTGCTAAGCACAAATTCCATTAAGATGCAATCTTCCAAACTTATCGATGTCTGTCAGTCACACAGATTGTGTATAAACGTTGCTCCTAAAGTAACCTCGTGCAATGCCTTCAGTCTTTCAGCCTTGTCGTTAGTAACCCCATCATATTCGTGGAAGCCAGTCACTCTTGAGAACCCACGGATAATTTCAAATTCAATCTTTCGCTGTTGGCTGATCTGCTAATCAACATTTTAGATGTTCTGATACAGATGATTTAGCTTTAGGTCAACCAATCAGTTAAAATTTGTGTACTCAAATCTGTCAGTCTGTTTTTCATTGTAACTAGTTACCTATTTCTTCGTAGCAGCATCAGCCGAATTCAATATTTAGTTTGAATCTTATCCAAACCAGTGGACTTAAGCTCTACAAGTGAAGTCAGTATAGAGCATCCAAACCTTCTAGCCCCGTGTTCTAAATCTTGTGATATCAGTGTGTTAATCTGGAGTATCTCTATCAGACATTTCAATCTTCCGAATTCACTTTCTGTAATCTTCTGGGACCAAGTGGTAAGCCTGAGTATCGTGAGTATAATATTCTAACCCCAAGTTTAGTTATCTTTAACCAGACCATCTAAGTGAAGGAGTTATGTAATGCTTCATTCCCACTGGGAACCATCCCTTAACCTTAGTGATCCGTCAGTTAGTTCAGTAAGTGATCTTAAGCCAAACAGTTTAGTTCAGCCTCAACAACACAATCTCATCCTTGAGTGTTCAACTAGCCAAGTTTAGAACTCGACTGTGTTAACCAAGCTCCATACATTAATTACCAGTGAAGGACCACAGACAAGATTGACCTTTAACCCAAGGAATAGTCTGAACCTAAATGTATCTGCGTGTTGAATGTACAACTCGATCACCGTGTCATGCCAGAATGGATAAAGATTGTAGGTGGGATTTTATCGGATAACTATGGGTTCGTCTGCGGGCGAGTTTTGCTCGTTGGCAGAAGAATCAGTAGTGTCTAGACAATTTTCCACTCGATTTATATTTAAATCGATTCTGGAGTATTTAGACGGCACACGTAGTGTAGTTGTACAAATGACACGTCATGCATAATAGTGTTCGGAAAGGAGAACTACCATGAGGAGGAAAATTTGGAATTCGCCCGTAATAACACTCAAGCTTATACCATAGATTCTAGTTGTGCCCAACCAGGTCAGATACCGACATTCAAGTCCGTTGGAGTTGGAGTTGTATACCGGTGGTAATGGAAGGAAACTGATCGTAACAGAGGCATTCAGAAAATTTTAGCCTAACGCAAAGACGACACTGCCAGAAGGTGACAGTAAGTATTTGAATCAGAGTGCGCAGCACTGGAACCTTTGAGAACGTGGGAATAGCCTCCAGCCAATAACCCTTAAGAGAGGAAAATTTTATTCCAAGGGATTGAATGCGTTAAACTGGAGAATAAACGAAGTGTAGTTTCGGATGCAGACCTAAACAACCTATCCTGATGTGAAATGGAGAAGTTTGAATTTCGAGGACGAAATTTCTTTAAGGGGGATAGATTGTAACATCCCAAAATTTAATTAATAGAGGAATGTTAATTAAATTATTATATTTGGAACTTAATTAGAAATTAAGTGACAAAACCAACCTTATCAACTACACTAGCCACCAAGACTTAAGGGAGGAATTTAAATTAATCTCTTCCACTTACTTTTCCTCTCTTGAGCCTCCCTCAAGTTCTTACCAACACCCCCACTCACTTACTTAGTTCTATATAAGCTCATGTTCACCTAAAGAAGCAAAATTTGGCAAGCTTCTCACTCTTTCTCTCTCTCTCTCGTGGCTGAACTGCAGCAACAACAACTCATCAATTTATGTCTCAATTCTTGTTGAATTTAACATGCAAAGATCCAACCTTCCTCTCACAAACCGTTCGTATCATAAAGAGGTAAGTTAGCACCTAGATCCTTCTCTTTGTCTCAAATTCGTACTCCTACTTTCCACCCTTATAACCAGAAATTCTGTTTGGTCTTGCATGCATGAGAATCAAGTTGGTTATGGGTTGTTCTTGAACATAAAGATTGGAAGCAAAGTAGAGTTTCAAGTTCAACACTTTTCCAAATCTGTCCATTCTGATTCGTGGGTGTAGCTGAGGAGTTTGTAGCTGTTGGAGAGCCCAGGAATCAAGCCTAAAGCTTCAATTCCAGGTGGGTTCTTAGGCTAGGTAGTTAGATTTCCCCAATTTTATGAAATATGCATGTTAACCTAGGAAATTGGGAAAATATTGTGTGAGGGGAAATAACTCCCAACTTTCCCTCCATTCTGTGATATATTATGTCTATTATGTGATTGCACTGTTTTAAAAGAGGATTGTAAGTGACTTCATAGCAAAATTATCAAAATTCGTAAAACAGGGTGTTTTCTGCATAAACTCGCCACGGCGAGCCTTCATGGCGAGTTAACAACTTCTGGGCTGATGAAACTCGCCATGGCGAGCGTTTTCTCGCCTCGCGAGCTGATTTAGGCCAGAACCAGTTTACTCGCCATGGCGAGCAGATTTCTCGCCATGGCGAGATTGGGCGGGAAAATTTTACCAGTTTTCTCGCCATGGCGAGCAGATTTCTCGCCATGGCGAGCTGGAGCAGAATTAACTCAACTTTTCAATTTTTCCAAAAACTGATCACTCGTTTTATATCCTCTATTACTACAGATGTTTTTGCACTTGTGTAATTAATATAATGTTTCACAGGAGGTCAAACACAATTGGAATCTTAGGGTATAACTTAGGAAATTTAGTTTGTATGCTCCCCGGGTTTTGGGATAATTATGGTAGTAAGAACTAAATTAGTTTCAGTCAACTATGAGCGATTTTGTGATATCGCGCTATGGACTCCCAATGGGATAATCCATCAGGATAAGTTATTGTGAGCTGCATGCCGTGACCGAATCGGTTGACGGATATGGCAGGCCTCTGAGACATGCTCACCTCAGAGTGTCCTTGTGTCTAAAATGAATAAGAGTTTATTAATCTGTGATACACCTTTACTTTATTCTATTTATGTCATGTTAGTTATGCTAGTATGTAACGACTGATTTAGGTGCCCCCGGTGTAGACACCAATAGGAGGGTAGTAGGACTCACTGAGGCTTAGTAGTCTCACCCCACTCCAAACCAATTTTTTTTAGGTAGACAGGTTAACTGGAGCAAGGACCAGGATGGAGCTGATGATTGGAGCGAGGCTTGGATCATCACATTAGACGATTATAGTCTATCCCTGTTTTAGTTTATCTGTTTATCTTAGAATCATGTGTTGTTTCCGCTATACTCTTTACATTCATCTGTCAATTTAAGGAACTCTTGTAATTCAGCTGTTCCAAACTTGTAAAATTTATTGTACTCAGATCCATTTATTTATGTCTTAACTAAATATTCTAGATATTTTAGTTGGGGCGTTATATTTATTTTATTTTTGTTATTATATAAACTGGAATATTTGTTCTTCTCCATATATAAGTTTGGACGAAGATTTTATATATTTGAATTTAGGTTTAGTTATTTTACTCAGGTAGAGAAAGTTTATTATTACAGATGAATTTAACATTGAGCATGTCATCTTCTTATGTGTTTACAAAATTTTCGTCTTATTTTTATAAATATCTCACTATTTTATTTTAAGCCGTAACTTAAACATTCTTTTAGAATATGTACTCATTTTATCCAAATAGTTACAATATTATTATTTAAATCAAATTAAAAATTTTGGAATCTTTAGAAAATTTTAATTGCGTGTAAATATGTTTAAATATTTAATAGTATAACCGTATAATATCTTCATTTTCTTTATAAGAGTTGTAATTTTATAGTCACGTGTTACTTTGCTTTTTATTTTTGACATATCCTTTATTTTATTTTTTTCAATAATAGTTGAAGGCATACATATTTATACTTGCAGTTGCAGCCAATATTATTTATGCGAAATGTTAAAATAAACTTTGGTTATAGAATATGATTCATATATGGTGTGACTTTAACTCTTTTTTTTATCATGTTATCTCTTTTTTTTAATTTTAAAATTACGCATCAAATAGTGTAACTAACTATTTTGATTTAATTATATGACTATCTATTTTGACAAAATTAAATAGATAATAAGTTTTTTAACTTAAAAATTGTCCTAGGTTATTTTAGCCTAGAAAATTATGCACAAAAAATTATTGAAATTGTAGTCTTGTAAAATCATATTGCTTATCTACTTATTCCCCTCTCGTGGAATTTATTCGGACTTTATTAGTTCCCGAATTGTAGTCTTGTAAAATCATGAGAGCAATCGAACGATTACAATTTACAATTTTAGTAACCTATAAAAGATGCATGAAAATTATTAGAGTTGATTTCTTGAAAGATTATAAGAAAATATAAAAGATTATAATTTATAAACAATAAAAGATAAACATATATACTAATTTTTAAATCACTTATTTTTTATACATACATAGAAGTTGCATATAATATGCATTGTTCAATAGTTGATATTCTCATGACTAAGGTATTTTCACACATCCAAATTCACTGTGAGGCTTTATCGACTCAAAAGTCTAACTTCCAATTATATGTGATTCGACCTTTTTATCGGATAGAATATATGTGATTCAAATCTAAAAACGTAAAAAAAAAATTAGAAAAATTATAATTGTTCAAATTATCTATGTGATATAATTAAAATGAGAAACGGAGAAAAAGATTTAAAAGAATATTATAAAATTACATACCTTTTAATTATTTCGATTTAAGCAAGTAGAAAGCAAACTCAAGCAAATATATAATCAATTTCCACGCACATCCTAGATTAATTTTACTTTTTCTTTATTGAGTAACTCAGAAACATATAAAAAAAATGTCAAAAAGTATAAACCAATTAGATATCATATAAAAGATAGTTAAAATAAAAATATAAACTTTACTATAATATAAACTTATTTCAAATTTAAATAATCTTTAAAAATAAAAAACTATTAAAATTTACTACCTTGATAATTGAGTAACATACCTCATATTCAAGAAATTGAGTCACCGGCCACCACAAAAACCAATGTTTAGAATGTAGCCATACTCCTATTTATACTAAAATTTCAAGGTACTCTCACAAATAAAGTATTCAATGCAAAAGGTTATTTCATTCTAATGGAATATGAATAATATGTAACCTCTCACAAATAAGGTATTCAATGCAAAAAGTTATTTCATTCTAATGGAATGTGAATAATATGTAACCTTTGAATAACAAATAAGAATAATAAAAGTCATTTCTAATATATAGAAAACTACAAATTTAAAAAATTATAAATGATCATATTTAATAATAATACTAAAAAATTATATACACATATAATATATTTTTTATATATATGTACGTATTTTCATTTTTTCATTTATAATTTGATCCTTTTTTTCATATTTTCAAGACTTGCATTTTTTTTAAACCCATTATATAGTATGTCAAGCACTATTTTTTTTTTATAATTAATGATGGTTTTTATTTATTACAACATGCACCAATATATAATTTTCTTCTTAAAAAAAAATGCACCAATAATTTAAATTTTAATTTAAACTCTACCGTACTTTATAATTCATGACTTTGTGTATTCTTTCCATGTGTAACTCAAGTCTCAATTCATTGTGGGTAGATTGATTTTCTCAACCTTATGTATTCTTTCCATTAAAATCATCACAATTATAGCATATACCTCTCTATATGCCTTAGTATTTTATTTTTTTAATAGTATATTATTGTCATTATTAATTAATTAATTAATAAAAAGATATTATGGTAAAATTTTAGTAGAGATTGAAAACCATTTTTTAGAGTGCCACGTAAGCACAATACTTGCCTAGGAGCTATGTAGGAGTTTCGTTTTATAAGTAAAAGATAACAAAAGACCAAACATATTTCTAGTTAGCACTTCACTATTTCCTATCACTGTAGGAGTAGAACTTCACTAATAAATGAAATCATTCAAAGATTAAGGTCAAGATTATCCACACAATTGTTGTCTACTATCTTGATAGCATTTCTTTAATAATTATTTTCCAAATTCAATTTAGAATATATGAACGAAAATAGATTGATCTTTTACTTCTTAATGTTCTATATTATAGATTATTATCATTATATAATTATCATTATATATGTAAATATTATATTTGTAGACTTTTAAATATAAGAATAAATCTATTTTAATATATTGCAGTTTTTATTTTTTTAATAGACATAAGTACTAATGAAAAAAAAACATTAATACCCCTTGCCTTTTTTTCCCTCCTTCTTCTGGTAATATTGTAGCTACAAAAGTGAATTCTAATACTAATTGGGAGTCTTGAACGATTCGTTAAGGGAATCTTGCATTCAAAATGATATCACACATTTTTTAGTATAAGGATCCAAGAAATTATAATTATAATTCATGTCACATATTTTGTTGTATAACTATAAGAACCATTGTCATAAAAGAGACTAATGACCAAATAATTTTTTTTTTTAGTACATGAATCTTAAAATATTATTTTAGTGCTAATTGAAGTTAGAAAAGTGAATGATAATTATATTTTTACAAAAATAATATTACTACTAATTGAGAGTTACAAATATTAATAGAGATTTTACATGTAAGAACATCATTAGTTAGAACATAGATAGATAGATTGATCGATAAATGTATATATAGAAGATAGAAAAACAAACATATATATTTCTTGGTTAAAATGAAATTAGTTAAAATAGCATTAGTTAAAATGTGCCGTTAAAAAAAAACATTAGTCAAAATGAAATTACAATATATATTTCTTGTGCCAATTTTCTCATTCATCATATATAACATATTTATATTGCGAAATGACGATTAAATAGTATAATAGATAAGTCTTGATAGTTTTTACTACTAATCTTCCATATATATATTGCAAATATTCACAAATTAAAATAGTCAAAGGAGACAAAAAACATCAACCTCTTATAATAAAGATAAATCATACATATAATCTCCACCACTTGTAACAAATGAGAAACATTCAAAAAAACTTGTACCACCGTAATATTAATTTGGAATATGAATCAAAGATCTCATAGTACTATTACTATTACTTTTGATAGAAAAATCACACAAATAGTTGGCTGATATATATAGAGAGTGAGTAGAAAGAAAAATTGTTCAACAAAAAATGGAAATTTGGAGTAGGTGTTTAAAATAAGAAATTGAGAAAATATGAAAATGAAGGGAGCATCATAAGGTATTTATAATTGATGAAAAAGTAACAAAGAGGTGATCTTTCACATTTCATAACATTTTTTTTATAAGTTATTCAATTAATTAGCAAGCAAGATATTTTAAAGAAGTATACAAAAAATCACCATTAAAAATCACCTTTCATAACATTTTTTTATTCTTAATCAAATGTTTTAATTTGTCCCTTAACATTTCATACCATATGATGACATGTTTGGCCTAGCTTATTAAAAGATGACACATCATCACAATAAAATGAGAGATGACACATAAGCACCAACTTTTGCTTAGAAAAGAGAAAAATGTGAGGAGCTTTGTTAAGTTGACACATAAGCAAAAAATAGTTTGCTTTACAATGGTATATATAGATATAAAAGATATATTACATTAAAAAAAATCAAATAAAAGTAAAATAAAATTCAGCATACACTGATTAATATTGTTTTTCTTGTTATATATCAAAAAAAAAAAATATTGTTTTTCTTGTTGTTTTCTCGATGCCCAAAAAATATTAGATTTTTTTTCTTTGGTCATGTTTATTACACCATAAAAATCACTCTTGCAAAGTTTAATTTTTTAAAGCACAATGAATTAAATATTAATTTTCAGAGTTTTAATATTTAGAAATCTTGATTTTTTTTTCCGCTGTCGTGTTTATTATGTTATGGAATCCCTTACCTTACCAAAAAAAAAAAAAGAATCCCTTAAAAAATGTTAATTTTTTTTTATAGAGGAATAAATTAAATATGAATTTGACCAAATTGAACTTTTGGCCTCCTCTACCTAACCAAAAAATTTGGTCCCCATATTTATTTAACTCACAAAAATAGTCCCCATATTTTAAAATCAACTTTTTAGTCCCTTTATTTTCATATTTGTTGAAATTTTAGTCTCATGCCAACCCATATTTTTTCTCTAAAAATTGTGGTTTTTAGAAGAAGATACTAATAAAATTATCTTTTTACCCATTTTTATTTTGTGATACATCATTAAATTAATTAGGTCAATTTCGTCATTGATATATAAAATTAACATACATTTATCATTGCTAATTATATGGAAACAACAACTTGTTGCTAATGAAAAGGTTAAGGGTCCGTTTGATGGCCAGGATATGATAGATACATGATATGATATGATATGGAGTTGGATAAAGTTAGGATATGATATTAACATGATAATATTTATCTTATTATGTGTTTGATGCGGATATGATAACAAACAAGATATCATTATTTATTTTCAATTAAATATAATTAAATAACAAGTTTCCATTGTAGGTGGTTTTATTTTTGGCAAATAAAGATTTACTTTCTTAATAACACAACAGGATAATTTCTAACCTAGCCTAAACATAGGATAGAAATTACAAAGGAGTGATAGGATATGATTAAAAAATGGAATAATTTATCATATCCTATTGGTGCATCAAACAAAAAATTAAAACATGATATGATATAATTATCATATCCTACTCACTATCCTGGCCATCAAACGGGCCCTAAACAACTACCATACACGGGAGCCAAGTGTTTGCTAATTAAAAATATAAATAACTATTACATACGAGGACCAAATTATTGCTAATGAAAAATTTAATTAACTGATATATCAATTTTTAAACGGTTAATAGGTGTTTACCCCCTGTAATGTAGGCGCATTTTAGTTTATCCTCCCTTTTTCTTTTTTTCCGATTATCCCCTGTAATGTAAAGAATTTGTGGTTTAGCTCCCTCATGAAATATGTTGATTTAAAATTCGGTCATTTAGTCCCTTGTAATGTTAGTTGATTTTGTATTACCCCCTCATTGGCCATGTCGCATCATCACTGATGTGTAACTTAAGTCAGCATATTTCGTGAGAGAGATGAATCAAATAAAAAATATTACAGGGATTATTCGAAAAAAAAATATTACAGGGATAAATCAAAATTCGCTCACATTTTTTTTTGAACAGGCAAAAATGAGATAAACAAAAACCCATTTTTAAATCAAAAAAACCTACGTAATCTAATTTTTCAGCTTTAATATTTAGTACTGTTTATAATTCAAATAAATGCGTGATAAAAAATACTGAATATATATTTATCAATACTACATATTTGAACTCTTAATTCCCCTACCTAACAAAAAACATTTGGTCCCCCTATTTTTTTAACTCACGAAAATAGTCTTCCAATTTTAAAATCGAAAACTTTTTGGTCCTTTTATTTTCATATTTATTGAAATTTTAGTCTCATGTTTTTCCTCTAAAAATGGTGATTTTAGAGGAAGATACTAATAAAATTCCCTTTTTTACCCATTTTATTTTGTGACGCATCATTAAATTAGGTAAGTTTCGTCATTGATATATAATATTAACATGGAACATATATTTATCATATATAATTACGCGAGAAAAACAAATTGCCGCAAATGAAAAATTTAAACAATTACTATACACGGGAATTAAGTGATTACTAATTAAAAATTTAAATAAGTATTATACACAAGGAACAAATTGTTGCTAATGAAAAATTTAAGTAACTAATACATTAATTTTTTAAATTATAATCATAAAATTACTTAATCAAGTTTTTTTTTTTTTGGTTTTTACCACCAGTTTAATCTGGTTCGGGGGTCAGTTCTGGCATCAAGTGGTTCCAGCTAGGGGTGTACGTGGGGCGGGTTGGGTTGGGTATGACCAAAACCAAAACCCGAACCACATAAGGTATTATGGGTTGGGTCTAATTAAATAACTACCCGTTATAACATTGGGCCGGGTTGGGTAAACCCACTAATTTCCAGGTTGGATTGGATTGGGTAGTGGGTTACCCGAACTATTTTTCTATTTTTTTATATTAAAAATATAAATATCGAATCATCATATTTTTTCATAAAAATAACTCAACCATTGTATTTTTTTAAAAATAGTGTTACTTTTTTTCACTATAAAAAATAATCACCTATTTTTTATGTATACCCACTAATTTATGGGTTGGATAGTGTGTTATCCAAATGATTTTTTTTCCTTTTTTATAATATCAAATGACTAAACGAAAAATTATCATATTTGTTTATGAAAATTATTCAATATTTTTATTTTTTAAAATAGTGCCATGAATTATCATATTTGTTTATAAAAATAGTATAACTTATTTTTAATATAAAATTTTTTATTGATCAAATGGTAAAATCTTTAGTATTTTCGTAAAAATATTTCAAAAACATAACATTAGTGGGTCGGTGAGTTTTTTGGGTTGGGTCCGGTTTTACCCGAAACCCAATTTATTTATGGGTTTTTCATTTTTGAAATTCATATCCACCCACTTGCCTGATTCAACATACTTTTTTGGGTTGGATTGAGTGTGTTTGATCGAATCGAGTGGGTTTGCTCAATCCATATACTCCTCTAGTTCCAGCCCCCTCCCGATCAAATTACTTAATCAAGTTTGTCAACTTTAATATTTATTAATATTGATAGTTCAAATAAATGCGTGAGAAACAATGCGGGAAAGTTTTCACAATGTAGTAAAAATCCATATTACTAAAATCCATATATTCAATAGTCCCATAAATTATAGTCTTCGAATTTTAATTCATTACAAATATTTTTATTGTACTTAAAAAAATATAATAAAGTTTAATAAATAGTTTTTTTTTTTTACTTTTAACTTTTACAGGAAATGTATAAAAGAAATATCTATATTAAAATGAGAAATATCATCCAAAAAATTTCAATAATATTTATAAATTAACAAAATTTCATTTATAAATATTGCAATTTTAATTATCGTACACTAGACAACAATCTTACAATGGCGAATAATTTTATGAATTTCGTACTGTTAAATGTTCATCCTATAATAAAAACTATTTGTAGTTATTATACTATTAATTATAAAAAAAGATATATTATATTAATTAAATTAAATTATTATCTAAAATATAAATTTTATTATTAATTAACAATGTTTTTTTATGTCATTTTACACTTATCAGCTAATTGAACCGCTAATTTTACCAAATACTACAATTAGCTTATCAGTTATAAGCTATCAGCCATCAACTATAAGTTATAAGCTATCAACTAGTTTATTGGTCATCCGCTATTTTTTTTTTCAAACAGAGCAAGAGTAAAATTTTTAACGATTAAATGCAGTTTTGATTCCCCTATTTTTGATTTTTTGAAATTTTGATCCCCTATTTATAAAATCAATTTTTGAGTCCCCTTATTTCAATTCTGTCCTAATTTTTGGTCCTTCACTCAAATTTGGAATCAATTTTGTCCTAATTTTTTGTCCTTCACCCCAATTTGGGATCAATTTTGATACATCACAAACTCTTTTATGACATGGTAAATGTTACATAGAAAGACTAATACAGGTGGCTTTATTATTTATTTTAATTCACAAAATCCCTAAAATAAAACTAAATCCCTAAAAAATCCCTTTTCCATTCACGAATGACAACTTCTTTTCAATCGTGTCCCCTTCATGCCTACGAACTTGAGGTAGTTGAAACAAAAACTCAAAAACATCCTCGGTTGATACTTGATATTCTTTTTCTTGTTTTTTTCACTTGTTTGATTTATTAATATAAATGATTCGAAATTATGATTTGCTCAATTCAAATGGATGCTTGCGTGTTTATAATTTGTTGGCTCATTAGTAGAGATGACAAAAATATCCATACCTGCGGATATCTGCGGATAAAATCCGACATGGATATGGAGCGGATAGCTTAATGGATATCCATGAATAAAATAAATGGATATTTCAATTATCCGCATTTAATGAATACGGATGCGGATTTAATACTATTCGCGCCCGCGGATATCCATACCCGCTAAATAATTAGTAAAATTACTTAAATATCTCTATTTAGATATAAATTCTAGAATTTTTTTATAAAAAAAATTGTATTTTTATATTTTATCTTTTGCAGTTTGGCCATTTTATATAAATTATACTTTTGTTTGGCTCTTTTGCAATTTTATGAGGTGATTTTTATTTGTAGATTAGGTGTTTTCATTAAAAATAGAGAGCAAAATTTATGAATATTATGTGTTAATATTTTGTCTTTAAAAAAATTAATTTTTTTTCAATAATTAGTTCCTTTTTTTAATAAAAAAAAATCATCCATGGATATCTGTTAATATCCGCGAATACTTCAATATCTGCGGATTACCCGCTTAGCGGATATCCGCACGGATATGGAGCGGACACGGATATCATATTTGTCTGACGGAGCGGACACGGATATCACACTATCCGCGTCCATGGATATCCATTGACATTCCTACTCATTAGTTATTTCTGATGTAGCAATTAGCAAAGGATATTTTAAACTCGAGAAAGAGCAAATTGAACATGGAGGTATACAAACAAGTTTATATGAAACGTGGTGTATCTTTCTTTATCTTATTTTTTAAAACATTGTTTTTTATATTTAATTATAATATTTTGATCTTTTATCTTATTTTTTTGTAATATTTTAGTCTTTTATCTTTATTTGTAACATTTTAATCCTTTAAAGAAGATGAAATTATGAAAGAATTGATGAAGATGATGAACATATTCATCAGATTATGAGTTTTATTTAATTTTAATAAAAATGAATTTTAAAAAATAAAATTCAAGGTTTTTTAATAAAAACAAATATGATAAATGGCCAAAATATTACAAATAAATAAAATAAAGGAACAAATTGTTACAAAATTAAAAATAAAGATCAAAGTGTTACAAAAAATAAGATAAAGGATATAAAGTGATCACAAATTGGGGTGGGGACCAAAAATTAGAAAGGAAAAAAAAAAGAAATAAGGACAAAAAAATTAGTTTTTAAAATAAGGGACCAAAACTTCAAAAAAAAATTAAAAATAGAGGAATTAAAATTGCATTTAAGCCGATTGTTAACACTACAAGAAAAACAAGATTTACTGGCGACCAAAACCCTCACAAAGTGCTTAAAACCGTCAAAAAGTGATAATTTACTGGCGGCCAAAAGCCTTCAGAATATCACTCGTTGGTAAATTTAGTGACAGCCTAAACCGCCACAAACTGAAAGTTATGACGTTGACCCACATATAGGCGGCCCAAGCCATCGGTAAGTAATATATTATTTTAAAAAAATGAAATTACTTATTTATTAGTTAATGAAACATAATCATTAAAAAAATTTAAAAATCTCTATCTGAACCCAAATCTCCTTTTCCAAATTTCGTCAACAAAGAAGCTACAAGATCTATAAAATTCTAAAAGAAACAAGAAAAAGAAGCATAAGAGAAATAAGAGGAAGGTGAAACATACAAGATCTGTAAAATTCGTACAACATAAATTCATATTCATCTTCAAATTCAAAGTTCAAACAATATGGATTTAGACTCATCTTTAAATTCAAATTCAAATTATATTCTTCAAGATTTAGGTCAAAATTCAAACTCTTATCTTTAAATTTAAATTCAAATTCAAAATCAATTTTGACCTCAAATCCTAATTTGAGGTTAAAAATGATTTTGCAATTAAAGAAAAATTGATGTTGTGAAAAAAATTTGTGTGATGAAGGAAAAGAAATTGGATGGTGATAGAAGAGTAGGGGTGTCAAAATGGATGGATTGGATGGATTTGGATTGGATTGTTAATGGATGGATCAAAGTAATCCATTTGTCCATTAACAATCCATTAAAATGAGATCAAAAAATCCAATCCAATCCATCCATTTAAAGATAAAATTCATCCAATCCATCCATTATCATAATTTTAATGGATGGATATCCAATCCATCCAACCAAATTAATTTAAATATTATTTTTAAATTCATAAAACACTAAATATTATTTAGAAGTTGTTCCGTTATAAAATAACCGAAAAACCGAAAATCGACCGAAAAACCTAAAATCGGACGAAAAACCGAAAAACAAAAAATCGGCCGAAAACCCAAAAAACACCCGAAAACTCAAAAAATTGCCCGAAAAACCAAAAATCGGCCGAAAACCCAAAAAACACCCGAAAATCCATAAATCGGCCGAAAAACCTAAAATTGGTCGAAAACACGAAAAATCAGCCGAAAACTCAAAAAATTGGCCGAAAAACCGAAAACACAAAAAATCAGCCAAAAAACCAAAAATCGGCCGAAAACCGAAAAATCGGCCGAAAACACAAAAAATCGGCCGAAAACCGAAAAATCGGCCGAAAACAAAAAAATCGGCCGAAAACCGAAAACACACAAAATCGGCCTAAAACTGATTTTAGGTTTTTCGGCTGATTTTCAGTTTTTCGGCCGATTTTTGGGTTTTCGGGTGTTTTTTGGGTTTTCGGCCGATTTTCGGTTTTCGGCCAAATTTTTATGTTTTCGGCCGATTTTTGGGTTTTCGGCCGATGTTTTGAATTTTCGGCCTATTTTCAGTTTTTCGGCCGATTTTTGTTTTTCGGCCGATTTTTTGTGTTTTCGGCCGATTGTTTGTGTTTTCGTTCGTTTTTGGTTTTCGGCCGATTTTCGATTTTCGGCCGATTTTTTGTGTTTTCGGCCGATTTTTTGAGTTTTCGGCCGATTTTCGGGTTTTCGGCCGATTTTTGTGTTTTCGGACGATTTTTTTGTGTTTTCGGCAGATTTTTGGGTTTTCGGCCGATTTTTTTGATTTTGGTTTCGGCTGATTTTTGGATTTTCGATCGATTGTTTGTTTTTTTATTTTATTTTACTGTTATTATTATTTATTTTTTAAAGAATTTTATTATTTTTTTAAAAGTGACAATCCATTGAATTTAAAATTAATAAGGTTTAATAGATCTTTAGATCCCTGTATGTTCTCGAATTTTTGGTTTTAGTCCCTGTATTTTGTTTTGTTGCAAATAAGTCCCTGAATGTATAATTTTTTTTGGTTTTAGTCCCTAAAGTCAAAATCCGCAGAAAAATTTGCAGTTTTTATGGAGATTTTTCTTCAGATTTTCCTGCGGATTTTGACTTTAGGGACTAAAACCAAAAAAATTGGTACATTGAGGGACTTATTTGCAACAAAACAAGATACAGGGACTAAAACCAAAAATTCACGAACATACAGGGACCAAAAGATCTATTAAGCCATAATGATCAATTATCCATTGGATTTTCAAATTAAGGTGGATGGATTGGATCCATCCATTTAATTAAATGGATGGATCAAATCCAATCCATTAACCAACTTTTTTACTAACGGATGGATTGGATGGATAAATTTTTTTATTGATTGGATGGATAATGGATAAACGGATAATATTGACACCCCTATAGAAGAGGGAATTCAAAAAACTGAGTGAAGGAAGAGAAGAGAAGCTTGTACGGTTGTGATGATTTTTTATTTGGGTTTTACTAACTAGTGTATCCAGTGCACTAGCTATGAAATTCAAAAGTAATAAATTTTATATTAAAAAAAATATATCTTACACTTTAAAAAAGTTGGCCAAATAAGTTCCAAGATAATTTTACCACAATTGATTTATTAACTAGGGCAAGGGATACAATATTTATCATTTGTCTTTTTGTTTTTAACTTCTATACATGTTGTTGTTTTCAAGGTTGCACAGCAGCTTTTTTATTTTTATATTTAATCCTTATAATTTTGTGCTAGTAAATATAAGGCGGCTTAGGCTGCCACTAAGTTATGAGACTGTTCAAAATTGTTCAAAATTGTTCAAAATTATTTATTCTTTTTAATATTTTGACAGCTTTTTATTATTTGTTGACGGCTTAGACCGCCAATAAGTGTACAATAAATTCGTCAAAAAAATTAAGTATTCTTGTATTGTAAATACTCCCTCCGTCTCAAATATAAATAAAAGTTGATTAATAAAAGTAGATATATTTGGTCTATCAAATACATCAAATTTATTTTATTTACTTTTGTTTATATTTTGGAACGGAACAAGATCAATTACAAATATAAGATAGATAGCAGAGTAGACGTGAATTATTTTAATTAGTGATGGGTTATTGATCCACCTCTTTATAAATGTAACCTTGGCATTCACCTATGAACAAACAACAACTATTTCCCTTCTTTTTCAAATCCACACAACGAATTACTAGTCACCAGCATTCATCCATGGCTATCAACTTTAGCTCCATCCCCATAATTGGTAATTAGTAATGCAACTCTTTCAAACTTTTCATATATTAATCATAATAATAGTTGTCCTTAATTTCATAATTTTTCCAACTCTCAATTCCATTATCTATCTATCTATTTATGATTTCATGGTGCAGGTTGAGGTGGGTATGGTCATTTATTTTCCAATGGTGGGAAAGTAGCCTATTCCACCAATTTCTCACAAATTAGATGTTTCTCTTATATGCAATTGAATATTAGTATAGATACCTATGACTTATACTATTATATTTTTAACATAACAAAAAAAAAAAATGCCGATCAAATAGTCAATTTCCTTCATCTTTTTCCCTTAAATTTATTTATTTCTTTTACCGAACTATTGCCCTCATCTTTATCACACATTTGTACCATAAAATTCACTAATTCGATCCTTTGTCTAAATTCATTTTCTACACCTATTTCATTATACTACTTTTTTGAAGAAGCTAAATTTGCTCACTCAAATTGACACCAGAAAGAATTGAACCTGAAACCTTAAAGAGGAGCATACTCTCAGGTCCTAAGCTAATACCATCAGACCAATACAAATGGGTTTATTTCATTCTACTACTTGCATTACAAGTTTACAACTACCATTACTTATAGCACTAGATCTTTTTCTATAACGCCCCAACTAAAATACCTAGAATATTTAGTCGAGACATACATAATGGAATCTGAGTACAAATAAATTTCTGAATTTAATTAAACAAGATACAACTTGTTTCAGATACAATGTAACCGATGAATAAAAATACAGCGGAATCAATAAGGTTTTAAGATAAACAGAATAAGACTAAAACAAAGATGAAGACTACGATCTTCAAGTCTGATGAATCAAGCTCAGCTCCAATCATCAGCTCCGTCCTGGTCCTTGCTCCGGTTAACCTGTCTACCTAAAAAAATTGATTTGGAGTGGGGTGAGACTACTAAGCCTCAGTGAGTCCTACTACCCTCCTAAGGTGACTACACCGGGGAAACCTAATCAGTCATACATACTAACATATTATCATAAATCATAAGCATAAATAAATGTGTAACACAGAAACATATCTTATTCATTTTAACACTAGGACACTCTGAGGTGAGCAGGTCTCAGAGGCCTGCCATATCCGTCAACCGATTCGGTCACGGCATGAAGCTCACATAGTCATAACCTAATGGATTATCCCATTGGGAGTCCATAGTGCGATATAATCCGCTCTTATTTGACTGATACTAAATTGAGTTATTACTACCATGAGTTTACCAAATCCCGGGGAACATGCATTTCTAAATTCCCTAAGTTATACCCTAAGTTTATCTGTGATTAACATACTGTATAACATTATATAATTGTGCTACTGCAAGTGTATTCAACTTAGATGAGGATCTAAAACGAGTGTTGAAGGTAATTTACAAAAATCAGAAAAAAAACTGCTGTACTGTCAAGCTCGCCTGGCGAGTTGTCACTCGCCAGGGCGAGTTGTTACAGGTCATGTTCTGTGTAAGCTCGCTGTGGCGAAGGGCAGCTCGCCATGGCGAAATTATAGGTCCTGAACCAATTCCGCTCGCCTCGGCGAGTTGTTACTCGCCAGGGCGAGGTTCATCAGCCTGAAGAACCCAGCTCGCCATGATTGCTCGCCCTGAGCTCGCTGTGGCGAGTTCACTCAGAACCTGCCCTGTTTTACGAAAAATCACATTTTAACAGTTTTAACACCTACAATCCTCATTCTAAGTCATGCCATTACACAATGTATATAGTATAGAACAGAATGGAGAGGAATTTGGGAGCTAATTCCTCTCACACAACAATTTCCCTAATCTTAAGTTAACATGCAAAGTTTTGTAATTTGGAAAATCTAACTAACTAAACTTAAGAACCCACCTGGTAATTGAAGCTTTAACACGCCTCTGGGCTCTACTAAATCAGCTACTGCAACCTCCCTAGCAACCCACGAACTGACTTGATGATTTTGGAATTTTGACACTTTGAAACCCTTATAATTGAACTACGAATTTGAGGCTTGATTGATGATGATTCAGTGGAATGTAGAGGTGTATTTATAGTGTTATTCTCTGGTGTTTCAACAGTAGCGGTTTTGTTTCACTCTTGCCTTGCATGTGTTTCTATTGGGTGAAGAAGTGGTGATAGGAAGTTGTTGTTGGTTTGCTCATGAATGGAGCTTTGGGAAGGTGGAGTAGTGATGCTATCAGAGATTCTCTGAGATTTCTGAGTTGTTTCAGCTGAAGGGAATCTCTGAAGGTTGAGAGAGATGCATGTGAAACTAAATGCCATGCTTTTGTGTTGAATGGAAAATAGAGGATTTTGTAAGTATGTGTTGTTGTTGTTTTTGGGCGTGGAAGAGAAGAGAGAGTGGGGAGTATTGTTTTCAGATTTCTGAAGTGAAAAACAATGAATGAGTGAAGCTTAGTTGCATGCTAGTTAGTGGATTGAGAGTGAGTGGAACAATGACTCATTGCATGAGTGAGGTGTTGGCCTAAGGATTCAAAATGAAGTGGGTGGAAACATGAGTCATAGAGGTGAGTCATAAGAGGGAAGATTGAATTTGCTTAAGTTAATTAATCATAAAGTAGGTTTTAAAGTACTAATTGTGTAGCCTAGATTTAATTTGAAGTTACTAGCTCACACATAATACAATTTAATCCCATGATTTATTTAATTAACACCACTAATTAATTTAGAAAATTAGGCGATAGCTCTAATTAAAATTAATTAGGTAATTTAGAATGTGGGATATTACAACCTACCCCCCTTAAGGAAATTTCGTCCTCGAAATTAAGAATTTTACCTCGAAAACAAGTACGGATAACTCTTCCGCATGTCTGACTCCAGTTCCCACGTGAATTCACCGTCAGGAGACTGAGCCCATTCAACTTTGACAATTGGGATCCTCTTGTTCCGAAGTATTTTAGCATCACGTTCAACAATCCGAACTGGATCCGGCTGATAAGAATTAGGAATATACTTCCGTAATTGAGATACATGAAACACGTCGTGTAACCCTGACATAGATGGAGGAAGAGCTAACTGATAGGCTACAGGACCGACGCGTCGAAGGATCTGATAAGGTCCTCGAAATTCAGGATTCTTTCATTCCACAACAGAGTAGGTTGTTTAGATTTGCGTCTGGAACTACACTTCGTCCATTCTTCGGTTTAAGGTGCACAATCCTTTGGAATAAAACTTTCCTCTCTCAGGGGTTACTGGCCAAAGGTTATCCTTACATTCTTAAAGGTTCCAGTGTTGTGCATTCTGATTCGAGTACTCAATGTCACCTTCTAGCAGCGCCATGCTATCTTAGTTTAGTCTCATACTCTTCTACTTCTACTACGGTTAAGCTTCTTTTACTACGATCAACATCGTTTCCCAGTACCTCACTGTCTTAGAAGGTCGGTATCTGGCTCGGTTGGTACACACTTAACTAGGGGTCAAAACTGCGCGCTCTGATGGGCATCATTCAGATCAGTCCTTCTACAGACGTTTTTCCTTTCCGATCACCTTCATGCATAACACGTCGTCTGTACATCTGTACCACGGTGTCGTCTACTGCTCCAGGATCGATTTAATATAAAACGAGTGGAAAATTGTCTAAACACTACCGACTCTTCTGCAAACGAGTCAGACTCGCCCGCAGACGAACCTATAGTTGTCCGATAAAATCTCACTTACAATTTAATCCATCCTGGCCCAACACAGTGATCAAGTTGTACTTCCAACATGCGTATGCACTTAGGTTCAGATCATCTCTTGGAGTTAGGGTCATTCTCGTTCAAGGTCCTTCGCTGATATGTATTGCACGAGGCTTGTCTAATCGGTCGGGTTCCATACTTGGCTAATTTGAACACTCTGGATTTGCTCTTGTATTACTCAGGCTGAAAAGGTTGGCAAAGCTTAAGACGGTAGGCTGAACTAACCGACGTATCCTTATGATAACAGTACAAATTCGTTTAACATGAATCATTACTCTAATGAGTAATTAATTCATTCACTCAGGTGAACTGGCTGAAGAGGTCTAGGCTTAGAATCGGAGTATCCGGGTCAAGTTACTCAGGCTTAACACTTAGTCTCACAAGGTTACGATAGACAAGGCTGAATGGTCGAACATACGGCAGAGACACTATAAATCAACACGATAATCTAATCATGAGTTTTGGAAGGAATTGAAAGGCTCGGATTCTCAATACTGGTGTCGTTAGAGCGACTGAATTTCTCAGAATTGGAATTAACTATGATCTTAACTCTGAATTTGGCTGGAAGGTTCCGACGAATACGGTCAACCAACTAAGTTGAGAACACCGGTTATATGGTTTGAATTGTACGAAGTCCAAATGACTTGCTGACACTGAGCGACGTCATTTATGTCAGAACAGATGAGGTTATTACTTAACCGACCAATTAACAACCGAGAGTTGAATTGGAAGCTATTCGTGGATCCTTAGGAGCAACTGATTTCCACGAATACGAAGGAGTTGCTTAACAGCTTAGCTGAAAGACTGAAAACATAGAGTAAGACTACTTAAGAGTGATGCTTTACGAAATCCGCGCGACTGGCTGACATCGGTAAGTTTGGGTGAGTACACGTTCATAGTGTTCCAAGGACTACGGACGTGGAGTAGAACATTGCTCGGCTCGACTCGACGGCTAAATGAAGGTCCGAGTATACAAATGTAACTGATGATTGGTCTCCTTCTGGGTTCAGACCTATACTCTACAGTTCTACTTCCTATTTCTTTCAGGCTAGGACAATAAAGTCTTTACTCAGGCTTCTAGCTAGCTAAGTCTCACAGGGAGGTTTAACTCTGTTTGATAATCTCTCAGCTGACAGGTGCTGAAATAGTTGAGGTTGTTGATGTCTGGTGGAATTAACTTACACTTAATTCTCCTTTCCCTGGGTAAGTAATATGTATATATATGGCTGGAAGACTGATCTAGGTGTTTATTGTCTCTAGTACGGTCTCTCAGACGTTACATTCTTCAGGACATGTCTCCTACGGTTTGATACTAAAGCTTTGATAGAGACGGCTGATTGAGTCTAAGCCTTGAACTGGTTAGCTAGCAGATTTCTACTACATACTACAAATCTAATGATGACTGGATGGCAACTCCCATGTATGATTTAACCATCACTACTGATTTCTCAACTAACTGGTTCGGAGGTTTGAATACGTTTAGAAAAAGGTCAATCCCAATATGAAACTGAGCTTCCGGTCTCTAAGCTATATAATGACAAGGTAATTACGGATCGACTCGGCAACTAGTAGTGCTAACGGTAATACTTAACGGTTATACCAACTAAACTTAATCTGATGCGACTACTGGTGATCAATGATAGGTTAATCCAAGTCACTGATATCTGAAAGAATAATCTTAGGTGTTTACTTAATAGGTTCACGGTAAGAGAATACAAGATGTAGGTGTTCTAGAGGATAATCTAATAAAATGACATGGAAGGAGTATTGGAATGTGCTTGTGTTCTATTCTTGGTTTCTCTTAACTCATGTGGTCCATCTTGAAGTCTCTTTTGCTGAGATATCTAACAGGTTAACTATATTGAGTTTCTAATCTAGGAACATAGGGTAATGATATCTAATGTGTATCCTTAGGTACGGTATTTCCAGAAAGGGGATTTCTAGTTTTTGATGCAAGGCATGTTAAACCTACTTGGTAAGGTTCTGTTGTTAACTTCTAATTGTTTGATGATAATGTTCTATAGATTAGCTTGGTGGCTTGTATGGTTACTAGAGATTTACTATCTGTCAAACTTCTGGGTACCTAAGGGTTCCTGTCTCGCACTAGGCGACTAGTGGTTTAGGGAGAAAGTTTGGATTTTAAACCTCTACTGCTAAATGTTGCTTAAGTCCTTATTTGATTCCTGTTACAATGATGTACGTCAGGTCCACTATACTAAGTTTGCTTATTCTAGTTACTTATATATGTGCTAATACTTAGTGTGTCACGTTGGATGTGGTACCACTAAAAGGAAAGTCTAACTGCTGTGATTAGCCAAGGCTGAATCTTCGTTGGTCCAATTCAGGTATGGACTTCTAAGAGTTAAGGGAGTTTACCTAAGGCTACCTAACTTTTAAACATATAGGAGCTTCTCACTTACTCTGGATAATTAGACATTTAGCAACAGGCTTGGTTTACTAATTCCTATTTCAAGTGTTGGTTTTCCATAAGGAAGTACGTCCTCGTTCCATTGAGAACCTTAAGGTTTGATAATCTTGGGATAGGCTTAGCTAAATAGGGATTTCAAATTAATTGAACAGGTATGAGGTCTGGCTAAGTTTCTCCTAATATCGATGAATCTTTCTCACTTGTGCTAAAACCCGGTAGATAAGATGGTAAGATCATGTAAGGGTTGGAGACTTATCATTAAGGTTAAAACAGCTGGACAGGGAGTGAGGCAGAAACTTGTAACAGCAATAGCCTGCTAAACTCACTACAGCGAGTGATTACTCGCTAAGCGAGTAAGACAGAATTGGGGAAAGATTATTATGTGGTCTCCAACTTCTACTTTAGCACATCACTCATAATTCCCAAGTATTAACTGGATTGATTGACTGCCTACTGGTATAGATTGTTGATGGACTCCTAAACTTGGTTGGACTTAGCTCCTAATAGGGTAGGGTAATTCTAGGCTCAGGAAATTCACCTGACACACTGTGTCAGTGGAATGCTGTTGTGCACTGCGCACTTCAGCCTTAAGGATATACTCACTTCCCTTCAATCTACAACTGAACTCATGTCTTGTGTTACGCGACTTACTTCTGTGGCACCATCTGCCACTGTCCCAAAATCCACTTATAAGGTTTTCCTCCAGTGACAGCTCCTTGATTGCGTTTCACTACGATGTTAACGCTGGAATTTCAGAGTTCACTTCAGTTCTAAACCATAATACACTGCCTACCATACACAATACTGAGTTGATCAGGCTCAGCACGTGACAGTTTCAGCGTAAACAGTCCAGATCCAAAGGGTCTGTATTGTTTAGGAAGGAATTGTTCTGACTCATGGCAAGGTCCGATACTGAATCGACCTGCTCTGATACCAATTATAACGCCCCAACTAAAATACCTAGAATATTTAGTCGAGACATACATAATGGAATCTGAGTACAAATAAATTTCTGAATTTAATTAAACAAGATACAACTTGTTTCAGATACAATGTAACCGATGAATAAAAATACAGCGGAATCAATAAGGTTTTAAGATAAACAGAATAAGACTAAAACAAAGATGAAGACTACGATCTTCAAGTCTGATGAATCAAGCTCAACTCCAATCATCAGCTCCGTCCTGGTCCTTGCTCCGGTTAACCTGTCTACCTAAAAAAATTGATTTGGAGTGGGGTGAGACTACTAAGCCTCAGTGAGTCCTACTACCCTCCTAAGGTGACTACACCGGGGAAACCTAATCAGTCATACATACTAACATATTATCATAAATCATAAGCATAAATAAATGTGTAACACAGAAACATATCTTATTCATTTTAACACTAGGACACTCTGAGGTGAGCAGGTCTCAGAGGCCTGCCATATCCGTCAACCGATTCGGTCACGGCATGAAGCTCACATAGTCATAACCTAATGGATTATCCCATTGGGAGTCCATAGTGCGATATAATCCGCTCTTATTTGACTGATACTAAATTGAGTTATTACTACCATGAGTTTACCAAATCCCGGGGAACATGCATTTCTAAATTCCCTAAGTTATACCCTAAGTTTATCTGTGATTAACATACTGTATAACATTATATAATTCTGCTACTGCAAGTGTATTCAACTTAGATGAGGATCTAAAACGAGTGTTGAAGGTAATTTACAAAAATCAGAAAAAAAACTGCTGTACTGTCAAGCTCGCCTGGCGAGTTGTCACTCGCCAGGGCGAGTTGTTACAGGTCATGTTCTGTGTAAGTTCGCTGTGGCGAAGGGCAGCTCGCCATGGCGAAATTATAGGTCCTGAACCAATTCCGCTCGCCTCGGCGAGTTGTTACTCGCCAGGGCGAGGTTCATCAGCCTGAAGAACCCAGCTCGCCATGATTGCTCGCCCTGAGCTCGCTGTGGCGAGTTCACTCAGAACCTGCCCTGTTTTACGAAAAATCACATTTTAACAGTTTTAACACCTACAATCCTCATTCTAAGTCATGCCATTACACAATGTATATAGTATAGAACAGAATGGAGAGGAATTTGGGAGCTAATTCCTCTCACACAACAATTTCCCTAATCTTAAGTTAACATGCAAAGTTTTGTAATTTGGAAAATCTAACTAACTAAACTTAAGAACCCACCTGGTAATTGAAGCTTTAACACGCCTCTGGGCTCTACTAAATCAGCTACTGCAACCTCCCTAGCAACCCACGAACTGACTTGATGATTTTGGAATTTTGACACTTTGAAACCCTTATAATTGAACTACGAATTTGAGGCTTGATTGATGATGATTCAGTGGAATGTAGAGGTGTATTTATAGTGTTATTCTCTGGTGTTTCAACAGTAGCGGTTTTGTTTCACTCTTGCCTTGCATGTGTTTCTATTGGGTGAAGAAGTGGTGATAGGAAGTTGTTGTTGGTTTGCTCATGAATGGAGCTTTGGGAAGGTGGAGTAGTGATGCTATCAGAGATTCTCTGAGATTTCTGAGTTGTTTCAGCTGAAGGGAATCTCTGAAGGTTGAGAGAGATGCATGTGAAACTAAATGCCATGCTTTTGTGTTGAATGGAAAATAGAGGATTTTGTAAGTATGTGTTGTTGTTGTTTTTGGGCGTGGAAGAGAAGAGAGAGTGGGGAGTATTGTTTTCAGATTTCTGAAGTGAAAAACAATGAATGAGTGAAGCTTAGTTGCATGCTAGTTAGTGGATTGAGAGTGAGTGGAACAATGACTCATTGCATGAGTGAGGTGTTGGCCTAAGGATTCAAAATGAAGTGGGTGGAAACATGAGTCATAGAGGTGAGTCATAAGAGGGAAGATTGAATTTGCTTAAGTTAATTAATCATAAAGTAGGTTTTAAAGTACTAATTGTGTAGCCTAGATTTAATTTGAAGTTACTAGCTCACACATAATACAATTTAATCCCATGATTTATTTAATTAACACCACTAATTAATTTAGAAAATTAGGCGATAGCTCTAATTAAAATTAATTAGGTAATTTAGAATGTGGGATATTACATTTTCCTTTTGCCATATTCCTAGTTTGTTCATGCTGGTACTCCCTTCTGCCATAGCATTATATTGACTTCCTTATGGCGACACTGCCTTTTATTTTATTTTTTTTGTTTTCAGCTTATTTTAATGGAAAAGTTTGCTTTTTATTTTTAAATGCTAAATAACTTATTTTTGTAGTATTTTTTATAACATAAATTTCCCACATTTATACGAAATCACAAAATAAAATTACATTAATAAATTCACGACTTAATTAATTTTTAATAAACTAAATTACAAAATAAATTATGTGATATAAAAAATAAAACGCATACAATAACAACTTAGGGTTACATACGACCGATGTAGTTCTTTTTCAAATTCAACCCTTCTAAACATGAGTTGAACATCAATATCATCCTCCAAATTGACCTAATATTTTTATAGTATTTGTTCTTTTTCAATTTGCCTATCACTAATTTAAAATGCTCTCCTCGCCTTGAAATTTCATAGAAAAATAAGAGGTTGATGTTAAATAGTTATCAAGTACATTGAAAGAAGATGTGTCATTATTGTTATAATAAAGAGTTAAAAAAGTGAAAGAGAAAAAATAAAATGAAGAATATGAAATGAGTTGAGTGAGAATGAAGTTGTTAGATGTGGTATTTATAGAATGAGATGAGAGTTAATTGAAATAAATTAATGATATTATTTATTAACATTTAAAAATAAAAAAAGAATTTTTTTTCATTAAAATAAGATGACAAATAAAGACCAGTCAATGGCGACACTGTCGGTGTCGCCACATGCTGTGTTAGCAGGCACGTCAAACGTTTTTTAAAAGTATGGCATTGACGGCCTGTTTGGAACGAGTGATTTACAGAAGAGAGAAGTATCAGAGAGAGTTTGCGAAGAAAGAGCTAATTTCTCTTGCTTGGTTTTATGATGAAAGTCTGAAGAGAGAAATAATACAATGTGCCCTACCACTTTTTGCTTTCTTCTCACTATAGCGAAGAAAATCGAGAGAAACATCAATATTTTTGCACTTTCCACAATTGCCCTTGTCCTTTGTGTGTCTTCTTTCTCCCAAACTTGAGTTTTGTATGCTACTTTAACACCAATTTGCCGGTAGGGTTGGGAATAGGTCAGGTATGACCTTGAAAGACCTGAGTTTGGCATACAAAATTTATCAAGCCTGAGTCTGGCCTATATATCGTCTATCAAAGTCTTTTTTTTTAGCTTGGTATGGCCTTTTTAAAAGTTTGACCTGGTCTTATAGCCTATTTAAAAGCTTGCATTCCATGAAAGCCCATATACCTATTATTTTTTAAAATAGCCTAAAGATGTCTTATAGCCTATTTACCATTTAAGCATACAAATTTCAACAATATTTGCTACTAATTTCTACCACAATTTTTACAATATTAAGGAGCTAATAAAATAATTAACACATGAATTAAAAGCTACTAATATACAAGTTTCTATTTGTTTGTGCTGAAAATATTTTTGTTTCTATTTGTTTTAACCTTTTTTATTATGTTTATAAGTTATAATTATTGAATATAAAAGTAAGTTTTAATAGTTATGTATATATCTATGTAAATAAAAAATAAAATAGGTTTGTATATATATGTATAGTCCGGCCTATCAGATTTTGTAGTCTTTTTTTAAAGTAAATAAACTACTTTTAAAGCCTTAGTCTAACCTTTTTAATAAACAGACCATACCAGACTTAAATAGGTCAGACCGTAGGCCCCTGTAGGCCGACCTAACATATTGTCAATCCTATCTTTTGGTCTATTATGTTTTGTTCTACAATGTGTTTTGGCCTGGTCTATTATGATTTGAATTTGTTGTACTTTTTTTACATAAATCTTTTGTGTTTATTCAAAACCGTGTAGCGTGATATTGGGGTTTTGCTTTTTTATTTTTTGGAGAGTTTTTTTTTCTTATTTTTGTTATTAATACTTAGAGCATCTTCAATAAAGATATATCTAAGATGGTTTCATAGACTAATGATAGTGTACCTTATTTTTATTAACATTGGAGTTCCATGATGTGGCATTGAGAGTATCGAAATTGATGATACGGTACCTTAAATAAGGTACTGTATCATCAATTTAATGTTACTTTTTTTTTGTTTGATGATTAAATGCCCATTTGATCTTTTTTTTTTACGAACATTTAATCATATTTCATATTTTTCTATATTACACAATTTTTATTTGTTTTGTTCTCAAGTCATATTTTATTTGTTTTCTATCAAATGGATCTTAATATGTATAATAATAATAATAATAATAATAATAATAATAATAATATTAAAGCTTACATGAATTTGTTACAAAACCAATCTCATATCAATAAATTAAATTATAATAATTTAATAAATTTAAAATTTAAAATTAAATTAACTTTGATAGAAGGGTTTTCAACCATGGGTATTTGAGTATTTTTAAAAATACTAAATATTTCTCTCTTTCCTATTTCTTCTATATTTCTCTCTATCACACACTTAGAGGGGGAGTAAATGTGTTGACTTCTTTGCTAAACTTAGAGCTTCCTCATATGTCAGCTTCTTGACTCATGTTTCTCCTCAAGAAGGCGTTCGTGATCTTCTTAATAACGACGCAATGGGAACCTACTTTCTCCGTGATTAATTTTTTCCTTTTTTTTTCTTCTTTTTTGCATCCTTACCAAAAAATCAATACATCAAATAAACTCTATTTTTCATATATTTCTCTCTCTTCATTCTCTTTCTCATTTTTTTCTCGCAACCAAACACACCGTGAATATATTAAAGGATAAATAGGTTTTTACCCCCCTGCAATTTTTTTTTAGATTATCCCCCTGTAAAATTTTTTATTTTTTTTCTAGTGTATTTTACCCCATGCCGATTTTTTTTTCAACACAAGGAGATAAAATACACTAGAAAAACATAAAAAAACAATACAGGGGATAATCTGAAAAAAAGAAATTGTAATGGGGTAAAATAAAACTCGCCTAATTTGCAGGATGTAAAAGCCTATTTAACTTATATTAAATGGAAAACTAGGACATTGTGGTAAATTCTTTTTATTTTAAGGATATTTGGCAAAAAAAAAACCCTCCTTTTTCCATAACACTAGATCCGTACATTTAAGGTTTGAATCGCAACTAATCCAATAATTCATAATATAATAGTTACTAATTGAGTTATTTCTACGGCACTACTAACACAATCGTACCAAAAGGATAGGGTGAAAATATTTTTATTTTCAAAAATTAAAAGAGTATTTTAATATTTTAAAATGTATGTACTCTAAATAAAAAATTGTCGCGTAGTTGAGTGAGAGAAAAAAAAATCCCCATTCCCATCTTATAAACTAAACCTGATTTCATATCCTCCTTTATAGGATGCATGTTAGACTGTTAGTTATAGTTGAATTCTCTTGACAATGCCTATTGTTTTGTGATGCAGATATTAGTCCCCTTTTAGCAAAGTCAGATGATCCAAAAATGGTTGATGATCCTGCTGTACTTGATGTTGTTAAACAGTTAGATAAAGCTTGTACAGAGGCAGGCTTCTTTTATGTGGTAATTATTCCATCCCTAATCTTAAGAGAATTTGATTATGGCAACTTCAGTGAAAACATTGTCAATTTGCCATGAACACTCTTTTGATTCAACTCAAGAAATTGATCAACTACCCTCTCTGCCATTTTCTATAAGATTAATTTTGATCCCTGTGGCACCATGATTGACAGAAAGGCCATGGTATTCCTGATAATCTTCTCAAAGGGGTTAGAGATATAACGCGTAGATTCTTCAAACTTCCATATGAAGAAAAGGCAAAGATCAAAATGACTCCGGCTACTGGCTACAGGTTTTCTTGGTTGCATCTTAAATTTTGTATATAAACATCACTTGAATACTTGTTGAATCAGTTTATACTAATATTAGTATAACTTCTTATGCAGAGGATATCAGAAGATTAGAGAAAATATAACTAAAGGTGTACCTGATATGCAGGAAGCTATTGATGTAAGTCTTAATTGTTGATTAACATAAAATTATGTATATATGCTTCTTTTATGTTCTTTTACAATATTATTTTTTTTGACGGAATTTCTTTTACAATATATATGCTTTGTTATTACTAACATTAGGCTAATCTAAGTATACTTTTAAACCGAGTATAATCAATTTTTTTCCTGAAAAATGGTCAATGCTTCTTGTAAATATTATCTTTATTTTCCCTTAACAGTGTTATAGGGAAGTGACTAAGGGTATGTATGGAGATCTTGGCAAAGTTATGGAAGGATACAACCAGTGGTATGAGGAAATAGGGTTTTTAAATTTATTAATGCCTTTATTCACTAAATTAGATTGATGATATGCTAGGGGTAACCTTTCATTTTGCAGGCCACAAAATCCTCCAAAGTTCAGAGTTCTTATGGAGGAATATATAAGTCTCTGCACAGGCATGTATTCTCCTAGCCTATTTATCTTTTAAGTCGTGTAAGTTCCTTCGACTAAAGTTGTTTTTCTTATGTTGTTCTTTTGGTTTGAGCAGATGTTGCAAAGAAAATAATGCGCGGAATTGCTTTAGCATTAGGTGGATCACCATATGAATTTGAAGGTGATAGAGCCGGTGATCCATTTTGGGTTATTCGTATGATCGGCTACCCTGGTTTATCAGGTGTAAATGACATTGGATGGTAATGAAATCAATGACTAGAACCTCTCACATGTTTTCCTTTTTTCTCTTTTTGTTAGACTTTACATTTGATGTCTTTTTCTTTTTGTTCTTTTTCTATTTCATGTCTATCAATCAAAACAAATCCAGTGGAGCTCACACAGATTATGGTACATTACATCTTAACCTTTGCATTATGATGACAAGTCTAGAATATATTTTTGGTCCTTGTTGCCGATCTTTTTTCTTTTTGACAAAAACTTGTGAATGATCTTAAATATTACTTAACAGGTTTATTGACATTGTTGAACCAGGATGATGATATAAATGCACTTGAGGTTTGCAATATATTGGTCTTTTTTGTTTCTGTTTAATAGATACTCTTGGTTATTTGTTGCAAGGTTTTCTTGTTTACTTCTTTTTTATTTCTGTCTTATTCTTTACTATATTCTGTTTTATCTTTATTGTTTTATACCTTTATATTCTTCGACCGCATTTGTGTTGTGAATTTGTTTAAGGTAAGAAACCTATCTGGCGAATGGATATCCGCACCTCCGGTTCCCGGGACATTTGTATGCAACATTGGTGACATGCTTAAGGTATATTACACTTGAATACTACTTGAGATTTTGTGATCATTTAATTCAGTGTGGAAGATGTGTAAATGTAGATATACTCCAACGGATTGTATGAATCAACTTTGCATCGTGTGATAAACAACTCTTCAAAATATAGAGTCAGCGTAGTATATTTTTACGAGGTTAGTCCTAACTTGTAATTCGTTTTTACTTATTTTGTTTGTTGCTTATACCATTTCCCATAACCGCGTGGACAGACAAACTTTGATACAGTAGTAGAGCCATTGGATACATATAAAACGAGGACAAAAGGTGACACAAAGTTTGAAAGAGCAGTCTATGGAGAGCATCTAGTTGGGAAGGTCCTCACAAATTTTGTGAAGGAGTGACTTTGTTTTTTTCTTTGTAGTGAACAATAATAAATTAAGCATCTCCGTTTCAAAAAAATAAAGTCAAGCATCTGCATCTTGCTTGCATGTCCAAAATTACTAAGAATAATGCAAAGTCAAATTAGTCAAGCTTTTGTTATCTATCATAGTCTGCTCTGAAAACACAGTTTCAATAGTTTATTCACACTGTTGTATGATATCATCCAATATATATCAATCCAAGCTATGATAGAGAAATAAACATTAAGAATGAAAGATACACCAATCCAAGCTATGAAAAGTTATTGAGGAAATAAACAAATATAACCCATTCAAGTGTTGACATGAAGTCATAATATCATTGTCAATACACGTTAAAGCGATCAGAAACATACACCGGTCCAAGCTATGAAATGTTAAAGACGGACACAAAAATTTGTCAGTCAGCAAAAGAATCTGCGTTTTAACACATTAATGCGTTTAACACCACTGCCCAATATGCAATTGTTGTAAGAATGAACTCAAATACAACAACAGAAATTTGTGATTTGAATCAATCTAATTTCCATTTGTTACAAAATTGTAAATAAATTATGTGTTGACATGCTAGCATTGCTTGGCAGAACCATGTCTGCTGCTCGAGAGTATATTTCACTAAGGTTCTGGTTTAACGTTTAAACCCCCCGAATGTTCGTTTGAAGTTAGCTGTATTGATCTGTGTCTGTAGGTTCTGTCTCGGTACATTTGAGATAAAGTGGGATTCTAGTACCTGTAGCCCTAAGTTGATCGACCATGTCATAAAGATACTCAAATGTGATTTTATATTGTTTATTAAAATCTTCCCTGATATGGGGCTGAAGGCTGAACCAGTCTCCCAACAATTTATGAACATGGGAGCGTATAATTCTCCATGGTACAGGGTACTTTTCACAGAGATTCAAATACTCTATTAACAGATCTGCCTGATCCAATTTCCCATCTACAAAGTCTCCTTCACAGCCAGAAACCCATTCAGCCGTACGAAATCCGGCAAAGAGGGCTGGATTTTCAAGCAGAGTCTCGGCAGAAAGCACCCCTTCTGCACCAGTCGCTTCCAAACAGTCTTTAACATCATCCATATGCCTTATGTTCCCATTGGCGAGGACTGGGATTCTGACTGCATCCTTGACTGCCTTGATGGCTTTCCAGTCTGCTCGAAATTTACTACCGTCCTTCTCATCTCTTGTCCTCCCATGAACAGCTAAAAGTAAACAACCCGCCTCCTCAAGCATCCTAGCATACTTCAATGTGTCCTCTAATTTCGGAAAGAGCCTAATCTTGCATGAAACTGGAACTTCGAGGTTGACAGCCAGTTTTTCCACTAGAGATTTCACAAGAGGAAGGTTATCCATCAAGAAAGCACCATAGTTTCCTCGCTTAGCAATGCGCTGAGGACACCTATAGAATCAGAAAAAAACAAATTCAATCCACCAAAACTTTAATTACATTCATAAAAAAGGTAACATACAAAAGGGCTAGATCATTCACATTAACGAGCAATGCCAAAATACTCCTAAACATTTTTTGGAAAAAATTCATACTTATACTATTCAATGCATAACACGTTTTTTGCACACTCGGGCTATCCTCCACTCGAGACTAATCCCTCAAGGTACAAAAATCAATTTAAGGGCCGACATCTCTTTACAAATGTTCTTTTACACACATCAGTTTAAGATCAAACTCTTGATCACATGTTTAGACAACTAGGTTATCGGCCAACCATGTCACACTATAATTGCATGGACCATTCACCATATCCCACTTTAACATGTTATAAGTCACAATACCCATTAAATAGAGTTTTAAACATTTCATTCCAGGAGAAACAAAGAATTTGTAGTATAGCAACCAAATATAGCACAAACACTTTGGATTGAAAGTGTGTCTAGTGTCTGATACAACAATACATATGTGCAGCTATTGCAGCCACTGAAGCAACTATCAGACCGGCTATTGCTCGTAACAGAAAATCAACTCGTATGAATCAATCAACCCATAATCGTAATTAATAAAAAGATATAGTAGAATTTCAACTAGTGTAACATTTATCAATTCAAATTTGGTTTACATTCAATCATTCAACCACTTCCATTTTTTGAAATCATTACTAATTAGCATCTATGTGTGTCAATGTCGTGTCGGCTTTACTAGTGCTTCATAGATAGCAACTAGTGCATCAAACATAGGCAACGAATGCTCAATCATTATTAAACCACTCAATGCAACATGAACATTAAACCGAAACAAATTGTGTTATAATCAACCACTCATTAATTACCTACAAATCTTCATTTCCTTCTGCTTAATAACGAAAAACAATGCAAATAAACAAAACATTACCCAAGATTAATATCAACATAATCACAATAAGGTTCCACCCTGCGTGCAGCTTCCAACAACACATCAGGATCATTAGCACAAAATTGAACAAAAAGTGGTCGATCCTCCTACATTCAATATCACTCCAAAAAGTCAGAAATCAATCATCAACAACAGCAATAATAGTAGTAGTTGTAGAAACCAAACCATAAATAAATACCTTACAAGTGGTGAATTCTTCGTTCCTATACTTTTCAGTTTCAGAGAATATACGAGAATGCAACATTGGAGTATACGCAGCCTGAGCACCGTATTTCCGACACAGCATCCGGAAAGGTAACTCCGAATTGTCGACCATCGGAGCAACAATCAATTTAGGTCGACCTAAGTTATTCCAATGAGTCCACGCGCGTTGAACGCGTGAGTCTTCTCCGGTAAGGGTTAGGTTACGCGGAAGGTGTTGTTGTTCGGGTTGGGTTGAATCCGAAGAAGTTCGGGTTTGGGCCATAACTGGATATTTAGGAAGATGAAAGTGATTGTGAGTGTGAAAGTGACGAGAGAGGAAAGAAGAGAAGGGTTTTGGTTTCATGAGAAAACAACGATGATTGGTTTCGATAACCAACCCATCGCCGCCAGATAGGTTTTAACTCAGATCAGAGAGAATGAGACCACTCAAGTTGCGGGTTTTGTTTTTCGGATATTTTTCTTGTGCGGTTGAAGTTTTACTGGCGGGGTGCGTTTTTGGCTCGTAGTGGACTACTATGTGAAACTATTAGTACTTGAGAAAGGGATCTTTATTTCTTATCTTCTTATAGCACTAATTTGCAGCCACTTAACCCTACTTTTAGTCCTAATAATATGGCGCCATTTTGCCTAATTAAATGCTAACCAACCACTCCTTAATTATTGCGCTGCTCTATGTGAGGTTTTCCAAGTTTACGGTTTACCAGTAAATGCTAGCCGTAATCTTTCCCTTTTCCATGTTTCTACAGTAAATGTTATTTCATTTTTTCCACACAATTGTCTCCATGTTTCTACCTTCTTCTCAGACTTCAAAGAAAACAAAGCAGAGAACATATCCCTCTCTCCATGAAACCACCACTACCTTCTTTCTTTATTTCATATTAATTCCGGCCGCCCCAAACAAAAGTAAAACCACCACAGTGATTCCCTCTTCTTCCTCTACAAAACCCACCCATTCTTTATAGATCTATCAAGTTTATTATTTGAGACCATTACATCCATTGTTGTTTTCCGGGCACCGTGAGTTGCTATTGGAGAAATTAAACCGTTAATCTTCTTCCCCATGAGTTCTGCAATTGAAGACACAAATTTATTTCTTGATTGAAGCAACTTCACCGGCAACCATCACGCCGGAAATCACTTTTTCCGCGCCTGAGTTGTTGTTAGTGGCCACTGTATCTTATGTTTTCGTTTGGTAATTTTTCTTCTTTTATTTCTCCTTTAAATTGATTTTTCCAATTTTTATTCAAACCTTAATTTCCTTCTTTATTATATTTTGAAAGTTCACCATTTTTAGAAGAGATTTGTGTCTTGCTATTGTTTAAATTTCTTGCTTATTCAATATTTCTTCTCTCAATTGCAGATCACCTTCTATCATGAAAAAAACTTATAAATCAAAGGAAAGTCTCTCTCCCCTTATGGCCATATTACTACAATTAAATCTGTCTTGATAATGTTCTTATTTTTTTTCAATTATGAGTATGATTTGGTTCTAATTTTGTATTTTTATGCAGTGTTGTTCAATTAAATCTGTATATGTTGTTTCATATTATTTGATGATTTGTTTGTGATTTTATATCTTATTACTATTTAAATTTATTTCCTTGCTTAGTATAACTGTCAAAATCAAATAGGACCAACTTATATTCAAAGAAATTTTTCCTTTATTTGAGGATAAGAGAGATTTAATGACAAGTTTTTTTATTTCATTTAGTTGATTATGTTCATGATTATGTTTGTGCAGATATAGAGCATTTGATGAGTATCAAGGGATTAAAATTTTATGCATATCAAAACTATTTTAGGATTCACTGTTGAAGAGAGAATTATTGGTAATTAATTATTTGATCGTGTTAAGTGATATCTTCCAAGTGCATGCATTTATTTAAGTGTTGCAAATATGATTTTTTTTTTGACTCAAACAAATATGATTATTTAACTTCCCCTGTTTTTGTATAATAAATTACATGGTCTATATTAATGTCATTTGAAGTAAGACTCTTAATGCGTTTGAATCCATCGCTTAATGCCATGTTTATGCTCTATTATGTTTCCTATTTGCTTCTGTGATTTGTCATTATCTCATGTTATAACCATAGCTATCACTAATTGGGTGCATATTAATCTTGCCAAATAATTATTGATTTGTTTCTATGTAAGTTTAGAGTGGCATATGCAGCTTTTCTTTCTTTTGCATATTGTGTCATTGTCTTTCTACTTATTTTCATTCATTTTGATATTTTTTTTCAGTCACTTTATCTATCTTGGAGAAATTTGATGAAATAACTCTTATTTGGATTTTGGATAGAGACAAATATGTCTATACATTAAAATCTGTCAATTAGATTTCAGTGTTTGAAGGTAATTACATTTCGTAAATTTGTACTCATTTACATTCATTGGTTTGTTTGGTTAATCTTCTGTGATTGATGGTTGGAAATTTTTAAACAAATAGGACCAACAATGGATTTCATCTTCCTGTACATCATAATGAATGATACATTTTCTTTTAAATCTTTTAAGTTGTTTAGTTCAGTAAAAAAATGAGGGCCTCCCCATCTCTCCCATGAAGCGTACCTCTTTATCAATTTCTATTTTGTGAATATTTTTAATGAGCTCCCTTTATTTTTAAGAGTTAAAAAGAAGTTTAACTTTATATGTCTTTTGCTTTGTTTCTTTGAACTACTTTCCTCTATTATAAGAGAGAATGAAAAGGTTTTTATAAGGGAATGGTCTAATATACGAGAGAGTGATTTTATATCGATAGAATTATGAGCTATTTCATAACTTATATATATCTTATTACCAATTTATTTAGTGTTTTGTTATATATAATTATAAATATAACAGTGAACAATTTCAAATCTTTATTTTGTCATTTAATTGAATGTTTTGGACATGGTATTAATTTTTAGGGTAAATAGGTTTTTACCCTGCAAAGTAGGCGGGTTTTGCTTTACACCCTGTAAAAAATTCTTTTAAGATTCCCCTTTGCAAATTTTTTTTTTTTGGTTTACCTCTTTGGAGGCACTTTTTAAATCGGTTATTTTGTTCAACCGAAAAGGGGGGAAACCAAAAAAAAAATTTTTTGCAAGGGGGAATCTTAAAGGAATTTTGCAGGGAGTAAAGCAAAACTCGCCTACTTTGTAGAGGGTAAAGACTTATTTACCCTAATTTTTAATATCATATGTTGTTTTTGTTGTTCCACGTCGATCTTAAACAATAAAGTATTTATTTTAATTATACACCAAGTATAAGTTTAATCGCCCATTGTTATGTTGATTGACATAAAACAACATATATGTTAGCTTTATATATTTTCACAATTGAAAGTATGATACTTTTATGACCCGTGCGAATGCACGGGCAAGGTGTCTAGTTATTATATTAAGTGGGAATAACAAGTAACTATCTAAACCCTAATTAAGCTTGCTAATGAGCGGGAATCATCACAATTAATTGCTCCCTTAATATTCTCCTTCTCCCAACTAATTCGGCCTACTCATTAATTGCTTTCGTATATTTTATTTTATTTTATTTTTGCTATGCGTTTTTTTATACCCCTTTTAACCACTTACTGCACTTTTCTTGAGCAATTAACGGTATTTAATTCTCTTCCTATTTACCAATGCTAATGATGGCAGGTTGTCAATCCACAATCCTTCCTTTACACGCCTCTATGTATTGTTAAGGAAAAATAATCACGCCCTCATTAAATCTTAATTATGGAGCCATGCAAAATTAGCATATTCAGTTGAAATTAGTATTGATTACCAATGCACGCATTAAATGATTTTTATAGCAACATTGATACCAGTATTTTTTGGTGCTCAATGCTTCTTTGCTCCCCATGAGTGCATAGATTCTGCAGCAAATAAATGTTGTTCTTCTTTACCAATCCATCCCTCAATTACTATAAAATCATGCAGTGTCAACATCACTTCTTCATCTCATAAATCGTCTCATTCCATACTGCTTTGAGTCTCAACTCCATCTCATATCCCTTAAATCAGAGCTTAACTGTCTCTCCATCTCGCGGTATTTTCGTTCACCATCTAACCATTGTTGTCTTGCCGTATTTTTGACCCACTGTCATGCCGTATATCGACTTGCCATGATTGGTCTATATATGCTTTTATTGGACAAGTTATCAAATTGTCTTGCTTTGCTATGTTAATCATTGTTAGTCATACATTCCCTCAAGTTGATCGATTATCTGCAACACTTATGATAATTGCATCACATATATTATACCATTTAATTTCTATATAAATAGGTGTGGTCATTTCCTTATTCATTCATGCTTTACATGCTTGCAGTCATAATAAAAGGTTATTTTCTTCCAAGTTTTCCACTGCTGTTCACGCCCAGCAAGCAAAAACAGTGTTGTTTTTTGCTTTTCAACCTTCCATTCCTATAATAACATGAAGATGGCTAATCTTAACATCTTCACTGATTTTGCTCTAAGTTTTGTTGAGAGGTTTGCATTGTAATTTAAATGTGTTGATTATATTAATGTTTATGTTCATGATAAACTCAATTTCTTTCATTTATACAAACACAGGACCTATGAATCCTATTCCAAGAACTGAACGTGAAGGAAATATCAATCAAGCTTGGTGCTCCTAATGTTGGATATAATGAAATTATTTTAATTACTTTGAATGACATTGTAATTTAATTTTCCCATATTTTTTGGGTTGATAGTGTCAAATTGAGTTTAGATGTTGTTTGAACATTATGCAGTTTGCTTTTTTTGAATTTTTAGAGTAATTTGATGTGTGTTGACAAGATGACAGTCAGTTTAGTTGAATTCATTTTCCATCTTGGTTTAGATGATGTATTCTATTTTGAGATGATGTGTTTGTGAGTAAGTATGCAATGCAATTGTTTAATGAATTTGATCATTTAGTTTATGAAGAGTGCAAATTGCAAATAGTTACGTTCTAATACTATTTTAGAATTAGAGAATATGATATATAAGTATATTATATTATGTACCAAAGATATATTTTATTGACAACATATATAAGACAAAATCGTTTTTTCTAAAATAAAATATATGTATTATAAGACCAGATCGTTTTTTATTTTTTTATAATAAGACCAAATCTTTATTTTAAATACTTATTAAAACAAAAAGAAATCTTGCTATACATGGAAACAAATATTTAATAGGTTTAATTGTTATTTTGAAACCATATAATTATAGCAAGATATTTTATATGATATGTTTGAAAATATTTAAATATTTCAGTCATCCTATATCAAGTGACTCAATCATATGCTAAAAATAATCTTGCTTAACTTGAAAATAGCATAGCAATTGAATGCTATTAAATAATAGAGTGAGTCACCTTCAAAACAGGGCAAATTTTTGTAAGTGCACCAGTTCATCCTCATGTTTTAATAATTGTCAAAACACATGAAAATAGGATTGAACATATTTTGGCAACATTACAAATGACTTGACAACAAAGAACTATTTTCTAAAACCTTGAAAAACTGACTTTTAGGTATTTTGTATCGATACATACATTGGTGTATCGATACAAATGTCCTGAAATCTCTTCTGCTTGATTTTGAGCATTTTGTATCGATACATACATGGTCTGTATCGATACAAAAGAGGTCTCTCAGAGACAGAACAGCTCCTGTGTATCGAAGCATGCTTGCATGTATCGATACACATCTGTTTGTTCTCAAAATCCAGAAAACTCAAGATGATTCGAAGCATGCTTGCATGCTTAGATACATATCAGTCAAGATTTCAAGATTCTGATATTTGTATCGATACACACCCGTGTTTGTATCGATACAAAGGTCAATTTTTCCAATTTTAACGTTGGTCAAAGCAGTTGTATCGATACAAATGATCATTTGTATCGATACATGTATGAAAAAGTATGCCTAAATTTGCTCATTCTATTTTCTCTTTAAATAGCAATGTGTGTGATCTTTGTAATAGAGAAGTGAGAGAAAACTAGTGTGAAAGATCAGAAAAACGCTTTGGGTACAAATTGAGTGAGAATTTGCATCAAAGGTTTGATTCAACACAAGTTCATCATCTTCATCAAGTTTGCAATCAAAATTGGATTTGAGTATGGGATCAATTAAATAGAAATTGCAGAATTGTGTGATAACGTTCGATACGGTTCGCGGTGAATCAGAATCGTGATCGGGTTGAATTGCGTTGAAGGTTCTAGTGTTTCTCTCAAGTGATTCAAGATCGTGCGTGTCTTGAAGGATTCGACAACAAGGAACGAAGGACTCAGCTGGACGATTGGGTGCGGTTTGGCACAAGGTGAATCGTTGGAATCAGAGGGTGAAGTTCCATTGGGTGTCGAGGTTATTCGCATTAGTTTACATTTTGTCTTGCTATAGGATTATAGATTTCAATTGTAAACTGTGCACTGTTTGTTCATCAAGTTTTTGATCTATAAACTCTCAAATAACCCGTTTGGTTATTTGGGGGGAGACGTACTCGGACAAACGCGTGGACGACGCGCAATCCGGGGAACTCCCTAATCAAATCGTGTGTCTCTCTTTATCTCTCTATTTTAATTTCGTTAATTTCGTTAATTTGATTAATCGATTGAATTTTTGTTGTTCGTATTGGTTCACAAAAATTCAATTGGTTCTTGCTTGATTGTGATTGAATTTGATAATCAAACCATATAAACTTGCTTGGGACTGTTTTTTGTTAATCGAATTAAATTCGGATATCTTGCATTAATCGTTCCGTAATTTTCCTAATTCGTTCAAGGCGATACTATCTTTCCTTTGGTCAAAAGGTGCAAAGTAGACTACCGATCCGGTGGTGCTTCCGCGCATTGTTTTTAATCAAATAATTTTTAAAAAAATTGCCGTTGATTAAAGAAGCCACTTATTCAACCCCCCTTCTAAGTGGTTTAGCCTAGTAGTCTAACAATTTTGTTATCAAAAGCTGTGAATTCACATAGGTTAATAGTGCCATATTCATTGCTTGAGAATGTATTCTTTTAAGTAGGAATTTTTTTTTGAGGAAATGATGTGGATTATAGATCATTGAATTATAAATATAAATATAAAACAATATTTAAAGTTAAAAGAAATTGAAAGAAGTTGATTAATGGTTGAAACTTCAAATGTAAAAATTGAGAAAAATTAAAGAATTTTTTTTGAGACACTCCATTCTCCTTATTAGGGGGATAAAATTGCCACACTAATAGTGAATACTAAATAGTTGCATGATTATCATTTAAATACATTATGCTTTTTAATCTAAGAGATCATTGGTATGGCTCACTATGTTTAAGGACATTGTTGGTGGCTCACCATATATAAGAATTGCTCATGCTTTTTTCCCATGCGTTTGGGTATCTCATGAGATTTGTGGCATAGGTATTTAAAATACTTCTAAAAATTCAATTGCTGATTTGATTAATAAATGAATACATATTGGGCTAATGTTACGGTGGATCATTTTCATAAATGGTCCTCATGGATTTGTGTTTGAAATTATTTGAAATTCTAACGACTGTTGACAATAATCTTTAAAAGTAAAAAATCACGAATCTCCTAATTTTTACTGCTAAAAAAATGACATGATTGGTGTCAAGGACAATCACTAAAATATGTTTGAGTATATTTTCCAAAATAAATTTTTTTGCATGGTCAATTATATGTTTTAATATCAAGAGTCACCTCGAAAAATGGATTGAAGATTTTGTTAGTCGACGACGACAATAACTTTACATATACCACTTCCAATGTAGTTTACCATGAAATTTATAGAAATTTGTAGAATTTTATCACATTTGAAGTTCCTAATGCTTGAGTCCAATTAAAGATTAGGATATCGAACTCTTATTGTGTTTTTTTTTGTGATTTTTTCGTTTGATTGAATGTTTTGAACATCAGATTAGTTTTTAATATCATATGTTGTTTTTGTCGTTCCATGCATGTCAATCTCAATCAATTAAATATTTAATTTAATTATATACCAAGCATACTTCTAATCGACTATTGCTATGTTGATTGACATAAAAAAATAGATTTATTAGCTTTAAATAATTTCACAATTAGAAGTATGATACTTCCCGTGCGTTACGCACGGGCAAGGCGTCTAGTTAATATAAAGGTACTCCCTCAGGCCACTATTATAAGCAAATTTGACTTTTTTGATACATTGAAAAAGTAATGTACTCGGTTCATAATATGGACCATATACATCACTTTTACAATGTATTAAAAAAATTGAAAGTTGCTTATAATAATGACCGGAGAGAGTAGTATTTTTGAAAGAAACAAGTTAAGATAAAAATTTTAGATCAAGATTCAAGAGAGTGTTATGGATTAGATCAAAACTCTTTTGTCTGATTTACTAGGCTCAAGTGAAGTTAATAGTCCAACTTTCCAATGAAATACAACGGATAGTGAATAGACAACACTCTTTAGTAAAGATGACCATTTGGCTAAATGCGACCCACAAAACACCGGAACGCATTTACATGAAGAACTAATGTATGCTATTCATTTCACGCATTTATTAACTTGAGCGTCAAAATATTTGCAGCTACTCGATATCAGACACTTTTTCTAATCATGTAAAGGGGTAAATTTCAAATGATAACTACAGGGAAGATTTAACCATATGCATATGTGTGTAAAAAAAATGGTTACCCCTAAAAAATCATACCCTATTTTAAAAGTTCAATCCATTTAACAAAAAACCAAGTTAGCCTATATAGTCACAATAATTTTAAACTGATGAAACCTAAAGTGAAATTTGGTTTAACATTGGTTTCGCAAAGCGCACAAATGCACCTCAAATCAAACCTAATTATGGATATAGATTTCAATGATGGTTTTGAAAATTTTAATGGGAAGCTTATGTAGAAGATGTTTCTTTGTCACCAAGTTGTGTAACACAACGGTACAGATGGTTTTGTAATTTTGACTGGTTCTGGAAAATTGGTTGTTTGTTGTTTCGCGAGATATGAATCTAGCTATTGGTTCTTGAATTGCAATTGTTGGTGACAATGATAGCAAAACGATTTTCAATTGTTGGTGATATACATAGTTTTATGCTTGCTTTTTTGGGTTTTGTTTTTTGGATTAAAATATTTATATCCCTTCTAGGTTGAGCAGTATCCAACAAAAATACATTTTATAGCACATGGTTCAAGTTTTCCAACATTTTTATGTTCATGAATAAAAGTTGTGCAACCAAATTTTTTTAATGTCAAATCAATTGAAACACGAGTACTAGGAAAACACCATTGTACAAAAATCGTATTGATGTTCTATTGTACAAGACTTGAATGTTAGTTTCATATTGATTTTGCACCATTGTACAAAAATCATTTACAACCTGACAAATATCATATTTCTCCTTTAACAAGTACACCTAACATACCCTCGAATGGTCATCGATAAAGGTGATAAACCCTCTTTTAAGAGAAAGTGTACTTGTAGGGTTAGGGCCCTAAACATCACTGTGAATAATAGAAAAATGTTTTGATGTTCTATAAGACTGTATTGCAAAATGGGAACGATGATGTTTTAAATAGGGAAAACTAGGATGACTTGATCGGAAATGCCATAACATAATATTGTCATCATTATTATTCAAAACAGAAAAAGACTTAAAGCAGGAACCTATTATTTCATAAGGTAGTTGTGATGTAGATCCAAAGTCAAAGTAGTAGAGTCCTCCACTCTCCTCAGCGCTGTCAATCATCTTTGTCGAGTTCAAATCCTGAAAGACACAATGAGATCGGAAAAAATTAGTTTGACAATTTATATCTTGCAAGATAAGTTTGGAACATGAAGGACACTTTTAAGAGTTAACAATGGAGACAACACAACTGACCATTTGCCGGCAATGGCTGAAAAAGAGTCATCTACAACTTTTATTTTTTGATTACCTGCATATGGACTATATGAAGAGAACAATGTGGATTCACCTGTCATGTGATCAGAGGCACCCGAGTCTACTATCCAAGTATGATTGGGACTGACACTAAGAAAAACAGAGTTACCTTTTGTTTCTATAGAGCAAGAAGGAGTTTGAGACTCGAGGAGTTTGAACAGTTTCTCTAGTTGTGCCATAATGAGTGGACTCTGAGTTGAAGTAGATTGTTGTCCTTGATCGGAATTACTTGTTTGGAATGCACGACCACCTTTCATCTTCTTCTTCCAGTTAGGAGTCCAGTTATGAGGTTTGCCTTTGAGCTTCCAACAATCTTCACGCGTATGCCATTTGCGCTTGCAGTAATCACACCAAGGGAATTTTGTCTTGTTTTTTTTTTTTCCTTCGAGGGGGTTTCTAGTTGTCAAAGCTGAGCCTTCAAATTTAGAGCTTCGAGGTGTCTTGCCCATCATAATTCCTTGTCGTGCCTCCTCCCTTTTTATTTATGTAAAAGTCTCACAAAGAGTTGGCAATGGAACCTTTCCAAAAACTCGACTTCTTACCTCATCAAGATCTTTATTCGGCCCAATGAGAAACATGAACACATGATCATTCTCTTGCCTCTTTAGAAATAAAACACTATCTTCTTCGCATTTAGAATTGTCATCATAACAAAGATCCAGCTCTTGCCACAAGGACAACAACTTATTGTAATAAGGAGTTACATTCCTGTCACCTTGTTTAGCATGCCATAATTTTAACTTTAAACCAAAGATTTGAGAGGCGTTTTGGATATCAAAGTATGTTTCCTTAATAGCTTCCCACACATCATTTGTGGAGGGAAAAAACATATAAGGCTTGCCTATTCCAGTTTCCATAGAGCTTATACTAACCAAGCACTAATCAAGGAGTTTTCAGACTTCCATTGTTTGTGAAGTGGGTCTCCTTGTGCCAGTTCACCGAATGCTCCCGTCAAATAACCAAGATTTCCTTTGCCATCCAATACCAAGCAAACAGTTTGGGCTCATTCATTATAGTTATTCTCGTTCATCTTAGGAGCCTATTTTGTTAAGCCTTTGTGTAATATATAAGGGGACTATATTAATAGTCATATTAGAGCTCTTTTTGTAATTCATATGTTAAATTTATACAGTTTATATTTATACTCATATATTAAGATAGAGGTCTTTTTATAATTTATACAAGGCTTAAATGTCATTTTCGTCTCTGTAAGTTCGCGAATTTTTGGTTTTAGTCCCTGTATATTTTTTTGTTGCAAAAAAGTCCTTGAATGTACAAAATTTGTTGATTTTAGTCCCTACCGTCTGCTACCGTTACAAAAAACAATGATTTTTCAAACGTTTGCACATGTGGCCACTATGATGTGCCAAGTTAAGTTGATCCGGGCATAAATGAAGGACCAAAATTACACTTAGGATATAAAGAAAATGCATGCTTACACCATAATTTTGTTTCAATTTTCATCAAGGTTTGATTTTGGCCTTCATATATGACCGGATCAGCTTAACTTGACACATCATAGTGACCACGTGTACAAACTGAAGGTGTAGAAAAACACCAGAAGGGGGGTTTGAATTTTGTTTTGAAAGATAAAAACGTTTTCTCAAAATCAAAGTGTTTTGCAGCGGATAGAACTAAAACAATTTTGTTGAGAGAGAAACAATTTTGTTGTTCCTATTAGATTGGCTAAATCATAAGGCTAAAACAACCTGCAACAACTAGTGGTAAGTCTAGATGTGAAGATGCAACATGTTGTACAAGATGTGTCAGGCATCTTGTTACTGGGTAAAGAACATATTCAATCAACATGTTGAAACAAGATATCCTAGACATTTGTGTAGGATGTCTTGACCCAGAATAGCTTGATGAAGTTTTAAACATATCCATTAGCGCGTGTATCTTTCCAAAACTTGTTACAAGCGCGAATCTTCAAATGACAGCTGATCTAAGGTTGTATAACAAGTTTGTTATCAATCTTGTATGTTAAGATACAATTCGTATCTTAATTTAATTTGATAAAGTTCAAATTGAATCTTTATCTTGTGGAGTTTGTTTTTAAAACATATTTAGTTTTATTAACAAAATCTCTATCGATTTGCATCTTAAAATCTCTATAATCAAGAGGAGCTGCACAACTATAAATAGAGACTCAAAGCCAAAGGTTAAAGCACCCGCAAAAACTGAAGATTGTGAGTCCAAGACTTTGTACCCATTGTGCAAAGTAATAATAGCTTCTGAAAGCTTATGTTATAAGCTTTAAGTAGCTTGTTGTTGAATGGTTTATTCAACACCATCGTTAAACAACTAAGTATAGATCGACCACTTGGGTTTAGTGATTAGAGGGAGGTGAGCAGTAACTCATATTCAGGGGGAATTAGCCATTGGGTAGAAAATCACTAGGATTAAGAAAAGGCATACATATCAATGGGTTTTGATATGCATTGTAAAACTAAGTAATAATTCACCATAGTGGTTTTCCTTTCCTGGATTGGTATCCTCCAGACGTAAGTGTGGTTTACACTGAACTGGATTAACAATTACTAGTGTTGTTTACTGCCTTCTATTTACTTTAGTATTTTAAATTATAGTTAGCATTGATCCAGCGAACCAGTGTCTAACCACTTGTCTAAGACATCTGGTCAATTATACAATTGTCCCAGACATTGTGTAAGACATCCTGCCATGAAACAGAATTTCAAATTTTATACTGGTTCCCCTCACAAATCGAGAGTACTTCAGCCCCCTTGCACTTCCAAGGAATTTCACTTAATCTCACTAGATTACAATTGCCCAAGCTCACTAGCAAGAGACTTCTCAAATTTACAAAGTTATGAAAGATGATTATCACACACTTGATATACTATCAGTAGTGTTTACAAAATACAATTCAAGTTACAAGACTCAACTTTCTAATTATAAGATATTAAGAACAAAGAATAGAAAGAAAGACAGATTTTTCTTAAGTGTCAGAACTTCAGAGCCTCGCGTAATAGAACAATAGTTATTTCTTCCAATGAGGTCTTCTATTTATAGAGAATCATTTGAAGATGGTCGTTGTAGAGAGATCAGACAGCAATTGTGAATTGTACTATTTTGTGAGATGTGAATTGTCTTCTAAAGAAAGAAAACCAATTTCACTACCTCACGCGTTTGAACATTGCTCAACCATTTTGAGTAATAATAGTACAATATATGCTCCACTTAAGGATAAGGTTAACGTTGTAATCGAAGAATATTCCTTTGTTGAACGTGACAGAGTCCTCTGTATGATTATTCTTCAATCATAAGATCGTGTCTGTCAGGTTCTTGGAAGATGTACATTTCTTTTGCTTCAACTTTTGATGATGTAGCCTCTGAATGTCTTCAGCTTCTAATAGACTTCAGAGTCTGCCTTTGTATGCTTCAGAACGCTTTCTTCAGAACTTGAAGTTTTAGCTTCTGATGGTCTTCTGATGACTTTCAGAGCTTCTTAACTTGGCTTCTCTGCTTTTTTTCGTTGTTTTCTTAATTATAACACTAGAAAAATCACTAGTTACACCAATTGTAATTTTAATACTTGTTATCATCAAAATTCATTTCACTAGGAGACTATTGTCAGACTCACTTTGTTCTACACAAACGTTTGACAAATCAGCGTTTTTTGTAACGATAGCAGACGTCAGGGACTAAAACCAACAAATTTTGTACATTCAGAAATTTATTTGCAACAAAAAAAAAATACGGGGACTAAAACCAAAAATTTACGAACATACAGAGACAAAAATAATATTTAAACCTTTAAATAATAATCTGTATTTATACTCATATATATATATGTATATAGCCTATTTTTTGTGTAATATATATGGGAATTATATTTATACTCATTAATATGGGATTTTTTTTGTTGACAAGATTAACACAGGTCCTATTTTTTAAAAAATTTATACAAAATATATATTAATATGGGACCATATATTTATAGGGGGCCTTTATTTTTAGTCACATGTTAAACAAGACCTATTTTATTTTGTAACTATGAGCATTGGTTTTATTTCATTTTGACAAATAATAAGCCATTTTCTTAACAAAAAGAAAATAATAAGCCTTTTTTCTGCAGGCAAACAAAATGTTGTTTTGAGAATCATATAATTATGTTGGACACGTGTCGAGCATCGGTGGTGGACTGGCGGCTGTCTTGGACATATTTAAAATGTGCAATCAATGTGGAAAGAAAAATTTTCCTCCTTGCATTTAACCCTCCACCCTAGGGGTGAGCATATCATCTTGACCCGACCGAGAATCGAAAAACCCGTAGTCAAAAACACACTTACGGGTCGGGCGAGTCGGGTCTCGGGTCTTCAAACTGTTAAAATCAGGTTCACATGGGTGTAAGTGGGCGGGCTCGGTTCCCATAAATTTATTTTTCTATAGCTGAACCCGACCGATGCTTATATTCTTGATATTCAAACAGCAAAAAGTGACAAGTGAAGTCTGTGCAGAATTGTCACTGCATTTTATTTTATTGGGACACGCATTTTTTTAAGTATGATGTAGTGAAAGAAAATTGTGAGTTGTCTTTTATTGAACTTTGAAAAGTGTTGTAGAGACTTTTATTTCTTTTTTAATTCAATTGGTAAGCTTATTTTATTATATTAGTACTATACCTATCAATCACATAGTAAATAAGAAGTCACGTGTATAAGTTGCCTTGTCCATTTTATTATTTATTTGTTTATTAATTTTGTTTGCTTTCTCTCTCTTAACTTCATCTTCTTCGCTTATTTTCTGAAAATAAGTCTACGATTTCTGGTTAGGAACACTCTGTCTTTATCTCTTTGAGTTACTATATTTCTCTCTCTCTCTCTCTCTCTCTCTCTCTCTCTCTCTCTATGTGATCCGTGTAAACCGACCCGTAAATCCGTCATCCGACACAACCCAATCCGACAAACCCGCACAAATTATATGGTCGGAAAATGGGCCAATATTATAGCCATCGGTGGTTCGTCGGTTTTAGCTTTTCCGGCCCGAAACCGCCCGTAACCGCCCAGTGCTCAGCCCTACTCCACCCCTACCTAATACTTCTTCCATACTTCAATGTAAGTCAATTTTGACAAATTATACAAATTAAGAAATATAATTAATATTATATGAAAAAATGAAATTATGAGTTAGTTTACAAAATTGTACTTCATTAATGATATAGTAAAGATAAATTGAAGAATTGAAAGAAAATAAAATAATAAATAGTTAAGAGTATAATAGGAAAACTAGCATTAAATGTTTCATTGGTAATGTAAGTGACTTATAATTTAATACAAATTTTTTTCTCAAAGTCACGTGCATTATGTACGGAGGAAGAGTATTCATTATTCCTATTTTACTCTTTCTATATTTAACTTTTCTCTCTTTATTGCCAATCATTTTAACTTTTTCGAAAGACCTGTTCACCCTCCACTACAATTTTTTGGTATGTAAAATCTTTTTTGGGTTTTACAAAATCACTAGAAATTTTTAACAAGTGTTTGAGTTTGTAAAATATACCGGAGGAACATAGAGTCGTTCATGATATTTTATGGGGCTTAGGCCAAACATAAAATAAAAAAACTATTTAATATAATATACATTAATAAATAATTGTTTTATAAAATAGCAAAAAACTTACTTTTACTCAAAAATTCATAAGAAACAATATTTTCGAACATTTTGAGATGCAAAATTATTTATAATCAGAACAATATCAATGTTCTCCAACATATCCTTCTCAATCGACAAAGTTGTCAAACCGTTCAATCTCTCTTGTGATATTGAGGTTCTCAAGTAGGATTTAATCAACTTCAATTTAATTTGAATAACTTCTTTCCGCCAAAGCTACCGTTGCAGACATTATTAGTAAAACTCTATAAGCAATTGATATATTTGGATAACAATCTGTATCTTTGAGAAATTTAAGAATATCAAAGGAAAGATCATCTACATCAACATCTGATGAATTATCATGAAAAAAAAAAGTTGAGTGAAATTTAACACAACTTTCTTTCAACTCATTATCATCTAATGATTTTAACTTTTTTGAATCATTTAAAAATCAAAAGTTATTATCAAATGTCTTGAATTCCTTAAATCTATTTTTCAAATAAGTAATTGTCATATCAACAACAATAAAAAAAATACTCGACTTTAAATGATTCCTCTTGTGACTGATGTTCATGATCTTCATCGTTCTTTCCTAATTTCTATTAGGGTGAAATCAAACGTACAACATTTAAAGATTTTTTAAAAAGAAACTACACTATAAAAAAAATTTAAAAAAATTACAATATAATTTTTTTTTACAACATAAAAATTTCATAATTTTTTTATAACAATAGCTAGATATAACAAAAATTTATGAGCCTCCTAAAATAATGAGCCTAAGACTATCGCACCAACTGTCTATAGCTCAAGGCGGGCCCTGAAGGAACACTTTCCGGTTTGTATTTTTTCTCAAACAAGTGAAACACCATCTTTTCAATTTGTATTCTTTCTCAGATAAGAAATACCAAGAGCAGTTTTCCAATTTTTTTTTGTTTTTCACCGCAAATGCATATAATGATATTATTATCCTCACCGACTAATTATTGCTTCCATTAATATTTGTACAATTTTACATAACTAGTAACTTTCAAGAGACAGCAAAAACAAGATCCTAACTTTCCACAACCAAATTTCAACAACTAACATTTGATGCCCCAAAGAATTTTGATAGGCGAACTGGTCCACCACCATCATCAGTATCGATTCTAGAATTTTTTTTATTTTTTATTTATAGTTATTTTCCTTCTACTTTTCTTTTATTTTGCAATTTTTTTTCTGCTCTCATCAGTTAAACATACTTGCATCTGTTTTACGATCCCTCTCTCTTTATCTGGGAAGAATACGACGATGATGAAAATAAATAAAAAACCGGAAAACTGTGTAAGTTAACCGGGAAAGTATGCAAACCGGAGAACATATCAAGGATGAATAGTTGGATCCGAATAGCTTGATAGTGGGGTGAAAAATAAATGTGAAAAAAATAAATGGCAAAAGGGGTAAAGTTGGCATTTTAAGTGATTTGTAGGGGAGAAGGTAAAATTGTAAGGGTGGGAGAGAAATTTTCTGGCATAAAATATACAAGGATCGCACATATTTTTATTATCAATGGGGCTATTTTTAACTATAGGATAAAAGGTAGAGATTAAAGGAATTTTCAAGCCACTAGGCTACTTGACCAAAAAAAAGGTAGAAATTAAAAACATATTTAACATTTTATTTTTTAAAAATTGGATGTTAATATTAAATAAAATATTTGTTCGCATCAATATAACTCAATTGATATAAATATTGAATATAATATACAGGACCAAGTTCAAACTCTGGTACTGTTCTGGTGAACAAATAAGAGGGGTAATAAATAATTGGATCGTGCCTAAGAAATGAATGATTCTTTTATTATAAGAAAAATTGATCCCTTTACAATGAAGTATGTTCTCATATTTATAGAGGATTTTTCTATGATCATGGTGGTTTTCTTCCTCTACCACTATCTCATCATGGTGGTGATGGGTGGTTACTTATTGTCAATGGTGTCATCATGATGGTGGTGGGTGGTTTCTTCTCTTGGCGAGGGCGACGCCCTCTGAGTGTGGCGCCTTCTTCTTTCATTTCCCGCCAAATCTTTTATTTGAATTACATGGGTTGGAAAGTTGAGTCATCTTGCTATTGGGCCTATGCTATTTATTTTTTGGCCATAGTTCAGTCCACAGCCCCCCAAGCACGAGGCTCAAAGAGGCGAAGTGGTGATAGTGGTGAGACGTGGGAAAATAATCGTCCCCTACTTCGTCTTTATTACATAATAACTTCTATAAATAATCAAGTTTGCAGCGTTGATTTCCATTCATCTTTGCTTTAACTTTGCTTTTCTTTATAGTGGAGTCATGGATTCTTTTGCTCCTTGCTTAGAATCTCATCCCGCCTCGCCTTGGGCGTGCTTGCCTCTTTTGGCGTCATCTCTTCGGCGATCACTGGCGAGGTGGCGCTGCTCTGCATCGCCCCCTCTTTTGTTGGTTCGTACTTCTGTCTTCTTTGCTGCATATTAATTTTTTGTTTCCCTTCGATGTTTTTGACAATCTTGAAAGACTATTCAATTCATATAGCAGTGAGAATCAGGGTAAAACATAGACAACAGAAAAGTGACCAGATTCATATGGAGTAATACAGAGTCATCCATGGTGGCTTTTATATACTTCGATTATAGAAAGAAATAGATAAATTGATAAATTTTACCACGGTGAGTTAGAATGATATCACCTAGGTTATGCTAAAATACTGGTGCCACATAGAAGATGGTGGGCGGACTCGCCCTAGAGAAAATAATGTGTTTGTGGCGACGTTGTGGCGTTTTCTTTTCTTTTTCAGGGTGACCATAGGCGACTTAACACCGTTGGAGCACTTACTTTTTTCTTTGAATTTTGTATCTTGATTTTGATGTAGTTTTCTTTGAATTTGTATCCTAACTTCAATGAATGAAACTTCAGATTCAGAATGAATTTGTTACTGCTTTTGTCGCCTTTGAGTATTTTTATTTTGCTTGCCTACCTGTCTTGGTTGATAACCCTACCTGTCTTTAAGATGATTAATGAATGACAAAAGTAATATATTGAATTACTCTTATTTGTATTCTGCAGTGTTTCTTTTGGGCGTCTCCCATTTGATAGGTCGCGCCTTGATATTTTGACATGTATTTTTTTTTTTTTTTCTTCGTTTCCAACTCGTAAGATTTACGAATAACGTTTTGGGCTTTCAACCATGCTTTGATTTTTTGGACGCCCCCCACTAAAAAGTTTAAAGGGTAACGCCTAAGATTTTCAACCTGATTTTAATTTTTTGGACGCCCTCCACTAAAAAGTTTAAAGGGTAACGCCTAGGATTTTCAACCTGATTTTAATTTTTTGGACGCCCCCCTCTAAAAAGTTTAAAGGGTAACGCCTAGGATTTTCAACCTGATTTTAATTTTTTGGACGCCCCCCACTAAAAAGTTTAAAGGGTAACGCCTAGGATTTTCAACCTGATTTTAATTTTTTGGACGCCCCCCACTAAAAAGTTTAAAGGGTAGCGCCTAGGATTTTCGACCTGACTTTAATTTTTTGGACGCCCCCCACTAAAAAGTTTAAAGGGTAACGCCTAGGATTTTCAACCTGACTTTAATTTTTTGGACGCCCCCCACTAAAAAGTTTAAAGGGTAACGCCTAAGATTTTCAACCTGACTTTAATTTTTTGGACGCCCCCCACTAAAAAGTTTAAAGGGTAACGCCTAGGATTTTCAACCTGACTTTAATTTTTTGGACGCCCCTCACTAAAAAGTTTAATTTTTATCTTTTTTGGTGAAGGACAGGTCCGGGGTGGATGAGATAGACGTGTGCCCCACAAACTTCGCTTCAAAGTCTGCTCGCCTCACATAACGTTTGCGGGCGTTACTCAATTCGCCTCCTCCAGCGAAACCTCCAGCAATAGTGTTGACTGCTATTCTCACCTTTTCTCCTTCTGGGTTTTCTCCTTGGTCACTTTGTGGGTCTCTCCGTACTTTTGGGACTACGACTTTTCCATTGGCGGCGTCATCCAGAAACTTCCTTAGATGGCCACTCTTTATCAATTCTTCGATGAGATCTCTTAGCCTAAAGCATTTTTCGGTGTCATGTCCCTTGCACCTGTGATATGCGCACCAAGCATTCGTGTTTTGTCCTAATTGATATTCCTTTCCTCTCTGAGGGGGCAACCTAGTGAGTCCTGTTTCTAGCAGTTCGTCCAGAATATAGACTCTTGTTCTGTTCAAGGGTGTGTATTCTTTCTCTGGGAATCGGTCCACGTCTCGCCTTATTTGTTGGTGATACGGTTTCCTTTGGGGCTCATACCCTCTGTGATCTGGTTGACGTCACCCTTGTTGATAAAACTCCGGAGCCCTGTTACCCTTGTTGATTGGCTCTCTTTCTCTTGCGTCTCTCGATCTTTTCTCGGCGTTACTCTCATGGCCTTTGATGTAACATTCAACCCTCTTGATAATTTCCTGCATCGAGGTCGCTGGCTTCTGTGCTAGAGACTCGTTGAAATGACCGACTTTTAAACCGTTATGGAATGCTGCTACGAACATTTCTTGGTTGGGATTAGAGACTTTGATGGTTGCTTCACAGAATCTGGCCAAGTATTCACGCAAAGTCTCAGCGTGGTTCTGGCGAGTAGTGAAGAGGCTGGTGGCGGTGACCTTGATATGTTTTGATCCTGAGAACTGTTGGATGAATTTACGTTGGAAATCTGTCCAAGTTTCTATGGAGTTCTTTGGTAAATTCATGTATCATCTCAAAGCTGCTTCTTTCAGGGTGCCTGAGAGTAATTTGCACTTCAGATGGTCTGCGGCGCCTATGATAGCGGTTTGTGTTCCAACTGCCATCAGATGCTCCGAGGGGTCAGTCTTTCCATCAAACGCTGGGAGATGTGGTGTTTTGAAATTTTCTGGGACTCTGGCGTCCCATAGGATCTGTGCTAAAGGTTGAGAATCGTTAATTTCGTCCTCGTCGTTATCATTTTCTTTGTTGGCTTTTTCCTGATCCATGGTTGTTACCTTAGCTTGAAGTCGCCTCAGTTCATTGACGGCCTCCGTCAAGGTCATATTAGTGCCTGAACCAGTGCCATGATTGGGTGCACCTCCCGTCATGTTGGGAGATTCTTGTCTATCGAAAGTGGTAGGCTGGGAATCGTTTTACCGCAGCCCCACGGTGGGCGCCAAAATGTTCTGGTGAACAAATAAGGGGGGTAATAAATAATTGGATCGTGCCTAAGAAATGAATGATTCTTTTTATTATAAGAAAAATGATCCACCTTTTACAATGAATCATAAGCTCCTATTTATAGATTTCTACAAGTAGCAGTTGTCAAGGACCACGATCATGGACAACCCATGATCATTGCGGTTTCTTCCTCCTCCTCCGTTTCCACGTGGCGGTGATGGACGGTTGTTCTCTGATTTCGGTGGTGATCATGGTGGTGGGGGGTGGTTACCTCCCTCCACGTATTGGTTTGCATGCTGAGTCTTCATGAGAGTAGTTATTTCTGGGGCGAGGGCGCCATCTATGTGGCGTGTCGCCTTCGCCTTGCTTGGGCCATTTGATCATTGGGCCTATACTATTTATTTTTGGGCCTTAGTCCAGTCTAGGTACACTCATGTTTTACACTCATATAAATATTGAATATAATATACATGACCAAGTTCAAATTCTCACCACCAGATAATTTTTTAAAAAATAATATTACATAACACATTTTAAATAAAAGAAATGAGATTACTTGGTTGATTTTTTTTTCAAATATCCTTTTTTTTACAACAATGTCCTAATTTTACAGAAAAATTCTGCTGCAAGTGGCGACACTACCACTTCCACCATTCATGGGGAGATGGTGTCCCTAACAATGTCGCCACGTGAGCCTACCATTTTTTTACTTTTTTTTTCTTCCCTTTTTCAGTTTATTGGGAGAAGGGGAACGGTTAGAGTTTGAATACATCACAATTCACACTTCAAACTCATCCTCCGACGGCTGAGACGAATCGACATCGGAAAAGCAATTCTCGCATGATAAAATGTATCTTTTGTCGCCACATTGTCTTAGACTGTCTTTTAGCAAGAAAAGGTGGGTGATGTTGTGGACACCGCATTTTCGAAAACATGAATCTTGTTTTTGTATTTTTTACGGTAGAATATAAACCTTGTTCCATGAATGAAGTGGTACGAGAATATTAGTAACGTCACAAGGATTAATGCAGCAAAGGTTAAAGATGACATTTTTGGTTTTTCGAATGTGAAAAAATTGAATTTAGCCTGTTTTCTAAGGCTTTGTTTGCGAGTTTAGAGGGGGAGGGGAGGGTTTTGGAGGGAGGGAAATAAAGAGAAAATTAGAGAAATCTTTTACATTTTTTGAGAAAGTATTTTTTATAGAAAATGACAAATAAATACATATGATTAATATATTATGAATTTAAAAATATTATGACAACATTAATTAAATTTGAAGAATTCATATAAACCCTCCAAATCCCCTTCAAACCCTCATCCAATACAATTTTTGAGTTCCTCCAAATTATGGGGTTTTTGTGTTAGGAAGAAAAATTAACCCTCCAAACTCCTTCCCTCCCAAACTTGTTAATCTTTCCACTTATTTCTTTCTTTTTAGTCTTTCCTTTCCTTCCCTTCCCCTCCAAACTCGCAAACAAAGCCTAAGGATTAAGTGCTCACACACATTTTTGGTTATTGCTGCCGTGCACTTCACTTCATAGGGTCGTAAGTCGAATTTGGAATTTTCGAGGATTTTTTCCGTTTACATCATCAAAGTGGACAACCACCAATTCTTAAACCTTGGCATATCTACAAGACTGCATCATAGTTCTCCACTGTCCATGTACAAACACTTGAAGCATTATCGCGGAAGCTATAGTAAGAAGACTTGTATGGCTGACTTAAATTAAGAAGACTCGTACTAAATTTTAAAGGGTTAATATATCTTTACTCTTTGCAAAGTAACCGAGTTTTGTTTTATTTCCTGCAAAGTAAACGAGTTTTGCTTTACTCTCTATAATTTTTTTTTTGGCATTACCCCCTGTAAAAAAATAATTTTATTTACCCCTTTGGATGCACTTTTTAAATCGATTATTTTGTTCAACCGATTTAAAAAGTGTTATTTTTTAAATCGGTTATTCTATTTTTTTTGTCTGCCAAGAAGCAAAATGAGGTAAATAAAAAAAAAATTTGCAGGGGGTAATCTAAAATAAAAAATTATAGGGGGTTAACGCAAAATTCACCTACTTTACATGAGGTAAAAACCTTTAACCCAATTTTAAATTGTTTTGAATAACACATTGTCGTTTTATGATAAAACATTTAATGTTATTTTTTTATTATATACTTAATTTTTTTTTATTCTTCAATTTATCTTTCTTATACCATTAATAAATGACATTTTGGTAAATTAACTCATAATTTTTCTAATTTATACAACATTAATTATATTTCTTAATTTGCGTAATATGATCAAAATAACATATATTTTGGTACGGAGGAACCACACTGTATGTTCTTATTATAAAAACACAACTCATTTTCTAAGTATAATAAATAACTGATATATTTTATGATGGCAAATAAGTAATATATTTTATCTATAATATTCACCAAGTCTAAATATATAAGTTATTAAATCAAGATATTAAGCTCAACTGGATATATAACGTGCTCCTCGTAAAATGGATCGTTTGGGAGGATCTAAGCTCGAATTTTGATAGAACCAATTTTTGGCCAAACTTTTCTAACTTCGCATCCAAATTTCATTGGTATTCAATTATGATTTTCAAGTTTTATAAAATGTCTCTTGGTATTCAAAATATATAGATTTAAAATATAATCCACTTGTTCATGATAACCCAATACACTTTTCAACTTTAACATTTTTTTATTCATTGGTTGTTTTTATTGACTTGTTTTCTTCATCTTTATTCAAACAACACAATAGAAGGAAGAGGATGATGCACAAGAGTTTGAAGTAGACTATGCTATTTTATGAAGATTACTGATTATTTTATTTTATTTAGATGTTATAATTTATTTATTATTATGCTTTTTATTGCACCAAAAATTCATATCAAATCAATAACGTACTTTGAAATTTAAAAATCCATTATATAAATGCATCAAAATCGTGTGTTAAAAAATTGATTGCAAATGTCTTATAAAAAAGTCTTTAAAATCTCACAAAATCAATATAATCCAACTAGTAAAACATTAAATAAATGTAAAATAAAATTCAGCATACACGGATGAATTTAATAATAATATAAAAAAAATATTACATTATTATAAAAAAAGATATATTATAGTCATAAATTTAAATTATTATCTAAAATATAAAAAAAAAAAATTTGAAGAAGTAAAATATAAATTTTATTATTAATTAACAATGTTCTTTTATGTCATTTTATATTTATCAGCTAGTTGAACAGCTAATTTTATCAAAAACACTGCAATTAACTTATCAGCTATAAGCTATCAACATCATCCGTTCAAAAAACAATTATAACGCTTCAACTAAAAATATCTAGAATATTTAGTAAAGACATACATAACTGAATCTGAGTACAATAAATTAAACGGAATAATTAACGGAATTACAAGAAATCTTCACGATAAGTGATAAACTTATACAATACAGCGGAATAAGAATAAGATTCTAAATACACAGATAAAACTGAAACAAGGAGAAGAATAAAATCTTCTAGTCTGATGATCCAAGCTCAGCTCCAATCATCAAACTAGAAGATTTTATTCTTCTCCTTGTTTCAGTTTTATCTGTGTATTTAGAATCTTATTCTTATTCCGCTGTATTGTATAAGTTTATCACTTATCGTGAAGATTTCTTGTAATTCAGTTAATTATTCCGTTTAATTTATTGTACTCAGATTCAGTTATGTATGTCTTTATTAAATATTCTAGATATTTTTAGTTGAGGCGTTATAATTGGTATCAGAGCAGGTCGGTCTAGTATCGGACCTTGCCATGAGTCATTTCAACTCTTTCCTAAATAATACAGATCCATTTATTTATAATTGGTATCAGAGCTATCAACTAGTTTATCAGTCATCCGCTATTTTTTTCTAAACATAGCCATAGTAAAATTGTTAAATACAATTACAAGTATGAGATAGATAGTGGAGTACACGTGTATTATTTTAATTGGTGATGGGTTATTAACCCACCTTCGGTACATATATTATATGGATAGATCTACTGGTACATTTATTGAAATGGATGATTTCGATTGGGTCACAAATAATATTTATTAATTTTTTGGATATTAAATATTATTTAAAGACTAATCACAACCATCTACATAAACCGTATACCCATGCATATTCACAATATGTGTACCAAAATGTTTCCCATTAAAAATGTAACCTAACTGTTAGAAATAATATAAAATCATTGATGTAGCCCTTCCTAACAGCTTAAGCTTTTGGGATAATCAGTTATTTGACATGGTATCAGAACCTCTATGATTAAGTGGTCTAGAGTTCGATCCCCGCTCCCCTCACTTTCTAATTAAAAAGTGGAATTTAAGCATATGGTAGGTGGACCTATGCATTATTCACGCTTCAAGCCCAAATGGGCTCTTGCGTGATGGGGCATATTAGAAATAATATAAAATCATTGATGTAGCCTTTCCTAACAACTTAAGCTTTTGGGATAATCGGTCATTTGACACTAACATTCACCTATAAATAAACAACAACTATTTCCCTTCTTTTTCAAATCCACACAACGAACTACCAGTCACCACCATTCATCCATGGCAATCAACTTTAGCTCCATTCCCATAATTGGTAATTAGTAATTCAACTCTTTCAAACTTTTCGTATCATATCATAATAATAGTTCTCCTTAATTTTATAACTTTTCCAACTCATTTCCATAAAAAAATACTATCTAGTCTAGCTATGATTTCATGGTGCAGGTTATGGTGGGAGAGTAGGCTTTAACATGTTGTAGCCTATTCCACCAATTTCTCACAAATTAGATGTTTCTCTCTTATATGCAATTGAATATTAGTATAGATACCCATGACTTACACTATTATATTTTTAAGATAACAAAAAAAAAAAAATGGCAATCAAATAATCAATTTCCTTCATCAATTTCCTACACATTTGTACCACAAAATTCACTAATTCCATTGTCTAAATTCATTTTCTACACCTATTTCATTCTACTACCATCATTACAACTATCATTACGCACTAGATCTTCTTCATTTTGCCATATTATTTTCCTAGTTTGTTCATGCTGGTACTCCCTTTTGCCATATACCCATTTGGTTCATGCTGGTACTTTCCTTTGCCATAGCATTATATTGACTTCCGTTTGGATTTTTTTTTCTCCAAATATCCCTTAAACAAAAAAGTATTACAACAATGTCTTACTTTTTCAAATATTTCTTGTAATGTTTTACTTTTTGAAAGGAAGCTGACGCACGACAGAGATATGCAGGTGGCGACACTGTCATATCATCCTAAACAAGGATTGAATATCCATATCATCCTCCAATTTGACCTATTATTTCTTTTATAGTATTGGTTCTTTTTTATTTTGCCGATCACTAATTTAAAATGTTCATCACACTCTGAAATTTTACAAAAAAATAAGGGGTTGATGTTAAATAAGGAGTACATTGGAAGAAGATATCATTATTGTTATAATAAAGAGAGATAAAAAAGTGAAAGAGAAAAAAAATAAATGAAGAAGATGAAATAAGTTGACTGAAAATGAAGTTGTTGGATGTGGTATTTATAGAATGAGATGGAAGTTAATTGAAATAAACTAATAATATTATTTATTAAGATTTAAAAATATAAAAGCCAATTTTTTCATTAAAATAAGTTGGAAAAAAAAGACCGGTCAATGGCGACACTATCAGTGTCACCACCTGTTGTGTGTACAGGCGCGCCCGCCCGACTTTTATTAAAAGTAAGACATTGACAGCCTGTTTGGAACGAGTGATTTACAGAAGAGAGAAGTATCAGGGAGAGTTTGCAAAGAAAGAGCTAATTTCTCTTGTTTGGTTGTGCGATGAAAGTCCAAAGAGAGAAAAAATAAAGGTGGGCCCTACCACTTTTTGCTTTCTTCTCACTATAGCAAAGAAAGACTAGAGAAACATTGTGATTTGAACATGTTGTGTTTTTTACATAAATCTATTGTGTTTATTCAAAACCGTGTAGGATGATACTGGGGTTTTGCTTCTTTTCTTTTTTTTGCCGGAGTGGTTTTCATTTTTGTTATTAAATACTAATAATACATGGAGATGGAATGGGTAGGGGTGGATAGTGGGCGGGTTTGGGCGGATTCGGATTCAAAGTTGTCACCTAATCTAAACCGTAGAGTCAAAAAATAAGGTCCAATCCGCCCATAAAATAAAGATTGGTTTTCACGGGTTCGGGTTTGCGGTTTAAACGGGTTATCGAGCGGTTTGATTCGGTTATAAATTAAAAAATTAAAAATTAAAATAGTAATAAACTCAATCTTTGGAATTTAGATCTAGAAAATATGCAACTAGAGATAAGAGAATCATGAAACAAACACAAAAAAAAAGTGTTAGAAATACTAAATCAACATAAAAAGTAAAGATAAAAACAAAAATATCAAATAAAATTAAAAACGTTACATTTGATTTCAATGAAATTAGACAAACAAGATGGAGAAGATCAAGTTATATAGGTTTCAAAATGTTCCATGATTGTTTCGGTCTCCATGAATTTGAGGTGAAGTGAGAAAGTGTAAAGATAAGGTAGGAGAAGAGCATACAGTGTGTATATAGCAACTCCTAGTGTAAAATGTGATGTTTAATTTACTCATGCGGGCAGGTTTCGGACACCGTCGATCCAATTCCCTCCACCTGGACTTGCCCATACCAACCCAATTGAAACCAAATTTTTCAACCCGCTAACCCGTGACCCATTATAAACCACCCAAATCTTTATTTTATTTTTCGGGTTTTGTGTGTTGAAACGGGTTTCGGTTTTTTTGTCCACCCGTAGGAATGGGTAGCACCGTAGCACTGAGCACCTGTACAGTGGGTTTGCGTGTTAATATTTTAATAATTAATTAAATTACAATAATTGAATAAATTAAAAATTAAATTAACTTTGATAGAAGGTTTTTCAACTAGGGGTATTTTAGTATTTTTAAAAATAATCAACATTTTTCTCTTCTTTATTTCTTCTCTATCTTTCTCCTATATATTTCTCTCTTCATTCTTTTTCTCACTTCTTTCTCTCTTCTCACTTTCTTTTCACAACAAAACACACCCTGAATGTATTAAATGGAAAACTAGGACATTGTGGCACATTTTTTTTTTAATTTTAAGGATATTTGGCAAAAAAAAATCCCTCGTTTTGCCATAACACTAGATCCAAACATTTGAGGTTTGAATCCCAACACATCCAATATTTCATAATAGTTACAGAGTACTAACTGAGTTATTCTTACAGGACTACTAACACAATTTTACCAAAAAGATAGAAAGATAATATTTTAGGTCTCTCATTGATCGATATTGTTGCATCGACTCATTTTTAATCTTTTGTGGACATGCATCTAATTTGTGTCTAAGGAGAGTAGAATCAAAGAAAAAAATCGTTTGGAAAACTTGTCTGACACGTGTTGTATGAGTGTTTTACAGATGTCAGACACCGATCTAAAGAGTGTCGAGAAATGAATTTTTTGGACCCGGTCTGAACTATCCGACACGTGTCGTAGGAGTGTCATACGAGTGTCGGACACCCTAATCATAAAGGTGTTCGTGCTTCATGGGTGAGAAGTAACTAACTTATGAGATAAATCAAACATCAACACAACATCAAATCAACAAATCTACGATATATTGTATAAAAAAACTGTTCATTGGATGATCTTATAAATTATAATACTACACTAACTATTTTATTATATTTTATATAATCTTTTTTTGGAATATCTCTAACATAGGTCCATTAATTTAATACTATAATTCCTTTAACATATACTTATAAACACATAGCATGTAGTCACTCTAATCATTAAGGAAGATTTTTTTTTTTTTTTGATGTTAAACATATTTCATTAGAAACAAGCTGGAACACAGCTATTCAAATTACAAGGAACAGCAGGCACAGCTGCATAATCAGAAGGAACAGAAAGTTGAGAAGCATTCCTATCCAAGTTATATTGCCCATAATCCTAGCCAAAGAGACCAAATTGTGAGCATCAGAAATTTGTGATCTAGGACCGTCTCCGAGTATTTAGAGGCCCCGAACTAATAAAAGCACCTCCAGCGGGCTTAGAGTAATGGTTCATCCGCCAGCTGGAATGGAAAAAGAAGGGCTTTTTTTGTCATCTTGTGGAAAAGCACAAGTGTTGAGTGCCACCAGCTGGAGATACATAGTTTCAGAAAGTAACGGTACTTCATGGTGATTTTGAATAAAATACTAATTTATGTTTTTGTTTTAATTTTTTTGAAGTTGCAATAAAGTTCAATATGAATAATTTATTAGTATATGAGATAAAGTTGTGGGACCTAGTATGAGTTTTTTAGAGTTGCACTATTAGAGTAAAAAATAAGGGAGTTGCTTCAAAATGATGTGGCTTTAATAGGGCCCACAAAATACCTATGTGAAGGTTGCACCATTGGAGATGCTCTAATAAAAATGAACCTCCTAATAAAAATAAATATGTTTTTTAAAAGAACTTAATATTTATTTTTGTGAACAAACAAATATTAATAACACAAAAAACTCAAAAAGTAGTAGAACAACAACAAGACATAAGCACGGAGGCTATTATTAGTATAATTTTACTATGCTGGACCATTATTGATATAATTTGATTGGAATAATTTTTCTCTGCTGGACCATTATTATTGTTGGACCATTATTACTGCTACTTAAATCCCTCAATATAACTACCTATTACCTAATTATATTTTGTTGAGGTCCTATTTTTTGGAGGCCCCGTGCTATAGGCCTCCTTGCATGGGTTCAAAAACGGCCCTGCGATCTACTAACAAACACAACACATACACTTGACTATTGGTTTACGGTAATGAATTCTGGAAAAAATGTGAACCACAGTATGTGATCTTGGTTCAAGTGATAGAATAAAAAAGTAACTTATACTAGAAATTCGGTAAAGAAGAAGCACGAGCAATGTAATAAGAGAGTAAAGCGGCAACAAATAATTCCAAATTTTGGCACCGGTTGTATGAATGAATACAAAAAACCTAAATTTACTATAGATAAGTGTTGGGTTATCTTATTTTATTCCTTATTAAAAAAGACATACATCTTTTTTCTCTAAAAAAAATTACCTATTCAGGGTTTCCTGCTCCTCAGTGAACCGAATCAACCACGATAGCTGGGTCTATGATTTTAAATTTTTATGTAACTCACGAGCCGGCCCGCCCCACTTTTTAAGCGAGTTCGGTGGAGCAAGCCAACTAGAAGGGTCGAACTCAAAATTTAAGCTCAGTCCACCAAAAATGGTGGGGTAAACGGGCCGACCCGACCGTCGGGCCGTTTTGCCATCCCTAATATTATCAATAAACAAAATATTCAATGCCTATTGTTTTGTGATGCAGATATTAGTCCTCTTTTAGCCAAGTCAGATGATCCAAAAATGGTTGATGATCCTGCTGTACTTGATGTTGTTAAACAGTTAGATAAGGCTTGTACAGAGGCAGGCTTCTTTTATGTGGTAATTATTCCATCCATAATCTTAATAGTAAATGAATCAGGCTTTGAGTTAATTTGATTATGGCAACTTAAGTGAAAACATTGTCAATTTGCCATGAACACTCTTTTGATTCAACTCAAGAAATTGATCAACTACCCTCTCTGCCATTTTCTAAGATTAATTTTGATCCATGTGGTACCATGATTGACAGAAAGGCCATGGTATTCCTGATAATCTTCTCAAAGGGGTTAGAGATATAACACGTAGATTCTTCGAACTTCCATACGAAGAAAAGGCAAAGATCAAACTGACTCCGTCTCTTGGCTACAGGTTTTCTTGGTTGCATTAGTTTATGTATATAAATATTATTTGAATACTTGTTGAATCAGTTTATACTAATAGTATAACTTCTGGTGCAGAGGATATCAGAAGATTGGAGAAAATATAACTCAAGGTGCACCTGATATGCTGGAAGCTATTGATGTAAGTCTTAATTGTTGCTTAACATAAAATTATATGTATATGCTTCTTTTGTGTTCTTATATAGTAGATATGCTATGTTATCACTGACATTAGGCTAATCTAAATATACTTTTAAGCTGAGTATAATTTATTTTTCCTGAAAAATGGTCACTGCTTCTTGTAAATAATATCTTTATTTTCCCTTAACAGTGTTATAGGGAAGTGACTAAGGGTATGTATGGAGATCTTGGCAAAGTTATGGAAGGATATAACCAGTGGTATGAGGAAATAGGGTTTTTAAATTTATTAATCCCTTTATTCACTAAATTAGATTGATGTTATGTTAGGGATAACCTTTCAATGTGCAGGCCACAAAATCCTCCAAAGTTCAGAGTTCTTATGGAGGAATATAAAAGTCTCTGCACAGGCATGTTTTCTCCTAGACTATTTATCTTTTAAGTCGTGTAAGTTCCTTCGACTAATGTTAATTTTATTATGTTGTTCATTTGGTTTGAGCAGATCTTGCAAAGAAAATAATGCGCGGAATTGCTTTAGCATTAGGTGGATCACCATATGAATTTGAAGGCGATAGAGCTGGTGATCAATTTTGGATGTTGCGTATGATCGGCTACCCTAGTTTATCTAATGTAAATGACACGGGATGGTAATTAAATCAATTCCATGTCTCAAATGTTTTCCTTTTTTCTCTTTTTGTTAGACTTTACATTTAATGTCTTTTTCTATTCCATGTCTATCAATCAAAACAAATCCAGTGGAGCTCACACAGATTATGGTACATTACATCTTAACCATTGCATTATGATGACAAGTCTAGAATATATTTTTAGTCCTTGTTGCCGATCTTTTTCTTTTTGACAAAAACTTGTTAATGATCTTAGATATTGCTTAACAGGTTTATTGGCATTGTTGAACCAGGATGATGATATAAATGCACTTCAGGTTTGCAATATATTGGTCCTTTTTATTTCTGTTTAATAGATATTCTTGGTTATTCATTGTATGGTTTTCTTGATTTCACTTTTATTTTATTTCTGTCAGATTCTATACTATATTTTTTATCTTTATTGTTTTATACCTTTATTTTCTTCAACCATATTTGTGTTGTGAATTTGTTTAAGATAAGAAACCTATCTGGCGAATGGATATCCGCACCTCCAATTCCTGGCACATTTGTGTGCAACATTGGGGACATGCTTAAGGTATATTACACTTGAATACTACTTGAGATTTGGTGATCATTTAATTCAGTGTGGAAGATGTATAATTGTAGATATACTCCAACGGATTGTATGAGTCAACTATGCATCGTGTGATAAACAATTCTTCAAAATATAGAGTCAGCGTCGGATATTTTTACGAGGTTAGACCCAATTTGTAATTAGTTTTTACTTATTTTATTTGTTGCTTATACCATTTTCCATAACTATGTGGACAGACAAACTTTGATACCGTAGTAGAGCCATTGGATACATATAAAACGAGGACAAAAGGCGACATGAAGTTTGAAAGAGCAGTCTATGGAGAGCATCTAGTCGGGAAGGTCCTCAGAAATTTTGTGAAGGAGTGACTTTATTTTTCTCTTTGAAGTGAACAATAATAAGTTAAGCATCTTGCTTCCATGTCCAAAATTACTAAGAATAAGTCAAGCTTTTGTAATCTATCAAAGTCTCCATTCTTAAAATACATGCCCTGGAAACACTTTCAGTTTCAAGACTGGTGAACCTTATTTGGTGTATGTTTATTCACACTGTTGTATGATATCATCCAATTTATATCAATCCAAGTTATGATAGAGAAATAAACATTAAGAATGAAAGATACACCAATCCAAGCTATGAAAAGTTATTGAGGAAATAAACAAATATAAACCATCTATGTGTTGACATGAAGTCATAATATCAGTATCAATACGTTAAAGCTATGAGATGTTAAAGACGAACACAAAAATTTGTCAGCTCAGCAAAAGAATCTGCATTTTAACAAAGTAATGTGTACAACACCACTGCACAATAGGCAATTGCCATCAGAATGAAATCAAATACAACAACAGAAATTTGTGATTTGAATCAATCTAATTTCCAATTGTTACAAAATTGTAAGTAAATTATGTGTGTGGACATGCTAGCTTTTCTTGGCAGAACCATGTCTGCTGCTCGAGATTATATTTCACTAAGGTTCTGGTTTGACGTTTGAACACCGGAATGTTTGTTTGAAGTTAGCTGTAATGATTTGTGCGTAGATTTCGTCTCGATACATTCGAGATAAAGTGGGATTCTAGTACTTGTAGCCCTAAGTTGAGGAAAAAGATTACATACTCTAATATTTAACACAATTTTTACGCTTTTTTAATTCACACCCGTCTGTTCTAAATCGTACGATCACAATTGTTTTAAGTGATTTTATGACGGAAGTAATCATAACCGTCTGATCTATAATCAATGGCTCAGATCTAAAACAGTGTGAAAACTTTGTGATTTTTTACTACACCAAACCTGAATCCCTAAGAGTGTGTTTGGATGAGGGAATATTTTGAGGTAATGTAATTTTTTGAGGGAATTCAAATGCTTTGATCAAAATTCCTTGTTTGGATAATTAATTTGGAGAATTTTAAAAATGAAGGGAATTTGTGGAGTATTTTGTTTAAACTAAATTTAAGGAATTTCAAATGACACCTAAAAGCTAAGAATTTGAAATTCCTTCTTCTCTATAAACTTTTAAAAATTACAAGTTGATCAAAAAATCTAAAATCAGCCGAAAAATCTAAAATCAACTATAAACCCTAAAAATCGGCCGAAAACCCCAACAATCGGCCGAAAAATAAAAAATCGGCCGAAAACCCCAACAATTGGCCGAAAAATCAAAAATCGGCCAAAACCCAAAAGTCGACCGAAAATCCAAAAATCGGCCGAAAAATAAAAAATCGACCAAAAACCCTAAAATCCACTATAAACCCTAAAATCGGCCGAAAACCCCAACAATCGGCCGAAAAATCTAAAATCGACCAAAAACCCTAAAATCGGCCGAAAACCCCAACAATCGGCCGAAAAATCTAAAATCGGCCAAAAACCCTAAAATCGGCCGAAAAATCTAAAATCGGCCGAAAAATCTAAGATCGGGCAAAAACTCTAAAATCGGCCGAAAACCCAAAAATCGGCCGAAAAACCAAAAATCGGCCGAAAACCTAAAAATCAGCCGAAAAACCTAAAATCGGCCGAAAACCCAAAAAATCAGCCGAAAAACCCTAACATCGGCCAAAAACCCTAAAATCGGCCGAAAACCCTAAAATCGGCCAAAAATCCAAAATTGCCCGAAAATCCTAAAAATCGGCAAAAAAACTAAAATCAACCGAAAAATCTAAAATCGACTATAAACCCTAAAAATCGGCCGAAAAATAAAAAATCGGCGATTTAGGGTTTTCGGTCGATTTTAGGTTTTTCGGCGATTTTTTGGGTTTTTGGCCGATTTTTGGTTTTTGGCCGATTTTTGGGTTTTCGGCCGATTTTTTGGGTTTTCGGCCGATCTTTTGGGTTTTGGGCCGATTTTAGGGTTTTGGGCCGATTTTTTGGATTTTCGGCCGATCTTTTGGGTTTTCTGCCGATTTTAGGGTTTTGGGCCGATTTTAGATATTTTGGCCGATTTTAGGGTTTTTTGGCCGATTATTTGGGTTTTCGACCAAATTTAGATTTTTCGGCTGATTTTAGGTTTACGGACGATTTTTTGGGTTTAGGGTATTTTAGATTTTTTAACCTGTTTTATGGTTCAGGCCGAGTTTTTTTATTATAGTTATTCAAATAATATCGAAAAATAATGACAATTTTGAAAATGAATTACTTTGTAATGAAGGGAATTCAAATGTGTCATCCAAACAAAAAATTTTGAAATGAAAGAAATTCAAATGAAAGCATTTGAATTCTATGAAATCTCAAAATCCCTTAAATTTTAAAATAACTCATCCAAACACACTCTAAGGCTATGTTTGGGAGTTGGATTTTGGAGGGGAAGGGAGGGAAAGGAGAGGCTTGGGAAGATGTCAACCCTTGTTTGGGAGTTTAAAAAAAATAAGGAAAGGTTTTGGGGGGCTTATTTTATACAATTTTAAAGTTCCCCCAAATTGGAGGGTTTTGGAGGGTTAACTATATAAATTGACTATTTTACCCATAATAATTCAAAATTCCAATGTTATCTCTTGCATAATTTCATTCCAAAAAATCAAAAACTTTTTTATGGAAAAATCGAGAACCTTTTTTCCAGAAAAATTAGGAAACATTTTTACTTTTTTTCCAAAAAAAATCGAGAACTTTTTTCCGGAAAAAATCGAAAACTTTTTTCCGGGCAAAAAATCGGGAACTTTTTTCCAAAAAAATTGAGAACTATTTATCTAGAAAAAATCAGAAACTTTTTTTTCGGAAAAATTAGAAACTTTTTTCCGGAAAAATCGGGAACTTTTTTCCCGGCAAAAAATCAGAAACAAGGGCAAAATAGTATAACACAATGTATTGATTTTTAGAGAAAAAAGGGCAACATAGTAAAATCATCACATAAGCCCCCTATGTCATTCCTTGTTGGTTTTTCAACTCCCAAACAAGGGGAAGGATTTTCCCCCTTTATCCCTTCCCTCCCTTTCCTTCCCCTCCCCTCCTTAACCTTTCCTTTCCTTCCTCTCAAAACTCCCAAACAAAGCCTAAGTTGATCCACCATGTCATAAAGATACTCGAATGTGATTTTATATTGTTTATTAAAATCTTCCCTAATGTGGGGATGAAGACTAAACCATATTAATGGTTCAATGCAGTTCATAGAAACCACTTTAGTAAAAATCAGTTTATTTCTCAAATCAGTTTTAGTTTTATTCGGAACCTGTTTAAAATCGGTTTATATTTTTAAACCAGTTTAGTTTCAGATAACTCGTTTAAATCCGATTTTCTTATAAAACCAGTTTTAAAAAAAAATTGGTTTTAATCCTATTTTTTTATATAAAAAAAGTGGTTTTAAACCAGTTTTCTGAGTCTTTTAAAAAACCAATTAAATCATGTTTATTCTTTTAACCAATGCAGCACATAAATCAAAGGTTCAAGCACCAAAAACTAGTTGCAGACCCAGCTAGATCATTCCTTTAGACTTTAACTAGACCTTTCATTTTTGGTACATTATAAATATCTCAATAAAACCTCTGCACACAATATAATTATATAAGGCATTGTTCGAGAGAGAATCTTCCTACAAATACAACTGAGGCGACACACAAATCAAACAAATACCTTGACACAACATGTGCATTTTTGGTTTGGCAATGGCAGAATCCATAACCTGCTACCATAATTTTGACAAAAACTATACTTCCATGTTTCAAACTCACCGTCAATTTAAACATGCACTAAGAAATTAAAGGCCGAGTAAACCATATCACAAATCCCAGCTTCTCTTTTTCCACAACATATCACAAATCTCTAAAATAACAAATTAAACCATTCAAAGAATCACCACCATTTACACAATAAAATATGAATTGATTCAATTTTAAAACTCTGTGACCGTCATTTCAAGTCAATTCAAGTCATAATAATAAAAACCACACTCCTAATTAAAGTAAACAGAACAGCCACATTAAACAAAAAACAAATAACTCCTTCCTTTGCAGTTTTGTTGATCTCCTTCCTTTGCCGTTTTGTTGATCAAGGACTTGTAGGTTGTACCAGGTACTTGTCATGCAGCTTATTCACCTTTTGAACAAAAATCAAAAGAAAGAGACCAATCTCAGTTACCATATAATTATTAAAACAGATGAAAGAAAAGGGACTGACTACAAATTTGTTATGCACTGTAACACTATTAATAATTTAATATTATAGGCTTTCATCATATATTAATAAAAAAAATCTCATTTAGCATATGAAAAAAATATGCAGGCACTGAAGAGAAACTTGAGTATTAGCTTTGGTTTGCAAATTACTAACTTTGCACAAGAGTTATTATTAATTTATTATGCAGATGTTTATATCTATTTATTTTTTTAGAAAAGAAAAATTTATTAAAAGGATCTATTAAGAGATATACAAAGTCTAGATCACACTGCTGAATAACAAAACTAGCTGATAATGAACATAATATGACTTCTAATTAATATCAAAACAGTAGCACATGCCATAAAATTGTACTAACAATTAAATACTGTCAGTAGCTACCTTGCAATTGATTGATCTAACAATAGCACATGCCATAAAATTGGACTAGAGTCAAATATCTACAATCATACCTTCAATTATCGCCAAGTGCAACAGAGGTCGAACAACTAGTAGCATCTTGCGTATACAAAATTTCTGCAAAACAAAGAAAAACATTTGAGCATGTATCAATCAAGTAACACATTAGTAAGAAAGGATGAAAGGTTATCTTACCTTCCTCAATTTGATCAATAGTATCAAGGTCCTCATAAGTAATAAAGGATGGAAATGCTGCACCGAGCCAATCTTGCGTACAAATGAGTGCTTCCACAGTTGCCACTGATAAAGAGCTGCGATATGGGTCAAGGATCCTTTCCTCCAGTACTAAAAGTAGATTCAGAGGCTACAATTGTTATAGGTATGGCAAGAACATCTCTTGCAATGCTTGCAAGTATTGGAAATTGGCTAGTGTTCACCTTCCACCATTCCAGCAAATCAAAGTCAGGACGCCGCTCTTCTACATCTAGTCGATTGTACTTAGCCATTTCAGTCTCTGATGTGCTACATTGTTCTGATTCATAAAATTCAGCTATTTCATGTGGATCGCCATTAAAAGCACTTGCTAGATTGGAAGAACTACCTAGACGAGACACCACCCTACCTGAGTATTCATCATACATAGACTTCAAATAAGCATCTAATTTGGTTTTCAAAGATTCTGTTTGAGCACTACCATAGATCCTAGTTGTCAACCATACCACAAGCTTCATTTTACATTGAGGATCTAATACCATAGCAATCAGCAGCAACATGTTAAGGCGGTCAGGATTTCCCCAATATTTATCATACTTCATCTTCATCTTTAAAGCCATGAACTTTAACTTTTCATCTTCAGAATTACACATTTATAATTTTTCTTCCAATACTAAAAACCTCAAGCATATACAAGTTGCTCGTCAAATAAGAAGATCTTGACATCCGCATTGTAGCTTCATGAAATATACTTAGGAATGGAAGAATTAACTCAACACGCTCCCAATCTTCCGGTGTAGGCACTCCTTTCTCCCTACTCAATTCATTAACATATTGTTGGTCATTGAAGTCAAGCTCCATAAATGTCATTTTATGTATTAAGGTGACATTCAACATTTTGTATGTTGAATTCCATCGTGTCTAACAATCATTCCCAACATAGTCTTTTGTTGAAGTACAAAAGTAAGTATAGTTTTATCGTCTCCACAGGGACTGGTGCGATATAGTAGCCATTCAACAATTGATATAATTTCAAGTATATAGATTAAAAGATGTTTGTTTATGGAAAAGTAGGAAAAGATTGTAAAGAAATAATTGAAATTACAGAGAGATAAGTTTACTGGGATTAGATTTCACCAACTCACTTGTATGTATCCTTCAATCAGTTATACAGGTTTTAGTTTTCAATCAATTCTATCACATATCACTCACGTACGTGTCCGTTTCCAGATCACGACGAGAATCCCGTTTATACCTATTAATCCCCGATGTCTCGAGTGATCAATCAATACAACGACTATATTGTATTATTTAAACTTCCGATGTCTCGGATAATTTGAACAACACAATAGCATTAAGATTTGATATTTTAAGTGAATATTAAATCTAAATCTATGTCTAGAGTTTAGAGTTTAAAAGATAATTGTTCTAGATTTTGGATTCAAAAAGCATATGTCTATAACATTTCAAACCCTAGAATTTAACATTGAAATTCAAGAACAATATCAAAATTGATGAATAATCTAAAACCATATATAACATAATCAAAATAAATGCATACTCAGAGTTAATTACACCTAATCCCAACAAAGCGAGATTAGCTACTCATTTTCATGGTAGCTATTCAAAAGATAAAGAAGAAAAGAGAGATGAACAAACACTAATGATGATTTCTCAACTATTGTTGTAGATCCACCTCCAAAACTCCTTGAATCTGGCTCCTTAGTTCTCTCTGCGTTTTTCCCTCTGAAAAATTGTTGTTTTTAATGGTCTCCTCTTGAAGGCTATTTATAGGCGTGAAAAGCAGCTGGTCGCTCAGCTACCATCTGGTAGCTCAGCTACCATCTGGTCGCTCAGCTACCAACTTGTCTTGATGAAGGGTTTATCTAACACGTGTAAAAAGTTCATACTTGATGCCCAAGACTTCCTTCAATTTGGTCGCTCAGCTACCGTCTGGTCGCCCAGCTACCAGTTTGTCTTGGTGAAGGGGTTACTTGACACGTGTAGAATTCTTTGCCTGTTGTTCAAGGTTTCCCTCATTTTGGTCGCTCAGCTACCACTGGTCGCTCAGCTACCACTGGTCGCTCAGCTACCAGCCTCTTGGAGAAGGCATTATTTTTGCTCCTCTTTTGGTCATGCAAGCTTAAAAATTAGGATTAGGACATAACAATTATCTTTAGTTAAAATGTACAAAGTTTTGGGGTTTTAGTTATAAATATCTTTGAAAACAAGTTGATAAATGCCGTAATTGAGTATGGAATTTAACTACTTTTTAGCACTTATCAACTCTCCCAAACTTAAAACTTTGTTTGGCCTCAAACAAAAGTCCAAAATAAATTTTGAAAACATGGCTCAAACAACAGTAATGCATAATTCATTCAAGCTTTGCAATCAATCAACACTTAGGATGTAAATTGTTTCAAGTTTGCATGATTCAATATGTTGCAAGTTCAAAATCAATCATTCATAATCATCAAAGAATCAAAACATGAATTTGAAATAGTTTCAAAACTCAAGTAAAATTTCAATCTTTCCAAACCAACAAGATAATCAACTAGAATCACAATTCTCACAAGTGTTTCAACTCAAGGGTGAAGTGTATCTCTCAATCCAACAATGTGTTCACATCAAATCAATTCAAACATACATCTCATCATAATCACAAAACATGTTATCAATCATGGATCACTAAGGACTTTCTTAAGCTTGTAATGGGGCTAGGCTACAAGAAATCATTGTTTTTCTTTGGATTCAAAGAGCCTTGAGGATAAAAGAGCATAAACTTGAGTATCTTCATTACATAAGTTATTCATCCTCTTTCACTTTTCCCATTCTTTACTCTTGGTGATTCTTTTGTTTTGACACAATTTATATTCATTTCTTTTTCTTTTGTAACACATTTTCTTTGATTTTCAATTGTGTGTCAAATGACTTTCAATATTTTTCTTTCTCTTTCTCAATCACCATTTTCAACTACTTGTTACTTTTCTCAATTTGATCAAATAACCTCTTTCTCCCCAACTTGTTTTCAACCTTACATAAACTCAATGCTCAATCATCCTAAGACAAGGGTCAAGTCATTGTTTTTCTTTATTATGGTTCAAGGGTTCAAACAAACAAATTTTCAAAATTTTGGCTCAAGGGGGGTAACAAAGGATCACACTATCTCACAAGGTAGGTTATTTTAGGCTTAAGTAGTTGCACTCAAATAAAAAACATGGCCTTGATCATTTCCATGACTTCAAACATATAAAGTAATAGCAAGATTCAGTTAAAATCAACAGAGTTAAACACAATTGTCGGCTCTCAAATATATAAACAGTGGAAGGTTCACACAATCTCACCCGGATGGTCTGCGTGATTCATAATTAATTAATCATGTTAAGAAGGAATGAATGAAATCAGATTGAATCAAGCAACTTAGTTCAAGTTCATCCTATCATTCGATGATAATCACAAAAGGTTGATCTCAAACTATAGCAATTGAAAGAAATTCATTCTAATCATGCATTTGCTTTTGATTGATCACAAACCTAGACATTTCAATCCATATGCATATTTAGCAATCACAAGGATTTAAACCATGTTTATTCAGTCAAAATTTGCAATGAAATATAAAACATGAATTCTAATGACTGAAACAATAAAATTTCACTGTCTATGGCGTGCTTTAGTACTCTGCTTCTGCTACTCCCCCTCCTCAAGAATTGTGGACTGTCCTCAGGCCAAGAAAATTAAGTTATGCCTACATTTGCAATGTAAAACACACAACCCTAGGCTTTTGTTAGATTTTCAGAGGTGACAATGGCAGAAACAAACTTTCAAGTGGAATTCACACTAGTTCAAGGACTTGTTTTTATAAGAAGCTAAACATGTTCAAAAATTATTATAACATATAAGTAATTAAAAATGCTTTAAATAAAAGAAAAGGAAAGAAAATTGGGTTGCCTCCCAACAAGCGCTTCTTTTACGTCACTAGCTTGACGCCTTTTTGGTTAGGGTGGCCAAAATGAGACGGAGAGCACATCATCCGTCTTTTTCCTTTGATTTGGGAGGAACTGCATGAATTTTAGATATAGATATTGTGGAGTCCATATCCTCCTTAATTCCTTCTTTTCGAACAAGGCACAAATTTCCTCTATTATCTGATCGATCTCCGCCTTGTTTTCAGTTACCTTCTCTTGATTGCCTTCTTCCTCTTTTTCAACCATACTCTCTTCATCTCCTTCATTATGTTCCTCATGAGCGAATGACAATGGATACGAAAGCTTAGTTAGATCAGGTTTGACTACCTTTTCATCCTCTCCTCCTTCATTTTCTTCAAAATTATGAATTATCTCCTCATCCTTCTCATCACTTATTATTATGACTTGATCATGCTGATTTATTTGAGTGTTGGTAGGAAATGTTCCTTCTTGGTTATTGTTGTTGGCTATCTGTTTAGCCAGTTGACCAATTTGATTCTCCAAACTCCTTATGGCAGCACCATCGTTTTTCTGGTATTGTTGTAGATGTTTGTTCTGAGCTTTGGTCACTTCCATAATTTTGTTCAATGTTTCCTCCAACTTTGAAGTTTGATTTTGTTGAGGAGGTTGCTGGTTGTAATTCTCACATTGGTATTGATTGTTGGATAGCCCATAATTTTGTCTCCACCCCTGGCCATAATTTGAATTGTTTTCTCTTTGATAATAATCATGGCCTTGGTATTGCCCTTGTCGTTGATTCGACACATAGTTCACCACTTCATCTGGCGGAGGACAATGACCTGTAGGATGGTCTCCATTACAAAGCTCACAATCAACAACTTGTTTGTTTCTATTCGACACTTCTTGCATTTCTATGAGTTGTAGATGCTTTGAAACTTGTTCCGTTAACTCTTGCAGTCTTTGAATCAACAAGTTGTTACTAGCTAATACCTCATTAGTCCTATCCAATTCACTACTTCCATAATTTTGCCATTTCAATTGCTCTTGCTCTTGGGCATAATAATTATTGTAACCATGGTCAGTCATGGTTTATGCCAATTTAGAGAATCTGAAAGGGAAGCAGCTAAAAAGAGAAATATCTTTGACTAGCAAAGATGAGTTAGGATAAAAACACAAATTATATACAAACAAATATGTACAAATACTTAAAACAATAACAATTGTTGTGATGCTTCAATATCTAAACGCCAGTCCCCGGCAACGGCGCCATTTTGTTGAAGTACAAAAGTAAGTATAGTTTTATCGTCTCCACAGGGACTGGTGCGATATAGTAGCCATTCAACAATTGATATAATTTCAAGTATATAGATTAAAAGATGTTTGTTTATGGAAAAGTAGGAAAAGATGGTAAAGAAATAATTGAAATTACAGAGAGATAAGTTTACTGGGATTAGATTTCACCAACTCACTTGTATGTATCCTTCAATCAGTTATACAGGTTTTAGTTTTCAATCAATTCTATCACATATCACTCACGTACGTGTCCGTTTCCAGATCACGACGAGAATCCCGTTTATACCTATTAATCCCCGATGTCTCGAGTGATCAATCAATACAACGACTATATTGTATTATTTAAACTTCCGATGTCTCGGATAATTTGAACAACACAATAGCATTAAGATTTGATATTTTAAGTGAATATTAAATCTAAATCTATGTCTAGAGTTTAGAGTTTAAAAGATAATTGTTCTAGATTTTGGATTCAAAAAGCATATGTCTATAACATTTCAAACCCTAGAATTTAACATTGAAATTCAAGAACAATATCAAAATTGATGAATAATCTAAAACCATATATAACATAATCAAAATAAATGCATACTCAGAGTTAATTACACCTAATCCCAACAAAGAGAGATTAGCTACTCATTTTCATGGTAGCTATTCAAAAGATAAAGAAGAAAAGAGAGATGAACAAACACTAATGATGATTTCTCAACTATTGTTGTAGATCCACCTCCAAAACTCCTTGAATCTGGCTCCTTAGTTCTCTCTGCGTTTTTCCCTCTGAAAAATTGTTGTTTTTAATGGTCTCCTCTTGAAGGTTATTTATAGGCGTGAAAAGCAGCTGGTCGCTCAGCTACCATCTGGTCGCTCAGCTACCAGCTTGTCTTGATGAAGGGTTTATCTAACACGTGTAAAAAGTTCATACTTGATGCCCAAGACTTCCTTCAATTTGGTCGCTCAGCTACCGTCTGGTCGCCCAGCTACCAGTTTGTCTTGGTGAAGGGGTTACTTGACACGTGTAGAATTCTTTGCCTGTTGTTCAAGGTTTCCCTCATTTTGGTCGCTCAGCTACCAGCCTCTTGGAGAAGGAATTATTTTTGCTCCTCTTTTGGTCATGCAAGCTTAAAAATTAGGATTAGGACATAACAATTATCTTTAGTTAAAATGTACAAAGTTTTGGGGTTTTAGTTATAAATATCTTTGAAAACAAGTTGATAAATGCCGTAATTGAGTATGGAATTTAACTACTTTTTAGCACTTATCACCTTTATATGCAATGGTTTCATGAACAATGCATTTCGTAAACCTACCAAACCTCGTAGGCGTACGTCTAACATACCGCACAGCTGCACAGACTCTCAAAATAGAATTATCAACCTCTGCCAATCGATCCTTCACAATAAGGGTCAATATATGCGCGCAGCAGCAGCGCATATGAAGGTATTCTCCATTCAAAACTAAACCATTTTGAGATATAAGCCATCTTTTGAGATGTTGAATTCCAACATCATTTGAGGAGGCCTTGTCCATAATTTCTACACCTCAGCCTCAAGTTTCAAACATGGGTCCACCTAAGCGTAAAAACCAATCAGAAGCTTTGAATCATTTTACACCGAACATAGGGAGCTCAAAGGCAGCAAAGTGCAACTATTGTGGTAAGTTGATAAAGTACAGCGGTGGAACAGACTCATACGAAAAGATGTAAGGATAATCCAAATAATGTGGTTAATACGACAATGCATGGATCGGGTTCAACCTCAATGGAAACTACTATTAATTCATCCCCTCCAGTTCCCAAATTTTACCAAGAAAAAAGCCGACTTGATTTGGTGAACATGTTTGTGGCTTTGAAACTTCCGTTTCAAAAGGTAGAGCATCCATATTTTCATAAGTTTGTTTATGACCTAAACCAAGATTTGGATGCTCTGCGTGATGGGAAGCCAAATCTTGGTTGTAGGTCATAAACAAACTTATGAAAATATGGATGTTCTACCTTTTGAACAGAAGTTCCAAAGCCACAAACATGTTCACCAAATAAAGTCGGCTTTCTTCTTGGTCAAATTTGGGAACTTGAATCAGTGTGAAATCACTGCAAAATCAAATCAAAAGCTATAAAATCACTATGAAATCACATGAAACTAATACTCAGAGCAAACTAACTGAACAATACTTAGACAAATTAATCACTTAAATAAAAATGGGTCTACCTGTGAGAAAACTGAAGTTCTGTTTTGAAGCTTTTGGAACTTGTGGAGTTGAAGTTGAAGCAAGCTGAAGTGATTTTGAAGCGATTAATGAAGCGATTAATCCTTACATTTTGAAGCGATTTTGAATAGTAACTGAAGCGATTTTGAAGTTGACAGGGATTTCGACGGGGTTGGTGGACAGTGCGGTGAGGTTCGGTGGAGATCAGAGAAAGTGTGGAAAAACAATTTGGGGACTAGGGTTAGAGAGTGAAGTTATGGAGAAAAAGTGAAAATATGCATGTAAGAAAAATATATCTAAAAGTGAAAAAATTAATAAAACAAAAAGAAATATTAAATATTCTTTTTTAATAAAAACTAGTTTATAAATTTAACCTGGTTCTATATATAAGAAACATTTTACTTTGTTCTGAACCGGTTATAAATTGAATTGTAACTGTTTTTTAAATGTGGTTCAGTTCAGAACTATTTTAAATGGTTCAATTTAAAATATGGTTCAATGCGGTTCGAATTACAATTTGGTCCAGTTAACTGTATTTTTGAACACCCCTAATTTTAACACAGTAATGTGTACAACACCACTGCCCAATAGGCAATTGCCATAAGAATGAAATCAAATACAACAGAAATTTGTGATTTGAATCAATCTAATTTCCAATTGTTACAAAATTGTAAATAAATTAAATGTGTGGACATGCTAGCTTTGCTTGGCAGAACCATGTCTGCTGCTCGAGACTATATTTCATTAGGTTCTGGTTTAACGTTTAAACCCCGGAATGTTCATTTGAAGTTAGAGTTAGATGTATTGCTCTGTGTCTGTAGGTTCCGTCTCGGTACATTTGAGATAAAGTGGGATTCTAGTACCTGTAGCCCTAAGTTGATCCACCATGTCATAAAGATACTCAAATGTATTTTATACTGTTTATTAAAATCTTCCCTGATATGGGGCTGAAGGCTGAACCAGTCTCCCAACAATTTATGAACATGGGAGCGTATAATTCTCCATGACACCTATAGAATATCACAAAATATGAAAATAAATCCACTAAAACTTTAATTACAATCATCAAAAAGGTAACATCCAAAAAGGCTAGATCATTCACATTGTTGAGCAAAATATAGTCCCGCACTTTGTTTAAGAAAATCATTCATACTTGTACTATTCAATGTATAACACTTTTTTTTTTGCACACTAGGGCTATACTCCACCCGATACTAATCGCTCAAGATAGAGAGATCAATTTAAGGGGCCGGCATCTCTTTACAGATGTTCTTCTACACACATCAGTTTAAGTTCAAACTTTTGACCACATACTTAGAGAACTAGTTTATCAGCCAACCATGACACACTTTAATTGCATGGATGGTTCACCATCTCTCACTTTAACATGTTAAATGTTACAATACCCATTAAATAGAGTTTTAAAAATTTCATTCCAGGAGAAACATAGAATTTGTAGTATAGCAACCAAATATAGCACTGACACTTTGGATTGAAAGTGTATCCAGTGTGACACAACAATGACATATGAGCAGCTATTGCAGCTGCTAAAGCAGCAATCAGACCAGCTATTATTTCCTCAATTGCTCGTAACAGAAAATCAACCCGTATGAATCAATCCAAATTGTTGAATAAATGGCATTAATCATAATTAATAAAAAATAAAGTAGAATTTCAAATAACGTAACATTTATCAATACAAATTTGGTTTACATTGAACCACTTCCATTTTCAGAAATCTATACTGGCTAGCATCAACATGTTAGTGTCAATGTGTGTCGGCTGTACTAGTGTTTCATAGATAGCAACTAGTCACTAGTGCATCATCAAACAAAGGCAACTAATGCTCAACCAATACTTAATAACAAAAAACAATGCAAAATGCAAATAAACAAAACATTACCCAAGATTAATATCAATAACAACAACAATATAATAATATTACTTCAGTAGTTGTAGAAACCATAAATACCTTACAAGTGGCGTATACGCAGCCTGATCACCGTATTTCCGACACAGCATCCGGAAAGGTAACTCCGAATTGTCGACCATCGGAGCAACAATCAATTTAGGTCGACCTAAGTTATTCCAATGAGTCCACGCGCGTTGAACGCGTGAGTCTTCTCCGGTAAGGGTTAAGTTACGTGGAGGATGTTGTTGTTGTTCGGGTTGGGTTGAATCCGAAGAAGTTCGGGTTTGGGCCATAACTGGATATCTGGGAAGATGAAAGTGATTGTGAGTGTGAAAGTGACGAGAGAGGAAAGAAGAGAAGGGTTTCGAGTTTCGACTTTCGATAATCAATCCATTGCCGCTAGATAAGTTCAGGGCCACTCAAGTTGCAAGATTTGTTTTTGGGATTTTTTTTTTTTTTGTTTCAGGGCTCGTAAAATACAGTTACTACAGTCTACACCTATGAGAAATTATTAGTAGTTCACAAATGGATATAGGTTGCGTTTGTTTCGGATTTAAAAAGATAGAGTTTTTTTTTTTTGTATTTTTATAAAGAGAAATGATATTTGTATAATTAAATTGGACAACTATATCTCTCATACTCACATCTCTATTTCTTTATCTCTATTATTATATTATATATTATATATTATATTATATATATTACGAGATTCCCACGGAGCTCTCTCATGCATTCTCAACAAAATAATCCTACGTGTCATTATTATAGAGCTTCTACTTATGCGGAGCTTTTAGCACAGGGTCTTTGGTTCAAATCTCATTGACAACAAAAATTTAATTTTTATAATATTATATGGAATTCTACCTTTGTTTTAGAAAAAATTAGCTTATTATTAGTATAAGGTCTGTTGTTCGAATCTCATTGACAACAATAATCTAATTTTTATAGTATTTTAATTTTATAGAAAGCTACTATCCTTTTTTCTTTAGAAAAAACAACCGTATTTTTTTTATAATAAAACTACTTTATTATTACTTCAATTAACAATCAAAAGTTTATACTATTTTTACGAACCTAAAGAGTTTTTTTTTATGTCATTTTTTTTTTAATAAGCACTCAATTAGAGTTTCTTTAATATTATTTTTTTTTTAGAAACGCTAATATTATATAAATCTATACAATATAAGAAAGTTGTTGTCCCTGGTAAAGACAACAATAACCTTTGCTAAAATGCTGACACTTGGCATAAGTAAGGGCATTTGATGTCCAAAAAATTACAAACTGAACTACATGCAAAAGAAACCAAGCCATTTTGAGAGGTAACTAAGCCATATTCACATGATGTGAGAGAGGAGGTCACTTTCAAGTGAGCCATAGTTCTATTTGGACCAAGCTGGTTGGCCGAAAATAATAAAATATTCTCATCACTTCAAATTTTTGTCTTGCTTGGAACTACCTTTTTGCAACAAAGCTACATCCTGACACTCAACTGTACCATTGGTCTCAAATTCATTTTACTTCTTTCCTCTTCTCCACACGCCAAAAAAAAGCTCTGCACAGACAAGGTGAGTTCATGTTCATCTTCGTTCATCCTGAAACATGCTTCTTCATCCATCTTAAAAATTGTTTCTTCATGTCCATTCATCTTAAAATCTAACGATCTGCTTCATCTTATAACTGTAATGTTGTTTGTTTCAGTTTCATCAACATGTATAAAGTTGTTGTCTTCATCATTTTTCTCTAAAATTTAAAATCCTACATTGTTGAATAAATTTGTTCATATTTTAAGTTCATTTTCATGTTGTTGAAGTACTGTTCTGTTTCAGAGAAATGGCTAGGAATTTTGAGTTCATAAAGGACATCAATGACCGTAAAGACCTATGGAAAATCGCTGTCAAGGTTAGGGACAAATGGACTTCACAGAAAGAGGGGAAAGAGTATTTGGAATTGGTTGTTGTTGACTCAAAGGTGACATTTTTTTTTAAATCGAAACTTTAACTTAAATCTCAGTTTTTTTCTTAGACAAATGTTCTTATATTTTGTTCTGCAAGATTTGGGTTTGAAACATTATATTCATATGTTTTTATATTTTGTTCTGCAAGATTTGGGTTTCAAACATTATATTTTGAGGTGAATGTGACAATAATATGAACAAAATGTAATCCAATAAACATTATTATTATATGATTTCAAACATTATATTAAAGATATCATTGTACACATTTCAGGGAGATGACATTTTTGTCATTGTTCCAAATGAGTTGAAAAGCAAATTTGAAAAGGAGATTCCTATTGTTGAGAAGAACACTTACACTATGCAAAATTTTCAAGTCACCAAAAATCAGGAAAAGTTCAAATCATCCCATCATGAATTCATGCTAAAGTTCAATGGTGGAACCAAGGTTTCTGAATGCAATAAACATGACATTACTGACACCCTTCACTTTAAAGATTTCACTGAAATCGTTTGTAACAAATTTCGTGAAGATTTCTTATACGGTAGGATTTGATTCAAACTTCATTATTCAACCTGTGTGGTTATTAATGCACACAATACTTTGTTATGGCTTCAACCTTCAAAATATTGTTTTCTAATTTTTGTTATTCATGAGTGTATAGATATCATAGCAGCTGTGGATGAGATTGGTTATACACAGCCTCATGTAGGAAGTAAAAAAGTACAAGTTAACTTAAAGCTTAAGGATGTTAGGTATGATCATTTTCTGATTTAATGTTTATTTTGAGCATCTTCAAGTTATTGTAACATATTTTAAAAATATTTTGTAGTGATGTTACTTTGAATTGCACTTTATGGGAAGATTATGCAACAAAGTTTCTCAATTTTTTGAATGGTAACAATGATAGTGGTCCAACCATTATTTGTATGAAATATGCCAAAATCAAGAAAGAAGGTAACTTAATTAACCATTTGAAAGCCTCAGTTTTGTACATTTTAGTTCAATAAGTAATTCATAATGTAGTTATAATGGAATATTTTACTTTGTTCTTTTAGGAAAATATCCACTTACTATATCCAACACATGGAGTACAACAAAACTTTGGATCAATGATGGACTGCCTGAGATTCTGGAATTCAAGAAAAGGTTTTTATACATTAAATTCTTCATACAATTCAAGGCCTTAAGAGATCATAAATGTTTTTAATGTTTTCTGACTTAATATTATCTCTATTACATCTTCAGATTTGTTGCTGCAATTGATAAAGGCACAATTTCTGCTGTGTCAAATTCAATGTCACAAAGGATGAGTCAATCATATGGAGGATCACAGTACTCAAGTGGCTCACAATTTACTCCTGAACAGAAGTTTTATCACAATGCAGAAGTGATGCCTTTGAACAAAATTGTGGAACTCACTCAAGTAAATAGGATACCATCTTCTGTTAATGTTTTTCATCAAGGCTTTTAATAAAATGACCATTCATAATTTTTTGTGATATCAGGAGACAAAGTGTGTTACTGTTGTCAATTGTGTTAAGGTCAAACCCTCCAGAAATGGCTGGTACTATCAAGCTTGCTTCCAATGTCCCAAACAAGCTGTTGGTGATGCTCCACCATATAAGTGTAGTGATGATCACTCCACCCAAACTGAAATACTAAGGTACTACATACCTTTTTATTTGCTTTTTATTTAATTGCAACCTATTTGACATAAATTTTTAATATAGGTATAAGTTGGATATTGAAGTGGAGAATTGCAAGGTTAGAGCTTCTTTTGTTTTTTGGGATCGCGAATGTGCACAGTTATTGAACCAATCTGCAGAACAGCTCCGTGCTAAAATGATTAAGGTAAAATTATGATTTGTATTTATTCAAAATGCCTACATGAGCATCTATTTTATCAAGCATGGCACGGGCTAACATACTAGTTATGAGAGAGAGTAAAAAAATAATGTGAGTATGAGAGAGAGGGTTGTGCAAGAAGTTGTCCAATTTGGTTTTACAAATAACATTGCTCTTTTATAAATAGATTTTGTAAAATTGTTTTTTAAAATATTAGAAGTTTATTTATATTCATTTTTTCTAAATTGAAACACTAATTTTGACATCATATAATATAAATATACATTATTGAACATCAAAATATAATCAAAATCACATTTTTTTCAAAAAGTTGTACTATTTCAAAATTAATTTTTATGAAAATCTATTTGAAATAGCCTCAAATTAAATGATTTTAAAAAAAAAATTAATATAAAAAAATTCAATAAAATGATAAAATGACATTTTAAAAATAACTATTCAAACCAAATTTTCATTTGAAGCTTTGATAAAAACAGTGGCGGAGCAAGCTCAAAAAGTTGGGGAGGGCCGCTATAGTTATAAATCGAATACGAAGAGTTTTTTTAACAAAAGATTGATCAAACATAAATTTTGTATACACAAAATTCTATTTTAAAAAAATATTTGAATACTTTTTTCTCAAAAATATATATTTGAACACTTTGACAAAATAAATTATACATTTTAAAACATCTAAAATTTATTAACAATAAAATATTAGAAGAATTGCATCAAAAAGTATAATAAAAGTTAGAACTTTCAATTTCAATATAGAGGCGGTTTGAAACCCCCGCAAACCGGAAAGCATTAAAGAATTCTGGGTCCAAATAGCGGGGGTTTTAATCAGAAAGCAATAAAATTACACAAGTCATTTTGTGGGGGTTTATAACCGCCGCTAATTAATATACCTATGAAAAAAAAAATTAAAAATTCTGGGGCGGGCCATGGCCCTGTTCAGCCCACAAAGGGCTCCGCCCCTGGATAAAAAAAATCTTTGTAAATTTGTTTACACAAAATTGTATAACACTATAAAATCCATTTTTAAAAAAAAAAGACAAAATAAACGGGCCCTTAATATACCAAAATTCTTAAAAAGAATTAAGATTTTTTTAAAAGAAACCAGTTACGATAAATGAAATAAGCATGCTATTTTGATTATGGAACTAAAATTTAGATGAAGAACTTATCGACAAAAAATTTAGATCAAGAACTTATCGACAAAAAATTTAGATCAAGATGTTCCGGTGAACATAATTCAGTTGTTAAGGACATTCCATATAAATTATATGGACTCAAGTACTCTCACTATTTCATTTGAAAAGATGATATCCGAGCCATTAGGCTATTTGACCCAAAAAAAAAAATAGATCAAGATTCAAGAGAGTGTTATGGATTAGGTCAAGACTCTTTTCCGATTTGCTAGGCTCAAATGAGATTGGTCCACAACAATATTCCAACTTTTCAATAAAATGTAACGGACAGTAAAAAGACAACAGTATCACTCGCAACATATATGCTTATCAAAAAAAAAAAAAAAACTCGCAACATATATTGTTGGAATAAATGCCTTTGATTATTCAATCAAATTCAATGTCTGTAGTTCTTCTTCTCATTGATCACAATCCCATAAACCTTCCTCTCAGCGGGTGAAGTTATTATGCTTATGCATAAGGGTAATCCTTATGCATGGTACATAAGTCAATAACACCCTTTAGATTGAGCATTCACATGTAATAATCCTACCCAATCTCAACTCACACACTCACACCTAATCTCACACCCCCCAAATTTTTCGCGCACCCCCCAAATTTCTCGCGCACCCCCCAAATTTCTGATGCACCCCCCTAAATTTTTCGTGCACCCCCCCAAATTTCTCGTGCACCCCCTAAATTTCTTGTGCACCCCCAAATTTCTCACGCACCCCCGGATGACTTGTGCCCCCAAATTTTTTTTTGTCCCCACACATTTCTAGCATAAACCATTTTGTTGTGGGAATGGTTTCACATATATACACTCCAAAATCATTAAGTGCATAAGATGGTTTTGAAGTACAACCTATAATTAGAATCATTATTTTTTATTTTTTTTGGGTACAATTATAATCATTATTTAAAATCATTTAACAATAAATTTGGTTTCTTATATAAGACAATCTAAACCATTAAATCACAATTATTGTTTTTATTTTAATTATAGGGTTGTACTCCAAAACCATTTTATTCACCTAATGGTTTTTTATTACAACCATCTGAAACCATTCCTACAGCAAAATGGTTTAATAGTTTTTTATTATAATCATTATTTTTTAGTTTTTTTGGTACAATTATAATCATTATTTAAAACCATTTAACAATAATTTTGGTTTCTCATATAAGACAATCGAAACCATTAAATCACAATTATTGTTTCTATTTTAATTATAGGGTTGTACTCCAAAACAATCTTATGCACTTAATGGTTTTTGAGTGCATATCTCTAAAATCATTCCCACAGCAAAATGGGTTAGGATAGAAATGTGGAGGGGACAAAAAAAAATTGGGGGCAAAAGTCATATTGGGGTGTGCGAGAAATTTGGGGGGTGCATGAGAAATTTTGGGGGTGCGTGAGAAATTTGGCGGGTGCACAAGTAATTTGGGGGGTGCACAAGTAATTTGGAGGGTGCACGAGTAATTTGAGGGGGTGCATTAAGTAACTTATGCATGGTGCATAACAGCATAAGGATGGCTTATGCATAATAACCAATCCCCCTCTCAGCAAGGGCATTGGCTCCGCACGCGATACATATATATATATATATATATATATATATATATATATATATATATATATACTCGTTTACTTTGAGGAATCCTGTATGTTATCTTCATAACCTTTCATTTCACACATCTATTAAATTTCATGTACGGTGTTTTCATGTAGGGTGTTTTTTCCAAAAATTATTCATTCTTACAATGTCCGCTACTTAAGTAGTGAAAATGTAAGATGGAAACGGCGTAGGGCGCACGAGTAATTGATAGGGTGACAAAAATAAATCTCAAAAAATGGACCCCTAACAAATCATACCCTATCTTAAAAGGGTCCGGTTATTATACATAAGCAAAGCTTATGCACGCTGCATAAGTCCGGCCCAATAGCGTGCTGCCCAACCTGTAAGACCCAAGATTACACTGTACAGTTCTTCTAAGGAACTTTAGTGTCGGCTAAGTTTTTTAGGGTTTTTGGTGAAGCGGTTTCGTGAGTATTGTCGCGTTAATAGAATTTTTGCTGAAATGGAGCCTGTTTTGTGCTCGTGCGCTGGAAAGGCACAGACTTTTGGGTCGTAGTCTTCTTTTGAGTATAAGAAGGTTTATGTGTAGTCAGAATCGCGAGTTTTGGTTTATTCTGGTTTTTGGAAAAACGAGTAGGAATTTTACCCGCCGTTGGAATTTTTTTTACGATGTCTGAATTCCGTAGAAATTTAGATGGGAGTTTTATATATCGGCGTGAGTTAGGATATATTGTCAGAATTTTTTTTGAGGGTGAGGAAGAAAATTACAGTCGGGGAAAAAGATTTAGCGATAATATTTGGAAACGGTTTACGACGGACGTTTATTTGATAGATTTTATATTTTTGTGATTTCCGTCCGTTAGCGAGGTGCGACTCGTTTACGAGCAAAAGCGAGAGCTGAGATGTGAGGAAGCTTAGAAAATATCTTGGAAGGATAAGCTTAGAATTGATCCAATGGCTAGGATTAAGTCTTACAACCTTTTTACTATTTGATCTAAAGGCTATGATTCATCAAGACTTAAGTCATAAGGAGACTTTGGAGAATTGGATTTCATTTCACTCTTCCTCTCTTCTCTCTCACGTGAGAAGCTTTCTTTCTCTTCCTCACCAACACATTTTTCTTCTTAGTGTTAGTAAGCATAAAACTCAAATTTGTGAGAGATTTAGAATGGATTAGGAGAAGAGCTTGAAATCAAAGTTGATCCTTGTAACTTGGAGGTGCTTATGAGCCAAATCTTTTGGTAAGAAAATCTCTCTCCCTCTTTTTCCTTGTTGGCCGAAAATGATTAGTATAGTTGGGGGTTTGATTTTGAACTTTCTAGCACTTAAATCTTGTTATCTTGTATGATTGATCTTAGATCTAAAATAATAGATAGATTTCCATGCTTGAGAAACCATGTTCTTCTCATGAAGTTAGTAGCCTAGGATTTGAGAAAATTTCAAATTGATCAAGAACATGAGTTGTGGTTTGGTGATTGTGAAAATGATGTTGTTTTTGAGCTTTTAAGAGAATTGGATATGTGAAAAATGATTTTGTTTTAAGAGACAAGAAAAATAATAATTTCTATGTCCATGAGGGTTTTGGAAAACTCTTAGGGTTTTTGATTGGTGTTGTGAAAAGGTTTTGATTGTTAAGTTTAATAATTTTAGGAACTAAATGAATTATTCTATGGTTTTGAAATAAAAAAATTTTGGGAGCTAGCCACATTTGTTGTTTTGGCCGTGGCATGTGTGTGTTTGTGTCCATGATGTTTCAAATTTTTAAGCCCTATGGGAAGGCATGATCATGGTTTTAAAATGAAGAATTAATGTGGTTTTGTTTTGAAAGAAAACTAGTAACTTGTGTTCTAAGTAAACAAGTTAATTGGTAAAGTTTTGAAAAGTGTTATGCTTTGATTTGAAATGGTTTTGGTGTAAGAGCTTGATCACTTTTGAGAAATTAATAATGGTTTAAGTATTTTAAACTATGTTTGATTTTTGAAAACAATGTTTTAGGTGTGATCTCAATTCTGGCCGAAATTGAAAAGGGTATTTAGGTCCTTTTAAAATTGTTTTTGTCACCTGGAAAATTAACTATTTGATCCGTCTTTTCGAGACGAAGATTTCGGTGTATGGCTCGTCTCGATCAGATAAAGAATGAACCAGTTATGGTCATTTTATTTGAAAAGAAAGAACTTGAAATTTGTGATGCAAGAAAACTTTATTTTTTATTATGGGAATTTTTGAAGAGTTTGGATGTTGATTTCAAATGGTTTTATTGTGTGAAATTGATTACTTTGGTGTTAGAAATAAAAGTGTTCATAGTTTGTTTTGAAAAACGAAATTATTTTCGCGTAACGAGAAATAGTGCATTTAGCTTCGTGAATTTTTAATCACTATGGGGAGGACTCGTAATCACTATCCGAGAGTGTTAGAAAGTACCTTAGACCCCTCTAGAATTTTGGGAATAGGTTTCGTTTCGCTAGGATATGTTGGGAGTATTTTATTGATTGTACGCTGCTTATATTTTAGGAAGCGTGAATTGTAGAGTTTAGCGAGAAAAAGTAACGGAAGCTTGCCGAGGTAAGGGCACCTTTCTTTTGTCTTATTTCCATTAATAGCATGTGTGTATGGTTTGTTTGTGGTGTGTTTTGAGTGCTTGGCACGTATGTGTGATGTATTCTCGGGATGAGAAATTGTTTATAATACGTGCGTTGTTTACATATGATTGTGAGAATATATGTATGAACATGTGTTTGGATTACATATGATTGAGAATATATGTATGTTGTGTGATTGTCTTACATATGATTTTGCGAAATATATGTGTTGACATGTGGTGGTGATTACATATGTGTATGTATGTGAATTGTTGCATGAGCATGTATGGAACGTGTACGTCAGATGGAGACTACACGGGTGGTTGTCTGTGTGACTTCACCGGGGACAGTGTCTGTGTGACTGCCCTATATATGCTGAAATATAAAATATGTTCATGCATTTCATAGTTGGTGATAGCATCTGTGTGGCTTCACCTGGTGTTAGCATTTGTGTGGCTACACCTAATCCTGCGGGATTTTATTGAGTCGGTGATAGCATCTGTGTGGCTTCACCTGGTGATAGCGTCTGTGTGGCTTCACCTGCCCTGCGGGGTATAGTAGGGGTTGGACCTACGACTCTCTGCGGAGAGGTTAAATTCCGGAATTCATGCATGTGAAACAGTCCTGGGTAGGGTGATCACAATCATTGTAGAGTCTGCATTGATAGGCTATGTGCGCATTTGGATTATAATGCTTGTTGAGAAGGAAATGCTAAATGTTTATTGCTTTCCGTATTTTGGTATATGCGTATTTTGTATATGTGTATTTGGTATGTATATTTTGTTGTGTATTCTTTTGTATATGTATACGTGTGGTGACCCTTACAATGAATATTGCGGGCTCCTCCCACCCAAGACGATGGACCCTTACACGCTGCCGTGAGTCGTGAGGACGACGACGAGTTCGTGGGATTTCAGTGATCGAGGAGTTGTACTTCTTAAGTTAGGCTGTGCGCCGGTGTGGTTTGTACACCGTGCTCTTTTGGATTAGGCATAGGATCTGACTCTTTTGGATGACTGTATTCTGAATATTTACTTTTGTGGTTGTTAGACCCTTTGTCTTTGGGGTTGTAAATATTCAGTTACACACTTTGCTTCTCTGAAGCACCTTTATGTATGATTAGTACTATGCCGATGCTTGGGTTGTACTAATATATATTCAATCCTTTTGTATGGTTAATGCCGGCTCGTCATAATTTGTATGCGCACTCTGTTTTGTTTTAAAAAAAAAATTAATGCCCCTTTTTAGTCTTTGAAAAATCGGGGTGTTACACAACCCAATTCCATGAATACACCCCCTTTTTACTCCTACACCGCAAACCCAAAACAAACGGGAAAACGTCCGTTACTTTCTTCGCATTACCGTTATTTCTTTTCAGTTTATTTTTAAATCACATTTATTGCAACCGTCGCCAAAATCATCCATCGTCCTCATCATCATCATCATCGTTGTCGTCAATCATCACCGTCGTCGTCGTCGTCAATCATCAACATCACTGAAACCGTCGTCATCATCGCAAGCAAGAATGGAAGGAACACATAAGCTTCAGAAATCGTTTTCCACAAAGAAAATGAAGAACACAACACAGGTTTTCTCCCACTACTTTCTTCTTTCTCATTTTCGTAAATAACTTAACAATTTTGTGGTTGAGTTTGCATATTAATGAAAATCATCTTTGAAACCCTAAAAATTACAGTTTATTTTTGGTTTTTTTTAAAGTTTATTGTGATTCTCTGTTAAATTTGTTCATAAAATTGTTGAAAATGGTTTTTTAGTTCAGTTTGGCAAGTAATTGTAGTAATCTATTAATTTAACTTGTGTTTTCAATTTTATTGTGACTTAGTTATTACTTAGGGTTGGAGATTTGTTGAATTTTATAGGATTGTGCAATTTATGATTGATGAAATTGAGTCAAATGTGGTTTCACTGGTTGAGTAGAATGTGATCATTGTGAACTTGTTAATACTGCTTGAAACCATTTGAGACAAGAATTGGTTTTAGCAAGATTTAAACTCAAACCATTTGATGCTGGTATTTGTTTAAACCATTGTGAATTTTATGATTGATGGAATTTAGTCAAATGTGGTTTCAGTGGTTGAGTAATGTGTGATCATTGTGAAATTCTTAATACTGTCTGAATTGGAGATTTGGTGAATTTTAAACCATTGTTTAAACTCATTTAACCTTTGTTGTGACTTAAAGAGTATTAGTTCAGAAAATGTAAGAAGATTGTTGTTTCTGCATGTGTTGTTCATTTGGAAAGAAGGTTAAAATGGTTGCAATGGAAAAATGTTATTAGAGTTAGAGATTAATTGGTCATTTTGGTCTAGTTGTGTAAATGAAGTTGGATTATTTCTGATTAAATGTGGAGGAGGTGGTAACGGCTTTTTATGAATGATAAATTATAATTAGCATTAGCAATATTACTAGCAACTTGAAGTTGGAGTATGTCTGAAACCATTTTTCACATTGAATGGTTTCAGAAAGTTTGCCTACAAAACCATTTGATGTAAATAATGGTTTTCCTTTGACTGCATATATAGAGTAATTACTGTAATTCTTATTCCTGTCTGAAACCAAATCCAAGTTATACATGTAATGTGGAGGAGGTGGTAACAGCTTTTTATGAATGATAAATTATAATTAGCATTAGCAATATTACTAGCAACTTGAAGTTGGAGTATGTCTGAAACCATTTTTCACATTGAATGGTTTCAGAAAGTTTGCCTACAAAACCATTTGATGTAAATAATGGTTTTCCTTTGACTGCATATATAGAGTAATTACTGTAGTTCTTATTCCTGTCTGAAACCAAATCCAAGTTATACATGTAATTTGGAGGAGGTGGTAACAGCTTTTTATGAATGATAAATTATAATTAGCATTAGCAATATTACTAGCAACTTGAAGTTGGAGTATGTCTGAAACCATTTTTTACATTGAATGGTTTCAGAAAGTTTGCCTACAAAACCATTTGATGTAAATAATGGTTTTCCTTTGACTGCATATATAGAGTAATTACTGTAGTTCTTATTCCTGTCTGAAACCATTCTCATCTTCTCTGTTTGTATCTTATTAATGTGTTGTTCTACTACTAATTTTTTGTATTTGTGTAAGCATTATGTTACTTAACAAATCTCTTTTGTAGCTAAAATGATATGTTAGTTCTGAATTTATGTTAGGTAGTAAAACTCTTCTGTTTGTTCCAATTAGTAGTAGTAGTAATACCAATATTAATCATATCACAAGACTATGTGAAAATATCATCAAATTGTGCCAACACTATTTATCTTTGGAAATGGTTTCTTTTTTTCCTTTGTTGTGATGATAATTGTTTTCTTTGATCCAGGTTAACAAATCTAAGCTAGGAAAAATTCCAACTTTCAGCCTTGGACTAACACCATCTGACGAGGAAAATTCTGATGACCAAAATGCAATGAAGCATGGAAAAAGGATAGAAAAGAAGCCGGATCAAAAAAGGAAAGAACAATCTGCTACAGAAGAATCTGACAAGGGAAGTTCAGATCACAACAAAGCAAAGAAGCATAGAAAAAAAATAGAAAAGAAGCCGGTTCAGAAAAGGAAAGAACAATCTGCTACAGAGGGATCTGACGAGGGAAGTTCAGATGACAACAAAGCAAAGAAGCATGGAAAAAAAATAGAAAAGAAGCCGGTTCAGAAAACCCGTGCTCAAAGAAAACAACAAACTGTCGGAAAAGAAACTGATGAGGCAAGTTCCGATGAAGAAAAAAAAGACTCGGATGCCGATCAAAGGTTGAGGCACAAGCTTAGCATACCAAAGATTTATGACTTAATGAAGTCCATAGATGGAAAACGAAGAAAACATGAGATGATTAAACTGTTGAACGAGAGTGGGTTTGGAGGAATGCTTCACATCTGCAAATGAACAAAAATCCACACATTTTTTGTGGAATGGATTGTCAAACGCTTTGAAAAAGACAATATGTGGATACGACTAAGCAATACGGACGTGTTGCCATTGAAAGAAGAAGATGTTCATAGAGTCTATGAGCTCCCAATGGCGGGGGAGCAAATCAACCCTAAGCTTTGCTCAGAAGCGGCAATAGGGAGGCTTAGGGCAGAGTTAGGATTGGATGCTAATAATGCCGCAATTGTCAATGTGAAAGAGTTGGAGAAAAGAATGGATATCATTGAGAACCCAACGGCATGGGTAAAGGGTGCGATATGTCTAATAATACATAATATTTTGTGCCCAACAAACAGAAGCTCTGTTTATCTACACTATGCTGAAGTACTCGAAAATGCTTCAACTTATAATTGGTGCTCCTATGTTCTCCAATATATGAAAGATGGATTGCAAAATCCAAAAGTGGCAAATCCATTAGCGAACTTCCACTTTCTAATGGTAATCATTCTTTCTCTCTCTCTCTCTCTCTCTTATATATATTTATATATATATATATATATATATATGTTTGTATTTGTATGTTAGCTGAATCCATTATATATATATGTCTGAAACCATTTTACAGAATAAATGGTTTCAAACAGTTGTCCTGCAAAACCATTTGATCTACATAATGGTTTCTTCCAAACTGCATGAAGAATGATGCTTATTATGATGATACTAATTATTTTGCAGATTAATTACATGGAGAAAATGGGGAAGAAAAGCCCATTCCTGACAGGAATATACAAGCGGCCATCGCTTCGTGATTGGGATGTCAAGATGGCTAACCAAGACCTTCAAAAGGTCCATGAGCTTATGGGGCTGGATAATGGATTGACATATGGGGTCAAAAGACTGCATAGCACAGAAGATGGACCGCTTGTAATGTGTTTTGATGCAGATACCTGTCCATTATCTAAGGTGAGCGAAAATTAATTATATTCATACAATGTTAATAAAACTGACAGAAGTCGCTCTTTTCCCTATCATCGACCTTTGTTTCATACCTGTAGTGTATTTGTATTCATGTATTTTTTTTAAAACAATTGCAGGCAGAAGAGCATCTCAATTATTGTAGGGGTGTCATACGGGTATACACTACAGCAGCAGAGACCCTGCAGAGGAGAATAGCTGAGGGAAGTGTTGGAACTTCTAGAGAAAATGATCCAGTTCAAATTCAATCAAAAAAAGCTGAGGAGAATAAGAGGTCAAATAATGAAAAAGAGAAGGCTGAGAAGGATTCATCCATACCACAAACAAGCACTCAAGAAGAAGAAAGGTACTGCATTTAATTTTAAGTCTTAACATGGTTTAGTGATCACCTAATTGTAAGACTATGTACAATAACAACTTGAAATTGTTTGTTCCAATTCTGTTGGTATCTATGTTCCTGAAAACACTCAGAAACCATTTGTAATATCGAATGGTTTCAGGATGTTAAATTCTTGAAACCATTTATATTTTAAATGGTTTCAATATCTTTGCTTAAGATTGTTAAAACTAATATACTATCTATATCTTGCTAAAACAGTGAAGGTGCAAATTTGGATAATGACAATGTTGCTCAAGATGACATCAATGCCAAAAGCGTTGATAAAGATGACGATGATAATAAAGATGATGAAGCAGATAAGACCAATGCCAAAGACATTGATGAAGATGAAGATGATAAAGATGATAAAGCAAATGAGATCAATGCCAAAGGCATTGATGAAGATGACAATGCTGAATGGATTGATAAAGATGACGATGAAGGGGAAATCATTGCCAAGATTATTGATGATTCGGTGAAGGAAGAAAGCAAGATCATTGATGATTCAGTCAAGACATCAAGCAATGTGCAAGATGAGGTGAATGCCAAGGTCGTTGATGATTCAATGAAACAACCAAGCAATGCGAATGATGAGTAAGAAATGATTATATATGATGTCTTTTAATGTTTTTTAATTTGTGATGTGTGAAATTATAATAACCATGATTGTAATGTTTTATATTTGTGATGTGTGAAATTGTTTGTTCCAATTCTGTTGGTATTTATGTTCCTGAAAACACTCAGAAACCATTTGTAATATTGAATGGTTTCAGGATGTTCAATGCTGAAGATGACAATGCTGAAAGGATTGATGAAGATGACGATGAAGAGGAAATCATTGCCAAGATGATTGATGATTCAGTGAAGGCAGCATGCAAGGTCATTGATGATTCAGTCAAGACATCGAGCAATGTGCAAGATGAGATGAATGCCAAGGCCGTTGATGATTCAATGAAACAACCAAGCAATGCAGGACTGACATTGACACAGGAAACTATCTTGAAGTTTCCAGAGTATCTTGGAGATGTGAATGAAGAGTAAGAAATGATTATATATGATGTCTTTATAGCCTCGCTTCACTACAATAACACAGGGAGTTGGACCCCGAAGAAGAGGATACTTCCTCTGACATTATCAACTCATACCGGACAAGGAAAGCACTTGTTTCGTTTAGCTCGGGTAATTCCATTGATCCTATCCTAGTTCAAAGGTGAAGGCCCGCGTAGGGATAAAAAAGAGAGCATACAAAAAAGTATCTTTGCAGGCGGTTTGGTTGGTAGGTTAGGAGCTAGCTGTTCAAAAACCTTCCTCCTTTTACCGAACCGTTGATCTAACACATATCGAAGAGCAGAAGTGGTGATGACACAGATCTGTTACTTAAGGCAATCACCTCAGAAAAAATAAAGAACCTCATTGAAACCATAAGAGGGCTAATTTGGTTTCAATACACTAAAAGTGTATAATTATACTTTTTCAAAACAACCAATTATCAGAAAAAGTTACTGATCAACACTTTTTCAAAACAACCAAACTAAACAAAACCATTTTAGCATATGATTTTCCCTAAATCCAATTTTAGGTTTACACAGATGTAGTTTGAGCAACAATTAATTTCCATGCAAATCAGTAAAATCAGTATAATATAGATCAAAATCAAAAAACTCATGAACCAACCTCCTAATCGAATGTGATGACTGAGATTCTGATATGATTCCAGCGATGTTGCCAGCGATATCGATGAATGATGAAATCAGTGCCAATGATTATGATTTCGATGATGATGCTTTCGCCAAATGATGCAATCGGCGACAGTGATGATGATCTCGGTGACGGTGATCGTCGGAGAGGGATTGCTTAGCTCCTGTGAAAAAATCCGTTATCTCGTGTGACGGAATCCGTTAGCTCGTGGGCATGTGTGAGATTATTACACGTGTAAGTGAATCTGAAGGTTGAGGTTTATTTTCTCTAACAGGCCGTGATTATAACACGTGTAAATGACATCTGATGGCTGTTCTTTACTTATGCAGCGTGCATAAGTTTCAGGCTTATGCATAATATCCTTTGCCATCTTAAAAGCCCAACCCATTTAGAAAATAACCAAGCCAACCTATATAGTCACAAAAATTTTAAACCGGTTAAACCCAAGTGAAATTTGGTTTTGCAAAGCAAAGCGCACAACCGCACCTCAAATCGCACAATTTCTCCTCAGAGTGAAATTACAATTTATCTAAAAATCTAACATTCAAATGGAACCTAATTATCATTATGGATATAGATCTCAATGAAGGTTCTGGAAATTTCAAATGGGAAGTTTATGTAGAAGAAGATGTTTCTTTGTCATTAGGTTGTGTAACACAACGGTGCAGATGAAAATATTTTATTAGATATAGATCTCAATGAAGGTTTGTAATTTTGATTGGTTCTGGAAAATTGGTTGATGTTTCGCGAGACATGAATCTAGTTATTGGCTCTTGAATTACTAATTGTTGGTGACAACGATAGCAAAAAGAATTTCAATTGTTGGTGATATACATAGTTTTGCGCTTGCTTTTTTGAGTTTATTTTTTAAAAGTTTATGCAGATTTTTGAGGATGGTGTGTGGGGTAACTTGTGCACTACGTCGTCTTATTTAGAAGATATATGTGCTCATTGGGTTTTCCTCATATTTGGGAGAGACAATTGGCATTTTGCTCTTTTCAGTGCGGACTTCCAATGTTGCTTAATCCAAACTATATTTGTTTTGAACCTGTTAAACTCATAGCATTACACATTTGACTTTGATATGTATTGAGCCTCCTAAATCCGTAAATTAAATGTATAAATAAATAATTGCAATTTGGTACAATTCATTTTAAAAAAAAATAGTTCAGTTCAAAAATTACATTATTTTGAATTTTTATAAAGGTAATTTGGTTCAGTTGAGAACCATATAAGTGGTGCAACGAACTTCTATAAGAGTTAAGATAATTTTTTAAACGACTACAATTGTTTTTGGACGTCGTTTAAGAAATTAAAAAGGTGATTTTTACATTAAAAAAAATTATATATTTCTTAGTTTGGTAAATATTTGAAAATTTAAGAGTGAGTTGAAGAACAAATTTGAGAGATTTGTAGTCTATTAATTGAGTTTTATTCATTCATCATATAGCTTAGAATATATAAAATCTATTCATTCATCATATATCTTAGTTATTCAATGATCTTAAAAAATATACTTCTTCTATCCGGTGATGGATCCTGAAATTTCAACAAGTGAGGTCAAGTCATTTATCATAAAAAAATTAGACAAAAATATATAATCGCTTCAGCAATAATAAAATAATGGGATCGTTATTAAATACTAACAATGAATTTGTCCACGTGGTAAAAACTTTAAGTTTATTAAGTAAGTTGGTTAGAAGTTCCATATTTAATTTTTACATATAAAAAAATTCAATTGATTAAAAAAAGAACACACTTTATATATACCACAACTTTTCCAACGGAGATTAATTAGTAATTGGCCCTCACAAAATAATAAAACATGGACTATATGTGAGGACAATAGTATTATATAAATGGGTCAAAATATATAAATATTGGATCATTAGTTATAAAAAGAGTTAGTGTCGTAAGCTACCCCATTGTCTACACCTTAGATTCATGTTTGCTTCTATCTCATATTAAATGATTCAAATGAAATAAAAATTGGTTACAAAATATTAAACATCATTACTATTTTAATGGTAATTAACAAAATTTACATTATCTCTCTATATAATTATTACATATTTTATAATGGATCAGTTTTTAGCAAGCTTTTTAGAACCGGACCGGTCATCGAACCGGTGAGCTTACCGGTTCAAGGTTCAACCGGTCGGATCGTGGTCGGTCCAATCAGACCGTTTTTAATTAAATATATATATTTTAATTAATATATAAATAAAAATAAATAAATAATTACTTAATATTCCTTATTTTTACACATAAAAAAGATGAAATGTCATATAGTTAATATAAAATTAAAACTTTAGTACATTGGACATAAAATTTCTAATTCAAACTAAATTAAAAATTATATAATAACTAAGTTCAATTACACAAAATAGTACTATAACATCGTTTTTAATCTTTCTTTTACAAATAAAACCAAATAGCATCGTTTGGTGATATATATATATATATATATATATAAAACGGCGTTGTTTTGACCTCCTTTTTTAAATAACAAAAAAAACGAAACCATTGAATCGTCTGGACCGGCCGGTTCACCGGTTCAGGACCGGTTCAACCGGTTTTTTATCGGTTCTCCTACGGGCCGGTTTTCAGGCCTAACCGGGCCGGATACATCACCGGTTCACGGTCTAACCGGGCTGACCGGCCGGTCCGATCCAATTTTGACAACCTTGGTTTTTAGATTATCTTTTAAAAATAAAGATCAAATAAATTATCAAATATAAAATGGAGTGCTAGTATTTTTTTTCTCATAATAAAAATAGAAATAGAAGTTGGAAGGAATAGTAAGAAAGGAAACACGGAAAAATAATCAATAATAGCAAATTAGCAGGCCCGACCCTAAGGCAGGGCAAGCAGGCCCACAATCCAGGTCCTCAAAATTTTGGGGGCATCATTTTTTTTAAAGTCAACATACTAAATATTGGTTAAGTAGTGTGTGTGAAACAAAATTGCACAAGAAGTGATTTGGTGTGGTGGTTAGTGTGTCACTCCCATCTCTCTATCCTAAAGGAGGGGGCGCGAGTTTATTTTACTAAAATCACTCTACAGGTAAATATGAAGATTTCCTTTACTAATTTATTTTAAAACAAAAAATTACATTTTGTTATTTCTTTAAATAATTAATTTCTAAAATTAAATTGCAATTTTTATCAAAAACACTATCAGTTTTTAATGATATTAACTTAGAAGTGTACTTTGTTAATATTAGGTAGAATATGATTTTTTTTTTTATATTATTGATTTTACTTGTATTTTAAATAAAAAAACTACTCTTTTTTAAAAATTGCAATTTTTTATTAGAAAACATATTAATTTGACCTTTAAAGGGCCTCCTTTTCTAATTTGCACGGGGCTTCTAAATGTATATGGACGGCCCTGCAAATTAGTATTGTGATAATTAACATGCTTTTATCAATGTTTCTAAAACCGAATCGGTTGGTTTGACCAATTGTTCCGGGAATCCGACCAGTCATCGGTCCGGTCAACCTTGCTAAACCACTAGTCCTAAAAACCGGAGAAAAGTCTGAGAATCGGTCCGATTTTAGGAAACCGGCCGGTCCAACCTTTTTCACTTTTTTTCATGAAAACTCCATTCTTTTTCTCTTTTTTTTTTTTCGTTTTGAATGTTTATTGATCTGGAATGTTTAACTCTCTTTTATCTTTCATAAATCTTTTCCTTATGCAAGAAAGATTCTTGATTTCCATTGTTTGTAAGCAAGTTATGCAATATATTCTTTCAATGAATTTGAAAAACAGAGAGAATAAGATGAAGAAAAAGAAGAGATATAGGAAGAGCTTGATGAAGAAGATGAAAATACGGATGAAATTGAGAAAGAGAGTGAAACCATATTGTTTGGATATGTTTTTGAGTATTTTTTGAAGTTTCTTTTTTTTCTATTGTATTGTTCAATTTGTAATTCAAGGTTTGAGATTTGAGCTGCCGAATAGATTTACTGTTGTAACAGGAGGATACTAAACAATCATAGACGTCCGATCTAAAATCGGCGGTTGAGATTATTTTGATATAAAAAATACAATTTCTAATCAAATCTGTCCAATTTAATATCAGTGGTCTAGATTGAAAACTGCATATAACTATGTGAAGCAGTTACAGCAAGAAATTCGGATCCTCTGTGTTGTGCATTCTGTTTCCAGTCCTCGAATTTGCATAACTATAGCTATTGTATTTTATATTTAAGGTTAGTGTAATGGGCTTGGGCCATTTTATTTATAACATTCGGCTATATTTTTTTTAAATATGGGTTAGTGTAAATAGACATTTTTGTTTTTTATACTTTTATTTTTATTAAAATGTGAGTTTGGTGTTGAGATGTGCATTTTCTATTTTATTATATATTTATTTATGGGTAAATAGGTCTTTACCCCCTGCAAAGTAGGTGAATTTTACTTTACCCCCTTGCAAAAAATTTCTTTAAGATTCCCCCTTGCAAAGTAAATTTTTTTGGGTCCCCCCTTGGATTAAACCAATTTAAAATATATTTAAAGCAAAAATGACCTACTTTGCAGGGTGTAAAGATCTATTTACCCTTTATTTATTTAGTATCAGTTTCAATCAATTATATAGGTTGAACTGGTTGAACCAATTAAACCATGAACCAGAGCTTATATTGGTTCAATGCCTGGTCCGATCTTTAAAATATTGGCTTTTATACCATTTGTGTTTACATTTTTAGCTTTCTAGCACCAGATGATGTTGATTTTTTGAAAAAAGTTTAAACGATTGATCATGCATAACAATATTGTTTCTCCTAGGTCTATAGATTTGGTTTTATTAGTTTTGTCATCTTAAAAAAATTAGGGGCACATCTTGTTGTTTGTTTGTCTTTCATTCATGTGTAATTAGTTTGGATAGAGGAGTATTAAAGAGATAATTGAAAATTGTAATAATTGTTATGAATAATTATGGCTAAACTATACATTTGGTCCCTTACGTTTATTTTAGGTTTCAATTTGGTCCCTTATGTTTAAAAAGTTGCAATTTGGTCCCTTACGTTTATTTTAGGTTTCAATTTGGTCCCTTCCGTCAGTTTTTGCACATGTGGCACACGGTTTGCTTACGTGGCAGATAGTTTGCACACGTGGATTGACACGTGGACACCTAGACACGTCGACACGTGTCCAATTGAAACAGTGGAACAGTGAAATCTGACGGAAGGGACCAACTAATGCAAACGTTGATAACGTAAGGGACCAAATTGAAACTTTTTAAACGTAAGGGACCAAATTGAAACCTAAAATAAACGTAAGGGACCAAATATGTAGTTTAACCAATAATTATAGGTGGATTTAAGGAAAATTAAAACATTCTCTCTCTGCAACCAATCTCGCCGGCCCTATTTTTTCATAAACCTTGAATTCTCATCATCCTCCAGAGTGAGGGGGTGATTTTAGGTCTTTTTTGGCCTAAAATCACCCCTCTGCATATTTTCTTTTTTTACTTTTAATCTAAATAAGTGATTTTCACATAGATCGAGTCTTTTAGTTGTTTTTTGTTGTTGTGATTTCGTCGTCTGAGTGCGGCGTTGTGTTGTTCGTCGTCTTAGTGTGGCGTTGTGTTGTTCGTCGTCTTGGTACGACGTTATTTGATTTTCCGTCTTGTTGTGGTATTCCTTTAGTTCATATCATATCGACAGATCATCTTCAAGAAATTGCAGATTCAATTCAATCAATGATTTGGGCATCAACGTTGCAGATCCGGAAGCTTGGACATTTTGGTGACTTTAATTTTATCATATTATTTGTAGGCATTTTGCAGTTTTATGTTATTAACTTGGATGCTGTGAGTTTGTTCGCAGATTCATCCTTTTTATTTTTAGCGATGTTGAATTTGTATTTGATTATGATGTACTCTATCGATTATTGAAATGAATGAATATTATTATTTTTTAGTCAAAAAAAAATTATAGGTGGATGTCCATTAGTCCTGACCATTTCATTGGCTCAATATATTGTCTTATAAATAGAGCTTATGCTACAATGTAAATACACACTTGAAGAAAATAATACAATCTCTATTCTTCTCTCTTTCTCTCCTTCATCTTTATTGTTCTATATTCTTAGTCATGTTTAGATTAGTTTCATAACACGTTATCAGCACGATAGTCTCTCCTAAACAATTCTCTTTTGAATTTGTAAGTTCTCCCACTTCTCTTTATTTTATGTATGAGTTTTATAATTCTATTTCTTTTTCGGACCTTTTTTTTTATTGGTTCACAAACTATGTCCAGAAGCACCATAGTAAAATTTTTGAAATATGAATCCTGAAGATTCATAAACCCTTAGCATCATATGTTTATATATTTGAGTGTTCGGTGTTGTTTACGCTTCGTGACCGTCATTAGTATGGTGAAGCATAACATTTTGATCATTCATATTACATAAACATATTGATCGCTTGTTTATTTATGATATATATTTGGATGTCGATATTGTTCGAGTTTCGTGACCGACAACAGTCTGGTGAAACATTTTATGCTTCGTGACCGACACATTTATGGTGAAATGTTGATACTTCGATCATCCAAAAGAACATAAACATGTTTATTTCTATTTATATGATATAGTTCTTGAAGAACTTAAAAACTCAATTTTATATATATATATATACACACACACATACATACATACATACATACATACATACTTCCCTGAAGGATTGCACAAATGATTGTTAGGATATCATAAAAATATGTTCTTGAAGAACTTAAAAAATCAACTCTATTTTTTATGAATTCCAGAAGAATTCAGTATACATGTATCCCTGAAGGATAATCTTATATTTTTTTAGAATTCAGTATACAATTTATATATTGTTTCTCCGAAGAATATATACGCAATGATATGCTAAAATGAAACTAACGTTGAAACAATATATAAAAAAAAGGAAGTATTGATATGACATTTATGTGAAAACGTTAGTAATAATAAATTTTAATTCATGAAATTATGATATTGGTCAATTGCCAACAATAATTTTGTTTCCAATTTTAATAATGAAGATTTTATGGCAAAATTAAAATATTTATTATGTTTACTTTTTTTAGTTTCTCAATTTTTTTTTGTTGATAATTTGAGAATCTAGACCATTTAGACATTTCGTGACTTGAATTGATGCATCTACTAAATTAATCACATGCATGTTTGTTGTTAACTCACAACCAGAAGTTTGTGAGATTGTTTTCTCAAAAATTTTGCTAAGATTTCATTTTCTTACTTTTAGAAAATATTTGATAAGTATCGTATGTCATTTGAAATTGATATTGAATAAAACATGATCATACAAAGAAAATAATGGACTTGAAGAGCTATTCTTTAGAAGTATAAATTAAGTAATTACACGAATGATACTTATGAGATCATCACTTCTAATTTATATTTTGGGAACATTCAAACATGAATGTTAAGATATTGAATTGTATCATGCCAACAATTATTAAATAAATAAGTTATCTCCTAATTTATTTGAATTTTGGTTTATAAACCAAATTTCCCATATAAGGATTTTTGGATGTGTTGTGTACATCTCAATTGCTCCAATATAATAAATTAAATAGGTAGTAAAAGAATATTGGGAAAATAATTCTAATCTGAATTTCCAACTATTATAAATTACATTGAGCCAATAATTGGAGATTTTACAGCCCAGTAGGTTAATTATCAATTAGTGAGTTAGTTTTCCTAATATTAGGGGGAGATAATAAGCAGCTGAAAATATGAACTAGAAGTTCAAATGAAATTATCTTGATCCTCTTAGAAATCAGTATGGACCAGAAGTTCAAAAGATAACTCATGTGCAAAGTTTATCAAATCAATTAACAGCTGTTAATGCTCAAATAACATTGAATGTCCCTGTCGGACAATCTTGCAAATGAGTCATAACCATGCTTGAAGCATGATAGGCAAATTGATTCCAAGGACAAAAATCCTCAAATATGAAAAGGAACTAAAATTAAAAAAAAATGACCCAAGTGAGGATATGAAAATTTTGAAAAGAATATGTGACATAACTAATTTTACAGTTCCAGAAGAACTTATCAAGTACCTGTAAAAAAGAGATCTCAATAAATTATGTCATGAATGAAATATGATGGAACCGTGATGAAGTCAACGTTGAAAATATTTTTGCACATAATAAAGTGCTATATATAATGGATGGCAATGAGGATCATGAGTAAAAGTCTATTAAGGATTATAAACAATCAAATGATTGACTAAATAGATAAACACAAGTCAAACAAAATTAAAATAGCTTTGCAAAGCAAAAGATTTTTGGACCACGGTCCATACAACCGAAGATCAAAATAATTAGACATGAATAAGTTTTCACGTGAAAAGAAAATAACGAAAATAAAATATTTAGAGTTTGACTTGTTATTCAAGGATATTGATAAATGTTTATCATTGATTTTCAAGAGGCATATTCACCTGAAGTGAATTCAAAATTTTCTTTGTAATTAATTAAGTTGAGTAACATATGAAATACTAACTTTGTGTGAAAGATGCGTTTTAACACACTTGAAAGACTCACTTAATAATGATGATTAAATGAGAATTCTTGAAGGATTTTGTTTTTGTGAGACATATAAATCATATCATACTACATGCATATTTTTGGACCAGTAGTATATATATATATATATATATGGTTAATGCTACGGTGGACCACCTTCACAAGTGGTCCACCGTGGACAAGTGATATACCGAATACAAATTTTACAAAATTCATTGGTAGATTGAAAGTTTATATCATATAGAGCATCCATAAATTTTTTTAGAAAAATTGAAAATCATTTGATATTTTATTGGGATTTATCAAGATTTACAGTATTTAATAAACCGTTAATCTTGATGGGTCTCAATAACATATCAAATGATTTTCAATTTTTCTAAAATTTTCTACAGATGATCTATATGATATAAACTTTCAATCCAACGGTGGCTTTTGTAAAATTCGTATTCGTTATAGGGTTTTTCATGAATGGTCCACCATGGACCACTTGAAGAAGTGGTCCATGTTAGAATTTTCCATATATATATATAGGGTTTGTCTAACATGTGCAACATTGCACATGTTTAAGTATGCAAAAATAGTAACTTTTTATTGAAAACAACAATGATATATTAAAAAATTATACATTTAATATAGAATGCACAAGTTTCAATGCAAACTTACTATTTTAAACTTTTTAACATGTGCAACTTTGCACATGATAGAAAAACTCGTATATATATATATATATTCTTGTTGAATATTTTCAAATAAGAAATATGAAAATGACAATTTATTCATTTTTTTAGAAAATATTTGGCAATGTGTTGTGAATTCGACTAATAACTCACACCAATAATAAATTGATGTGTGGAGTAAGTGTAACAAGCAACCAAATATAAACGGATAGAGATGATGATGCAATAATCCAAAGCAATAATGGCGGAAGAAAAAGAACACAATCGTTTGTTTACCCAGTTCGGTGTTAATGAACCTACGTTTGGGGAGAGAGCAACTCTCTGTTCCACTAGATCAAAGAAGTCACTTTACAAGAAATTCTCAATTGGGTTACAAGAATTAATCCTAATTCTACCCAAAATCCCGAATCTCTTCCCGTGGCCAAGAGATTCAATTTGACCTAGTCTACCCAAGGTGTTCCCACAAGATGATCCCAAGAATAGTTTGCCCTAGGATTCCGAACCCTAGCCTTTTGTGGTGGCAAACCCCGATTCCCTACATCTTGTCCCTCTCTCTGCTCTCTTATTTTTCTATGAACAAAGCACTCTCTATTTATAGAAAAATATATGCATATTATTTTAAAACAAATCTGTTATAAAATAAAACCAAATCTCATATTTTTTTTTTTAAATATATCCAATTTAAAACCAAACACAATCCAAGTCAGATATTCTTCAAAAATATATTTTTTTCACAAAATCTGCAATATTATGACTTCCAATCTTGAGATATAAAGGCATATCCAACAATTTTCCACCTTGCCTTTAAATCGATGGTGATCCAATCAACTATCCTGTGCTCTCTCCATCTTGAATCTTCTTCAAGATCCCCGGCCAAGTCCACGACCTAGGCGTTAGCCTCCACTTGCTTCCCGCAAGCATTACCTCCCCCCCTTCATCCTCGGAATGCCTTCCGCTCTCATGAAGGTCTTGTGTCCCACTACCACATGATTTTAGGTAGCTCACAAGATTCACCGCTTCCTCTTCAGACTCCGGACTGGTCAAGTCCGTACCCCCCTGAAGAAACACTTGCTCCCCACTATCATCGGATTTTAGATAGCTAACAAGCTTCACCACCCCCTCTTCGACCCCCGCAGTGACCAATTCTGTCCTCTCGAAGAAACGCTTGCCTCCAATTGTCCATGGAATTTTAGGACAACCCTACAAGCTCCACCGTACCCTCTTTAGCCCCCGGATTGTGCCTTTTCCGTCCTTCTGAAGAATTGCTTGCCTCCAACTATCCACGGATTTTTAGGATAGCCCTACAAGCCTCACCACCCTTCGACCCCCAGAATGCCTTCCGTACTCTCGAAGTTTTGCTTGGCTCCAAACCAACCTTGGAATTTTAGGTGGTTCCACAAGCTGCAACATCAAACTCCCCTTGCACTTCAAGGTTGATCAAGGTTGCTTTCAATTGCCTCCCTGAAGATCCTTTCAATGTCTTGCACTTCTTCGGCCACAATTGAAACGTATCCCACAAGGTCCCCATGGTTACACCCCTTTGGTTCAACACTACCACTCGCATCCCTATCTCCGATTAGATACCTGAGAGTTAATGTTGACTGTCTCCCACTATTGGAAGACTCCACCTCAAACTGAGTTTCCACCAAAGTACGCCAACCATGTTCTCCACCTTGTAACAAGCAAGACCTCTCCAATCGTGCTTCTCCCTTCAACGCCTCAACACTCGTTTTGAATTAAAATCGCACTCATCTTCACCTTCCACAACCCGTAGTCGTTACTCCCGGTGAACTTCTCAATATCCCCCTTCAAACCCATGGTACTTGAATCGAATGATCCCCTTGCCCCACGGTGGGCGCCAATTGTTGTGAATTCGACTAATAACTCACATCAATAATAAACTGATGTGTGGGGCAAGTGTAACAAGCAACCAAATATAAGCGGATAGAGATGATGATGCAATAATCCAAAGCAATAACGGCGGAAGAAAAAGAACACAATCGTTTGTTTACCCAGTTCGGTGTTAATGAACCTACGTCTGGGAAAGAGAGCAACTCTCCGTTCCACTAGATCAAAGAAGTCACTTTACAAGAAATTCTCAATTGAGTTACAAGAATTATAATCCTAATTCTACCCAAAATCCCGAATCTCTTCCCGTGGCCAAGACACTCAATTCACTACAAGAAAATCTCTTATTATTGACGGAATTTTTTGAAGGCTTTAAGCCATCAATAATTTTTTGATGACTTAAAGCCCTCAATAAGTTACAAAATACGTTATTGAGGGCCTTGAGCCGCCAAGAAGTGACACAGTTTTTAAAAAGTCTGACAGACGCGTTGTTGAGGGTCCTGAGCCTTCAAGAAGTGGCACAATTTTTCAAAAATCTGACAAACGCATTATTGAGGGTCATGGGCCGCCAAGAATGTATGACCGATACGCGTTATTGACAGTCCAAGGCCGCCAATAATTGTATGAATTCAAAAATTCAAACAGTTATTTTCCCTCTTCCCCTCTATATATTAATCCAACTTCAATTCATTTTTACACTTTCATTCTCACTCTAATCTTCTCTAACTTCTCTCTAAAATTTCATATTCTTCTATCTTTGAATTTTTTTTCATATTTTTCAAGTTTTTTTCTTCTAAAGTATAGAGAAATATGTTAGAAAAATATTTAAGAAAAATGTCAGTTTTGAAGAAAAGAGAAATATTAGTTTTAAGTAAAAATCTTTAAACTTAAAAGAGTAGAGAAAAATCAAATTTTTTAACTATTGCTATATATTGTTTTTAACTTAAAAAAATAGTAAATTTTTTTTTAACATAAAGCAAATTTAATATTTAAAGAATAGAGATATATGTTAAAAAAATATATAAGAAAAGTAATTCATTATTTTAAAAACAAATTCTAATTTTAAAATAATTAAATTATTGATCTAACTATTTTTTAAAAATAATTTAATTATTTAAAAATCAAAATTTCTGATTTTTAAATAATTAAATTATTTTTTTATAAATATTCGCCAAGCATTATTGAGGGTTGCAGGGTGTCAAGAACGCGTTGACCAAACATTATTGAGGGCTCTAGGCCGTCAATAACGCGTTTGTCCATTGACCAAGCATTATTGAGGGCTGTCGGCCACCAAGAATGTTATTGAGGGTCCTGGGCAGCCAAGAATGGTTTACCGACGAAGGTTTTATTGAGGGACTATGGCCGCCAATAATGTGTGGTTTTTTGACGGATTTTAGCCCTTCTTGGAGGCTTTTGGCCCTCAATAATATCATGTTTTCTTGTAGTGATTTGACCTAGTCTACCTAAGGTGATCCCACAAGATGATCCCACGAATAGTTTGCCCTAGGATTCCGAACCCTAGCCTTTTGTGGTGGCAAACCCCGATTCCCTACATCTTGTCCCTCTCTCTGCTCTCTTATTTTTCTATGAACAAAACACTCTCTATTTATAGAAAAATATATGTCTATTATTTTAAAACAAATCTATTATAAAATAAAACCAAATCTCATATTGTTTTTAAATATATCCAATTTAAAACCAAATACAATTCAAGTCAGATATTCTTCAAAAATATATTTTTCCACAAAATCTACAATATTCTGACTTCCAATCTTGAGATTTAAAGGCATATCCAACACAATAAATTTGTTATATTTAAGATTTATGTTGATGATAAAAATATCATCAAGACTTCTGAAGAGCTTATGAGATATTGTCATTTCTTACAAAATAAATATTTAAAGAATACTTTGTGAATCATGAAGGTTTATATACAAAGGGTTCTAACATGATTCTATATGAAAAATAAGATCAGTTGCGATATCCTAATTTTTGTAAGATCGTCGAAGTAAACAAATGTCATTTTAGAGTTTGAGTAAATGATGAAGAACTAATTGGTCCTGAAGTACCACATTTTAGTTTGAATGAAGACAAATACATTGTTGATATATTATTTGTCGTCAATATATCATCAAGTATATATTTTGTTATTTTAGATATGCAGGTTATTTGTCTAATACAAACTATATATTTACATGAGTAAGTACAATCGCTCATGGAGATCTGTGAAACTAACTACAATAACAATCTCATGAAATAAAATGATGAGGAAAATTTAGCACCACATGAGATAAATCAATAATGTAATTTGGTTCAAGTACGCGGTTCATCAAATACAAGAGATTTGTGAATTTTCTTCTAAAAGGGTTCTTGCATCAATTCAATATGAAGATGATGTCGCACAAACTACAAATTTGAAGAAGAGTACGATAAAGAAGGTAAGACAGGTTTTTCTACGAAGTCAAATTCAAGTAAAAACTTTGAGCAACTATTACAAAAAATTTATTTGATTTTTCTTCTTCTCATATATATAATTGTCTTTATGAGGGGAAGACATAAGTATATGTTGTAACACCCCGTTTTTCATAACGCAAAAAGGGCATTATTTTTTTTTTCTTTTTTTTTTTTTCAACTAACACTCAAAGTGCGCATAATAGTTTTTAAATGAACCGGCATTCAAATATACAAAGAACTCATTACCAAAAGGTGCTTCGACAAGCAAAGTGTATTTCCTGAATAATTACAATCCAAGTCTAAGTACCAAAACAAGTTAGAAATCCTATGCTAACCCAAAAAGCACGGTGCACAAAACACACCGGCGCATAGTCTAACTATTCTAGGCTACAGCTCCAACCGCTCACTGGGGTCTGGAACAGCCACCGTCGTCACCAAGACCTAACCCATCATCTGGGTGGGATGAGCCCGCAAATGAAAGAAAGGGTCACCACAAAATATATAGTATGTATATATATAACCGGTGCGAAAGATTGTACACATAACAATAATTCCACGAAACACAAGAGAAAGCTCTTTAACTCAAAAGTATTTCCCACCAACGGGTTTGTATAAATAAATCACCAAGCCTAATGCAGACTTCTACAATGGGTGTGACAACCGATTACTGGTTCGTCACATGCATGATTTTCCGGAATATTAACCTCTCCTCGAAGAGTCGTGGGGTAGGCAAAGCCACACAGAAATATACGTACCCGCACTAAAAATGCCACACAAGGCAGGTGAAGTCACACAGACAAACACCAGGCGAAGTCACACAGACAAACACCAACTCAATATAAATCCAGAGGGATTTGGCGAAGCCACACAGTCAAACGCCCGGTACGTAGGCAAAGTCACACAGACATACACCTAGGCACGCAACTATGAAATGCATGGCATATATTCTCTTCGGCATATACGGGATAGTCACACAAGACAAAATCCTCGCGTAGTCCTATCTGACGCACGCATTCATATATGCTCATGCAAACATTCACATAGCCTAAAGCCTATGCACAAGCATCACAACATACATACATTTTCTCAATCATATGTAAATTGCACATGTATTTATAACCACGTTCTCATCAACGAGAATACATAAGTACAAACATGCCAAGCACACAGCAAATGCATAAACAGCAAAAACAAGCATGTCGTAACCGTTTTAAAAGACGGAAATAAAGTGGAGCCCTTACCTCGTCAAGCACTCAACTATCACACGATCGCACAACACTTACTTGCTTCCTAAAACAAGCAAAGTATTCAATCAAAACCATAACCACTCAATCCTTAATGATTTGGACTCTAGAACCCCAAAACCCAAAGGTTCTCTAAGGTAAAATCCCTCTCTCGGATTCTCTACCAAAAACTACCGTATTGATCAACCCCCATGAGTTATTTGTACTATTTTTAGGACCCAAAACATTTGCCAAAAGTCTTAAATAATTTGAAATGCAAAATGGCTGTTTTCTTGCGTTATAAGTTACGTACTTTCCGAGTACCCGAAAAACTCGTTTCCAATCCCAACCACTTCCATAAATTAATAAAAAGGGATTAGAAAGTTAAAAACCAAGTTTAGAAATCAGAATCCAAAATTTTAGTTTCCAGAGCTCGCCCTGGCGAGTTGGTGGCGAGTGAAGGCAGAGAGTACTGGTCTTACTCGCTCTGGAGCTCGCCCTGGCGTGTTGTCAGGACCTGTGACACTCGCCCTGGCGAGTAACCACTCGCTCAGCGAGTTTCAACTGTCATGACAGCAAAAGACAGCAACTCACACCACCTTTTTCCACCCAAGCCTAGTTTGATTCTATTAGTTCCCAACATCTTTTCAAGGCATAAAAGCAAACCATTTCCATAAGCAAGCAACACATTTCCGAAAGCATGTTGGTTGCTTCGAGTGCAAGTTATTTGATTTTCATTTCCAAAATCAAAACCAAATCCAAGCACAAGTTTTATTACGGGCCTTAACCGTCCGGTAATCATTTTCAAACATGTTTTCAAGGTAAAAAGTAACACCACATGTCACAATAGTTTTAAACCACTTTGACCCCAAAATACTACCCAAAAACTCTTAGAAAATATTTTCATAAACCACAAAATATTTTTCATCGGATTTTCTAAAACAAAACCATACAACGCATTTCCCTTTTGCTCAAAGGTCCAAAGACAACTTTTCTTTTCAAAACCTTACAACATAACCTCATGTAATTGATCAATACATAAACCAACCAAAACCCTAACTTTTCTCATGAGATTTTTCACCAACTCATGGAAAACAAAAACAACAAAGCCTAGCATGCTTACTAAACTCTCATGAACAACTTTCATGAAACAAGAACTAGCAAGAACAACATTTCTCACCAAACCCTCTTAAGAACATAAACCCAAAAATATCAAAACTCTAAAAATCTACCAACCTAGGAGATGAGAAGAGAGGGTTACCTTAAGAAAGTGATTCTCTACAACTTTCCTCAAAGCTCCAAAGCTTGAAATGGAGTGAAATGGTGAAGAAATGAAAATTTGTGAAGGTTGGAAATGAAAGTAATGGAGTCTACGTGAAAGAGAGAAAGAATGAGATGATTTGGTGATGTTTCTAAGTGACCAAGTCACTAAACCTCCTTACTATTACATAGCCTCTTGCTACCTCATGTCCATTGGATCAAAAACAAAATGCCAAGACAAAACCCTAGCCATTGGATCAAACCAAATCAAACCCACTTGAGATAAAACTCAACACCTCTTGGAAACACTCACACGTTCAGCTCTCGCACGCCGCGACGAACGAAACTCACCAAAACAGAAAACCTACGGAAAGAACGTCTAACGTTTCACATTTCCAAAACTTATCGCCGAATCTTTTTCCGCGACTGTAATTTTCTTCCATACCTCAGAAAATTAATCTCAGAATATATCCTAACTCGCGCAGATAAATAAAACTTCCATCCGAAACCTCACTCAAAACAGACGCAATAAGATTTTACAACGACGGGTAAAATCCTACTCGTTTTTCCAAAAACAAGAATAATCCAAAACTTATTATTCTAAAACCACAAATAACTTCTTATACAAGCAACAGGATCACAGAACCAAAGTCTGTACAATTACAGTGCACGAGCACTAAACAGGCTCAATTACAGCAAAGCTAATAATTACACGATGTTTCGTCACACGAACACATCGAACCCTAATATTCCTTAAACCAACTATACAAAGAAATCTTGGGTCTTACAATACTACCCCCCTAAAAGAAGTTTCGTCCTCGAAACTTAGACGTCGTCAAACAAACTGGGGTATAATTCCCTCATCTTAGTCTCGAGCTCCCAGGTGGTATCTCCTGTAGCCTCGTTCCATATTACCTTTACCAAAGGTATCTCTTTCGTTCTCAAACGCTTCATCTTCCTATCCGCAATCTTGATCGGCGGAACCTCAAATGACAAGTTATCCCTCAACTGGATATCATCTGGTGTGATCACATGTGAAGGATCCGGTGTATATTTCCGCAATTGCGACACATGGAATACGTCATGTATCAAAGATAGTACCGGTGGCAACGCGATCCGATATGCTACCTTCCCAACCCGTTCCAAAATCTGATAAGGCCCTATAAACTTCGGAGTCAACTTATTTGCTTTCAAAGCCCTTCCAACACCAGTTGTTGGAGTAACACGGAGAAATACGTGATCCCCCTCCTCAAACTCTAAAGGCCTCCGACGCCTATCCGCATAACTCTTTTGTCGATCTTGAGCAACCTTCATCATTGCCCTTATCTTTCGGACCTTGTCCGTCGTCTGTTGTACCATTTCCGGTCCTACTATCATACTTTCCCCATCTTGGTACCAACACAAAGGAGTCTGACATCTTCTCCCATACAAAGCCTCGTATGGTGCCATTCCAATACTCGCGTGGAAACTGTTGTTGTATGTGAATTCTATCAAAGGTAATACATCATCCCAACTTCCACGATCATCCAATACACATGCTCTCAACAGATCTTCTAAAGATTGATTTGTCCTCTCGGTCTGCCCATCTGTCTGAGGATGATAGGCGGAACTCAATCTCAGTTTCGTCCCCAACGCCTCATGCAAAGTCCTCCAAAAGTGTGAAGTAAACTTTGGGTCTCGATCCGACACTATACTTGACGGAATCCCATGTAACCTCACAATCTCAGCAATGTAAACATCGGTCAACTTTGCCGCTGTATCCGTAGTCCTTACCGGTAGAAAATGAGCGGACTTAGTCAAACGATCCACTATCACCCAAATGGAATCATGCTTCCTCCTGGTCTTAGGTAAACCAGTGATGAAATCCATAGAAATGCTATCCCACTTCCACTCGGGGATATCTAATGACTGCAGCATCCCTGCCGGTCTCTGATGTTCAATCTTCGCCTTCTGACAAGTCAGACACGACGCCACATACTCAGCCACATCCTTTTTCATACCCGGCCACCAGAAATCATGCCTCAGGTCTTGATACATCTTTGTTGCTCCGGGATGTATACTAAGTTTACTCTTGTGTGCCTCCCCTAGAATGATGTTTCTCAAGTTCATAGCATCGGGTACACACACTCTACCTTGACACCTCAAGATGTTGTCTGATCCCACCTTGAAATCTCGGTTGGTTCCTCGAACAATCAAAGCTCTTTTCTCCATGAGAAACTTGTCATCTTGACAATTAGCAATGTCCTCCAACAACCCGCTTGAGATAGTAATCATACCCAGTCTCATATTCCCTAAAGCAAACTCTACCTCTAGGTGCAAATCACGAAACTCTCTCAACAACTCCTGTTGACTAGCCATTTGCGCCGAACAAACCGACACACTCTTCCTACTCAAGGCATCGGCTACCACATTAGCCTTTCCAGGATGGTATTCTAACGTGAAATCAAAATCTTTCAAAGTTTCCATCCATCTCCGTTGCCTCATATTAAGCTCTTTCTGATCAAACAGATACTTAAGACTTTTATGGTCACTAAACACGACAAAAGTGCAACCATAAAGATGATGTCTCCAAATCTTCAATGCAAAAACAACGGCCGCAAGCTCTAAATCGTGCGTAGGATAATTCTTCTCATGCACTTTCAGTTGCCTGGACGCATAAGCCACTGCTCTCTTGTGTTGCATCAACACACAACCCAATCCTTGATGAGAAGCATCACAATAAACCTCATACGGTTCATCCGACTGTGGTAACATCAAGACTGGTGAAGTCGTCAATCGCTCCTTCAACAACTGAAAACTCAACTCACACTTCTCCGTCCACGCAAACGGTTGATCTTTCCGCGTAAGTTGTGTCATCGGTGCCACAATCTTAGCGAAACCTTCAATGAACCTTCGGTAATAACCGGCCAAACCAACAAAACTTCTCACATCAGTCACTGTTTGAGGTTGCTTCCATGAAAGTACCGTATCAATCTTGGCTGGATCCACGGCTATTCCCTCTTTTGATATAACATGACCGAGGAAATTCACCTCTTCCAACCAAAAGTCACACTTTGACGGGTTCGCATACAGCGTACTTTCCCGCAAAACTTGCAACACTAGACGAAGATGCTCTACATGCTCCTCTTCACTCTTCGAATACACTAGGATGTCATCAATGAACACCACCACAAACTTGTCCAAAAATGAATTGAATATCCGATTCATGTAAGCCATAAAGATAGCAGGTGCATTCGTCACTCCAAACGGCATCACTAGAAACTCATAATGCCCATACCGCGTCCTAAACGCCGTTTTCTGAATATCTTCATCTCGTACTCTTATCTGGTGATACCCAGACTTCAAGTCAATCTTGGAAAACACTGAGGCTCCCCTCAACTGATCCATCAGATCATCAATTCGTGGCAATGGATATCGGTTCTTGATAGTTACCTTATTAAGCTTCCGATAATCCACACATAAACGAGATTTACCATCCTTCTTCTTAACCAATAAGACCGGTGCTCCCCAAGGCGACACACTAGGCCTTATGAAACCTTTCTCTAACAAGTCTTCAATCTGACTTTTCAACTCTACCAGCTCAGCTGGAGCCATCCGATAAGCTGATTCTGAAATCGGACCCGTACCCGGTTGCAAATCAATAAAGAATTCCACCTCTCTACACGGAGGAAAAGCTGGAATCTCCGATGGAAACATATCTTGGAAATCCTGAACCACTCGAATTTCCTCAATTCGGATCTCCGACGTCACTCCTAAGCTAGCAAGTGAAACTATCTCCGGTTCTCCATTACACATAACCACAGAAAGCCGATTTGCAGACAAGTACCTTCGCACACCTGGCTCGGGAAAGAAAACCAATTTCCGAGCACAGTCTAGAATCACATAATGATAAGACAACCAATCCATCCCGAGGATGATCTCGAGAGATAAAAGCGGTAGACAAACCAAATTGACCAGAAAATCCCTATTCTGTATTACTACCAAACAATGCAAACATGCAGTATTCACTACCAAATCCTTAGCAGGAGTCAAAACAGTCAAATCAAACGGAAGCACAGAAACATTCAAACTCAAACGATTTGCACATGCCAAAGATATGAATGAGTGGGTTGCCCCCGTGTCAATCAAAGCAGTTAAAGAATTACCTGCGATGTGACAGCTCTCGTGGATAGCATTGCTAGCCTGCCCACTCAGTTCAGTGCCCATACAGTAAGCACGTGCCTTTGCCGCAGGTCTGGCACCCTGTGAACCTTGTGCCACATTTGCCGACGGCCCAGTCTTCGGGGCTCTGCAATCTCTAGCAAAGTGTCCCGGCTTCTTGCAATTGTAGCAGGTGTTTCCCACCTTCGGTTGCGTGCACTCATTAGAAAAATGCCCCGCTTCTCCACAGTTGTAGCAAGTCCCCTTACTACCCTCTGACTTTCCCCGGGTTCCCTGATTCACCGATCGGCCCGGTCCTTTACTATTCTGAGGACGGTTATACGGCTTACTCCCTTGCCTCCCACTATTCTGAGTCGAACCACGATCATTGGTGCGACTTGGTCCTCCGGCATTAGAATTCCTTTGGCGGTTCACCGGCTTATTCTTCATGTCTTCCACCTCTTGGCACTTTTCAACCAAGACCTGGAATTGTCGAATACCCAACGGCACAACCGCATCCTGCAGTTCGTACCTCAGCCCATCCTGGAATCTACGACACATATAATCCTCATCTATCCCATCCCTAAAGAAGCGGAAGAAACGGGATAGTGATTCGAATTTCTTGGCATATGCTTCAACATTCATGCCCGCTTGCCTCAGCCTCAGGAACTCTTCACCATACCTTTCCCTAGCTGTCTCAGGGAAGTATTTGGCCAAGAACCTCCTCTTGAAGTTCTCCCAACTTAACTCTTCATGAACATTCTCCATGATCAGTCGGGTGTTCCTCCACCAATACTCAGAACCCCCGAGCAATTGATAGGTAGCTAAGACCACCTTCTCTCCTTCCGGACAATGAATTGCCCCGAATATCCTCTCCACAGATTGGAGCCATAGGTCAGCAGTTTCCGGACCTCCCTCTCCGTTAAACTTTGGAGGAGTCTGGTGGTTGAAATTTGAAAGAAGTCTAGATCCAGCCGCAAGTATTTCCCTTTCGCGCTTTTCCAGATCCCTTTGCGCCTTAGCATGGCTCTGAGCAGTCACAGCCGCTGCCATCGTATGCATGGCATAAGCCATCTGGTTTATATCAACATTATCCGTCATAGGTGCTGTAGGTGCCCTTCTCGGAGGCATTCTATTCTGCACAATACCAATTCTGATTAGATTCCTTATCCAAACATTTCTGAGTCTCAACAGAAATCTCATACAACGGTTACTAGCACATAACCCGACACCGAACAACCACTAGCACTGACACTACTCTAGCTATGTTCTAACCGACTCTGGACTAACGACTCAAGTATACACTTTCCCTTTGAAGATTTAAAGCCGTGCTCTGATACCAAAATGTAACACCCCGTTTTTCATAACGCAAAAAGGGCATTATTTTTTTTTTTTTTTTTTTTCAACTAACACTCAAAGTGCGCATAATAGTTTTTAAATGAACCGGCATTCAAATATACAAAGAACTCATTACCAAAAGGTGCTTCGACAAGCAAAGTGTATTTCCTGAATAATTACAATCCAAGTCTAAGTACCAAAACAAGTTAGAAATCCTATGCTAACCCAAAAAGCACGGTGCACAAAACACACCGGCGCATAGTCTAACTATTCTAGGCTACAGCTCCAACCGCTCACTGGGGTCTGGAACAGCCACCGTCGTCACCAAGACCTAACCCATCATCTGGGTGGGATGAGCCCGCAAATGAAAGAAAGGGTCACCACAAAATATATAGTATGTATATATATAACCGGTGCGAAAGATTGTACACATAACAATAATTCCACGAAACACAAGAGAAAGCTCTTTAACTCAAAAGTATTTCCCACCAACGGGTTTGTATAAATAAATCACCAAGCCTAATGCAGACTTCTACAATGGGTGTGACAACCGATTACTGGTTCGTCACATGCATGATTTTCCGGAATATTAACCTCTCCTCGAAGAGTCGTGGGGTAGGCAAAGCCACACAGAAATATACGTACCCGCACTAAAAATGCCACACAAGGCAGGTGAAGTCACACAGACAAACACCAGGCGAAGTCACACAGACAAACACCAACTCAATATAAATCCAGAGGGATTTGGCGAAGCCACACAGTCAAACGCCCGGTACGTAGGCAAAGTCACACAGACATACACCTAGGCACGCAACTATGAAATGCATGGCATATATTCTCTTCGGCATATACGGGATAGTCACACAAGACAAAATCCTCGCATAGTCCTATCTGACGCACGCATTCATATATGCTCATGCAAACATTCACATAGCCTAAAGCCTATGCACAAGCATCACAACATACATACATTTTCTCAATCATATGTAAATTGCACATGTATTTATAACCACGTTCTCATCAACGAGAATACATAAGTACAAACATGCCAAGCACACAGCAAATGCATAAACAGCAAAAACAAGCATGTCGTAACCGTTTTAAAAGACGGAAATAAAGTGGAGCCCTTACCTCGTCAAGCACTCAACTATCACACGATCGCACAACACTTACTTGCTTCCTAAAACAAGCAAAGTATTCAATCAAAACCATAACCAATCAATCCTTAATGATTTGGACTCTAGAACCCCAAAACCCAAAGGTTCTCTAAGGTAAAATCCCTCTCTCGGATTCTCTACCAAAAACTACCGTATTGATCAACCCCCATGAGTTATTTGTACTATTTTTAGGACCCAAAACATTTGCCAAAAGTCTTAAATAATTTGAAATGCAAAATGGCTGTTTTCTTGCGTTATAAGTTACGTACTTTCCGAGTACCCGAAAAACTCGTTTCCAATCCCAACCACTTCCATAAATTAATAAAAAGGGATTAGAAAGTTAAAAACCAAGTTTAGAAATCAGAATCCAAAATTTTAGTTTCCAGAGCTCGCCCTGGCGAGTTGGTGGCGAGTGAAGGCAGAGAGTACTGGTCTTACTCGCTCTGGAGCTCGCCCTGGCGTGTTGTCAGGACCTGTGACACTCGCCCTGGCGAGTAACCACTCGCTCAGCGAGTTTCAACTGTCATGACAGCAAAAGACAGCAACTCACACCACCTTTTTCCACCCAAGCCTAGTTTGATTCTATTAGTTCCCAACATCTTTTCAAGGCATAAAAGCAAACCATTTCCATAAGCAAGCAACACATTTCCGAAAGCATGTTGGTTGCTTCGAGTGCAAGTTATTTGATTTTCATTTCCAAAATCAAAACCAAATCCAAGCACAAGTTTTATTACGGGCCTTAACCGTCCGGTAATCATTTTCAAACATGTTTTCAAGGTAAAAAGTAACACCACATGTCACAATAGTTTTAAACCACTTTGACCCCAAAATACTACCCAAAAACTCTTAGAAAATATTTTCATAAACCACAAAATATTTTTCATCGGATTTTCTAAAACAAAACCATACAACGCATTTCCCTTTTGCTCAAAGGTCCAAAGACAACTTTTCTTTTCAAAACCTTACAACATAACCTCATGTAATTGATCAATACATAAACCAACCAAAACCCTAACTTTTCTCATGAGATTTTTCACCAACTCATGGAAAACAAAAACAACAAAGCCTAGCATGCTTACTAAACTCTCATGAACAACTTTCATGAAACAAGAACTAGCAAGAACAACATTTCTCACCAAACCCTCTTAAGAACATAAACCCAAAAATATCAAAACTCTAAAAATCTACCAACCTAGGAGATGAGAAGAGAGGGTTACCTTAAGAAAGTGATTCTCTACAACTTTCCTCAAAGCTCCAAAGCTTGAAATGGAGTGAAATGGTGAAGAAATGAAAATTTGTAAAGGTTGGAAATGAAAGTAATGGAGTCTACGTGAAAGAGAGAAAGAATGAGATGATTTGGTGATGTTTCTAAGTGACCAAGTCACTAAACCTCCTTACTATTACATAGCCTCTTGCTACCTCATGTCCATTGGATCAAAAACAAAATGCCAAGACAAAACCCTAGCCATTGGATCAAACCAAATCAAACCCACTTGAGATAAAACTCAACACCTCTTGGAAACACTCACACGTTCAGCTCTCGCACGCCGCGACGAACGAAACTCACCAAAACAGAAAACCTACGGAAAGAACGTCTAACGTTTCACATTTCCAAAACTTATCGCCGAATCTTTTTCCGCGACTGTAATTTTCTTCCATACCTCAGAAAATTAATCTCAGAATATATCCTAACTCGCGCAGATAAATAAAACTTCCATCCGAAACCTCACTCAAAACAGACGCAATAAGATTTTACAACGACGGGTAAAATCCTACTCGTTTTTCCAAAAACAAGAATAATCCAAAACTTATTATTCTAAAACCACAAATAACTTCTTATACAAGCAACAGGATCACAGAACCAAAGTCTGTACAATTACAGTGCACGAGCACTAAACAGGCTCAATTACAGCAAAGCTAATAATTACACGATGTTTCGTCACACGAACACATCGAACCCTAATATTCATTAAACCAACTATACAAAGAAATCTTGGGTCTTACATATGTCCTGCACTCTTTTTTCCTTCACCATGGTTTTGTCCCATTGAGTTTTCCTGGTAATGTTTTTAACGAGGTAGTTCAAACATAAATGATGTTGTAATCTTTTTCCTTCACTAGGATTTTTTTCTCACCGGTTTTTACTAGTAAGATTTTAATGAAGTATATCATTCATGGACATCCAATGGAAAGTGTTATGAATAATTATATGTGGATGTCCATTAGTCCTGATTTATTTCATTGGCCTAATATATTGTCTTATAAATTGAGCTTATGCTATAACATAAATACACACTTGAAGAAAATAATACAATTTCTATTTTTCTCTCTTTCTTTCTTTCATCTCCATTATTATATTCTTAGTCATGTTTAGATTAATTTATAATAATAATAATAATAATAATAATAATAATAATAATAATAATAACAAAATGGTGTGATATTAGGTGTGAATCCAAGTCAACTAGATGAACATATCCAAGTCAACTAGATGAACATATTGCATGTGCTGGCAAGACAAGACCAAGCCCATTCTCTTTGCCGTTTAACACATCATTGCCATTCACCACTCGCCATCTCACAACCATTGTAACCTCAGTCATGGACCTACCATATATTAGAAAAGGTCAACGTTCTCCACTCAGCAATCAGCATAGTATTTAGTAGGGGTGTATACGGGTTTGGTTGGATCGAATTTGGCATAATATGTTATCCAAATCGTTTAATATTTATTGGATTGGGTTCATCATCAAACTCGTATTTTCATTATCAAATCTGAATCGAACCAACCCAGTTATTAACGGGTTGAGTTGAATTGGATTTGCGAGTTGTTCATAAAATTAAAAATAACTAGACTATAATACCCGTGCGATGCACGGATTGTGTAGAATATTATATGTATAGTTTAATTTCTTATATTAAAAAGTTGAAAATAAAAAATTTAAGAAAATATAGAAAAATTGGAACTGAAATTATGCAGTACATATATAACAACAATGAATAATTAAAATCATAAAAATAATGATAAAATTACATAAAAAACATAAAAAGTGATATTTATAATGATTCATTGTTAACTACTAAAAATTCAATTGTATTTGAATCTTCACCTTCATCGCCGGTTATTACTACCTTTAACTCTTTTCTTGGTGTAATCCTTGATAATGCAACATATAATTCTCAAGCTTCAACCCGTAATTATTGACAAAACATCTCGACAATTTTCCTTTAGGCTGTATATAAAAGAAAGAAATATGATTTACAATTTAAAATTCAAAGAGCATAAATTCATCTGATTTCTTTTCTTTTTTATCACATAATAGACTACATCTTATTTATTTTTCTTAGAATTGTTATGTGTTTTATGTAATTGTTGTGTATATACTGCCTCAGTGCAACTTTAATTGATTGCAAATCACATAAAAAATCCTAAAAGGATTATACCAAAAAAATAATACTAAAAGTATAGTAAAACGTACATATATTATGGTCAATCAATAAAGTTATATGAAATAAAATGAAACTATGGTCAAATGGATAACCTTAATTTTCAAATTACATCTTGATTTGTTTAGAAGATATTCAATTAATAGATAAAAACTCAAGAACATTTGTCAACCAAAACACTTAAAGATTTTTAGAAAGTTAAGTAGAAATAAAATTTGTGAACATATTAGGTGAAATATAATCAATAAAATTATGGCCAATCAATGGCTTAAAAAGATAAATTTGTTTTAAAATTGAAAAGTTGAATAAGAATAAAACATAAGTTGTTTCACACTTTCTACCTTTGTGCATGGTTGGGTTCAACAAATTGAATAAAGCATTCTATTTAACTTCAAAACTATCGAGGATCTATATTGGTTTCAACAACCATGTTTAATGTCTGCAATCAACGAATTTATGAATCAACAAATTTATGGACAAAAATATATTAAGATTAAACTGATAAATACGAACAAAACACAACAAATTATATTAGATACATTCAATCTTTTTTCTCTCAAATAAGAAGAAACGTGTTAACTTTTATATTCCTTAAGGAAAAAATATCCAAAAATCTTATAAATCTTAAATTTTGACATGAAATTAAATTGAAAATATGAAAGCAACAATAGAAAAAAAAATGAAATAATAACCAACACTACAAGAAATATGATTTTTTGCAACAACTTTTTTTGTTAAAAGTTGTTAAAAGTTGAAATAATATGATTTTTTGACATGGATAGTTTTGCCAGCGACCTGTAACAAAAAAAATTGTTGCCAAAAATCATATTTCTTGTAGTGCAACTTGATACAGAACACAACAATAAAAAAATTAGAATTCAAACACCTAAAAGTATTCATAGGAGTACATACCTTTATAACCGCAAAGCAAAATCTGGATCAAATAGAAAATATATTAAACTTAAGAAAAATAAAACCCAATTTTTGTTTTTAAATGGAAGAATCAGAATTAATATGAAACACTACAAACAAAAAAGAAGAAGATGGAATCGATACCTATACTTTTCATTAATAAATATAGAACAACTACATATATATTTTTATTCCATACCTATTGGAATAAAAATCAAATTAAAAAAGAATTGAGAATTAATATGGAACACTACAAACTATAATCAGAGTTTAAACACCTAAAATATCTATTGCAATCCATACCTCTATAGAATAGAACCCCAAAGTCAAATCTACATCAAATTTTTTTAAAAAAAGTAAATATAAATAGATGCATAATTTAAGGCTATAATTAATGTGAAAGATACACTATTGGGAGAAAGAAATAAAAAGAGTTTCTATTTATGGTAAAAAATGCATAATTTAAGGCTATAAATAAAATAGATTCTATAAAGACAGAGTATATCCAATCATCAAATGAAAGCATATAATTAGGGATTGATATAATATTTTGATCCAATCATCAAATGGCAACATAGTATTCAAGTTTTTATCGTAGCCATTGATATAATATTTTTTCCACGTGTCAAAATCTAAATCATTCATATTAGGGTTAGGGTTTAGGGTGCCTCTAGTTACTCTCGTTTTATTATATTAAGATTAAGATTAAGATGTTTTGAGATAGACAAAAAACACATTTTATAAAAACTTCTAAAAAAACCTATAATACATTTAAGGGTAAAATGGTGTTTACCCCCCTGCAAAGTAGGCGACTTCTGGATTACCCCCTGGAAAAAATTTCGTTTAGATTCCCCCCTTGCAAAATTTGGTTTTCTGGATTCCCCCCTCAAACACACTACGTGGCAGCTGGCTGTCACGGAATCTCCACGTGGCACTGCCACATAGGTAAATTTAAATTAAAAAATAAATAAATTGCCATTTCATTTAATGATTTTTTATTATTTTTTTTACTGAATTTTTATTAATTATTTTATTAATTATGTTTTTTTAAAAATGGTGAAAATTTCTCCACCAAGGGGGATTCAAACCTGTCCCCTCTCATTCCTGGGCGCGCTCCCTTACCACTGGACTAGGTGCACGCAGGTGATAAAATAACAGCTTAACATATATATAACTTAAAAATAAACGCACAGATCTAGGGGAGAATAAATACTCCCCCCTTTCAGTTTCTTCATTCATTCATTATTTCTTTTTCTCACTCATCTCTGTCTCTCACTCTCCGCTCTCACCTATCTTTGAAACCTCCGTCGCCGGAGACGGCGGCCGGCAGCGGTGTCACCGTCTTCTCCGGTGACTCCACTCCAAAACCCAAATTTTAATACCTAACCCCACTATTTTCTCACGCTCGTTTCGAATCCGGGATTTAAATTTTAAAAAGGCTTACCTCACTTCCGGATCAAAGGAAAGAAAACGACGAATCTCTCTCTTGAAATCGCCTCTGTTCTTCGCGTTCTATTTTTTTCTTCTTCTTCGTGTTCTTTTCTGCTCGACGAATCCGGGGTTTTATGTTGTTGTTGTTTGGTTTTGCGGCTGGGGTTGTGATTTTACTGAGTTTTTGATTTGTTTGATTTTGATTTTACTGAGTTTTTGTTTAGTTTTATGTTCTTCCCCTTATGTTGTTGTTGTGATTTGTAATTTTGATGAGTTTTTGATAAATTTGTTTGGTTGTTGTTTTGTTGATCAATTTCAATTTTACTGTTGTTTTTTTATGTGTTTGTTGTGAAAGAAATTAGAGAAGATGGAAGTGGTGGTGGTAGTGGTGGTGGTGTTATTATTTTACTACTTGGTCTCTCTCTCTCTCTACGGATTTGTTATAAAAAAAAAACCCCAAAAAAATTGAAATTGATTAAACAAAACCAATTCATTAAATGAATTTTTTTTTGTTTTTTTTAATTAAAAATTATTAAATGACATGGCAATTTATATTTTTTTTTAATTTAAATTTGCCTATGTGGCAGTGCCACGTGGAGATTCCATCTGCCACGTGGAGATTCCGTGACAGTCAGCTGCCACGTAGGGTGTTTGAGAGGGTAATTCAGAAAACCAAATTTTGCAAGGGGGGAATCTAAACGAAATTTTTTCCAGGGGGTAATCCGGAAGTCGCCTACTTTGCAGGGGGTAAACACCATTTTACCCTACATTTAACACAACTGTGATACATTTCTAGTTAAATTGAATAAAACACACTCATTTAACTTCAAATAAAAATTCATCAATAATCATTACCCTTAATAAACTAAATAAGAGTAGCAAATTCTCAAAAAAGACATCAATTCCATTAGATCTATAATTTGAAAATGACGTGTAGCAACAAAAACAAAGTGCAAAGTGCAAATTACATAAGTTCCAATAGCTAGTAACAACAAATTAAATAAGTTCTAGTAGTAAATTACATAAATTCAAAAAAGCAAAGTATAGTATTGTACGACAACACCTTACAAATATACATTTAATGAACGGGTTGAGTTCACGATAGACGGTTTCAAAAATTCAAATCTAATACCCGAACCGACTATTTGTGGGTTTGGCGGGTTGAGCCGAGTTCTATCCGCAAGTGAACGAGTTCGGGTAAATAATAGGTTGGGTTAGATTGGGTTGACGGGTCCGCGGATTGACCCGTACCCATGAACACCCTTAGTATTTAGTACTCCTCCGTCCCAAATTGAGTGATATAGTTGACTGTTGTACACTATTCACAAATATTGTTTTGACCATATTTTTCTATTAATAAACAAAACTAAATATTAGCTTATAAGATGTTGTTGGATTCGTCTCGATGAATATTTTCAAAATATTAAATTTTTATAATTTTTACTATTATACAATTAAAAATATTAATATTAATCGTCAAAGTAATGAATCAACACGCGTGAAAAAGTCAATCGTATCACTCAATTTATGACGGAGAGAGTACTATAAAAATGTAGACAAATTTCAACTCAATTGACAATAATTTATTAGCTAAAATTTCATATTTTTAAGATGAATAAATTAAAATATGGTCATGCTAAACAGTGCCCCCGGTGCACTTGTTAAGCATATTAAAAATAGAAATAAAACATAATTTATTTCAAGATGAATCGAATTTTTACACTTTTAATGAATTGAATGCATGAATTTCAAAATAAAATTTATTCTTTTATGTGCTTAACTATTGCACCGGATACACTATTTAGTATTTTCCATTAAAATATTAGAATTCAAATTTCAATTCTCTATATTACATCCAAAGTAATAAAAATTGGACCAATTATGTGATTACATGTAATATTCTTATTAATTGAATTATAGTTTAGAAGACGATATTTATGAATTTCTAATAATTATTATCACCATTTCAGCTATTTATCAAATAAAAAAGATAAAAATAAATAAAAATAAAGTGTAGATTAAAAAAGTATTTTCTCCGCTCACAGTAAGGGTGATCGCGGTGCGGTTTGGTTCAGTTTTAAACATAAAAAAAAAAAAAACAACTTGAGTTTTTTAAATAACATTAAAGTACCAATAAAAGTTGTTTATTCAAAATAACATTACAGTGCCTTACAATTTTAAATATCCAAAAAAATAATTTAAAGCTCTAAAATAACATCATAGTACCGATAAAAGTTGTTGATATAAAATAATATTACAACACCAAAGTAACATACAAAAAATAAGAAGAACTTAAAGTTCCATTAATTTGGTGGACTGACTTGGTAATTGAGCTATGTATATTGGAATATAATAGAAACTTAATGTGGTTTTAGCGGCATTGAAATATAATAAAAATTTGATGCAATTTTAGCAATTAACCGTGGTTTTTACGATACCTGCCTGCTGTTTGTGACCATTACCATACTAGTATACTATAGATTTGTAGATTACTAGATCAGATCTCCCTCCTTCATTCGCAACGGCACCTAGTTTGACGGTATATAGGATAGGGTAACAGTCAAGTCATTTTAGTGGACTAAATAAGCCTTTGTCATAGCACCATTTTGACCGGGGCGCCTTGTACCCTACAGCCTAAACGCCAATTCCATCGTAGCATCAATTATAGTTTCCATAGGAAATAGTGAAAATTTATTTTAATCTCTAAAAAAACTGCAAGACTCAATTTAGTCTATTAGAAAATCAGAAAAGTTTTTTTTTTTTAAAGACTAATCTTTATATATTATTACCTCCGTCCCAAAAATAAAAGAACTAGTTTGACTACTGCACGTATACCAATGCACGATTTTGATCACTAATATCTTTAATTCTCTATTAGTAAAAATTATAAAAATTGGATATTTTGAAAATTCTCATCAAAACAAATCAAACAAGATCTTATATGCTTATATTTATATTTATATATCATTAAAAAATTATGGTCAAAGCATTATAAGTGAATAGTACCATATAATCAAAATAACTCTAATAAAATGGGACGGAGGTAGTATAAGATAATAATTATACCTGAACAAAAGGTAGATGAACAAAAATAAACCGAAATAGTAACGTAATTCATATTTAAATTTATTTGTTTGGTTGACGAGGAAAGTAAAAATAAAATGAATAAAAAGTATGATGATTATGTAGTAACATGATATATGAAAGAAAAAAAGGAAGAAATTAATGATAGGAAATAAATATGTGTATTTATAAAATTACTACAAAAATAGGAAAAAAATTGAAATTAAAAAAAAATTAAATGATAAAGCCTAATTCTCAAATTACAGAAACATAAATGCAATTAACATGAGTGGTGGTTCAAAAGCAAAATTGTTTTTGCTCCAAAATGCTTCATCATTTTAAATTTATTTTCATATGGCCATATTTTGAGCTTAAAATTGAAAGTTCAACGAGAGAAATTGTTTTTAAAGCTCTTCTATGCTTTAATCAAATTAAATTAAATACAGTATACTATGATAAATAGAGAATGTTGAAGCTAAAAACCATCAAACAAAGTTTTTCACATTAATTATTCTTCTTAATTTGTGGTTGTTATTTTTTATGAGGTGGATAAATCCAAATGAAATTTACTTTGAATTAGCCACAAGACTATTGAAGAAGGCAAAATAAATAAATATTTATCATCTTCTTACTTCTCTACTTTTTTCTTCATCAACCAAACAAATAAAAATAATATAGAGACCAAATTGTCCCTGTTTATTTTTCTCATGGATTAAAAGTTGCTTTTATTTTCCTTAGAAACTCAATTGAGTCTTGCAATTTTTCTCGGAGATTAAAATAAATCTCCACTCTAACTACAATGTTTAGTTTTTATCGAAGATATTTTATATTCTTCACTTTTGATCCTCATTTATTTTATGTCAATAGAATTTGTACATGTGGCATGCATGCTGACTAGATTTTTCAATATTTTTTATTAATTCATTTCAGGTGGCGTTTTTTATTATAAACTAGCCACCAAACGGGCACGTTCCGTGTCCGTTTGTGTGATCGATATTCTCTTTTTTATTTTTTGTGATCGATATTCTCTATTGTGAAAATATAAATAATTATTTAATCTCTTTTTTTATTCGACTTAGTTAATTGATAACTACGTAACATTCTTTTTTTGTTGTGGCTAGTTATTAAGGAAAAAAAAAATTACTATAAAAAAACAGAAAATCTATTTTTATGTGGAAGTTGTTTTTGAAGGGTAAAATAGGAATAATGAAAAAGTCATCCCAAAAATTTGTATCCCATTTATATATTAGTATAGATAACATTTATTTAAAAATATAAAATAAAATTAAAAATGAGTACCAATCTAGATTCAAACAAAGAATATCTCAATTTCAACAAATTTTTTCAATTTATTGTTATCAATATCCACACAAATCAATTGCTCAAAATATCTACAACCTAATATTATTGTCTTAAAGTCCTATTAAAAAAAAATACTATTATCTTAAAGATAACAATGAGCAAAACAATTCCAAAACTAGCAAAACCTAAAATAAACAGACTTAAAAACTCCTTATTGAAATCCTCTCTTACCTCCCTAGGAATATATAGAATCCCACAAAGTAAAAGTTTGAAAATTAAAACCAATATTAGTAAATTTTCCGGCACAATAATTGCTCTCTCTAAAAACATGAGAGACCATGAAATCCATACTACTAGTAATATGCATACAATATAGCCATGTGTTTCTTAAAGATCAAGGAACAATTGAGCTTGACTAAAAGCTTTAACCGCCAACCTAGAATTAGTTTCTAACTACAACTTGTTCCAACCTCTATAGGAAGCGAACTCAATTGCTAACATATCTCTAGTAAGTACTTCAACAATGACAACATTCTCAATGCCAATGTTGTATGCAAAACTACTTAAATGCATCAAGGTGACATGCAAGCCTTGGAAATAATTTTCTTTTGTCAGGATTGTTGATGACAGAAATTTCAATGGTATTTTTAGTATTAGTATTAGTAGTAAAATGACTAAGACAGACCCAAATACGAAGGAAAACCTACAAAAATAGATAAAAGCATCATGACAAGGTCAAAGATGCCAAAAGACAAGAAAAGCCCAAAAAGTGAAGAAATTGAGTATTTCATCGTAGCACGATACGATGGAAGCTGCTTGTTGGCCAAGAAAACAGAAGAAATAAATCTGAAGAAAATCTTCTCATCGCAACACTATGCCTCATATCGTAGCACGATGACATAACTTGGCGCCAAAGCTGATGAAATGCATATGATCAGTTATAAAATTGAACTGAATCTTCACATCGTACTGCGATGGATCTATCGCAGTACGATGCCTTGCTGAGGCCCATTACGAAAATTATAAATAGAGTCTCCCATTCATTGTTTAAATCATTCAGAAATAGTAGAACACTCTCTACTATAAGGAGAGGATCAGAGGAGTTCTATTGGGCATAGTTTTCTCCCCTTACGGGAAAACTAACTCAGCAAGGTATGTTTTATTTAGGCTTTTATGTTTAGGTTATAATTTCTTTATTGTAATTTAAATATGTAGTCTTTTGTAATAGATGCCTTAGGTTGTGGTGGAGAAGATGAACTCCCCTATGAATATTTGGAGTCTGTGATTGAGTCAAAGTTATAATAAATGTTATTCAGTATTATGTTTGTTATTTACTTTCTTGCACTTAAATACGTATCTCGTAATCTGGCCGGATAAACGGGAGCGCCCTTAGAATTGATTTTAGGTTTTAACTTAATATGGTCCAGAACTAGTAGTAAATAATGCTAGGTGTATAGAGACAATAACATCCTGAACTAGTCGTGAACTGTGAACTGAGCGGTTAGAGGAGAAATCATGCAATAGGTGTGAACTGAGCACTTAGAAGATGAATAGCCCGATACTAGGACCTAGAGGTTAATTGGTGAAGCTAATAATGCATGTGTAATAAACAACTCACTTAGTAATTAGGGTATGTGACACAACGAGGTTAGGCTCTCGTAGGTACCTTAATCATTAATGTAGGGAAACTTTAATATACATAGTGTAACAGTAAGGTGTTACTACAACAAAGGAAAAGTCACCGTCGAACAATAATCTGATTAACTATGTTATACACCGTTCATGCCAAATATGAAGAAGGGATGGAGTCCAACCACCATACATATTCTCTATGTTTCTGAATATATATATATATATATATATATATATATATATGCAAGCATTACGCTCTTTTTATAAAACCTTTTTCCAAAACCCAAAACGAATGCAAACTATACAAACTTAAATAACGCTAACGAAGCTTCAGCACGATCCCTGTGGATACGAACTCATTTTAGACACCTAGAGTGTGAATTATTACTCGACGACAGACTGATACACTTGTCAGACCGTAGTCAATTGTCAATATGAAAAGTGTGATGAATGATGCTAGAAAACCAACACCAAGTATGTGTAGCAAATGAACAGGCAAATAAAATGCGATAGCTAGTTTCAAATTGCTTAAAATACAAGTTACAAACTGAAGGAAGTGTACAACTTCTAGATAACAATTTTTCACCATTTAAGAGATTGTTGTGCACAAGGCTAATGTTTCGATCCGACCTCCAGTCCATATCTCCGAGAGATTGTTTGCTTTAAATGTCCATATCTCCAAGAGATTGTCTGCTTTAAGGTTAATATGTTATGGTTTTGTTGTAGAAAAGACGCCTCAGTAGTTTATAAACAACGCGCACACCTTTCAAATCACTAAGGCGTCTTTTCTACAAATGACAAAATCGTGAAGGGTTAACTCCAAAACGAACAATATTTCTGAGATGTGGATTTGAGGTCGACTCGAAAAAAGTTTAAATTAGACTCTAAGTTTGGTGATAAATGTGGTGAAAATGGTGGTGATGATTTTTTCTACATTTGATGATGAAAGTGATGATGAGGTGCTTAATTTCTAAGTTGGTGATAAAGGGTGACGAAAGTTAACAATTATTTTGACAAATTTTATTAGAAATGGCTTATTTAAAAGAAAGGTCATGCTGAACAGTATATTTGGTGCACTTGTTAAACATGTTAAAAAGAAAATAAAAGACAAAAGTAATTAGTGATAAGATAATTTTTCATACTTTTAAAATATTAAATACACAATTTTCAAGAAAAAATTTACATAATACCTTTGTTTAATTAGTGCATCGAATGCACCGTTTAACATTGTGTTTGATCTATTAAAAATAAGTGACTGGACAGAACAACTTCAACTATACTGTATTTAATTTTAAAATTGTTCATGTGATTGAATAAATTGGGGGCTAAGGGACTTGACAAAAACTCAAATTCTTTTCCCCACTAAACTATGGGACAACTTTTTGTCCTCAATACAAATTGTCTAAAATACTAAAATAACTTTTTATTCACCAAACGTCGTACAACACAAAATTTATTCAATACATTAAACGTTTGTTTTGTCATGTTCTATCCTGTACTGTTATATACTGTTATGTCTAATACTTATATTTTGTAGATCAAACGGATGTTAAAAGAAAGAACATAGTAGTTAAATGGCTACAAACAACAATTAATTATGAAATCAAAATAAAACAAATAAATAAGTTAAGAAATCAAAATCCAATTTAACTTTTTTTTAATTAGAAAACATTTCAATGACTTTTCTTCTTTTATTTTTTGTTTTTGACTAAACATTTACACATGACATAAAGTCATAAACGTAACCCCTTTTTCTTTTCTTTGTCAACACACACTCTCTCTTCCTCTTTATTCTCACCTATTTCATTTCATCTCTCTCTCTCTCTCTCTCTCTCTCTCTCTCTCTCTCATCTTGTTCTTCATCTTTGATGGTCTTGTTGCCACAACCATGGCCGTGGAACTCATGACAGGTTACAACAACAACAACAACAACAGAACCGAAACTTTCACAACCAAAGCCGAAGAAAATGCTGTCCAAGAAGCAGCATCTGGTTTAGAAAGCGTTGAAAAACTCATCAAATTACTCTCACAAGCACGCCATAATCAATACCAACCTTCAAATCCCAACAACAACAACAATAACCCTTCCATGGAAATTGAAAGAGATTGCAACGCTGTTGCAGACATAGCTGTTTCCAAGTTCAAACGTGTTATCTCACTTCTTGAAAAAACCAGAACTGGTCATGCTCGTTTCAGAAAAGCACCTTTACCACAAACTCAACAGATACAAATTTCTGAAACACCAATCTTCAACGCTACACCTTTACAACAGATTCCACCATCAACAACAACAAATCTTCACCGTTCTATAATTCAGAGAAAAGATTCATCAAAAACCCTTAATTTTTCATACTCTTCTGCTGCTAATTCTTTCATTTCATCACTCACCGGCAGCGGCGGCGACACCGACAACAAACAACCTTCATCATCATCACCAGCTGGAGCTTTTCAAATAACAAATCTTTCTCATGTTTCATCTGTTGGTAAGCCACCACTTTCATCTTCTTCATTGAAAAGAAAGTGTAGCTCTGAAACTTTGGGTTCTGGAAAGTGTGGTAGTTCATCTAGCCGTTGTCATTGTTCCAAAAAGAGGTATGTAAATTGAAATCTAATCAAAACCCATTATTTATTTTTCTATTTTGATAATGAAAAATTATTTTTTTAAACGTTTTTTCTTATTTTTTGAATTGGGTTGTGACAGTAGGAAAATGAGATTGAAAAGGGTTGTTAGGGTTCCTGCAATTAGCTTGAAGATGGCTGATATTCCACCAGATGATTATTCTTGGAGAAAATATGGCCAAAAACCTATTAAAGGTTCACCTCATCCAAGGTACTTTAAATTTAATTTCATCATTTTTTTTTCTTTTCATCCCCTATGTATGAACCTTTTTCATTTTTTTTTTATTTATGTTAATTTTTGTACCAAGTTCAAATTTTGATCTATTTATTTTGGTCAAATACTGTCATATATTAGGTGAATAAACATATGTTTGGTATTACCGTGCATATGTTAGAATCAAAGTGATTCACCGTGATGTGTAACTTCTATAAAATCACGCCGTATCGTCTTGATTCTAGCATACTCACTCTGATAGGAGTACCAATTATCAAACATACATGAAAATTTTCATATTCGAATTTTGACCACCACATATTTCTATGAGCTAATCTATGTTTAGGAAAAATAATTAGGAGTATCATTGAAGCACTATTTAGCATTTTTCTAAACAATTTCAAATTTTGATTTATTTGCTAGACTGTTGAAAATTTTAAGTGGACCATGTATGTTTTTATGAATGATTATTACTATTTATGATGTGTTTTTGAGACTATTATGATGTTGAATAGAGGGAATGGTGCTAATTTGTGTTTTTTGTTTTGTGGAAAATGAATGAATTAATAGGGGATACTACAAGTGCAGTAGTGTGAGAGGGTGTCCAGCAAGAAAACATGTAGAGAGAGCTCTTGATGATGCATCTATGTTGGTAGTTACTTATGAAGGAGAACACAATCACTCTCTTTCTGCAGCTGATGCTACTAATCTCATTTTAGAATCATCATAATTGATGTTGTTACATTATTTTCAAAATGGAAATTAATTGAATGGATGGTTGGTTATGGTTTGTAGAATTAATTAATGCAAGATTTATTTACTCAATGTTAAAGGAAATTAGTTGGTGTTTAATTTCCCCGTACAAAAAAGAGTCAAAAGATGGTGGATTTGGTAAACGGATTTGAATCTCAAAGTTAAAGAAAAGAAAGTGGGTTTTATTTTTTTATTTTTTATTTTGATTTTTTCTTTATTTGGTCACTTTATTATCTTTGGATTCTCATCTACAACAATAATGCTCAACGGGTATTTTTTTCTTTTTTCTTTCTTTGAAATTGTTAAAAGAGTAAAGTGAAAAAACAAAAGCATTGAAAAGGACTTAGTCAAAGAATTGAACAGAAGAGAAGGGACATGTCGTGTACAGAACGGTTGACTAAAAAAGATTGAAAGAGAAAGTGCCAAAGAGAGGTTGGAAGTTGCTAGTTGGGACGGCTAAACGTGTGAATGAAATCAATGAATGAAAGTGGGTGGTGAGTTGGGAAAACGAAATAGTTATTATTATTAGATAGTAGATTTTTTTATAGCTAAATTCGTAGGGAAATTGTATTATATATGTAGAGGTTGAGTTCGAATTGTGGTTATTCCATTTATTTATTTTAAGGATGAAATTTTTAGTTATTAGACTACTTGACAAATTTTTTTTAAATTCAATATTACTTGGGTCGATAATTTCCACATTAAAATAGTCGTTACATTTATAATTATTGAATCGTAATCTAACGAACTATTACGATAGTTTGGTTACGATCGAATAATTTTAATGTACTGACTGTTTGAATGTGGAATATTGTCGACTGCAACAATTTGAATTTGATTTTTTAATGGAAATATTTTGTTGGACACATTTGGATTTTAGGAAAAAGTTGGGTATAGGAAATGAGGTGCATTGAAGAGAGAGGTTGGATTGTGTTGTTGAATTGCTCTTGTGAGAAAACCGATGGCAAAGTCAAAATGGGTGGGTGTAGAATTGATAAGTTTTAGCACTGAAAAAATGGGTCCTACTTTGTTTGCAAATTTGTTCTTTTGCTTGCTTTGCCTTTGCCTTTGCCTTAACGTCAACTTTGTTCCACACATAGGTCCCTCTTTCTTCATTCATCATTATCTATTTCATTATTCACACGCATGTGGTATACCTCAATCATGCATATAAAATACTACTAGTACTAGTATATAAATCTTCTCTCTTGTTTTTTTCTTCACGTTGCTTCTCCCAAACCAAGTGATGACATAAATTATCTAATAATTTTTATGCAATTTGATTTGAGTGTGAAGACATTTTTATCAATCATATATGATGAACACATTTTTAAGTGTGAAAAAGCTCAAAGTTATGTCAACTCTTTTGAAATTATAGCCAAACTCAATGATTTGCCTTATAATTCACTCTCCTAAATTTTGCCAGCCCAATAATGGAATTGGGTAATAGAAGTGGTCTTTTGAAGCAATCTAAAAAGTCTCTCTCTTTTTTTTAATTTTATTTTACCAATAGCAATCTAAAGGTCTTGGTATTATCATAGGTCAAATACAATTAGTACATCTATTGGGTGTCCTTTAAGTCAAAATTAGTCTTTGCAAAAATGTAAATGGATTAGATCCAGTCATTATTAAAACAGACTACTCTTTATTACCGTCCGATTTTGATGGAATAGTCAGATCTTAAAAAAGTTTTTTATGTATATTTAATATAAAATTTGAGAATTTTGTCAAAAATATATAAAATGTGTGAATAAAATCAAGATTGTTTGATCATTATTTAGTGACTGTTTGACTATATGCTCGAATGACTGCACATAATCCATATCCTTACAATTTAGTCCACTACTACATATGAGCTAGCCGACCATATTTGCCACTGCATAGTGTCTCATAAAAATGAGAGTTTCATATTTTTAATAAGGAGTTACAAAATACAAAAAAAATCAATTAAGTTATTGGGCTCAAGTTGTTAATAAGATTCACCAAATAACAAATTGTTCGGAACAATCCAGATTCGATTCTTAAGTCGAACAATTTTTTAGTCAAATTTTACTTACATTACGGTCAAACTTCAGATTACTAAGACCCCTTCTCCTAGGAACCGAAGGGTACCCACTTTTTTATAAAGGTATACATTACAACATACATCTTAAGGTGTATTTAGTTACTTTTTAGTTATCATTTAATAACACATCCCTTCTAAAAAACAAGTGGGTGTATTATAGCAAATTCTTATAGGAGTTGCTAACTTACACCTAATAATTTTTTAAAATGAGGGTTTTACTAACATGCACCTAGGTAGATAGGGAAGTATAATTTACTCAAAAATATATTTATGAAGATAAAAATGAGGAGAATACTTCCATATAATAATAAGATTGATCATGGTTCAGTTCAAGAAGAAAATTGAACAAAACTTAATTGAACAAAATATATTTGTGTTTTCGGCCGATTTTTTGAGTTTTCGGCCGATTTTTAGGTTTTCGGGCGATTTTTTGAGTTTTCGGCCGATTTTCGGTTTTTCGGCCGATTTTTGGGTTTTCGGCCGATTTTTTATTTTTCGTGGTTTTTCGGCCGATTTGTGGATTTTCGGATGTTTTTTGGGTTTTCGGCCGATTTTCAGTTTTTCGGCCAATTTTTTTGTTTTAGGCCAATATATTGAAACAAAAGAAATTTGAAAATATAAACCATAATATAAAAGAAACTATAAAGTTGACTGCCATTCACATACTATTTTGGTCAATCTTTTTGTAGATTCTTTAACATTACAATTTGGTTTTCCAAATTCACATTTAAAATGAAACAACATTAATATTTTTAAAATGATATTATCTTGAATTATGGATGATTGGGCTGCGAAGAGTGCGTGACTTTAACCAGGCACAATTTCCCATAGATAATTAGGTTTTGATAATATTATTAGGATTTTTTTGTATTTTTATATTGCAGAATTTGGTGAGATATATTTTATATGAAGAATATAATATCTCTTTTATCTCATAAGTCTTCTTTGTTCTTGTGTCTGCAATGCATGTAACACTTCTGCCAAAGTGGCGATGTAAACTTCATATCTTTCACGTACCGTTACTAGGATTTTTTCTACAATTCCAAAATCAGAAAAATGAGTGCCTATAGTAATCGTACCTTATTAGCAATATCCAATAATTTATCTGAGTATTTCTTTATTGTTTCATCCTCCTTCATTCATTGTAACTCAAACTCTCCCACTAAATTTAAAACTTACATGCTTCGAATCATTTCATCATCTACATATTCTTCTTTTAGGTAATCCCAAATTTCTTTTGTTAATTGTTTTGAGAGTCATGATTCTTATAAAAACAATTTGTGAGACACTTGCAAACAAGCAAAGTATTTGCCTTCTTGGTTTTTCATTCTTTATGAATTTTCATCTGTGCTACTATGAGATCTTCTGGTAACGAAGAAACATCGTAATCATCCTCCACAGTTTCCCATAGATCTAAAGCATCTAGATATACCTCCATAATTCAAATTTAAATTGGGGGTGTGAAGAGTGTGTGACTTTAATTTATCGCTCCTAGGAAAATGGCATTCGAGGTTGCTCGACCATGAGGGGTTATGGTTTAAAGTTTTGGTTGCTAAAATTGGATTGGAGGATGGGCGTGTAAGGGGAGGTAGGAGGAGAACGTCTATATGGTGGAGGGATATGTTTGATGTTAGAGATTAGGTTGGGTTAGGTATAAGTCGGTGGTTTGAGAATAATATTAGTAGGTGGTTGGCAATGGGGAGCGGACACTTTTTTTGGAAAGATAAATGGGTAGATGATGTGTCTCTGGGTGTAAAATATCATAAGCTTTTTTATTTAGTCGTTGATAAAGATAAAATCGGTGGAAGAAATGTGTAGGAGAGGAATGAGTAGGGTGAGTAAAGAATAAATTTAAAGAGTGTTTCTTATTAAAATGATAAAAAGAATATTTCAAAGTGTTCCTTATAAAATGGAATGTAGGGAGTAATAGATTACCATCAAAAGACAATTTGATCAATCACGAAATGGGGCATCTGAATTCTCTGTTGTGTGTTGGTGGTTGTGAAGTCGTCGAAGCTTCTAATAACTTGTTTTTAGAATGTGATTTTTCACAGGTTATTTCGTGTAACATTATTCTCAGGTTAGGTGTGTATGAACTGTTAAAAAGTCCCACATCGAATATGAGATTGCCTTGACAACTGTTTATAAGCAAGTGATAGTCTTCACCTTACAAAATGGTTTTGTGAGGTTGAGTTAGGCCCATACTTACTTTCAATAATTTATAACATGGTATCAGAGCCTCTCTATAAGATCTATAGGACTATCTGTTATTTGGGACACCTATTATATTTTAGTCCACGTTTCAGCTTGTTCAGTTCTGGACATGGGGGGTGTGTTAAAAACTCCCACATCGAATAAGAGATGACATTGACAAGTGTTTATAAGCAAGTAGTAGTCCTCACCTTACAAGCCGGTTTTGTAAGGTTGAGTTAGACCCATGCTTATTTCTTACAATTTCTAACATGAACCTTTATTAAATATTGTTGATGCATATGCTCCATAAATGCTTAACAAATGCTCCATAAATGCTTTAGGAGTACCGTTTAGCATGAACCAAATTTTTTTAGTTAAGATTTGGATATATAGTGGTCTAACCTGTTACCTAATTTGAAAATTAGACTTGGGTGAAGGATTTTTGTTGATTTATATATGCATTTTATTAGACTTTTTGTAATAATTCTCTTTAGTTGAGCACATCTTATACTTTAACTCTATTTTATTTATATTTTTTGTTGGCTTAAAAAAATTGTATTATATAAAAATTATTATTATTATTGGTTCACGGTGTAAAATATTTTGCCCGACAAATGTATATGAATAAACAAATAAATATAAAATGTAATTTATCATTCCAAATTTCAAAAAGATAAATATGGAAATAATTTGTCATGTAAGACAAAGCTGCCAAAACCAAATTAAAGGATAGAAAGCTTGACATTTTTATTCCTCGTGATGGGAATAAATAAATGAAGATGAAATGATATTAGTAAAGACAAAAGATACGTCTCAGAATTTGCTTCCTTTCTATGTGTTTATATTTTTGATGAAATAAAAATGCCATTAAAAATTATATAAATATATAACAAAAGAATAAATTTCAAACAGAAATACATGTATATATCCATATGATATTGCATATACTACACAATTTTTTTGACTATCAAGGCTCAAATGATGACCATTTACTACCTACCAAGGCTCCGGTCCCAGCCTCTATTGACAGCCTGCGACGGCGTTGATATGCTCATCAATGGTCTTGGCCAAGCATCAGGGTATATATATATATATATATATATACACACACACACACTCCTCTCATATAAGGAAGTCGGATACATTTTCTCTCACTCTTAAAATCTTACTTCATCTCTTTCTAACTTGAACGTCAGAGCGCCCGCAGATAGGGGTGGCAAAATGGAACGTGCACGCTGTAACACCCAACCCATAATTATATAAAATATGCATTTATAAAATATTACTCGAGAATACGCAACGGAAATAGAATTTGATTTACAAAAGGTTTAGTTCGAGTATTACATCGTACACATAAAAGCTTACTAATAACTTAATTAGTAAAACAATTATTGTACAAGATAAATTTATAGGAAAATACATCTTTATATACACTAGAAATAAGAAACAAGACTCTAAATACACATTATAGAAATGATCTCATCCCCGTGTCATGATCAGAGCGGAGCTTCACCAACGACTGGAACACAAACATAACCTGAGGATCTGGATCCCAAATCCAGCACATACACAAAACAGAGGGTTAGATAAAACAGGGACATGACTTTTGTGTTATCATTAGTTTTACGAAGGTGTCTCAACTTATATGAATATGGGTTGAAATTTTGGTTTCAATTCAACATTAAAGAATTAAGGTTTTGCTTAATTGGTCATGTGGTTACTTTTATTCAGATTTGTGTCCAATTTTTTTTTCTGGAGATTTCTTATTATTGTGACACTTTGATATACACCATTTTTTTTTTTGTCTTATGATATGCACCACTTTATTGTGCACAATATTATTTGTTGGTGCTTGAATAAAACTTTACTTTGGGCATTATTATATTCAAATTTCAATAAAAGTAAAATAAATGAATGTCGTATGTTCTCCCACTTGATTGCTTGAAGATTGGATCATTTTTGAGAAACTTAATTTGCTTAATTTCATATCTACACAATATCATACGATTGAATTTGTTCAGTTTTAAAAGTATATGATAACTTTGAAATAATTGGCTGAATTTTATAAGAGCAAAATCAGTTACCGAAGATGTGCCTAAAATTGTGAAATTTAGTATGAAAAAGTATTTGCTGTGATATTTTATTTTATTTGTGGAATAAAATTATGATTCCACATATACATGTAACATTTTTATATGTTCAGTACAAGAATATTTTTTTATTGTTTAACAAATATATTCTTGATCTTGGGAAGGAGATTATTTGGTGAAATCTTATCAATATGAATTTATAGTTATTGTATAAATTATTTATATTGCCTTGTTATTTGCATGCTCATTTGTAAAGTATTATTGAAATTATCACTGATAATTTTTGAGCAATTTCTTTAAGGCAATTGAAAACAAAACCATCCTCCTTGCACTTTCTTCTTTTTATTATGATATAACGGTTTGTTTGATTTGTGATTATTTGAGATGACACCGTCAAAGATTTTATGATAATTGTGAAGTCAAAGCTTGGTGACTCTATTTGCAAGGACGAAAAAGTCACATTTATGAAGGTTAGTGATGCAATTATTTACCCTTTTGTGACTAATTATATAATTGCATATGAGGATAAATTTGTTTTTAATATTATCTACTCCTTTTGAAATAATTTCAATATATAAAGGAGATTATATAAATTTAATTGCATATGAGGAGATTATAATTGCATATGAGGGTTAGAATATTTTGTGGGCTGCAATCAATTGTTGGTTTCGGTTTTAATAAAAACGGGTTGATGTTGTTGTGATCCATTTGATGATGCTTAAGCCCGATAATTGTGATCAGTGATAATGGGCTTTGAACATTAATTCTGATTTGTGTAGAAACAAAGTGTAGGCCCAACTCTATGGTCCATGATGGGTGGTACTAGGGTTGAGATATTTTATATATAAGATTGGCTAGGTCCCCTTTGCCGTCACGTACAAAAACCATACAGCTCATTTGTGGCTTTTCCCATCAAAGTCCACAAAGACCGGAGCATGTGATCAGGCAGAGGAAGACTTAGTCTAACATATCAATGATTTCTGATATTGGCGCTTCCGGTAACAATTGTTTATCATTATGATCGACAAGTAAGTGTGTTCTAATTTCATATAATATATCGATCTCTAACTTTTAATTTCTTACATGTGGTATCAGAGCCCCTCTTATATGATTTAGAACCCCTGTTTTCAACCTTGAATTATCGAGCCGATCATATTGGTTTTCATCGATTCAGTTTTAGCAAGGTTGGAAAGTATTTCTGATTTAATTATAATAACTTTGTGCGACTGATTCTATCGTATACTTAGTTGCTAATAATTTTCGGTTGATATATGCTATGTCTCTCTCCATGCTATGAGTAATGTTTACTTGACCATAAAATCGTTAACCCTGTTTGTTCCAAACAGATAAATATTGCTATTGGTTATACACTTGTACTTATTTGTCTCTTGAATCCCACAAGAAAAACCACTAATCTTGAATACTCTGAGATTTTTTTTTGAGTAATTTATTAAAAATCGTTGATTTTATTCAAGATAATCATGTTGTTTATTTCCATCGATTGGCATGATGATTTCCAAAGAATTTATTATTGCAATCAGGATATTCAATAATATGTCGATTTTATTAATATCATATTCTTTGTTTTGGGAATAAATTATTTTGTTATTTATATATTCTCAAAGTTTTAGAGTGAAAATTTCAATCGAGATTCCTGATACATTTAGATTTTTTGGTTTTGGCCATTATTCGAAAGATTTGTGTTTTAAATCGGTTGCCCAATTTTTTATGTCTTTGTTAGACCATGTAATGGTAACTGGAATTATATTTTGTTGAAATTAAACCTCTTTATTACATTATACATATATTCTTATGTTTTTTTTTAGAAAATGGAAATCTAAAATTAATATTAGTGCTCTTATGTGCTTTTTGATTTCAATCGGATACAATTGAATTTAATTTTGTTTGACTCCTCAAGGTTTTCAACCTTCATTTTATGTGGTGTACACAATTTTTCTTTTACTCCCAAGTTCATAATGCTTATCTTTGTACCTGTCGTGTGCTGGCCATGATTTTGTATTCTCTAATTTTGCCAAATATGTTTTTATTAAAAATTATGATAATTTTTTAATTTGTTTGGAATTTTTAGACAAAAAACATTTTATTTGATATTGACATATTACGGCAAGTATAGATTTGTGTAAATAAATGTGAGGATGAATATTTGATTTGTTTTGAAAATATTGATATATGTTCCTTACTATTTTAGGAGACTGATATATATCCCACTCTCACAATTTATGTGTCATATTAAGGAAATTTATTTTATTCCACGGTCATTTAATTTGAATTTTTTATTTATTTATGGAATAAAATTATGGTCTCACATATATAACATATATGTTTGATTCCATATATTTCTAAATCACCTTCTACCCTTTTGAACAGAATTATACAATATAAACAACAGCTGAAAACCATTAATACCTTGCCACAGGCAAGGTCAAGTACTGCATCTCCTCGGCGAGCATAAAGCTGAATTAAGACGCTCTTAATCTGTTAAATAACAAAACCGACAAAACCATTATTAAAAAATCATGTAATACAATGGCGACAACAAAATCATATACTATAAAAAACAAACATACCCAATTATTAAGTTTCTTCAAATGAATTATTGGACTAGCCCAAGCCATTAAGCTACTTGACCAAAAAAAAAAAAAAAAATTTGGGCTATTGTATTGCTTTGAAATTAATTGGTTTCCACTTTTGTTTATAGATGCATCGTGTATATGGTTTGATGCATAACCTTTTGGTTTATATACACGCTCTCCACTCCAAGTTATTGTTTATGGATTTTGAAATAAATAATAATCAAATTGATTGGCTATTTCTTAAATTGAGATAGGGTCCCATGAGCTTAGCTCAATTGGTGGACATTTGCATTATTATGCAGGGGATCGGGGTTCGAACCCCGGTCATCCCACTTATTCACCTTAAGGGTGGAATTTCAAGCCATTAGGCTACTTGACCAAAAAAAAAAAAAAAAATTTGGGCTATTGTATTGCTTTGAAATTAATTGGTTTCCACTTTTGTTTATAGATGCATCGTGTATATGGTTTGATGCATAACCTTTTGGTTTATATACACGCTCTCCACTCCAAGTTATTGTTTATGGATTTTGAAATAAATAATAATCAAATTGATTGGCTATTTCTTAAATTGAGATTTCAATTTGTAATTGTTTACCCCTTTGCATGCTCCAAAGGTGTCATCTATTATTATGTTGATTAAAAGATCGTGAACACTCTGTTCCTTTTCAAATTAATTTGTGATTTTGCTTCTCATAATATTATTGAGACCAAAGTACTTGAAGCCTGGGATAAAATATGGTACAATCGATTGAAAATTATCTTAATTCTTTGCTTGCTCAAATTTATATCCCACTTTATCATTTTCATTATTTCTCAAAGCAATGAATGACAGTTTAAATACATTGAAGAGGTGGATTGAATTTTGTTTCAAGCTTGATTGATTCAATTTTAGAATATTCTAGAAAAATAATAAAGCTTTTATTTCATTGAAAAGCAACAATATTAAGGAAAAGAAAGGCTGTAGAAATCAATGATCGTTTTAGAACTCTAATTTTGACAAATTAAAGATTACATAATACTTATTATTTCATTGAACTTTAAATCCAAATCTTCTGTGTGAAATGGGATTAATCATATTTTGGTTTTATAACATGTTTGATATGTGCTTGTGTGCGGTAATTGTGTTTGAAACTAATTACATTATCCGTGGGTTGACGTTTTGGTTACGGTTATGTGATTTCTTTTTTGTTAAACTTTGAATCTCGTGAAATTCGATTTTGAACCTCCTAATTTTCAGTTGTGAATCATCCGAGAAGCCAATAATATTTGTGAGAAACAAAATTTTATATCGTATTTGATTTTCTAATCTTAAATATGATTTTCAGAAATTCAATTTTGGTCTTGGTCTCAAATATGATTATAATTGACAGTATTATCGCTGATAAAAGGATTTCGCTTGAATATGCACTACATTTGGTGGCTTGCAATTTTCTTTTATAACCATGGTTTTGCAGACTTCAGTATCAGCCTTGGCCAATTTGAGTGATAATTTTCTAGTATTGTTTGAGGTTTTGACCATTGACATGTTTTCTTCAAAGGATTTATTTATTTACCTTTTGTTTGGCAATTTTCCCCAACTGTTACTCGATAAACATGTGCATAGTATACATGATCATTGGAACAATTTAAAATTGCCAATTTATTGTGTTATGGATTAATTTATACTATTTAGGCTTGGCAATTCTATGGAAAATTGCAACTAGTATCATTATGCTGCCAAAATTGATAAGTTGTGTATTTCACCTAACTTTGTGAAATATTTATATATTTCGTGATTAATGTGAGTAACATATGAGATTTGAGCCTAAAATATTATTTGAGAAAATTTATTTTAAAGTTGTAACGCTAATGTAAAATTATTTTGTTAGTGTTATAAGTTGTTTTTAGGCTCAATTATGTTAATTATGATACCAAATATTATGTGGATGATTTTACAAATATTATGTAAATTCTATATTGCCTTGTTGGTTTTCAAAATATTTAAACAAGGACATGTGTTAATAAGGACAAAATATTTCTCCTAATATTATGTGTTAATAAGGACATGATTTGATTTTATTCTACGATTGAATTTGTTCAATTTTAAAGGATGTGATAATTTGTAGCAATATTTGAATGCAGATATGAGGATATCATAATAATATATTTATTCTTTAATTGGAGCAAATCGAAAGCTAATTTTGTTCGGAATTCATTTTAATCCCTTGAATATTTGATTGCATAGTTATATGATAATGTTGTTTTAGTAGCTCCACATATATTACTTCCGTATAATTTTGCTGCAAATTGACAAACTATAAAGATGCTTTATTTGAAAAGCAAAATATGTGTGATTATAGTACTTTATGGTTCAAGAGATTGGATTTTTCTACAAGAATATTTGATTGTTTTAAGATTATGTTCTTGGTTTTTGGGAATGAGATTATTTTGTGAAATCTTTAGATATTTGGTGTTAATTGAATATGAGAATTTTACAGATTTGAGCTTAAAATGTTATTTGTGAAATTTTCCTTTAATAGTAACACTATTGTAAGACATTTTGTTAAAGTGTTATAATTAATTATGAAGTTATTTTAGGCTCAATTTTCTTAATTGTTACACCAATGATTATGTATATGAATTTATAAATGTTTTATAAATTCTATATTGTCTTATTGTTATTCGTATGCTCACTTTGTAAACTATTATTGAAATTATGTTTTTGAGCAATTGTTAAGGCAATTGAAGATTATTCTTGCATTGATTTATTATTAAAGTCATTTTATTATGATATAACGGTTGCCGTTTATTTGTGACTATTTGAGATGATACTGTCAAAGATTTTGTGATAACCGTAAAGTCATCAAAGCTCATCGACTCTATTTGCAAGGATGAAAGTCACACTCTTGGAGGTTAGTGGAGCAATTATCTATATCCTCTTGTGACTAAATATATAATTGCATATAAGGAGAAATTTGTTTTCAATATTGTCTATTCATTTTAAAATAATAAATATGCAATTATATATGAAAGTTTTCCAGAATACTATAATATTAGAAACTCTCTGTATAATCATTAATTGATTTCTTATTATATACTCCAAATTTTTAAAATTTTATTCTGTTAAGTGGGAGTATTTTAAGTTTAATATTTTGAGAGTTCTATCTGGATAAAATGCAATCCATTAATTTATTTTAAATCAATTTTAAAATGGATTGTGATTCTCCTTATATTATGTAAGTAATGGACATACATATTGGTGTGTTATTACTTGACATGTTAATTGTGTGATAGAGAAAATAGTTGAATGTTTGTTTAAATATTTAAAACTCTTGAATTTATAATTCAACTATAATTCTCTATCAAGTGGGAGAGATTTACATGTCAACTATTTATAAATGTTATAGAGGCTTAAATTGAGGAAATATAGTCTATGTTATTTATAAAAGTTCGGGACTATTTCTTTTATAACCTCAATTGATTTAAAATTGAAGTCTCTTATATTTCCGCTGCGTAAATTATATAATATTATATTTTGAGTTGACTGTTTAAAAGTAATGATCTATCTCCCTTATGCATTGAATGAATCAAAACATGTTGAGAATGCAAATTAAAATAATAAGTGACCTGTTAGATGCATTTAAATGTGCATATTTTTACTGAGTCGTGTTCTAACAAGAGATATTGATTCCTATGCAAGAGATTTCATGTGTTGGTATAGGCCGTTACCATCAAAGTGGGACCGCTTATATTGATTGATGAAATTTTCTTTGTAGTTTGAGGAATGTTTTTAATTGTGACATGTGATTTTCTGCCTAAAGGTGATTATTATGTGTTATAATTAAAAATTGATTTGAGATGAAGTTATTGGAGAATGTATTGAACAGAGGAATTTGCCAGCCTAAAGGTGACAACTTTCGAAGTTCAATGTATACTCATTGATTAACTCATCTGAGGTTTTGACTGAGGATTTAACCTTAGTTTGTGCATTCTGCCTAAAGGTGATTGTACTATTATATTGGCCTCGTTATGACAATCTTAATTCATTTTGATTTTAATTCAAGAATAAATTTCCCCATACATAATTCTTATGTTTACATTGAAATGTTAAACATTTTTGTAAGTGGGAGTTAACTAAGTTTTTTTTAATATGCTTGATTAGTGGGAGTTTGAAAAGAATTAAGATTCTTTTAATATTCTTTGATTAGTGGGAGTTTGAAAAGAATTAAGATTCTCTTGAAATGTTTGATTAGTGGGAGTTAAAATTTTATATAATCTCCTTTATAAAATTGAAATTATTTCAAATGTGAAAATATATATTATAGCTCAGTGTTATTGGGATCACTTTGCCGGTGATCAACACTATTCCGGAGCTGCGGCATTGTATAAATAAATTAAAGTTCAGTGTTGTCTGGATCACTTAGCCGGTGATCAACACTATTTTGGAGCTGAGGCATTATGTGTAAACATAAATAAATTAAAGCTCAGTGTTGTCGGGATCACTTAGCCGGTGATCAACACTAATTTGGACCTGAGGTGTTATGGTATCTTAAGAACCATGTAGTTTCTCTGGCTTTGATGCATTTGAGAGAAATTAAGTCTGAAATGTTGGAGCTCGATGTTGATTTGATCATTATACCGCGGTAATCAACATTGTTTTGGAGCTTGGACTTGTGGTATCTTATGGACCATAGAATTTCTCTGGCTATAAGGCATTTGAGAGAAATTGAGGACTGACGAAGAAAATGATAGTATGGTTGTTTGATCACAGACATATCATTTTCTCGCTACACTCTACACGAATGACTAGTCGACGGAGTTTGGTGGTATTTGTAACCATGGAAGGTGTTGTATCGATAATGATATAATTACCGCTATGATTCGATATTTAACTCTTGTTGGATGGAGTCTTAATTAGATGTTGCATCTTGGGATCATTGTGGCCACGTTAATAAATATGTTATCAACCCGAGAGTCGTTTTTAAAATGTTTTCTTCAAATTAAATATACACAATTGATTTTGCCCAAGTGGGAGAATGTTAGAATATTTTGTGGGCTGCAATCAATTGTTGGTTTCAGTTTTAATAAAAACGGGTTGATGTTGTTGTGATCCATTTGATGATGCTTAAGTCCGATAATTGTGATCAGTGATAATGGGCTTTGAACATTAATTCTGATTTGTGTAGAAACAAAGTGTAGGCCCAACTTTATGGTCCATGATGGGTGGTACTAGGGTTGAGATATTTTATATATAAGATTGGCTAGGTCCCCTTTGCCGTCACGCACAAAAACCATACAGCTCATTTGTGGCTTTTCCCATCAAAGTCCACAAAGTCCGGAGCATGTGATCAGGCAGAGGAAGACTTAGTCTAACATATCAATGATTTCTGATATTGGCGCTTCCGGTAACAATTGTTTATGATTATGATCGACAAGTAAGTGTGTTCTAATTTCATATAATATATCGATCTCTAACTTTTAATTTCTTACCTACGCAACGGAAATATAATTTGATTTACAAAAGGTTTAGTTCGAGTATTACATCGTACACATAAAAGCTTACTAATAACTTAATTAGTAAAACAATTATTGTACAAGATAAATTTATAGGAAAATACATCTTTATATTCATTAGAAATAAGAAACAAGACTCTAAATACACATTATAGAAATGATCTCATCCCCGTGTCATGATCAGAGCAGAGCTTCACCAACGACTGGAACACAAACATAACCTGAGGATCTGGATCCCAAATCCAGCACATACACAAAACAGAGGGTTAGATAATATAACCATAAAAGAAACTAAGTACAAGCACACACTTAATACTTAGGACATAGCATGGTCATGTCTAACAACTCATTTCATAAACAAATATCTATCTCATATCATTCATATCTCATATTCATATAAAACACAAAGCGTCATAATAATATCACATTCTCAATCAATTGACAAGTATACACATCATCATCAATTATCAATCAATGCCAAGTACCAATTTATCACATTTAATCACATATAACTAATGCAACTAATGCCACATTCATGCTATGCATCCTAGTAATATTACTAAGTGCATGTGGTACCTCATAGTTATTGGAAAACTTATTCCAAATATATCTTAGTCAACCGCAGCTACTAAGATATCTGTCATACTTTAGGATCCCCTCTAAAGTATCTGCTCATCATACAAAATGATGCATGTATGCTAGATTACCAATCATATAATTTAATCATCTCATCCTATAAGGATATCACACACAAACATATCTCAATAACTTAATTGAAGATATACAACCCCATTGATTAAATCATATTCAATAAATCTCACAAGTAATCAAGCATACATATTCAATAAAAACATTATCACAATCACTTATTCATAATTCAATACTAACTCAAGTATCCAATCATAACTCAACAATATACTTGTCATTATATATCCAAACCATCATTAAATGCTCATATTAAATCAATCATGTTATCCTATAATCAAAAGATCATAATTAGAACATGTTATAAGCATAGGATCCATTAATTCATGTTACAAGTGCCTAATTACACTTTAAAATATCCAAAAGTTAAGTCAGGCCCAGTACTGGTCGCTGAGCGAAGCCATGGCGAAGAATAGCGAAGGAAAGTCAGACAAAAACAGTTTCTGGCGAAAATCAGCGGGCTGGTCGCTACTGGTCGCTAAGCGAGCAGCACCAGTTCATGAAAAATCAGCATTACGGGTTAAACTCAAAATCAACCCAAAATTCCATTTTTCATGCCATAACTCATAAAGCTATCAACTTTAAGCATACATAGGTCATAAAAGCCTAGAAGTACAACGATAAACATGAATTAACACCAGAAGGGTAAGAATCATGAATTTTCATACATTACTTCAAAAGTTCATAACAACATAAATCCTTAACAAACATCTACAAATTCCCATTTCAAAACCCCAAGATTCATAATTTCATATTGCAATAAACTCAACAATCATTAAATCATGTAAAGGTACCATTTTTATGTAAGTGCACCAGTTCATCCTCATGTTTTAATAATTGTCAAAACACATGAAAATAGAGTAGAACATATTTTGGCAAACATTGCAAATGACTTGACAGCGAAAAACTATTTTTAACACTTTGAAAAATTGTTTTTAGGTATTATGTATCGATACATAAACATGTGTATCGATACAAATGTCCTGAAATTACTTCAGACTGATTTTGTGCAATTTGTATCGATACATATATCCCTTGTATCGATACAAAAGTGGTTTCTCAGAGGCAGAGAGTTACCTATGTATCGAATCATGCTTGCATGTATCGATACACACCTATGTCTCTCAGAAATCCAGAAACATCATGATGTATCGAATCATGCTTGCATGATTTGATACATATCAGTCAAGATTTCAAGAAACTGATGTATGTATCGATACACACCCGTGTTTGTATCGATACATAGGTCAAATCTTTCATTTTTAACGCTGGTCAAAGGGTTTGTATCGATACAAACCATCAGTTGTATCGATACATGTCTGTTAAATTTTGCCCAAATTTGCTCAATTCTATTTTCTCTTTAAATAGCAATGTGGTGTGTCATTGTAACACAGAGGAAACTAGTGAGAAAGTTCAGAAAACGCTTTGGGTACAAATTGAGTGAGAATTTGCATCAAAGGTTTGATTCATCACAAATTCATCATCTTCATCAAAGATTGCAATCAAATTGAATTTGAGTATGGGATCAATTCAATAAAGATTGCGTTTTTGTGTGATAACGTTCGATACGGTTCGCGGTGAATCAGAATCGTAGTGGGGTTGAATTGTGTGACGAAGGTTCTAGTGTTTCTCTCAAGTGATTCAAGATCGTGCGTGTCTTGAAGGATTCGACAACAAGGAACGAAGGACTCAGCTGGACGATTGAGTGCGGTTTGGCACAAGGTGAATCGTTGGAATCAGAGGGCGAAGTTCCGTTGGGTGTCGAGGTTATTCGCATTAGTTTACATTTTGTCTTGCTATAGGATTATAGATTTCAATTGTAAACTGTGCACTTTTTGTTCATCAAGTTTTTGATCTATAAACTCTCAAATAACCCGTTTGGTTATTTGGGGAGAGACGTACTCGGATAAACGCGTGGACGACGCGCAATCCGGGGAACTCCCTAATCACATCGTGTGTCTCTCTTTATCTCTCTCTTTTTAATTTCGTTAATTTCGTTAATTTGTTAATCGATTGAATTTTTGTTGTTCGTATTGGTTCACAAAAATTCAATTGGTTCTTGCTTGATTGTGATTGATTTGAATATTGATTTGTAACTTGCTTGGGACTAAAGTTATATTGTTTACATTCAAATAATTTTGAACTCAAACATTTTCGTAACTTTTCACAAATTCGTTCAAGGCTTAATACTACTACTTTTCTTTTGGTCAATCGGTGCGTAGACTACCGATCCGGTGGCTCTTCCGCTCGCTTGATTAATTTGAAACAATAATTTAAAAAACCCCATTGTTTCAAGGATCACTTATTCAACACCCCCCCCCCCCTTCTAAGTGATAAGCCTAGTAGTCTAACATTTTATTCAATGAAAACACCCACCCTAAAGAAAAGAGTGTAGAGAGTTTGGGAATGGAGAAATAGACAATCTCCCCTCTCTATGCTCACTCTAATTATATTATCTAACCTCATACCTTAGATTGAAGCTTTAAATCTCTAAGCTCTACACTTGGGCTCCCTTCTACATCTTTAAGCTCGGTTCTTCTACACTTTCTCTCTACCTCCCTTTCTCTCATGTTTGGTGACAAGTGAAATCACAATTCTACTCCTCATAAAAACTACTCCTTTAAATACTCTCCACTTAGGTTAGGGTCAATTTCCTAAATTACCCTTAATAACTTAACCTAGGCCCAATACCAAAGCCCAATAATTCTATTCAAACCAATTAACTCCTATGACTAAATAACATGCATAATTATATCTAGTAACTTAACTAAATAATAATAATAATACAATTCAACACAAGTTAATAAACACACATAAATAAATAAATATAATAATCACGCATAATAAACAATTAATAAAATTGGGTCGTTACACACGCAGGGCCAACCCGTTTGACCTGCCAACTTATTAGGGTGGCTATTAGATGTTATGTTGTTCATGCATTATATCAGGTGTATTGAACTTGATATTGTGTATAAGCACACCTTTTGCATCTTTCTATTTTAATAATATTTTTTTTGACAAGTTATTTTTTCTTTTTTTTAAAAAATAATACTTAATAATTCTGTAACTAATTTAGTAATTCAAACGGTAAAAGAAAAAAAGAAACATGAAACACCTAAGTTGCCCTACCCCCGCTTTTGGGCGGACTTAAACAGGGGGGGGGTAAACGAGGAGTGCCGGCCCACTTTGCCACCCTAACATGTAGGTACAAAATCCTCCTCTATTCACCGGAATAAAAGAGGAGCACCACCAAACAAAAGTCATCTCTGATCTAAATACGATCATTATAACATGTAGAAGTTCACGTTCGGATTCTTGTGTTTGAACATAATATATTTGGGAATTGACTGGAAGGAGGGTAAAAGAGAAATTGTCTATAATTTCCTTAAATAAAAAAGTTATACAAGCAAGTCCATTTTTTCGATTGATTCTCATCCAACCCCCCACACCTCTTCCCCCCCCCCCCTCCTCGAATTTCCTTTTTCCCCCTAGTTTTAAACTTCGGAACGCGTTTTCCGAATGTTTTTGCTTGAACACAAATTTCGGAACTTATTTCCTGAAATTTTTGATGAATTTGAACTAGAAAATCTTCGGTAAACATGTTCCGAAATTTTTGGTCAAGGGTAAAATCAGAATAAATTTGGGGGTTAAAAAGAGTCATGAGGGGGAGAAGAGAATTTTTCCATTTTTTCAGTTTCCAAACACACGAGTCCACCTTTCTTACACCGGTCCACTTGTGCTTCCTCATATTTATTATATGTTATTTTATTTTTTTTTAGCAAATATAAATGGAACATATATGTAAATATAAAATTCATAAAAAATATATACATGAAAATATAAGGATGAGTTTTTTTTGGCCTACACTGCACCGCAAAATATAACTCGGTATTGGAATTGGTTATCTACGTTGATTGGCAGGACAGTTGATACCTCTAGTTTTAGTTCCCTTCTTGGCATGTGTAGCAGGGGTTGGAGTCCTCAGGTGCGTGATCTTATTATTGCAGCATGTAACACCCGTATTTTTATTTTATTAGAATTAATAACCTTTTTATAGTATTTTATTGGGTTAATTATTATAAAGTGAGATAATGTCCATTTTAGGAAAGAGTAGAGTAATTATTTTATTAAGTGAGTGAGTAGTGTTGTGAAAGAATAGAATAGTTGGGCTTAGACAAAGAGGAAGGATAGTTTGGTCTTTGTAAAACATTAGGTTTAAATAGGGTTTTGAGGGTTAGAGTGAGTAAGAGAAAAATAGAGAAAGAGGTAGAGAGAGAAGCTTAGAAGAAGAAGAAGGAGGAAGTAGAGGGGAAGAGAAGGACTCAAGTGTTCATCTTAATAGAAGGTAAGAGAGTAGTTTTTCAATTCATAGAGATGGTTAAAGAGAGGGGAGATGTCTAATCTCCATACCCGAACTCTCTCATCTCTTTTAGTGGGAAAGGGAAATTAAGGGAATGTGATTTAATGATTTTCTGTGTTAGTGTATGATGTTAATAAGTTATTACATGATTCTATTTTCTATTTCAATCATCAATTTCGTGTGTTATATGAGAATTGTTGTTGTTGATATTTGAAAATGGGTTTTAAGCAAAATGAGGAAAAATCTCTACTTTTTACTTGAGATGATGTTTGATGATGTTAAAACTTGTACTTCTAGGTCTATACATGATATGTATGCTTAAATGTGATAGCTTTAAGAGTTTGTAACATGAAATTCGTGATTTTTATGTGATTTTATGAGAAACCCGTGAGCAGAGCATGAATTTCTGGGTTTGGTCGCCCAACTACCAGTTGGTCGCTGCAAGCGAGGATTCATGTGTTCTTCATGAACCCAGAATTTTGAGTTGGTCTCCCAGCGACCACCAGCGACCAGCCGTCGCCAGGCTTCGCTCTGAGCGATAACCTATTTTCTTTCGTCGCCTGTTCTTCGCTAGCTGTCGCTCAGCGACCAAGACCTGATTTTGAGAAATTTCTTCATGTTGTATGATGAGGGTGAGCTTATGACATGTTTAGATTTGGTCTTATAATATATTATATGTTTGGATTGATTGAACCTTGAGTTGGTATGATGATGACATGTTTATGTGAGCATGTTGATTGAGATTGAGCTATGATTAGCTAAGATAACATGTGTTATTATGTAATGCTTGAATGTATACCTTAATGATGATATGATGATGTGTTGAGATAAGTTAATGAGAACTTAAAGAAGGAATAATAGGGATCAGTGGCTTATTATTCATGAGTAGATGTATAGTGTTATCATCATTATTTGGTATGTGTACATTCATGCATTCATCTTTTGAGTTGGATATTAGAATCATGTGGATTCTAATAAAGAGGATATCAAATGATAATATTTGATAAAGACGGATATTAGAGGTGAGATACTATAATAAAGACGATGGTACCACATGCATTAGATATGTCTAGGGTGACATACATTATGTGTTTGCATTAGTTTGCATTAGGAAGTTGTGCACTCTAATTGTTATTTGATAATTGAGATTGTATTCCATTATAATTGTGAATGGTTGAATAATGTGATACTTATAATTGAACATACTATGAGATGTGTAATATTGATTGATAATTGTGATTGTGTTTTCCCATTATCATTATAATTGAGATTGATTGAATAATGAGAACTTGGTTATATGTTTAATTGCATGGTAATGAGTATAGTTTATTGCCATTAGGGATATTGATTGCATGTTATTTGATAAGTATGCGATCTAGTTTTATTATGAATGTTTTCCATAATGTAAGTGTACCTTATACTTACTATTATGAACTTGAATTGAAACTAACTCTCTTATTTTGTGTATATGTACTAGTTTGGGTCCAAATTCTTCAGTTGGTATGTCTCGGTGAAGCTTCGCTCTGATCACGACACGGGCAATTGGTTTCCTATGTGTAGAGTTTTGTTCATATTTTCAAATTCATTTAAGGATGTATTGTTTTAGAAACATTTTTGTAATAAATGGTATACCCACTAATTAAGTTATTAGTAGGTGTTTTGTAAGAGATATTTGTAATGCTCGAACCGCTATTTTTATAATAAATAATCATTTCCGTTGCGTACTTTGCATTATATTTTAAGAGTTATAATTTTATTAAATAACGGGTTTGGGTGTTACAATTTGGTATCAGAGATCCGATTGTCCTCGGACATAACGAGCTTAGTGTGTGTCATGTGTCGATCAGAGCAAGTGGAGCAGTCAAACCAAGTAAGTGTTGAGTCAATCGTGTTTATGGTATCGATTGATCTTTGATGTGTTGGTTTACTTAATTCTTGAGACTTGTGTTTTAATTTGTGTTAACTTATGAATCTATTGTTTCATAAATGTTGATAAGTTGTGATGTGTTCATTTCATGAATTTATTGGTGATTGTTTATTCATGAACTATGAGTGATATGAATTGAATTATGCTACTCACTCTTTTTGGTGATAAATTGAGGAGATTGATAAGTATCTAAGTTATAAGTTATCAAGTCAAGTAATGAGTATGTGTTTTTATGTTGATTCATGATGAATGTTATACTCTTATGATTATAATAGTTGTATGTGCTTAAAGCTATAATCTTTGTGTAATTATGACATGATATAATTATTCATAATTGATAATGAATATGCATTCATCATTGTTGTTTGGATTTCAAGATAATTTCTTCTTGTTATTGTGCTATTTAAAATGATTATGTTCGTATATGAGTATAGATTCTTTGTTGATGAAAATCTTTGTTATATGAAATAAAGTTTTATGTTTATGCATATGTCATAAATGAATGTTGTGATAATTTATTTATGATGATTGCTTGTGTAGAATGACTGAATTGGTTAAATGATAATATGATTATGTATATGCATATATGAGTTGATAAATGCTGATTAGGATGTAATGACAAGTATGTTGTTGAATTGTGATCGGGTTATGATGATGATATGCTTACGTATGTGTGATTGAATCATGTATCTATATCTTACTTGTGAATGGTTAGTGATGATAATAATATGTATGTATTCATGGAACTAATTGAGAATTTATGAATAGGAATGAATTGGTTAGATTACTCAAATACTTTAACATGAACATGTATTGCAATAACTTATGATTATGTAATTTCACATGTTTGCAAATTAATTCGTGTCGATTATTATGCTTATATGTTTGTTATAACTTCGCGTGTTTAAAATTATGACCTCATGTTTTAACGAACTTGGATATATATATATATATATATATATATATATATATATATATATATATATATATATATATATATATATATGATGTTTTACTCTAGTTGCTTAAGTATGATAATTGAATTGAAAGTTTAATGTAACTATTTGAAGTAAAGTTTATATGAATCTTCATGTATGTTCATATGTATGATTGATGTGTAGTTCTTTATGACATGTGATAAATCTTAGAAGTAGTGTTGATTCCAAATATTGTGGATCTTGTTGAAATTAATTATTCCTTTGAGTAAATGAAACTTGATTTATTTATTTTGTTATCTATAAGTTATAGTAAGCAAGTATGTCATTTCTTTATGATAGATTTGATAAATATGATGCACATATTTGATTGTTTTACCATGTTAACTATCATGCTAAATTAATTATTTGTTGCGTGAGAGGATTTGATGCATGCGAACTATTAGACTGTTTGGAATTGTCATTATGCAATATTCATCTTTTGTTGTCTTGATTTGATTCTTAGTTTTAAATTTATAAAAGATATATGTTACTTGAATCTCTATATGAAATGTTTTATTTAAGCTTTGTGCAATCTTAGATAGATGTCGTGTTTGTAGCTTACCCTTGTATGCGACATGTGTGTGAACACTGTAGATACTAGTTTCTTTTGGGAAGACTAAGTTAGAACCGTAGGAACCTACAGTTAGATGGAGAATTGGGAAGTTCAATAAATGATTGTAGGCGGGTCTGAAATAAGTGGGGGAGGAGGTTATACCTCTCTGAGACGTTTGAGTATAGGGGAATAAGATAGATAGAGATACCCAGAGAAGAACGTTTGCGCGTTGGTAAAGTTTGTTTCGGAGTTGGTTGAGGAGAAGGAACAACTTGACAAAAATGTGGATCTTGGTCGCGAGGAGGAATGATCGTTGATCCGTCAGAAGTAGATATTGTGTTTTAGTGAGAGATCCCTAAGTTAGTTGATATGACCAGTGGAACATTGAAGTAATGGTCGCGAGTGCGTTTATGTTTTGGAAGTGTTACTTGTATGATTTGAAAGTGGAGGTATTCGGTGATCACAAGAGTTCGAAGTATTGACTGACCAAATAGAGATGAATAAGTGGCATAGGGAACTAGTTAGAATTTCGGAGAATGGAGAATTGGATTGAGTTACCATCAGAGTTGAGTTAATGTGATAGCGGATACTTAGAGAAGTAAGTTTTACAGATGTTGGCATTTGTGACACAAGAGTTGGAGTTAAGCAAACAGTTTGGAGGTGTGAGATTGATATAGGAGATAATACTTAGAAGTGTGGAGTCGAGCATGATGAAGTGGGTGAACCGTATTCTTGAAAAGATTTGAGAAAGTCAAAAGGTGGATTTAGATTTAATGGACCGACTAGTGCGAATCGGTAAGAGTAGAGTAAGCAAACTTCAAATGGATGAGAATAGAATTATGAGATTCTAAGATAGAATCTGTGAGTGGACTAGTATTTCAAGAGTTTTGAAAGAGGCTTGTCAAAGATAGAGTAATTCAATTTGGATAATGACCGGACAACTAGTGTCGAAGTTGAATGAAATTCTAGGGTAGAATTTGCGAGTTAGGTTTATCAAGTTCAAAAGGAAAGTTAAGATAAGGTAGCCATTGGAATCAAAACGACGAGATCGTTAAGTAGAAGGGCATGTTGGAAATGTCCCCATGAGATTTTGGAAGTCAGGATGAAGATGAGTGCGAAGTGTTATTAATGAAAAGTATGGGATAAACAAGTTGACCATTGGAAGGACGTGTTGAGAAATAGCCAAGTGATTGTCTATCGAAAGGGATTGAGTATAGAAAACATGATGAGAAATAGAAGGATTAAAAGTTGTGCGTACTGAGAATTTAGGAATTCAAAATGCCTTTTATGCTGAGCTTGTTGGTGCTATGAAGGCTATTGAATTAGCTGTTGCTCATGATTGGCACAACCTGTGGTTGGAAACTGACTCAAAGTTAGTTGTCTTAGCTTTTAAAAACGCTTCTATTGTTCCTTGGCAGCTAAGCAATAGGTGGAGTAACTGTTTAGTTTTGACTTCTCGTATGAATTTTGTTGTGTCTCATATCTTTAGAGAAGGCAATCAAAGTGCAGATGCCTTAGCTAATCTTGGTCTTTTGTCTCTTGAACCTTTATGGAATGTTGTTTTGCCTAGACAGGTTAGAGATATTTTTGTTAGGGAGCTTATAGGATTTCCTAATTTTCGCTTTTCTTCTTAATGGAGGTTTTGGTATGGTCCCCCTCCTTTTCTTGTTTGGTTTCCTCTTTTTGGTTTATATATATATTTGAGTGACCAGTTCTTTGCTGGTCCTTTTTGTTTAAAAAAATAAAGAAAAAGAGATAGACATAACATTAGTGTAAGGCTTGATGAATGACTTAAGATATATACTTGGATCTAAGCATCTCAATATGAGAATTGATGTTGGACAACTACGGAGTAATAAAAGAGATGTGAAATGAATATATATATATATATATATAGACAGTGGTAGTTTAAATGGTGAACATTTTATGTAAGCGGCACAAGAGTTAGATAAGGGATAAATTGGAACTGACATAGTTATGTTGGAAATTTGAGGCAAAGAATTTTGGTATCGAGCGTTGAGATTGTATCATCAATTGAGTAGGTTAGAATGAGATTCATCTATGATTATGCGATTGGGCGAAGCTAAGAAATTAAAGAGGATTAAGGACTTATGGAAAACCGAGAAGTTATTAAGTTTAAAAGGGATGCATTTTCCGGAATGAAGTTGGTTGGTTATTCTTGTTATAGTGGTAATGATGAAACCTTGGTGAAAGGTGAGCGTGAAGCGATGATATAGAGATTAGAGGTTGTGTTGGGAGTTCGGCATAAGTATGAGAACTAGTGCGAAGGGAATAGTTGTGTCATTAAGGATGTAGTTTCATTGGTTATTACGAGGAATTGGAGAACCTTGATGGCAAATGGATAGGAGATGATAAGTTAAGACCGTGATTGGATAAGAATTAGACATGGAATATGCGGATTAAGGAAAATCGAGCGATCGAAGTTGAAAATAAGGATTTATGGAGAATTGTGAAGTGGTGAATGTCCCTTGAAGATTGAGAGCTATTGAAGGATATTATGATGGAAAGTTCTCGTTAAGAAAACATATTTGAAATTTGGTAAAGATAGTTTATGTCACCATCATGGTCATCGGATACTTATTGACAAATTAAGGAATTGATCAACCTTAATCTCTTGTTGATGGTAAACGAAATTATGTTGACGGGATAACCTAGTTTTGTCGAATTTGATGATGTGTGGAGATTGAATTTTTATGGGAAAGTGGAATAAAGGAGTTTTATTCGGAGTTGTTTGAGTCGTGTAATTTTCGAGGACGAAAATCTTTTAAGTGGGGGAGAGTTGTAACACCCGTATTTTTATTTTATTAGAATTAATAACATTTTTATAGTATTTTATTGGGTTAATTATTATTAAGTGAGATAATGTCCATTTTAGGAAAGAGTAGAGTAATTATTTTATTAAGTGAGCGAGTAGTGTTGTGAAAGAATAGAATAGTTGGGCTTAAGTTAATTGGGCTTAGACAAAGAGGAAAGATAGTTTGGTCTTTGTAAAACATTAGGTTTTAAATAGGGTTTTGAGGGTTAGAGTGAGTAAGAGCTCATAAGAGAAAAATAGAGAAAGAGGTAGAGAGAGAAGCTTAGAAGAAGAAGAAGAAGAAGGAGGAAGTAGAGGGGAAGAGAAGGACTCAAGTGTTCATCTTAATAGAAGGTAAGAGAGTAGTTTTTCAATTCATAGAGATGGTTAAAGAGAGGGGAGATGTCTAATCTCCATACCCAAACTCTCTCATCTCTTTTGGTGGGAAAAGGAAATTAAGGGAATGTGATTTAATGATTTTCTGTGTTAGTGTATGATATTAATATGTTATTACATGATTCTATTTTCTATTTCAATCATCAATTTCGTGTGTTATATGAGAATTGTTGTTGTTGATATTTGAAAATGGGTTTTAAGCAAAATGAGGAAAAATCTCTACTTTTTACTTGAGATGATGTTTGATGATGTTAAAACTTGTACTTCTAGGTCTATACATGATATGTATGCTTAAATGTGATAGCTTTAAGAGTTTGTAACATGAAATTCGTGATTTTTATGTGATTTTATGAGAAACCCGTGAGCAGAGCATGAATTTCTGGGTTTGGTCGCCCAGCTACTAGTTGGTCGCTGCAAGCGAGGATTCATGTGTTCTTCATGAACCCAGAATTTTGAGTTGGTCGCCCAGCGACCAGCCGACGCCAGGCTTCGCTCTGAGCGATAACCTCTCTGTCTTTCGTCGCCTGTTCTTCGCTAGCTGTCGCCCAGCGACCAAGACCTGATTTTGAGTAATTTCTTCATGTTGTATGATGAGGGTGAGCTTATGACATGTTTAGATTTGGTCTTATAATATATTATATGTTTGAATTGATTGAATCTTGAGTTGGTATGATGGTGACATGTTTATGTGAGCATGTTGATTGAGATTGAACTATGATTAGCTAAGATAACATGTGTTATTATGTAATGCTTGAATGTATACCTTAATGATGATATGATGATGTGTTGAGATAAGTTAATGAGAACTTAAATAAGGAATAATAGGGATGAGTGGCCTATTATTCATGAGTAGATGTATAGTGTTATCATCATTATTTGGTATGTGTACATTCATGCATTCATCTTTTGAGTTGGATATTAGAATCATGTGGATTCTAATAAAGAGGATATCAAATGATAATATTTGATAAAGACGGATATTAGAGGTGAGATACTCTAATAAAGACGATGGTACCACATGCATTAGATATGTCTAGGGTGACATACATTATGTGTTTGCATTAGTTTGCATTAGGAAGTTGTGCACTCTAATTGTTATTTGATAATTGAGATTGTATTCCATTATAATTGTGAATGGTTGAATAATGTGATACTTATAATTGAACATACTATGAGATGTGTAATATTGATTGATAATTGTGATTGTGTTTTCCCATTATCATTATAATTGAGATTGATTGAATAATGAGAACTTGGTTATATGTTTAATTGCATGGTAATGAGTATAGTTTATTGCCATTAGGGATATTGATTGCATGTTATTTGATAAGTATGCGATCTAGTTTTATTACGAATGTTTTCCATAATGTAAGTGTACCTTATACTTACTATCATGAACTTGAATTGAAACTAACTCTCTTATTTTGTGTATGTGTACTAGTTTGGGTCCAGATTCTTCAGTTGGTATGTCTCGGTGAAGCTTCGCTCTGATCACGACACGGGCAATTGATTTCCTATGTGTAGAGTTTTGTTCATATTTTCAAATTCATTTAAGGATGTATTGTTTTAGAAACATTTTTGTAATAAATGGTATACCCACTAATTAAGTTATTAGTAGGTGTTTTGTAAGAGGTATTTGTAATGCTCGAACCGCTATTTTTATAATAAATAATCATTTTCGTTGCGTACTTTGCATTATATTTTAAGAGTTATAATTTTATTAAATAACGGGTTTGGGTGAACAATATTAGATTCAATGATATTCTGCCCAATTTTCCTCGTGATCTCATCTACTTGAAGAGTCTCATCTATCAGGCTGCTTCCCATTCGAAAGGGCATATGTTCTCATCTATTCATGAGTTTTCTGTTATCAAATATTTTTGTGTTGATTGTCATCCTCCGCCCCCTCCATCCATCAAGCAGTTCAATTAGACTCGGCCGCCTTTTAATTGGGTAAAATTTAATACGGATGGTGCTTCGAGAGGTTCACCAGGAGCTTCGTCTTGTGGTGGTATTTTCAGAGATCACTTGTGTACTTTTTTAGGTGCTTTTTCCGCTAATATTGGTGTGGCTACATCTCTTTATGCGGAAATTTGTGCTGCGATATATGCTTTTGAATTTGCCTTGGTTAGAGGATGGACTAATCTTTGGTTGGAATGTGACTCTCTCTTACTTGTCCAAGCTTTTTCGAATTTTCACTTAGTCCCTTTGGAAGTTGAAGACTAAATGGAAGAATTGCCTCCATCACATCAGAGATTTTCGCTTTCGGTTTTCTCATATTTACAGAAAGGGCAACACTTGTGCCGACAAGCTGGCTAATGCAGGATTCGTTTTCGTTAATCTTGTTTGTGTGGGTTTTGGTCGATGTCCCCCCACCTTTCATTCTTTCTTTTTTATTTTTAATAATACTCTTTGTGAAAAGGTAGAGGAGTGGTTGATCATGGGGGTGCCAACCTAGTTGGGATGTCTATGAGCTACCATTGCTCTCCAATTTATCAAAAAAAGAAGAAGTTGAGTTTAGTTTAATAAAAAAATTAAATGAGAAAAATTAATTTGTTTAATAATTAATTATAAAAATTAAATTAAATCGATTCAACCGTTGATTGTTGTCATATTATATTAATGATCAAATGGACAATTTCATATACATTTAAAACATATAACATAAGCTATTGTAAAAAAAAAAATATACGAGTGTAAGATAGATTAGGCTTCAGCCCTCTTTTGTAAAAAAAAAAAATATAAGACATGCTTAAATAAAATTATAAAACCATAGATTTAAAACATGTATTCAAATTTTAAATGGACAAGTTAATATTTTCTTATATTTTGAAAAACTATATTATACATTCATTTGAAAGTTTTAAATAAGGTATCATTTTTAAAGTATATAAAATTTATAGGGTTAATCTACTTAGTGTGTGTGAATTTTTTTCAAAGACTCTTTAGGACAAAATGCAGTTAATTTTATTAATATTGTTATTTTTTTGCTGTGAGTGATAATCGAATCTCTGTTCTCTTTATCGCTTCATTTTCTATCTCTCCTACTCCAGCCAATAGCTATCAACCTATTTTTATAACTAAATAAAAAAAGGTTAATTTAAATATTTACTTGAAATGACCAACCTGCTTAAATAAACAATTGAGATTAAACAAAATATAAGAGTTGTCTATTTGTGGGCAAATCAAAAGCTTAGCTTCTACATGAAGAGCCAGAGGAAGTAAAATTTTGCTTATAAGATTAATCAAAATATAAGAGTTGTCTATTTGTGAGCAAGTCAAATTTTGCTTATATGTAGAGCCAGAGGAAGTAAAAATTATAAGAGTTTTTATAAGGAGTCGTTATAAGATTAACCCATTTTTATAAGATTAATTTTGAATCAAAATATAAGAGTTTTTATAATTTTTTTTATAGAAATGTATATAGTCAACGCATTGGAAATTGTTGTGTTTAACATTTTGAATAAAAAATTTCTTTAAATGAAATGCTAAAAGAGTGTCCCTGAGGCACTCGTTAGCAAGACCCTTTATTTTAATTGTAACTCCTAAAATACTCCATCCGTCCCAATTTAATCTCTATAAATTTCACCAATTTCATTTTTAGTCCCTATATAGCAAAGTTTTGTCCCTCAAATATTTTCTGTCATAATTTTTAGTCCCCGTTTTTCAGTCAACTCATTTATATCGATCAATATTTTGAATTTTTTTTCCGTGATAATGTTTTGTACATCATCAAAATTTCTCTTGCAAAAGTTTAAATTTTTTTAACAACGAATAAATTAAATACAAATTTTTAAATGTTTCGCAATACAAAATTCATAAATAATTCATTTTATGCTAATAAGTTCTAATGTTTATGGAGAAGTTATTATAGGCTGGAAGTTAATATAAAATTGGTTGTAAAAGTACTCCTCTAATTCTAAATATATAAAAAAATTAGTAAACCAAAATTGATAAATTTGATTAAAATTTTGGACAATATTATTATTATTTTATTAATTTTGATCTATACTTAAGACAAAAAAGAATATGATTTAAACTTGCAAATTATACTGCCTTGCACCTAGACATGACCAGAGTAATATACATTTACAAAAATAATTCAAATAACAACAAAAAACCATGATTCAAATAACAACAAAAAAACCATTATAGCCAATCAAGACATGAGATTTATATTAATAAAACTCCAAATATATTGATAGAAAAGGAAAAGTGAGCCAAATGTATAGTTTAGCTTAAAATAAAATATCTCCTAATACAATTATGTACCTGGGACATAAACAGACATCAACATTATAATCGTGAACAAAATTCGAGAGCTTAAATATAATTATAATTGTTCCAAATATTTTAATCAACTTTATTAATAGACTATAATAGTTTTTTGTTGTTCTTTTAAAAAACAAATAGCTTTTTGTTGGTTTTTTTTTTAATAAAGGAGGAAAACCAAAGTGGCCAACCCCTACGAACATAATATAAAAAGGAGAGACTTACATAGGAGGGGAAGATAACAAAACCTTCCCCAAGATTAAGAAGAACGAAAATTTGGCAGACCAAATCTATTACTTCCTCCGTTCCTTTTTATAAGGAATAATTTGGAAAAAACACACAAACCAAGGAATCTTATTTTTTTTATTAAAAATTCTAAAATTTTATAATCTATTCCAAAACTAACATTGGTGTAATTAATGCATAGGGAATATGTTACTGTAATTAATGCATAACATTGGAATAGATAAAGAGTAGAAATGAAATTGTTTGATTAATAAATCATAAATTTAATGATTATTTCTTATAAAAAGGAACAAATTTTTTTCCCAGATTGTTCTTTATAAAAAGGAACAGAGGGAGTACTAACAAGGTCGCTCCTAAATACTATTGAGCAACTATCAAACCATAAACTATCATTAATGTCGAGTCCTAAATTAGCTAGCTTATCTGCCACATAGTTTTCTTCCCTACAAATATGAGATACTACAAAATACATATTTCTAACCAAAAGAAAGCAATTGTTCCAACGATTTCGGAGCTTTCAAGGAAAGGCTAGCCAAGACTTGAATGCTAGAGTAACAAGTTTGGAATCACGCTCAAGTCAAAGATGATTTCAACCTCTCCTTTGTGCAATCTCAATAGCAGTAATTGCACCAATAAGTTCATCAAAAAAATGTCACACACCCCAGTATCAGTAGCAAAACAACCTAGCTCGTTCACCTGATTATCTCTAAACATTCCACCATAAGCTGAAGGACCTGGGTTACCTTTAGAAGCATCATCGGAGTGACACTTTACCCAACGAAAAGGGGAGGCTGTCAAATAATATCTGTAATGATTGGTGCTTTAGGCAGAGGATATCTCACATTGAAAGCTTTTAGAATACAAAAATCGGTCATTGCATGACCTGATGACAATGCAGTAATATTATTAAGAAGCATTGGAATGACAATTTTCCAATCAATAACAATATTCTTGAATCTCAATTGATTCCTCCAAAACCATATTAAATTAAAGCAATATTATGGCTGCCAAGATTAGAATTTTGCACTGCGGCGGCCAACCTCTATTACAAACGTCAAGCACATCCTGATGATTACCTAAATTAATGTTGACTTAAAGAAGAACAACAAAACAATTCCAGATTTTCAAAGCAAAAGGGCACTAAAGGAACATATGCAAAGATGTTTCCATTCCAGTTTTTTGTTGTTATTTGAAGTTTTTTTTTCATAATTGTATATTACTATATTTATGGCTATAGGTGGAGGACATTATAATTTGCAAGTTACATGAGATTGGTATATAAAAAAATCATTTAATTCATCAAGAATATATTTCATAGGGAAATAAAAAAATTGTAGATGGATGATGTGGCTAATTTTATTTGAAGTGTGTTACAAAGAATGTGACAATGACATTTATAATTGTTCAATATATTTCAAATAAACGATAAAAAGAAAAATCTCAAATAAGTATATTAATCGAATGCAAGTTAATATAAAATACCTCCTAAAACAATTATGCATCAGGATATAAAACCGACAAATATACATTAACATTAACCATGAAAAAATTTTGAGACCTTAAACATAATTATAATTGTTCAAAATAAGTCCTCATGAGCCTAGCTCAATTGATTAAGGACATTGCACATTTGTGCAAAGATCGGGGTTCGAACCCAGTATACCCACTTATTCATCTTTAAGAGGTGAATTTCTCGCCGCTACCCTACCTGATAATTGTTCAAAATAATTAATTTTAATTTGTTCATGGAGTAAGTTGTAAGTTGATATAGAATTGGTGGTGAAAGTACTTCATCTAATTTTAAATAAAAAAAAGTAAACAAAACTTTATTAAAATTTAGGACAAAAAATATTATTATTATTATTATTATTATTATTATACTCAATTTTTATTTATACTTAAGACAAAAAAGAATATGATTTAAACTAGGGATGACAAAATGGGTTGGGTCAGTTGGGCTGACCCGCTTAGCCCGTTATTTCTGAAGGGGTGGGTTGAGATTTTGAACTCGCCATTAGTAAGAGCCCCGGCCCGGCTAACCCGCTAAAAAGACGGAGCGGTGACGGGGTGGGGCGGGTTGGCCCGTCGGGCTTAATAGTATTTAAACATACTTTTTTCCCACCTCTTTTTATGTATAAGTCACAATAGTTTAAAAAAAATTCTCTAATATATGACTCTTTTAATTAAATTACTTTATGTGTATGATTTTAAGCTTATGTATCTAATATTTTTTAAATCGATGAACTCATTATATTTTTGTTGTCTCGTTGGTTTATTCTAGATATTTTATATTGCATTATAAAATTTTGAATAATAATTTATATTAACTCAATTGATACATATTTTACTACATAAAATATTTTTTAATTTAATTATTTTTACATTGTTTTGTGAATTTTTTAATTAATAATTTTTTATTTAAATAATTGGCGGGGTAACCCGCCAACCCGCGGGCCCCTCGTAAAACGGGGTGGGGTGAGATTTCCAATCAGCCATCTCTAATTTACCGGCCCCGCTCCGCCCCTTTTTTGACAGGCTAATTGTTCGCTTGTTTGACAGATGTATTTTAAAAGCAACGTGCAAGTATACACAGTCAGTTTTGCAGCAAGTAATAAGAAAAAGTATCCATCCCACAGGGATTGTGATAAGGGAATTTCGTTCCAATCGTATTTCAAGTAGTCTTATGCTTATGAGTGATAACAATAAATAAATAACAATTTAGGTTAACAATTATGAGTAACAGCAAGATGATTAAAAAGGTTTTGAGAAAACAGTTGTGAAAGTATGTTGAAACTATGATCCATTCAAATCCGGTTTAACATAGGTATGTGATGAGATAAGTGAAGGCAAGACTCCTGCAAACAACTCTTGCCTTGTGGTGTATTTCTACAACGTTAAATCATACAATGTGTGATAAGATGGGTCATATGTCTAGGTCAAACTTACTTCATTGCAGTTCAGAAATCCGTGGTTATGTTCTTACTATGGCCCCAAAGCTTATGTCTAAGTCTTTAAGTAGAGAATATATGTTTATACCACACTTAACCATATTAGTTCATTAAGTCCATTTATCATTAGATGTCTCATAACAATAAACTTGTATTCAAATCTAAGGTGATCAAGCCTAGATGCAAATATATAGCAAAATAACAAATGAACTAAAGGAGTAAACATACACATATCACATCACATGAATAACATTAAACCTTCATTAAACTTCACATAATTTCAACTTCAAGAGTATTAGCTCATGGTGAGCTTAGAAACCATAACAACCAGAATAATAAGCTTACACATTAAAATAAATTCTAAATGTAAACATATAACTGTGACGGCCTTAGAGAAGATGTCTCAAGCTCCAAGATCGGCAACAGTCATGACTCCGGTAATCAGTAAGCAGCGGCGGCACACCAAAAATGAACTTGATTTTCCTCTTTGTTCTTCACAACGGCTGAGCTCTCTAACTTTAGAGTTTAAGGCTCCTTTATATAGCACTTTGTCTTGGATCATGGGCCTTCCCTATTGAGGATAAGACAGCCCAAAGGAATAAAACATATTCCCCCAAATGATTAGTACGATGATAGTACATCTGCACATGGGAAATCTGCCAGCTGTCTTTCCTCGCGTTAGCACTCGTTATCATCATCTTCTTCTGACGTGGCGGCATTTACTGACTTGACTGACTAGCCGCCATTCATAGTTGTACGGACTGATAGTCTTGACTCTGATTATCTCTTGTATTGGCTCTTGGACCTTTTGGCTGGCCCTGTGGTTTGTCTTGACACCAGATGACACCAGAACTACTCTTTCCATGATGAATTTACATTGTATTCCTAATTACATACTAGACTCACAAAAGCATTAAAATAAACCTAAACATTGAATGCACACCATATTAGCAGGCAATAAATCAAGTGTCAAGGGCCTAATTATACTCATAAAATGTGAGTTATCACTAATCGCGGGGCAGGTTAGGTCGGAGCGGGTTAGCCCTTTTTGCCTTCCCTAATTTAAACTTGCAAATTATTGTTGGGGAGTGGGAGGAGATCTTGGTATTGGATCAACTACAGCATGTAGGAAACTCACACTTAGGGGAGAATGTTGGGTTTCAAGTGTTGAGTGATTAAGTCCCACATCGACTATGTATGAGAATAATGTTAGATTTATAAGAGAGGTTACGCATTAACTTAACGCCTTAAGATTTTGGGTGGATATGTGGTGTCAAAGTATCTTGTGGTCTTGGAGTATTGGCCCATGGTTTCTTCCGAGCTTCCCTGGACTCCTCAACAGTGGTATCAGAGCCTTTTGGTTTGATTCTGGGAGGAGGGAGTTCTGGTGTGAAGTTTAGGCTAGAGAAAATTGGTGGAAGAATCATGTTTGGCTTGTGGAAAATCAAGTCAAGGATGTGTTGATGCAATTAGGGTTACACAAGGTCAGTCTGGAAGGGCGGTGGTAAGAATACTCAACATCAGCCTGGAGAGGCGGTGGAATAATACTCAGGTTGTGACTGAAACAACAACTTTATCATGAGGATGTGAAGGTGTTAGTGGTGTGAAGTTTGGAATCGGTGGAGTTTTGGAGTTGTGGACTTTGGATGCTCTTATCACATGTTTTTGAAGAATGAATACTTTAAATTTCTAGAGCTAGTTGAAGGTGGAGTGGTTCATCTTGGAGATGGGAAAACTTGTAAGGATCAAGGTATGGATGAAGTTTTTTTTACATGATGTGAGGTATGTTCCTGAATGTTGGATATTTGGTTGTTGGCATCATTTTTCTAAAACAAATATATAAGCAAGATGTTGGATACAATGTTTCAACATTATATACCTGTTCAGTATGTCTTGTCTGCGCGTTGATCTCGCGCCATGTGTACGCATCTTTTTTCTTGAATCCTACTATTTTTGGTATCTTCAGATATTTTCTTGAGCACCAAGACGTTGGTTTCTCTCTCTGTTTACTGAAGATTCTATGAAGATTAAATATTTCCTTAAGATGTGATATATTTAAGGAAAGATTATATTTGGTTCAAGAATACTTTTGAGCTGAATCTTACACGTTTTTCCAGCTGTGTTTGAAGCCCGATTTGCTCAGAAAGCCCATGCTAACTCCGTGGCTATTTAAAGAAAGGAGCTAAACCTAGTTTCTTCACCGAAACCAATATATCAAAATGTAGACTTTTAGGGTTTCGTGTCTTTGTAAGCCTTGTGCTTTATTTGTGAGCCTCTCTAGTATCATCTTGATACTTTTGTAGGACTGTGTGCTGAGTTGTAACTCTGTATTTTCCCCAAAGCTTTTAAGCATGGAGTATGATTGTTTCTTATGCATCACTCTATGCCTTTAGTGTTGGAGTAAGCCCTAGAGGCCAATACTTTAGTGCTTTATTTATTAATAATAATAGGCATTTCTTTATTATGTTTGTAACGTTCAAAATAATGAAGTCCCTAGAATAGAAAGTCCGTTTAATATTAAGTGTGACTTAATCATGAGATTACATTAAACATAAAGATGCTATTCTTAAAGTATTCATAGTCGAGCTTTAAGGTGAAAAGGGATAACCTTAAAGCATAAAGACTATTATGAAGATAGACTGATGATCGCATCTCATGGATCATGGGATAAGGAGTTATCAAGTCTTGACATAGGTATAAGAAATATTAGGAGTAATATTTATACCGGATTGACCCGCTATGAGAGTACTACATGCAAAGTTATGCAAAGTGTCATAAGTTACTCTCATGGTGATAATGGTGTAAACCGCCCTTAGACCTGAAACCACTTTGTACCCTAGATGTGGAGTCAAGTACTTTGTTGCTGATCTAACGTTGTCCGTAACAGGATAACCATAAAGGCAGTTGATGGGTACTTCACAAAGCATGCTGAGGGACAGTAGTGACCTAGATGGAATTTGCCAATCCTGCATAACAGGATAAATGTCATGGGCCCAATATGTTGGAACAAAATAGGTTCTGACATGATCCAATTAAGTTTTGATGATAACAAAGGTATTAATATACAATAGGGTATACTAATTATTTAATCCAAGTGTGCAGATATACAAGTTAATTCTTTAAATTTTCTAGAAGCACATTGGAAGCTCTGATATGTCAAAGCAAATTCTGACCAGATTTTAAGGCATCACAAGATGCAAGTTATATTTGTCAGAAGCTAGTATCAGACTCTGATAAGAGCAGTGAGAGCCGTTTTGTCAGAAGAACATTCTCTGCAACAATGATTGGAAATCATCATCATCCTCTGACATTCCAAAAGCTGATGGAATCAATCTTATCCACAAGATAGTGATGTTAGTACTATTGTACGAACTCATTACCTGATTTGTCTAAAACGTTATCCCCAAGATTGATCGTATACAAGGTTACCTGATTTGGTTAAAAATGGTACTATCTATAGCTGGCGCAATCTCACCGCATCAAATTCAAATCAAACACGCTCCACCTTCGTCTCTAAATTGGAGCAAGTTTGAAGTTCTAGGATACGACACTTGAACAATTTGAAAGAGCTGTTATTCTGCCAAAATCATCCCAGAGCACTAAGAACTTCAAATACAACTTGAACTCATATTCAAATCCAAGACTCCAGTTTCAGCTTCTGTTAATTCATTAGTTGAACCTTAGAATTTTGCCTGCGTGCTTGAGCATTAGGAAGTCTCTTGTTTGTATACTTGAGCATTGGAAGTCTCTTGCAATTGTGCTTGAGCATTTGTAATCTTTGGTGATTATAGTGAACTCTCTTGGTAGTACAAGAGGACTGGACGTACTCTCGGTTTGTGAGGGGAACCAGTATAAAATCTCTGTCTCTACTTTTCTCTCCTTCCCTCTATCTTCAAAGTTCTGTTCAATTGTGTTTTGTTTTTCTAAACCGCTGCAAACTCTGATAAGTTTTTCATAACTTAGAAGAAATTTTTTAAACTACTCAAAACACAATTCAACCCCCCCTTCTTGTGTTTTTCACACCTTCAATTGGCATCAGGAGCCCGGTTCTATTTTTAATCACCTAACAGTGAGACAGTTTTCCTGTTGAAAAACACTATGACTGAAACTCCAAGTGGTAGCATGATAGCAGTTCCTCATGACTATGATGTTGAAGACAATAAGACAAGCAACAAAGCACCGAAGTTCAATGGAGATGCATCTAACTTTTCCTGGTGGAAAGATAGAATCTACAGTCATCTTATTGGTTTAGATGATGAGCTTTGGGACTTAGTTGAAGACGGGGTAACCTTCCAAGGACTTGATGAAAAGGGAAGGTTATCTATTGAAGAAAGAAAGAAGTTCACTCCTACAGACAAGAAGCTATACAAGAAACATCACAAGGTCAAGGATCTTCTCATTGGATGTATAACTCATAATGAATACCTCAAGATCACAGACAAATCTACTGCCAAGAGCATCTATGATTCCTTGTGTTCCACATATGAAGGAAATAAACAGGTTCAAGAGGCAAAGGCTACTCTTCTAATCCAACAGTACGAACTCTTTAGAATGAAGGATGATGAGAATATTGAATCCATGTATTCTAGGTTCAAAATTCTAGTGGCTGGTCTCCAAGTTCTAAAGAGAAGCTACACAACTTCTGATCATGTAAGAAAGATTTTGAGAAGCTTACCTTCAAGGTGGAGGCCTAAGGTAACAGCTATTCAAGAAGCTAAGGATTTGGACAAACTTGGCTTGGAGGAATTGATAAGTTCACTCATGAGTCATGAGATTGAACTATCTTCTGATGAGCCTCAGAAGAAACTAAAATCGTTGGCCTTGCCATCTATTTCAGTTTCATCTAAGGCTCTGAAAGCCAAAGTTGTAGAATCTGAAGCAGAGGAATCTTTCGTAGATAATCAAGAAGAATGATCAGACGATGATTTCTTTGCACTCTTGTTCAAAAAATTTCAAAAGTGGTCACTAAGGAAGGGCAAAAAATTTCAAGGCAGAGGATCTGGATCAAGAAACAACACCAGCAGAGAGAAGAAGGATGACATAAAAAATTGTTTCAATTGTCATAAGCCTGGACACTTCATGGCTGATTGTCCTGAACTCAACTCCAAGGGTAAAGGAAGAAAGAGTACAATCAAGAACAAAGCCAAGAAGAGTCTGATGGCAACATGGGAGGATATCAATGAACTATCTGAGGATGAAGACTTTGAGGAAGCAAATCTAGCGCTTATGGCCACTAGTGAATCAGACCATGACAGTGATTCAGAGTCTGACACGGACGATATTGATGAGGTAATATCTAAAATGTCTAGTACTCAAATGACCAAAGCTTTGAAAGATGTAATGGTGAAGTACATGGAAAAGTTGAGTGAGCTAGATTTTTGTAAACAAAAAATGAAGCTACTCAATAAAAATCTCACCCAGACTCAGGCAAACTATCAAAAATCTCTTAAAACAATTAAAGTGCTTGAGATTGGATGTAGAACATGTCACAAACCCTATGATGAGTATGAAATCTCTCTTCAAGAGTTTGTTCACCATAACATAGACAAAACTAGGGTAACTTCCGTAATTCATGGTGGACTTAGCAATTATTATAAAAGACAAGGACTTGGTTCTCTTACATCTCCTAATGTGGGAAAATCAAATAAACCTGTCTTGTTGAGCAAGTCACCATCAAAATCTTATTCAAACTTTACTAAGGGTACATCAGAACCTCTGACTGTGTCTGGTACTCTTGTGAGCTTGGAACCACAAGATAAGGTATCAGAAGATAACTCATCTTCTGAACCTAAGTCTTCTAAAACCCAGGTTCCCCTCACATCAGTACCCATGTCTACTCAAGTTAAAGTTGTCAGAGTACCAAAGCCTGTTAATAAGCGGGGCACTAGTACTTCTAAAGCAAACTTGGTAACTGGTTTTCTGACACACTCAAGAGGAAAGTCTCAGAGACAACATAAGCCTAAACATTTTTCTAAAGGCTCTGTTGACTCCAGATCTTCTGAGTATTCTAACAAGCAGAATAAAATTCTCAAAACTAACCAAAAAGGACCAATCAGAGTATGGGTACCAAAATCTGAAATAGTGTATGCTGCAGGTATGCACCCAAAGAAGAAAAGAAAGCTCATGGTATCTGGACTCTGGCTGTTCACGTCACATGACAGGAGACAAGCTCTTATTCCACACCCTGAATCAGCAAGAGGGAGGAACAGTAGGGTTTGGTGGAAACCAGAAGGGAAAGATCATTGGTATAGGTACAGTTGGTAATTCTTCTTTGTCAATTTCTGATGTTTGGTTAGTAGATTGACTACATCATAATCTACTTAGCATAAGTCAATTGTGTGATAGTAATTATGATGTTATGTTTAATAAGGATTCATGTACTGTAATCAGAAACTCTGATCAATCTGTTGTCTTTAAGGGAAATAGAAATGGCAATGTGTACAAAGTCAATTTTTCTGATTTAAAGGAACAACAAGTGCTTTGTCTTTTGACACTGAGTGATGAAAAATGGGTCTGGCACAAAAGATTGGGTCATGCTAACTGGAGATTAATCTCTAAGCTTAGCAAGGATAATCTTGTCAGAGGCCTTCCAAAAATAAAATATCACTCAGACTCACTTTGTGGTTCCTGTCAAAAAGGAAAAATTGTCAAAAGTTCCTTCAAAAACAAAAACATTGTCTCTTCTAACAGACCCTTAGAACTCTTACACATTGATTTATTTGGACCAGTTAACACTGCTTCAATCAATGGTAAGAAATATGGATTAGTCATTGTAGATGATTATAGTAGACGGACTTGGGTTAAATTTCTGAGAACTAAAGATGACACATATGAAGTGTTTAGCATCTTCTGTACCCAAATTCAAAATGAAAAGGATTTCAAGATTTTAAAAGTAAGAAGTAATCATGGTGGTGAATTTGAAAACGAACCTTTTGAAAAAATTTGTGAAGAACATGGAATTCTCCATGAATTCTCTTCTCCTAGAACTCCACAACAAAATGGAGTTGTAGAAAGAAAGAATAGATCTTTACAAGAAATGGCACGCACCATGATGCATGAAAATAATTTAGCAAAATTCTTTTGGGCAGAAGCTGTTAACACTGCTTGTTATATTCAGAATAGAATCTATATAAGACCTATTTTGAACAAAACAACATATGAACTCTTTAAGGGAAGAAAATCCAATATTTCTTATTTTCATCAATTTGGTTGTACATGTTACATTCTGAATAACAAAGTCCATCTTAAGAAATTTGACTCTAAAGCCTGTAAGGGTATCTTCATTGGATACTCTGAACGCTCTAAGTCATACAGAGTGTATAATTCTGAAACCAATACAGTGGAAGAATCAATGCACGTAAAGTTTGATGATAAGGAGCCTGATGATAAAAAGTCAGAGCCTGTTAAAGATTTGTCAGGATCTGATGAATCAGAAGATGAAGCTCCAGAGTATGACAACTACATAGAACCTGTAGAAGACTCTGATGTGCAAGAAGCTACACCTTCTGATGCTGCTCAAGAACATCAAACAAATGAGGACAACTCTGAAGCAACAGATATTCCAAGAAATACATTCAAATACAAATCATCACATCCTGAAGAGCTTATCCTAGGAAACAAGAATAGTCCAAGAAAAACAAGGTCAAACTTCAGAGATGAAGAATCATTGTTTGGATTAGTATCTTTGATTGAACCAAAGACAACAATTGAAGCTCTCTCGGATGATGCTTGGATAGTTGCTATGGAAGAAGAGTTAAATCAATTCAAGAGAAATGATGTATGGGATCTGGTACCCAAACCTGAGCACAAGAACATTATTGGAACAAAATGGGTATACAGAAACAAATTGAATGAGCAAGGTGAAGTTACAAGAAATAAAGCAAGACTTGTTGCACAAGGATATAGTCAACAAGAAGGAATTGACTTCACTGAAATCTATGCTCCAGTAGCAAGACTGGAAGCAATCAGGTTACTTTTATCTTATGCAGTTAATAATGATATCACTCTTTATCAAATGGATGTTAAAAGTGCATTTCTTAATGGTGTTATTTCTGAAGAAGTATATGTCAAACAACCTCCTGGATTTGAGGATTTAGCAAATCCAGATCATGTGTTTAGATTAAAGAAATCACTCTATGGACTCAAACAAGCTCCCAGAGCTTGGTATGAGAGACTGAGTACTTTCTTAGTCAACAATGGTTTTGAAAAAGGACAAGTTGACAATACATTATTTAGAAAAACACTAAAGAAAGACATTTTGATCATTCAAATCTATGTTGATGATACCATCTTTGGATCAACTAATGCCACCCTGTGCAAGAATTTTTCTAAGCTTATGCAGGATGAATTCGAGATGAGCATGATGGGAGAATTGAAGTTCTTTCTTGGAATTCAGATAAATCAAACAAAGAAAGGAACATTCATTCATCAATCAAAATATATAAAAGATCTTCTAAAGAAATTCAATTTGGAAGATTGCAAACCCATGAACACTCCAATGCATCCTACATCAAGCTTAAGCAAAGAAGAATCTGAAGGAAAAGTTGATCAGAAGCTCTATCGAGGTACGATTGGATCTCTTCTTTATCTAACTGCATCAAGACCTGATATTTTATTCAGCGTATGCTTGTGTGCAAGATTTCAATCAGATCCTAGAGAATCTCATCTCACTGCTGTGAAAGCTACTTGTAACATTGGATTACTGTATCAGAAATCCAATGATTACAAGCTGATTGGATTCTGTGATGCTGACTATGCTGGTGATAGAATTGAAAGAAAATCCACCAGTGGCAACTGTCAGTTCATTGGTGAGAATTTAATTTCATGGGCTAGTAAAAGGCAAACCACCATAGCTATGTCAACAGCAGAAGCTGAATACATATCAGCAGCTAAATATTGTACACAACTACTTTGGATGAAATATCAATTGGAAGATTATCAAATAAGCAGTAACAATATTCCTTTATATTGTGATAATACTGCAGCTATTCACCTCTCTAAAAACCCTATTTTACATTCAAGAGCTAAGCACATTGAGATTAAACATCATTTTATCAGAGACTATGTTCAAAAAGGAGTAATTGATCTCAAGTTCATTGAAACTGAAAATCAATGGGCTGATATCTTTACAAAACCTTAAGTTGTTGAACGTTTTGATTTTATCAAAAAGAATCTGAACATGATGGAAATCTCTGATTAACTTAGACTCTGATGAAAAATTTGAGTTTGTAAGAATCTAATAGTAATCAGAAGCTGAAGTCATCAGAACCTTCTGTATCAGAAGTTGTGATGAGGACATCTTCTGACAAACTATCAGAATCTGATTAGAAGGTAAATAGTTCTGGCGTGTAAGTTAAAATCTTTTGTAAAAACCCTTTGGTTTCCCTCACTTACGTGTCAGTTATTCAAATAATCTTTTGATACACGTGTCTTAGTGCAAGAGGATAAAGAAGTTGGTTAATGATGATTAGCATTTCTAATTCCCATTTGTGGTAAAATACTCTACTACCTCTACGTGTTTGTACTTGTTTTTGCGCGAAACTTTATATTTAAACACACTAACTGTTCACATTTGCACTTTTGCACTCTCACAACCTACACTTTCATCTTCTAAAACTCAGAGCAATTTCCTTCTCCCTCATTAGAAACCCTAACCCCCAAACTCCATCAATGGCTTCAATCATTCCAAGAGATTGTATAATTGACATTGCTAACTCCAAACCTACCAAGTTTGCTAAAGATCAACGTCCGTATAAGTATGATGACCTAAATCTTGCGATTGAAAATCCGGTTGATCTAGATGGAATAAGAGTAAACGGATTCGCTAATGTAGTTAATTTGTTCAAAAGACAAGGTTTGGAATACTATTTTGATCTACTGAATGGTCCAACATATACTGAAATGGTGAAAGAATTCTGGATGAAAGCAACAGTTATCAACAAAGACGTGTACATTCAGAGAATCAAAGATATGGTTGAAGAAAATCCTGAACTTCAAGGTAAAACTCCAGAACAAATGGGTTTGAAACCTTTCACATCAACAGAGATTGAATCGTTTGTGGCTGGATTCAGAATCTCTATCAGAGTATGTAATATTTGTGAGGCTCTGAAGATAGACCGTGAAGGTCTTGTCCTCAGAAACTCTGATGAGGTTGGTCCTGATGTTGAGGAATTCATATTCAAACCTAAGGCTGATCCCAATGACAAGTTTGAATGGACCAACACCTGCAAAGTCATCTACAAGATTCTGATTGACAGTATTTTGTCCAAGTTGGGAGGCACTGATCAAATCTCAAACCTTCAGAAGCTGTTTACCTTTCACGTTGGTAAAGGAAACTTTGTAGATATTGGTAAGCTTATCTTTGATCATCTTGCCAATTCTATTCTCTCTTCCAAATCTATTGTGCGACACTCAAGGCTACTCAATCATATGTTTGCACAGTGTGGTTTGTTAGATACAATCACTCCGTTTCTCCCAGGATATGGTTCCTTTCTGCTCAGTTCTAAATTCGTAAATAGCACTACGCTAAGGTACATGAAACTGGTGAAAAACAATCAGATTGTCCATCCAACACACCCACTGCTGATCAGAGACTCTGAGAAAGACATTGATGAATGTAGACTTGTGCATGTCAGTGATAGTGCTGCTAGGAGAGTTATAGAGGCACATGCTGATCTATTGAAAAAGCTAGGTGCTGATGTAGGAGATGGACAACCTACAAAATTGACCATCAGACAATCTAGAATTCTGGAGCAACCAACCAGAGTTCAACCTGTCAAAAGGAAAGCTGTTAAGAGTCCTGCTGAGAAGAAGGTTGCTAAGACTCAGAAGACTACAGCTCCTAGATCTACAAAGAAACCAAGGGCTAGGAAAGTTATACTGGAGGATCTCACTGAAGCAGAGAAAGAAAAAGCTGATTTGGAAGCAGCTTTGGAGAAGATTAATCGTTTCAATAAGAAGCGGGAGGAATTGAAGGATGGCTATGACTGTGGCATTGACCCTGAAGTGTTTAAAGACATGTACTCCAAGCTTCCTCCAAGAGCTTCTGATGATGAGCTGGCTCAACGGACTATGTGTGGAATGGCTAATGGTAAGTTTTCTAATTTTATTGGAGGCAGCAAACCTTTTAGAGATTATTTCAGAAGACTTCAATTCCCTTCTGAAATCAAGGTTAAACATGCTTATGATAAGATTTTGAAAGGAGTTTATTCTAAGAATGATCTTATTCTTTCTAAGAATCAACCAATATCAGAGCAGTTTAACCCTATCCAACCTAACCCATCAGAATCTCATGCTAATACTATATGTAATGATGCAGCACAAGCTTCCACAAGTACTGCACCTCTCATTCAAAATCTGGATGAAGATTCTGATCGTACACCCTCACCACCTCCTGAAAAATCCCCCACACACCATGATAACCAAATTCTCAAACCTACCCCAAACTCTGAGAATGTTGAACCAGAGTCAACCCAAGAAAAATCATCACCTCCACCAGAAAATGAACCACACCCACAATCACCTCCACCAGAACATACTCAACCAGAACATGAAAACCAAAAATCACCAGAACCTACAGTGACTGAAATGGTTAACCCTGAAGCACATGCTGTTGAGCAATCCACACATCATGTGGATATGGACAACTCATGTACTTTACCCACACCACTCAAGAAACAATTCCAACAAATTGATGAGTCTCTGAATCAAGAAGGAATTCAGAAAACCCCTCCTCACCAAACCAATCATCTCAAGACCCTAATGCAGGATCTGTCTATGGACTGCATTTATGTTCCACCTCACTTATCTTCCAGAATTGTCAATGAACCCCTAGAGCAAACCCAGGATGATATCACAAATTTGCTGCAAGCTGTTGACAAGAACATTAGAAGACTGTCCAGTTCCATTCCTAACAGGTCCAATGAAACGGCACATATCAACAAAGAGTGTGACCTTATGAAGCAAAATCTGGTGTACATGATCAGATCAGTGAGAGAAGCTTACACCAAGGATTTAGACTTCAGGAATGAGTTGGCTAAAAAGGAAGAGGAAGAAAGGTTGTTAAGAGAAAAGTTAGAAGCTGAGGAAAGGGAAAGGAAGAGGTTGGAAGATGAGCGTATTGAAAAGGAAAGGCAAGAAGCTCAAGCTAGAGAGGAAGCTAGACTAGCAGAAGAGGCTAGAAGAGCTGCTGAGCAAGCAAGACTTGAGAACATTGCTAGGAATGCACCAGAATATGCTCAACACATCAGAGAAAATCAAGAGAATATTCAGAGAAGGATTGATGAGCACTCCTCTATGCTGGCTGCAATTATGACTACTCTCCAGAGCATCAATGCCAGATTACCACCTCAACCTTAAAACCTAGGATTCTATGCACTTGTTACTTTTAATTCATTATCATGTTCTGTCATTTTTGTAACTTGGCTGAATTCTATTCGTTTAAATACTATGTTTGTTGATTATTTCTTGTGTTTGGTTATAATTTATTTACTTTTTGAATCTATTTTATGCTTTCATAAATGTTTTGAGACAAATATCAACACAAAGATTTCAAAGCTAAATAAAGAGTTTATTCAATTGAAAATTGTTGATTACATAAGTTCTTATCCAACTTTTCACTTGGATTCTACATCAAAAACAGCTAGTTCTAAATCTAGCTTATTAGAATCAAAGGGAAATGGAAGAATTCGCAACATTCTCTTTGCTTCCATTTGAGAGGCCAATGAGAAGTGATCTCATTGATTATGAAGAGGGGTATTCTTCCCTAGGAGGAACATATGTACTCAAGAATTCCTTCCAATCAGAATCCCATTCAGATTCTGACTCGGATAAGGACTCTTGTTGTTTGGTCTTGGACCTTGTTTGATAATTGGCTCTGACAGGAGCAGAAGTTGATGCCTTCATCTTCTGAGGGTTCTTCTTAGATTCTGAGTCTTGTTGAATCTTCACTTTCTTCTTCTTCTTCTCCTGTTCTTTCTTACTTTTGATCACTCTTCTATCCTTATCCATTGTTAATTTTTCACAATGAACTGGAAGTGTTAAGTGAAGTGACAAAGTGATGGTCCTTATATAGTGAATTCAAAACAAACAAGTTCATGGTTTTACGACAAACCATTTAATTGGTATAGTTGTAACCACCTTGACTGCATTGAAACTCTACTCTTGACCATTTTTTTTCAAACTTGTCATTTAATTTTTGTCAATTTTATCTTTTTGCTTAATGACAAAAGGGGGAGTAAGAGTCGTAATTAATTTATGAAATGCTAAACTGAAACCAAATTCCATATTTAGATTTATTAAAATTACGTCTTCGTATGATATGATTTTGAGGAAAATATTAGTTGAAATTTGAACTTCTGATACATGGTACGCATAAAAGAAAAGTGCAATTTTCTTTCATGGGTATCAGACTTAGGGGGAGAGCTTGCAAACCTAGCCTCTGAGAGTCTAGTGTATAAGTTAAGTTCAAAATTCAAATAATTATTTTTAAACTGATTTAATTGATCATTGCTGAACTTAGGGGGAGCTTGCAAAACTCATCAACCTAAGAGATGCTTGATAAATTTTATCAACAACCATTGTAAATTAATACTTGGTTTGTCATCAATCAAAAAGGGGGAGATTGTTGGAACAAAATAGGTTCTGACATGATCCAATTAAGTTTTGATGATAACAAAGGTATTAATATACAATAGGGTATACTAATTATTTAATCCAAGTGTGCAGATATACAAGTTAATTCTTTAAATTTTCTAGAAGCATATTGGAAGCTCTGATATGTCAAAGCAAATTCTGACCAGATTTTAAGGCATCAGAAGATGCAAGTTATATTTGTCAGAAGCTAGTATCAGACTCTGATAAGAGCAGTGAGAGCCGTTTTGTCAGAAGAACATTCTCTGCAACAATGATTGGAAATCATCATCATCCTCTGACATTCCAAAAGCTGATGGAATCAATCTTATCCACAAGATAGTGACGTTAGTACTATTGTACGAACTCATTACCTGATTTGGCTAAAACGTTATCCCCAAGATTGATCGTATACAAGGTTACCTGATTTGGTTAAAAATGGTACTATCTACAGCTGGCGCAATCTCACCGCATCAAATTCAAATCAAACACGCTCCACCTTCGTCTATAAATTGGAGCAAGTTTGAAGTTCTAGGATACGACACTTGAACAATTTGAAAGAGCTGTTATTCTACCAAAATCATCCTAGAGCACTAAGAACTTCAAATACAACTTGAACTCATATTCAAATCCAAGACTCCAGTTTCAGCTTCTGTTAATTCATTAGTTGAACCTTAGAATTTTTGTATTAAGATTCTAAGTTAAGTCTTGTATCAAAAGTTGTATTTATTTGTAACTGAACATTGATCTTCATATCAATTGTTCAGACTCTGTTTTCTTATATTTGTTTTGGAAGTCTCTTGCCTGCGTGCTTGAGCATTAGGAAGTCTCTTGTTTGTATACTTGAGCATTGGAAGTCTCTTGCAATTGTGCTTGAGCATTTGTAATCTTTGGTGATTATAGTGAACTCTCTTGGTAGTACAAAAGGACTGGACGTACTCTCGGTTTGTGAGGGGAACCAGTATAAAATCTTTGTCTCTACTTTTCTCTCCTTCCCTCTATCTTCAAAGTTCTGTTCAATTGTGTTTTGTTTTTCTAAACCGCTGCAAACTCTGATAAGTTTTTCATAACTTAGAAGAAATTTTTTAAACTACTCAAAACACAATTCAACCCCCCCTTCTTGTGTTTTTCACACCTTCACAATATTGAACTGGACAAAGATGACACCAAGTATGTTTTGTGTTCAATATAGACATAAAGGGCAAAGGGGTAATTATACACGCATATGTTATCACTAAGGTTATGTTATGATCACATGTTAATTTCTCATAACTTGGGTAGCAATGATGTGTTGCTAGATACCGCTCATTGTTTATTATGTTAAATAAAAGATTTAATATAATTGCCAACGTTATGGAAACCTACAAGGGTCACACACATAAGAACAGTCTAGTGTGAGATTGGAACACCGTAAGGTACGGTGCACCTCAGAGAAATATGGAAATATGATAAGGGTATCATGGTAATTAAATAAGCGGTTCATAATTTGTTATGGTGAAGGAGCACTCATGTGTACATGACACATGGGGGGTGCGCTCCTTATAAGCTTATTTAATTAAATGGGCTTTAGTGTGATTGTAGCCCATTGACAAGTAATTGTCTTGGTGCACAAGACAATTGGTTCTATAAATAGAACCCTTGTGATTGAGAAAACACACTTAAGAAAATCTTAAGAAGAGAAAAACCCTAATCCTTATTTCTTGCCTCCACTCACAAAAGGCCTTCATCTCTTTGAGCTAGCACTCTTTTGAAGGTTGCTGTTCGTGTGGACTACTAGAGGCGTTGTTCTTCGTCATCAACGCTCGTGATCAATCCGGTTCGTGATTAAAGTGTTGATCAGCCACCGTTCGTGAAAGAAAAGAAAAGGATTTTAAACAAGAGGTAAAATCCTAAACACAAACTCATGCTCATTCGTAAGGATCATTAAAGGAAAATTTTTATATTCCGCTGCTTTTCTATTACTATTTTCCTTCATTTAGGTACGAGTGCTTAGTTTTTCTAGGAGTGTGTCTCCACCAAATTAAGTCGGGTTAACAACAGTGCTGGTTGTACTGTTGAGAATAGGGAGTGAGTGTTGGTGTAAGCCCTAGAGGCCAATTATTTATAATTGCATGGAACTTGTATTGAATAATTTATTTATTAAATAAAGGTTTTTCTTTATTATGTTTATGTGTTAAAGTAATAGAGTCCCTAGAATAGTTAGTTCGTTAAATGGAACGTTAAGTGTGGCTTAATCATGAGAACCCATTAAACGCAAGAACGCTATTCTTAAAATATCCGTAGTCAAACTTTATTGTGAATTGGGATAACATTAAAGCATAGAGACTATTATGTAGGTAGACTGATGATCACATCTCACGGATCATAGATAAATAGTTATCAAGTCTTCACATAGATATAAAAGTTAAGGGTAACATTTATATCGGATTGATCCACCATGAGAACACTACATAGTATGTTATGAAATGTCATAAGATATTCTCATAGTGATAAGTGGTGTATTCCACCCTTCGACCTGAAACCACTGTGTACCCTAGATGTAGGAGTGTAGTACCTTGTTGCCGCTCAAACATTATCTGTAACAGGATGACCATAAAGTCGGTTGATGGGTATTCCACGAATCATGTTGAGGGACATGAGTAACCTAGATGGAATTTGCCCCTCCTACATAACAGGAGATATGTCTGTGGGCCCAATATTGAACTTAGCAAGGGTGACATGTTATGCCTTGTGTTCAATATAAACATAAGGGTAAAAGGGTAATTATACACAAGATATTTATCACGAAGAGGTTTGTCAGATCACGTGACATTCTTGTGACTTGAGTAACAGTGATGTTTTGCTAGATACCGCTCACTGTTTATAATGTTAAGATTAATATTATTGCCAACGTCATGAGAACCTACAGGGTCACACACATAAGGACAGTTAAGACGGGAGAAATAAGTAAGACTTATTTGGGGGTGCAATTAGTGATAGGCGGTTATTGGGCTTATGAAGACCAATAAACGTTTGACTTGAAGACCACATAAGAAATTCTATAAATAGAGCCTTGTGTAGTTTAGTTGTTCACTTCACTTGACATTCCAAATTTTGGAGAGTTCTAAAATTATGAAACCCTAACCGAACTCCCTCATCCTTCATCTTATAGCAGCTAGCACTAAAAGTTGAAGGAATCTGTTCGTGTGGACCGGCTAGAGGTGCTACGATTGTGTGGTACTTGTGATCGAAATACAAGCAAAGGATTTACTCTTCAAAGGTAATAATCTAAACTCTGATCATGTTCATTCGCAAGGATCCATTGGTGGGAAATTAAAATTTTAAAATTCCGCTGCGTTTATATCTCTGTTAAACGATACAATTTCCCAACAGTGAGTTGGGAACTCATACCTAGGAGTTCATAGGTAGAAGTGCATAAGTATAGTCGCTAGGTGATAAGTTGTAAACGAGGAGTTTGCTGAGAACTTAGAACTAGGGCTATTAGTGGATTTCCTCCTGGATTGGTATCCCCCAGATGTAGGTTGATGTTTGCACCGAACTGGGTTAACAAATACTATGTGTTGTTTACTTCCTGCTGTTTATTGTTTATTTTGTCCATTATGTTTTACGTTGGTACGATGTTGGAACATCGTATACCACATCTGTTACCAGCGCACCGAAATTTCACTGTACTTAAACGGAATTTGTTTTCTATAATTATGTTTGGTGATCTTGGGTATGAGACTAGATTTGAGCATGCAATTATAGAAATTTCGTTTGATGCAAAGATAGTTGGTTTTACTATTGGTTATGCATTTGTTACTAGTGGTGATTCTCATGTGGTTGAGTTGTGGGTCTTCGGGTGAGTACTTGTTAGTGACATGAGTTTAGTTGGACTAGTGAACCAAGATTTACTAGGTGATGGAACTAAATTGGAATTGTTGGAGCCAAACAATGGTCTGAAGGTGATTTCAAAGCAGTTTGAAGTTGTTTAGGTGGCACATGGGCATCGGTTGACATGGATGCAAGGTGTGTGATTATATCGTGCGGACATTGGTTGGTGTAAAACCCGTATAATTTCAATAGCAGGAATTATTTTAAATGTTATTCTGCTATTTGTTTTTATCGATTTCTCTTTAATTGTCTATTTTGAAAGAATTTTTGCTAAGATTGTGCATGCGCGTAGTTTAACATTTGGAAAATTGGCACAATGATTTTATAAGCTTTAAATGAGTTTAGAAACATTTTTGTCTCGTCGAATTGTTGGAAATATTATTCTAGTGGTTTTTGAGAAAACGGGCAAAATATATCCACTGTTTGAAAATTTTTACGGTTTTCGATTTCCGTCAAAATTTAAATGGAGACTTTATATATCGATTATGATGAGAATTTTATCTTTTATATTTTTCCAAGCTTAGGAGCGAAAATTTATTCGGAATAAAATTTATTCAAAAATTTGTGAATTGTTTTAATTAAGAGGTTTACGGTAAAATTTTTCTATTTCCATAAATTTTATCGGTACGCGAGATACGACTCGTTTAAGAGCGAATGTGGGGACTGAGCGAGTGATGGGACACAAGTCATGAAAATATCTAGATAAAATTAGGAGAAAAGCTTGGAGTCAAAACTGATCCTTGCGACTTGGAGGTGCTTATGAGCTAAATCTTATGGTAAGAAAAATTATTCTCCATCTTTTCCCTTAAGTGGCCGTGAGGCCTTGTTGTTGTTTGGATGAGATTTTAAATTTTTCCCTTGTTAGTATTAGTAGATTCATGCTAGTTGGTAATTATCCATGCTAATTAGAGATATATTTCATGTGTGAATGCTACAAGATCCATGAGAGTTAGTAGCTAGGGTTTTTGAGAAAAATTTCAATTGATCAAGAACATGAAAAAATGTTTGATGGTTGTGTAATTGAACTTGTTTTAAGACTTTTTAGAAGCTTGGGTTCATGATGTTTGGTTTAGCTTTGAAAATCCCTAAAATATTTTTGTATGATCATGAAGAAATTTTGGGAAAACTCTTATGATTTTTTAATATGTTTTGAAATGATTTAATTGTGCAATTTAATGAAATTTTGGGAGCTAGCTTGTTTTGTTTTTCTTGGCCGTGGCACATTGTGTGTGTGATCATGGGATTTGCAAATTTTTAAGTCCTAAATTGGAAGGCAATGATCATGGTTTAAAGTGGATGATCATGGTTTAAAGTGGATGATCATGGTTTTAAAAGGAATGGTTGTAGTGATTTCTATTTGAAAATAAAAGCTTGAAACTTGTTATGCAAGTAGCATTTTATTTTATGAAAATTTTGAAGAGTTTATGTTTTAATTTGAAATGGTTTTGGTGTATGAGATTGATCACTTTTGAGTTTGTTTTTGGACAATTAGTAATGGTTTAAGTATTTTAACTATGTTTGATTTTTTGAAAACAATGTTTTTGAGGTGATTTCAATTCTGGCCGAAATTGAAAAGGGCATTTAGGTCCTTTTAAAATTGTTTTTGTGACCTAGAAACGTAACTATTTGATCTGTCTTTTCGAGACGAAGATTTCGGCGTATGACTCTTCTCGATCGGATAAAATTTGAATGAGTTATGGTTGTTTCAAGTTTGTAACTGTTTTATCGTCGTTTTGAAATTAAAGTATAGTAGTAGAAAAATAATAGAGATTATTTTTCTATGAAAAGAGAAAAATGTTTGGAAATTAATTTGTTATTTGAAATGAAAATTCTTGTGTCGAGAGTTGCGTTTTAAAAAGATTTTAGTTACGTATGTGCTAAAAGTATTTTATTATAAGTCGTACGAGAAAAGTTATAGTTCGAACTTGTTTAGATTTAAAAGATTTTGGAATTTATGATTTAAGGCATAAGTTGTTTGAAAAGAGATTTTCATTTAGAAGTGTTTTAAAATAGCCAAGATTTATTTAAATTATGTTTTCATGTTGAGAAACTGTAACATCCCAAAATTTAATTAATAGAGGAGTGTTAATTAAATTACTATTATTGGGACTTAATTAGAAATTAAGAAATCAAACCTATCCTAATAATTAATTTTGTACTTGCCACCAAGACACAAGAGAAAGGAATCAATTCCTTCCACTAACTCCAAATCGCTCCCAAGCCTCCCTCTTCTTTTCTCTTTGAACCCCCCATTACAATGAGATTTCTATTTAAAGCATTTGCATGTGGAACCAAGTAGAAACAGAAATCAGCAACTACTCCCTCATCTTCTTCTCACTCTCACGCCAAACAACAAGGCAACACATACCTCCATAGTTCAAATCTTGAATCCAATCCATCAATCCAAAGTGTAACCAACATGCTAATCACCTAAGAATAAGAATCAGCTGGCCTAAAGTTTCATTTTCCCCCTCTTTTACCCTTCCACGCCTTTTCCCCTTTGGTTAGAAACCCCAATGTCCAATATCTTCCATCATTCATGAGAAAGGGTTGCATGCATGCTGAACTACTGGTCTCTGTGAGCTACTACAGTTGATTGGAGTCCTTGTTGCAGCAGTATGTAAGGTAAGGAACTCAACTCTCATGAACTCATAGGTTTTCTTTTTGTAAATCAAATCCCTCAATTCTAACCCTTACTCAAAATTCGTGGTTGCATGTGGTTGTATCACCAAAAACATGAACTAAGAGACATTGGGGATGTCATGGGTGTTGTTGAAGGTGGAATTTCGAAGAAAAGGCAGAGCTGTATACCTGCTGCCTGGTAAGCTCGCCTAGCGAGCAAACCACTCGCCCCGGCGAGTAGTGCAGGACAGCATGCACTGATGCATGTTCTTTCATTTTTCGTGCTACCATTCCCTCAAATTATGGTGAGTTGTTTCTAACCCTTGATTCCTTCTCAATTGTTATTAGGACAATATTCATTCTCTTAACCATAAGCAAGCTTTATAATACACCTAATTCCATTCCTTTCTAGTTTTGTTCAAGAATACAAATGGGGTTTCAGTGAGTTCTGTTGCGGAAGGCTTTGTGGCTGCAGCTGAGCTTTGGTCTAGTATTAAAGCTTCTGAGTTAAACTCAATACAGGTGGGTTCCTTAGGATAGTGTAGTTAGTCCCCCAAAAATTATGATTTGTTGCATGTTAATATAGGATTAGGGATAAATGTTGTGTGAGGAGGATTAAATCCCAAATCCACCTCCATCATGTTTTATATTATGTAAATTATGTTGCTGCACTGGTTAAATGAGGATTGTAGGTGTATTTTTGAAAAATATGATTTTTGGCAAAACAGGGTAAACTCTGTATGAACTCGCCACAGCGAGTATCTGGCGAGCATTCATGGCGAGCTGGGCTCTGAGCTGATGAAACTCGCCATGGCGAGCTTCTGCTCGCCACAGCGAGTTGATTTAGGTCAGGACCTATAATCTCGCCATAGCGAGCTGGTGGCTCGCCGTAGCGAGCTTGTACAGAATTGACCTATATTTTCCATTTTCTAAATTAAGTTTTCAACACTCGTTTTATATCCTCGTTATAAACAGATAGTTTGCAGTAATATAATTGATATAATGTCGAACAGAATGTTAATCACAGATAATTGATAGGGCATAACTTAGACTATTATTAGGTTTGTATGCTCCCCGGGTTTTGGGAATTTATGGTAGTAATAACTAATTTAGTTTCAGTCAGTTATGAGCGATTTTGTGATATCGCGTTATGGACTCCCAATGGGACAATCCATTAGGATACGTTATTGTGAGCTGCATGCCGTGACCGAATCGGTTGACGGATATGGCAGGCCTCTGAGACATGCTCACCTCAGAGTGTCCTTGTGTTTAAAATGAATAAGAGTTAATTTATGTGTTACACCTATATTTACGCTATTATGATATGATTATGTTAGTATTTGAAACGACTGATTTTAGGTGCCCGGCGTAGTCGCCATTAGGAGGGTAGTAGGACTCACTGAGGCTTAGTAGTCTCACCCCACTCCAAACCAATTTTTTTTAGGTAAACAGGACATTCGGAGCAAGGACCAGGTAGGAGGCTGACAGTTGGAGCTGAGCGTGGATTGTCCGCCTTGAAGATTTCATTTCTTCGTCTTGCTTTCTAGTCTGTTATCGTGTTTACTCAGAATACTAGCAACTTCCGCTGTATTTTATCCGTTATTTACTTTGTACCTGAAACAATGTTGTATCTAGTTTATTTTAATCAGAGAATTATTTGTACTCAGATCCTTTTATGTATGTCTCGACTAAATATTCTAGGTATTTTAGTTGGGGCGTTATAATTGGTATCAGAGCTGGTCGATCTAGCATCGGACCTTGCCATGAGTCATATCAATCTTCCCTAAGAAATACAGACCCTTTGGATCTGAACTGTTTACGCTGAAACCATCGCGTGCTGAGCCTGATCAACTCAGTATTGTATATGGTAGGCAGGGTATTACGGTTTTGAACTGAAATGGACTCTAGAATTCCAGCGGTAAATTCATAGCGAAGCTGCAATCGAGGGACAATCGTTGAAGGAGATTCTTATAAGAGAATATTGGAACAGTGGCAAATGGTGCCACAGGAGTAAGCTGTGTGTGCAAGCAAGGAATTCAAGTGTATCCAATACTGAATTGTGTAGTACACAGCAATATTCAACTGACACTGTGTGTCAGGTAAACTCCCTGAACCTATAAGTAACCTTATCCTAGCGAGAGCCTAATTTCAGCCAAGCCTGTGAGCCAATCTACACCAATGATAGTAGGCAGTAAACTAAGACTCATCCTAAATTCAAGTTAGTATACGACTGGGAGTTATGAGTGCTGTGCAAGGTAGAGAATTGGGCGAACCACAGAATTATCTTTCTACACTCTGTCTAACTCGCTTAGCGAGCAAGCACACGCTGCAGCGAGCTTAGCAGGCTGCTGCTACTGCTTGTTGCAACATGGTTCTCTGTTCAGTCATTCTTAACCATGGTGAACGGTCTCAAGCCCTCCTTGTGCATCCTATCATTCTACCTTTCGAATTCGGAAATAAACAATCCCCAGCTACCTTGTGAGTATAAGAGTTGTTGAGGAACTACGTTTGGAGATGATATTAGGATTAGGAGACGATAAGAATTTGGACTGAGTGTACCCTTTGTACTAGAAACCAATAAGTATAGTAGAACTATTTGGAGCTTCATCATGACTGATGTAACAGTTGGAATTCTTGTAATCCGTATCCGTATCCGAGAAAGCATAACTAAGTCCAATCACCTATAGGACTCCGAACCAGTAACTCCAGCATAGTGAATCTGAGGGATACAATAGAAATTCAACCGAACCGCTCGAATTAAAGAAGCCAAATTAGAAACAAAATCACATTCCTACGTTCTCTCAAGTTACCTTATTAGGCGCCCGTTTGGAATGCCTTACCTAAGTTACTTCGACCTTTCAACTCGTGATAGTATTCCTTAATCACCCTTAAGAACTAAACTTCATTTAGTACAACAATTAGGAATTTCCTTTCTCAACCACACCCACCTATAGTAGTAGACCCAGCAAACTCATTAAGTACCTTTCCTAGCCTGTCCCTAGAATAGTAACTTCATGAATTAGCACAAACCAACACTACGTGATTAGGACTTTTAGTTAGATAAATACCAGTCCTTAGCAGTATAACCGCAGACCATAGTGACCAAACAATGGCTAGATTGACAAATAGGAATCACTTGTAACGCCAAGAGTCACCTAAAATAGTTCATAGAACACTATCATCAATAATTAGAAGTTAATAATAGAGCCTTGACACATAAGTGTAGACCTTGCCTCACATCAAAAATTAAGATCATCTTTAGTAACACCGGCATCCAAATAGGTTTGTTATAGACCGTTAAATCAAGCATTCAAATGCTAGTGGCATAGAACTTTTGACCAATTTAATCACCCGTCAAGAATAGGAAACCTCAGCATCCGTACCTCAATATTTTCCTTATCGCAAAACCTATTAGGTGAATAACTAAGATAACTACCTTTAGATGTCAGTAAATAGGATCGGCCTATCAGAGTACACCAGTAGCCGCACCAGACCCTTGTAGATTAAGTTTTAACTAGTGCAACAGTTAAGGGGTACCGTCACCACCGTTAGACGCCAAGTCAATCCGTAGTTGCCTTGCCATTAGATGGATTAGAAACCGGAAACTCAGTTCCATGTTAGGTTGACCATTCAGTTTACGAACCCTTACGGTTGAACCAATTAGCTAAGAAACCAATAAGGACAGTTACCCGTACATTCGAGAGTTGTCATCCAGTTACCATTAGGCTAGTAAATCAATATTGAAGGCCCACTAGCCATCCAGTTTGAGGATTAGGTTTAGACTACCATATTTTATTACTCTCCTGAAGCTAACCAAGCTATATTACTACCTTAGATAATAACATTAGATGCCAGCGACATAGAGTCGACATTATGTGTAGAAACAACATTAGTGCCAGACAATAGGAAACCAATCTTCAATTACCTTTCATTCGTTCTGAAATTCTCTTTCAGCCAGCTCATTGGACCAAGCAATGTTCAAATATGCGTTCATAAGTCCTGGAACACTATGTACGTGTGTACCCTCTAACTCGTCTGATTACGCGTCAGATGAGAAAATTCTTCTCGTGCCTTAAATGACTTGTCAATCACGTGATATACCAAAATTCTATTAGGGTGCAAACTTTTCAAATTGCTCGAAGTCAATTAGTCACATCAGGGATGAAGAAGTCACACTTGAGTAACCACATTAAGTGTTCTCAGTTTTCCAGTCAAGTATTTATTAACAGGAATCTATCTGCGGAAGTCAATTATTCTTGAGAAGGTCAGGAATAATTTCAATTTCAATTCTTACTCGCTCGGTTGATATGACAAATAACATACTTCAAACCACTTCGGTAAAAAACTTATCTAGCTCAGTATCAGCAAATCAGTTAAACTTCGTGCACTCAAACCAGTAATCTGTTCTTCAATAAAGTTAGTCATCTATCTCTCGTAGCCTTATCAGCCGAACTCAGAATTAAGTTTGGACCAGCCCCTTAATCAGTGGAATTAAGTTATACCAATGGAAGCAATGTTAAGGATTCAAACTTGCTAACTCCGTGCTCATAACGATGTAGATCGGTATATTAACCTTGAGTGTCTCTGCCCGAACGTCCCAAACTTTCCGAAATTCAATTCCTATGATCTCGTGAGATCAAGTACAAAAGCCTGAACGCCTGAAATAGAGCTTTCCAATTCGAAGTCTAGTTGCCAGTAATTAGTTCGTGTAAGAGTTAATCACTCGTTTGGAGTAATATACCAAACTCATTTGGAAACCTTTTTCCTATCCTTAGTAATATATTAAGATAAATCAGCCAACCGTTCTAAGCCAGATCTTTCAATCCAGCCATAGCGTTACAAATTCTGACCTTATGCTTTCAGCTAGCCAGATTCTATACATTAGTCACCAACGATGGACTTCAAACAAGTTTGATCTGTAACCCTGAGAATGACCTGAACCTAAGTGCGTTAGTGTGTTAAATGTACAACTTGATCATCGTGTCGTGTCGGGATAGCTAGAGATTGTAGGTGGGATTTTATCGGATAACTGTAAGTTCGTCTACGGGTGAGTCCAACTCATTGGTAGAAGAACCCGCGGTGTTTAGACAATTTTCCACTCGTTTTATATTTCGATCAATTCTGGAACAATTACACAACACGTGATAAGGAGGTACATATAACATGCTAAGCATGGCGGTGTCCCGATGGGAGAACAACAAGATGATTGAGGGAATTTGGATATGACACTATCAATACCAGGCCAGATACCGACCCTCTAAATCAGTTGGAACTAGAACTAATTCCATTGGGAATGGAAGAAGTATAAGTAGCAGTAAGAAGTTGAATCAGAGTGCGCAGCACTGGAACTTTCAGAATGTGAGGATAACCCTTAACCAGTAACCCTTAAGAGAGGAAAATTTTATTCCAAAGGATTAGACACTTTTGACTGGATAATAGACGAAGTGTGGGATTGGGTGCTGACATAAACAACCTACCTGATATGGAATGGAGAAGCTTTGAATTTCGAGGACGAAATTCTTTAAGGGGGGTAGATTGTAACATCCCAAAATTTAATTAATAGAGGAGTGTTAATTAAATTACTATTATTGGGACTTAATTAGAAATTAAGAAATCAAACCTATCCTAATAATTAATTTTGTACTTGCCACCAAGACACAAGAGAAAGGAATCAATTCCTTCCACTAACTCCAAATCGCTCCCAAGCCTCCCTCTTCTTTTCTCTTTGAACCCCCCATTACAATGAGATTTCTATTTAAAGCATTTGCATGTGGAACCAAGTAGAAACAGAAATCAGCAACTACTCCCTCACCTTCTTCTCACTCTCACGCCAAACAACAAGGCAACACATACCTCCATAGTTCAAATCTTGAATCCAATCCATCAATCCAAAGTGTAACCAACATGCTAATCACCTAAGAATAAGAATCAGCTGGCCTAAAGTTTCATTTTTCCCCCTCTTTTACCCTTCCACGCCTTTTCCCCTTTGGTTAGAAACCCCAATGTCCAATATCTTCCATCATTCATGAGAAAGGGTTGCATGCATGCTGAACTACTGGTCTCTGTGAGCTACTACAGTTGATTGGAGTCCTTGTTGCAGCAGTATGTAAGGTAAGGAACTCAACTCTCATGAACTCATAGGTTTTCTTTTTGTAAATCAAATCCCTCAATTCTAACCCTTACTCAAAATTCGTGGTTGCATGTGGTTGTATCACCAAAAACATGAACTAAGAGACATTGGGGATGTCATGGGTGTTGTTGAAGGTGGAATTTCGAAGAAAAGGCAGAGCTGTATACCTGCTGCCTGGTAAGCTCGCCTAGCGAGCAAACCACTCGCCCCGGCGAGTAGTGCAGGACAGCATGCACTGATGCATGTTCTTTCATTTTTCGTGCTACCATTCCCTCAAATTATGGTGAGTTGTTTCTAACCCTTGATTCCTTCTCAATTGTTATTAGGACAATATTCATTCTCTTAACCATAAGCAAGCTTTATAATACACCTAATTCCATTCCTTTCTAGTTTTGTTCAAGAATACAAATGGGGTTTCAGTGAGTTCTGTTGCGGAAGGCTTTGTGGCTGCAGCTGAGCTTTGGTCTAGTATTAAAGCTTCTGAGTTAAACTCAATACAGGTGGGTTCCTTAGGATAGTGTAGTTAGTCCCCCAAAAATTATGATTTGTTGCATGTTAATATAGGATTAGGGATAAATGTTGTGTGAGGAGGATTAAATCCCAAATCCACCTCCATCATGTTTTATATTATGTAAATTATGTTGCTGCACTGGTTAAATGAGGATTGTAGGTGTATTTTTGAAAAATATGATTTTTGGCAAAACAGGGTAAACTCTGTATGAACTCGCCACAGCGAGTAGCTGGCGAGCATTCATGGCGAGCTAGGCTCTGAGCTGATGAAACTCGCCATGGCGAGCTTCTGCTCGCCACAGCGAGTTGATTTAGGTCAGGACCTATAATCTCGCCATAGCGAGCTGGTGGCTCGCCGTAGCGAGCTTGTACAGAATTGACCTATATTTTCCATTTTCTAAATTAAGTTTTCAACACTCGTTTTATATCCTCGTTATAAACAGATAGTTTGCAGTAATATAATTGATATAATGTCGAACAGAATGTTAATCACAGATAATTGATAGGGCATAACTTAGACTATTATTAGGTTTGTATGCTCCCCGGGTTTTGGGAATTTATGGTAGTAATAACTAATTTAGTTTCAGTCAGTTATGAGCGATTTTGTGATATCGCGTTATGGACTCCCAATGGGACAATCCATTAGGATACGTTATTGTGAGCTGCATGCCGTGACCGAATCGGTTGACGGATATGGCAGGCCTCTGAGACATGCTCACCTCAGAGTGTCCTTGTGTTTAAAATGAATAAGAGTTAATTTATGTGTTACACCTATATTTACGCTATTATGATATGATTATGTTAGTATTTGAAACGACTGATTTTAGGTGCCCGGCGTAGTCGCCATTAGGAGGGTAGTAGGACTCACTGAGGCTTAGTAGTCTCACCCCACTCCAAACCAATTTTTTTTAGGTAAACAGGACATTCGGAGCAAGGACCAGGTAGGAGGCTGACAGTTGGAGCTGAGCGTGGATTGTCCGCCTTGAAGATTTCATTTCTTCGTCTTGCTTTCTAGTCTGTTATCGTGTTTACTCAGAATACTAGCAACTTCCGCTGTATTTTATCCGTTATTTACTTTGTACCTGAAACAATGTTGTATCTAGTTTATTTTAATCAGAGAATTATTTGTACTCAGATCCTTTTATGTATGTCTCGACTAAATATTCTAGGTATTTTAGTTGGGGCGTTATAGAAACTATTTTATTTAAGTGTTAACATTTTCAATAGTTGTTTTAAAATGTTTTGAGCCTAGTTAGTTGTGAGGGAACAACCATAGGCCTTGATCCATTAGTAGTCGAGCTAGGACTATTTGAGTGATCAATTAGATTGTGGTATTAACTTAGATAAGTTATTTGTTGTAAAAGGTTAAGAGGATTAGCTTGATTGAGGATTTCGTCCAGAGAGACGAATATTGCTCGTGTAGCGTAAGTTGTTTGTGTTGGAAGCTAGCCGAGGTAATGGCACCTTTCTTTTTGGCTTATTTCCATTGATAGCATGTTTGTATGCTTGTGGTTGATAGCATGTTTGTATGCTTGTGGGTGTGAATTTTATATGTATGAATAATATGAAATGTTGATGCTTGTGGGTGTGAATATCTCGTTGTGCATGATGCTTGTTTTCTTACTTATGATTTTGTTAGAAATATTATGTATTGACATGTGGTTGAGAATTACATATGCATAATTGGTATGTAATTGACGCATTGGCATAGATAAGATGTATCGTATACTCATGCATTCATAGTTGTATTGATTTTTGGTGATTAGAAGATCACGACCCTCTGCGGAGAGGTTAAATTCCAGAATTCATGCATGTGGTAGCCAGTGATTGGTGTCACGCTCTTTGGTATGTAATTCCGGAATTCATGCATGTGACAGCCAGTGAGGTTAAATTCCAATTTATGCCTAGAGTCTGCTTGTTGAGAAGGAAATGCTACATGTTTATTTGCTTTCCGTATTTTGGTATATGCGTATTTGGTATATGTGTATTTGGTATGTATGTTTTCTTGTGTATTCTTTTGTATATGTATATGTGTGGTGACCCCTTACAATGAAACATGAACGGGTTATCCCCACCTAGACGATGGTTTCCCGTCTGAGACCGTGGGTCATGAGGACAGCGATGGCTTCTTGGGCCCTCAATGATGGAGCGACATGTGGGTCTAGTTAGGGTGTGCGCCTGTGTGGTTTGTACACCGTGCTCTTTTTGGATTATGCATAGGATCTGACTCTTTTGGATGATTGTATTCTGAATATTTACTTTAGTGGTTGTTAAACCCCTTGTCTTTGAGGTTGTAAATATTAAGGTATTACACTTTGCTTCTCTGAAGCACTATTATGTATATATAGTCATCTTGTATGTTTAATGTCGGCTCTCACAGTTTGTATGCGCGCTCTGTTTTGTTTTGTTTTGTTTTTTTTATAAATATAGGTAAATGCTAACGGGTGCCCCCGGGGCACTCTTTAAGACCTTAAATAGAAAGTTTTTTACAAAATTTTTACGGGAATGCGTAAAGTCAACGCATTGAAAATTGTAATATTTAATTTTTTGAATTTTTTTCTATAAATGGAATGCTTAAAGAGTGCCCCGGGGGCACTCGTTAGCAAGACCCATAAATATAATGCCCCTTTTTAGTCTTTGAAAGATATGTGGTTAGCATTGATGCAAGATATGTGGTTATCTCGATGGCTGATGAACTTCCGGAGAAAACAAACATGGAAGTTGCACCATAAATTCTTGGGATAGTCTGGTTCCAAGTAAAGAAAATTCTTGGGATGATTTAGTTCCAAGTGCAGTAGTGTACTTTTTATGGTGGAGTATGATAATTTAATTTGTCGGTATAGACAATGAGAATTATGATTGTCGGTGTAGACAATGAAGATTGAAGACCATTACAATCAAGGTGAAGATTGTTGAGGTTGATTGCAATGTAAGTCCCACATTGCTAATGAGAAAAAAAAGGTCATGAAATTTATATTTGAGAAGTCTCACATTGCTTAAAGAAGTGAATAGTTGGGGAGTTCAATGCTATATATAGAAACCTTAATTTTCTTATTTCAACACACCAAGCAGCAGCACTTGTAAACACTTTAAGTTTATATTTGTGTTTGTTTATTTTTCTATTATACTCTTGCTTTAGAGTGTTTGAGATGTAGTTCAAATATTTACTTTGGAGAGTTTGAGTGTACTGGGGTCATGGGATGGTTGAGAGCGAAGTCTATATGCTGTAACAATTTTCATATAGTGTTTATTCTCTGGTTGTCGGTTTAGACAACGGGGGTGTTATTTTCTTCGGTTTTGGAGTTTCCACGTTGTATTCTTGTGTTGTTGATTGTGTTCTTATATTTTCTCTATGCCGGTTTTTTCCTAACGGTGGTATCAGAGTCTGGTTCGGCTTGGTGGAGGATCGGGAGGGGATCCTGGTATTGGATCAACTATAGCATGTGGGGAACTCACACTTGGGGGAGAATGTTGGTTTCAAGTGTTGAGTGATTAAGTCTCACATCGACTATGTATGAGAATAATGTTGGATTTATAAGAGAGGTGACCCATTAACCTAACGCCTTAAGGTTTTGGGTGGATATGTAGTGTCAAAGTCTCTTGTGGTCCTGGAGCATTAGTCAATGGTTTCTTCCAAGCTTCCCCGGACTCCCCAACAATTATACCGCCCTGCATCTAGACATAAACGTAGTAATATACATTTACAAAAAAAATATTCAAGCAAAAATCCTTTTTTTTTAAAAAAAAAAACAACAAAAAACTATTATAGCTAACTAAGACATGATATTGAAGACAGATTCTAATATGGATCACTTTTTCAAATGATTTATGGTGGACCCGTCATGAATAATATAATAATGAATACGAATTTCATAAAATCCACTATTGGATTGAAAGTTTATATCATATAGATCATTCATAAAAAAATTTAGAAAAATTATTTGATATGTTATTGAGACCTTTTAAAATTAACGTTTTATGGATTTTTATGAAATACCATTAATCTTGATAGATCTTTATAACATATCAAATGATTTTTAATTTTTCTAAATTTTTTTATGGTTGATCTATTTGATAAAAACTTTCAATCCAACGGTGAATTTTATAAAATATATATTCGTTATTTATATTAGTATTGATCACTTGTCTATGATGAACTACTTGTGAAGGTGGTCCATCTAGCATTGACCGAAATTGGGATATATTTCGTTTAACTCATTAATATACTTATGTTGTAGTTTTTAAAATAAATGTTTTTACCTTATCATAAAATAAAATAAGATGATTTTTAATTGATAATGAAATAATTTCTTCTAGATTTATACAAAGATAAATATACAGCCTTCAAATAGTTCAATATTATTTTTGATTTATTTTTTAAATTTTTTTTAAGTGAATTTATAACGCACAAAAATACACATTTTTAGTAAAATGTAAATATTTTTTTTCGGAATATATGTGAAACCTATTTTTATTTTCTTTCCTTCCTCTCGTATCTCTATCTCTATTATATATATTTTATATACATTACGAGATTCCCATGGAGCTCTCTCGTGCATTCTCAAGACAATAATCCTACACGTCATTATTATAGAGCTTCTACTTATGCGGAACTTTCAGCATGAGGTCTTCGGTTCGAATTCCATTGACAACAAAAATTCAATTTTTATAATATTATATGGAATTCTACCTTCTTTTCTTTTTCTTTTTTTTAGAGAAAACTAGCTTATTATTAGTATAAGGTATGTTGTTCGAATCTCATTGACAACAATAATCTAATTTTTATAGTATTTTAATTTTATAGAAAGCTACTATCTTTTTTTGGTAGAAAAAACAACCGTAGTTTTGTTTATAATAAAACTACTTTATTATTCCTTCAATCAACAATCAAAAGTTTATACTATTTTTATCAACCTAAAGAGTTTTTTTTTTATGTAATTTTTTTTTGAAGAAACACTCAATTAGACCTTCTTAAATATTATATTGTTTTTTTAGAAACTCTAATATTATATAAATTGATAATATGAAATCTTTATGTGGTGTAGAAACGGAAAACACTTCTCTAATTTCATATAAATTGATAATATGAAATCTTAAATTGATAATATGAAATATATTTTGACTAATTAAAATTTGAATTTCGACAGTGAAAGTAGTCATATTTTGTGTTCATCACTTCATCATGCTTTCATTATTGTAATTACCTCCGATTGATTAAATCTTTACTAAATAAAATTAATCTCATGGACATTTGCAAAAAAATATAGACAACCTTCTAAATAATATAAAATGAAAAAAGGACATAGACAACATTTAAAAGAAAAAAAGAGTCGTTGAAGATGATTTATCACACGACCTTCCTTGGAGGAATTTATCGCAATCAAATAATCTTGTTATATTTTAATTTTATAAAAAACTATGCTGCCAAAAAATCTTAAGGCCGTGAAATTTATAATTATTTTATATTTATAGATTCTCTATATAGTCCTGGAGATGAATATGAAAGAAAAAAAAATCTCCTAATAATGTAGAACAAGCGAATGAATACTCTTCATCTCGTTCTTTTGTGTAACATCTTTAAACCTATATAATTTAAAAATTAACTCAATTTTATTATATAATTTTAAATCAAATTACTCAAATAATATTTTTGTACCAAAAAATAAAATTACTCAGATAATATTTCAAAATAAATACATAAATAATATTAAAAAAGAAAATTATTCCATACACGACGCAAGTGTTTAGTAAAACCTTATGCATTATGCCTTGCTGACCTTGAAAAATATCCTCCCTCCCTCTCTCATTTAACCGTTACTCTTTTCCTTTATTTGACATTAACAATAATAAACGAGTCTAAGCATTTTAATTTTTCAAAGTCTTGGTATTTAATATCGCATTTAACACTAATAAAAATAGTTCCAATTATCACATCCTTAATTAATTGTGCCCTATGGTCAAAGCTGCTTGAACAAAATAAGAAAGTAAATGCTGAATAATTAAACATTTAACTTTAAAACTATTTCACCATCTTCAACTTTTTCAAAAAAAAAAAAAAAATTTCACCATCTTCAACTCTTCATCATAAACAAAACACACTAATCTTTCGCTACTTTCTCTCTCTTCAACTCTCAGACTCTGAGTGTGTGTGACGTTAGAGAGAGAAAATGAAGCTCTCAACATTGTTACTGAACCGGCGGAGCAACAACATCAAAGAACCGTCGCCGTTTGAATCCACCGGCGATGTCACCGGAAAATCTCCAGTAAGCACTTTATGGCTCTTCCTTCATGCTTCATTTTGCGTCATAAGCCTCGCTTTAGGATTTCGTTTATCTCGCATTTTCTTCTTGTTTCTCTTCTCTGCTTCGTCTACGAATTTCTATACTGTTCCGTTCGATGCCGGAGAAATCTCCGTTCCGCTCCGTGTTCATTCTTCTGTTACAATTACTCCGATCGTGAACGTTGAGAATCCGGTGAAAAAGGAAGCTGTTACCGGTGGTAGTCGAGTCGTTGTCGGCCGGCACGGGATCCGAATCCGGTCGTGGCCGCATCCGAATCAGGATGAGGTGATGAAAGCTCACCGGATACTTGAGTCAGTTCAAACGGAGCAGAGGGCGTTGTTCGGAGTGAAGAACCCTAGGACGGTTATTGCAGTTACGCCGACGTATGTGCGGACGTTCCAGAAGCTTCATTTGATCGGTGTGATGCACTCACTGATGCTTGTGCCGTATGATCTGGTGTGGATCGTGGTGGAAGCAGGTGGTGTGACCAATGAGACTGCTTCAATTGTTGTCAATTCAGGGCTCAGAACCATTCACATTGGCTTCAATCAACGGATTCCGATTTCGTGGGACGCTAGGCATAAATTGGAATCTCGAATGCGACTTCATGCTTTAAGGTATATACCAATTTTGGTGATATTGTGTTTGACTTTAATTTGACTAATTTGTGGATAAGGAATGATACTGTTCATTATGTTTGACTAACATAGTGTTTATTTCCAATGTTATGATTTCTATCCTTGTTAATGTTATTGCATGATCTGAAAATTTAGTTTGGTTATAGCTTATAGGTATAATATTTGATTGTTTGCAATGTGGTGGAACAGAATTGTGAGAAAAGAGAACCTGGATGGAATTGTGATGTTTGCTGATGATAGTAATATGCATAGTATGGAGTTATTTGATGAAATTCAGAGTGTTAAATGGATAGGAGCAGTTTCGGTTGGAATACTTGTTCAATCTGATACCGATGAATCTTCAAGCTCACTGAAGGAGGAGGCGTCACCAATGCCAGTACAAGGTCCTGCTTGTAACGCGACAAATCATTTGGTTGGGTTGCATACCTATGATTCGTTAAAGTATGCAAAGAGAAGTGCATTTTACATTGGTGACAGGGCACCTGTGCTACCTAGAAAGCTTGAGTGGTCTGGGTTTGTGTTGAATTCCAGGTTGCTTTGGAAGGATCTTGATGATAAACCAGACTGGATTAAGGATATTAATGCGTTAGATGGAGCTGATGAGGACATAGACAGTCCACTGTCTCTGCTGAAAGACACCTCTGTGTTAGAACCACTTGGGAGTTGTGGACGCCAAGTTTTGCTTTGGTGGCTGCGGGTTGAAGCTCGCACAGACAGCAAATTCCCACCTCAGTGAGTTCTCTACTGATTTATAATATAGTCCTCCATACCTAGATTCAACTATTACAAAATATTTCTTGAATCAGTATAAAAAAGTATTTCAAGCTTCTTGTTATTCTTTTTTACTATACGCGTGGATTTTTTTTATGGAAATCTGTGTGGCATAATATTTATTTAAATCGAACGGTGCCACAAGAGGAAAGTTAGAAGGCAAAACTTGGGAGTGTTTAACAATTTAGATTTTAGATTCTAGAACAAATTAAAGAGATTTAAGTGTGCTTTGTAGTGTGGTAAATCAGAAGGATATACTATTTGACTGGTGTTTCTGTGGTTAACAATAACATGAACCCATCGCCTTGCTTGCAAAGGCAAAATCAAGCATAGTGTGATATTAGATTCATGTGCCAGGGATGGTAATTTTCCAGTTTAAGTGTGTGCTTGGTTGTGTGTTTGCAAACTTGAATTTTGATGATCTTGATTTTTTGAAATTGATTTTTGTTAAAAATGAACTTTAAATGAGCGATTTATGTTTCGAAAGTTCTGTCTCAAAAGCAAGTTTTTTGGGAAACTTTGTATAAAATGATCAACCAAGTGTAAAAACGGTAAATTTGGATTCAAAGTGGCTTGGCCATTCAGCACCTAGCTGACTAAGCGAACTGCTGGCAAATTGGGTGGATTTGTTGTGGACATTAGATGTCACGTGTTATTACATTTTCAGGTCATTTAGGGATGCAGTCTTGTTGACTTAGAAACACATTCAGATTTATATCCGAGCTAAGCTTTAACTTGATCACTTAAGCTTGGTTTTGTTAGAGTCAGTTTGGATGACCTGCTAACTAGGTAGTAGTAACAGTATTCAGAAGGGTCTAAAGTTCTGTCTATTCCAAAATCTTCCTTTATATAAACAGATGGATTTAATAGAATATGTGGAATGAAATAAAATTTTTAGAATTCAAATATGACGCTCTAACTCTCTCCCTCCCCCCCTCCCTTGTGTTACTACCGTTGCTTTTAGAGACCGTCCCAAGTGTCTGAAATCATTATTTATTCTATACGGGTACAATTACTAATTTGAAGCACAACTACTATTTTGAAGTATCCTTGCAGAAATGGTTGTCCCACAAATACGAGCATTCTGGCATTATCTTTTCTATAGTTCTTCACTAAGTGAATACCTAATAAGTAAAACAATAAATACAAGAACAGTGATCCAACTGCAAAATATAATATAAAATAAGTTGTAAGATTATTGACAATGAAAAACTGTCAAATGTAATATTGCATTTGTGTTGAAACCATATGTTTTTTAGTAATTTTTCTGTTGAATGTAGTATGTACATGGGAGTGGCGTTTTTGCTTTCTTAGTTTCCCGTTTGTTTTTTTTTTGCTCTTCTTTTTTCCCGTTTGTAACAAAAAAAGTAGTATGTAAATGTTCATATAATTTACGCGGGAAGTCTGTGGAGTGTAATGAATAACGAAAGAAAGTATAAATCTCAAACAGAGTTGAGAATAACTAATTGCTAACGGATTTATCCCACTGAGAAAAAACAAAAAGTTTGCGCTAAATGACATGGATAAGGTTCCTCTTTTTGTGGCGGCATTTCTATTTTCTGTTATGTTTGGTTACATTGAAAGTCTTTATGGTTGATAAAGTGGTCCTACTCTTACCATTAGAACAATCTCAGTATTTGAAATAGATATTGCCATTATTATTGATAATTTACAATATTTGAATTTTAATTGCTAATAATAATTGTCTATATGGTACTCAATCAAAAAATACAGCATGAATCTCTAAATTTGTAATCTAACTTAATAATAATCCACATTTTACCATTCAATAAAAAAATAATATTTATAATTCTTTAAATCGATAAATAAAATAATAATTAATAAATTAAAAGGTTACTTCATTTATATCAAAGTATTTCTTTCCCTATAAATATAAAATCCAAAAGTGTGATAATATCATTCTCAATTCAATTTCCTTCTTTTTTTTCATATGTATATTCTCTTTTTAAGTAATCTCTTTACATCTTTTACTTTTACTTTAACTTACAATTTTAAATTTAATATGAATAAAGGAATTAACCTAAGAATGAAAGAACTAGAGAATGCTAAACATCAATGGTTAACACTAACTCTTAATCTTGACTTGAGTATTGAAACAAGTATTTGTTTGCATGATTTACTTCTTAGGTTTATATTTAGGCCAATTCTATGATGCACAAGTGAGATAAGTCTTGCATCATGCACACGTTCGTTTAGACCACTGGATCAATAAATCTCACCATTGGATCAACTGAGTTATGACGGGACTTAGTGATCCAATGGTAAAAAAACATATTTGTGCACATTAAACAAAAGCCTTATTTATTTATACACATAATAATTTACATTTTAAAAATAAATTTATCAAACTTATGCTTGCATATATTGAATTCATGTGCAATCATACTTGTTACACATGCAACACACTGGTCAATAAGCTAGCGGTTATGTTATGTATACATGTTCATGTAATTTACAAGGAAAATCTGAGGATAGTAATGGATAACCAAATACAGTACCGTAAGTGTCGAACAAAGTTGAGAATATTTTTTGTTGAATTTTTCCCACTGAGAAAAGGCAAAAAGTTTGTGTTAAATGACAGGAATAAGGTTCCTTGTTTGCACCTCCTGAAGAGGGTGCAAGCGAGGGAAATTCAATTTTCTATTATGTCGATTACATTAGAGGTTTCTAAGGTTTAGAAAGGGGTCTTGGATCCCAATTTGATCACTAGAGCAAGCTCAGAACTCCTGCTTGTCAGTCCATAGCTTTTGAAAATGTCATATGCCTTCTAGCATGTAGACACGCGGATGTGTCATAGAAGGCGGGTGGGTTGGTTTATTGAGGAATATATGACGAACCTCTCTCAGCTCTTATATTAAGGTTAATGGCTAAGATCAAAAGGTGCTAGGAACCAAAGGAAGAGAAATTTAGATGTTGATGGAGCACCAAAATAAATGGATAATTTTATTGAATATTCAATAGTAGGAGAAAGTTCTCTCCTCCAAGGCTTTTCCCCTCACAACTGAGCCATGGCTCTGCAACTCTGTTTATTCATAGCTAACAAATCTGAATCCCCTCTCCTTTTCCCTTAATCCTATTTTAGCTAAGGCACTTGTCTTTCTAACCTCTTTGACACTACTGGAACTGACTTGTAATGAACTATTGATATTTGGGAACCTCTAACAAAAGGGCCTCATTTTTGAGTTAAGTACCTTCTAATGTATTTTTTTGGCTCCGGTTCCTGACAAAGTCATTTCCCAAATGTTGGGCATCCATTTTCCCTCTTTTCTTCCATAAAATGTTTTCTGAAAGTCATGAAAACATGGATTTTCTTAAGCATTATATTTTTTGCTCTTATTAGTCAAGTTCTTGTGCTTGTAAATTGTAATTTGTCCACCACAAATATAAAGTTTATTTTTATTTTCACAAAACTGCAAGTATACTATAGTAGAATGTTTTGTGTGCATACTCTGACCATTGGATGCAATTTCTTGCAGATGGATAATTGATCATCCTCTGGACATCAGTGTCCCCTCAAAACATACACCATGGCCAATTGCACCTCCTGGGATCCCAATTAAGGAAAAAGTGCTAACTGGTATACAAGAACAGACGTCCACCAGACATTCCTCTACAAAGACTAGAACATCTAGATCTAGGCGTAGCCGAAGTAAGAAAAAGCATGACACCAAAGTGATAGGTGTGCAAGCCTCTACACATTCTGACCAAAACTGAGATGTCAAAAAATGCAAATTTAGGAAAATATACTGTTTTATGAATACAAGACTGCCTCTGCCGGCCCTCATTGACAAGAATCTGGATATAACAAATGAAGAGGCTGATGTTCTTACTTGATACATACTAGTAAACTGGATTTTACCCTTCATGGAACAGCAAATGTTCATTTGAGTGTGATTCACTCTATTTTTTCATACTGATTGTTTTGCTCATTTTGTTTAGGGTGATATATATTCCATTCACATGAAGTATTCCATTCACATGAAGCAATGTCATATTTGTTTTGCAACATTTGCTTCATGGAAGGAAGCTTGTAAATTCATTAGTTGTAATTGAAATGCAGGTTCTTCTCAATAGGAGGAGTATATAGTTTTTTTCGTTACTTTTTCTTTTCAGCAGAGTTCATCTTACAAGCTACCTACAACTACAAGTTCACAAAATTTTACACATTTATTTTTAGTCACCTTTTCTCACATCCATATAACCTTGCACAAGATCTTTGCTAATTTTCTACCACCAAGTTTTGAGGTTCATAATGATCTTTAATGCAGCCACATATCCTTTGAGTATCCAGGACAACTAATGCAACTTTAGTAATTCAAATATTTATACATTCAGTATTTTTCTTTATCACTTTTTGTTAAGAATTTAATGGATGTTACGTCACTGTAAAATATTTTTGTAAAATATTTTTACACGAACGTCCAATTGGAATTGATTATTCTTCCACATCATATCATAGAAGTGGTGTGTAGAGGGGTGATTTGGCGGAATATATGATTGATATTGGATGATTGTAAAAATATTTTATACTGCCGGTGTATGTCCCATTTTTTCTTTTGCTAAAAGAATCTTATTACAAGTTTACGCAGACAAACCTCCGGACACTATTTTTTTTTGACAAACCTCCGGACACTATTTAAGGGCACTAATTTGTGTATTCAATGCCTCGAAATTGTAAAAGGTTATCTTTTCAACATTAACTTTCACTTTATTTTCCTTTTTAAATATGTGTGCTCCGGAAGCACTGTTTAGCATGACCCTTAAAAAAAAATATCCAACAAACATCAAATTAATTTTATATCCTCATATATATAATATATATCACATTTTCTGACACCTTGGAAATATATAAACAATATAAAGTTCCAATGAAATATTAGTATATTATTTGTTATGAAGATAAGGAGTGGATTTTTATTTTTTCCAAAGTCAATGGAAGCCATACCCTTGAATGACTTAGCCAAGTGAATGCAAGTTGGGTAGTTATATACTAGTATGTCTTTTTATGTGATCCATTGCCATATGCCACCAAGGGTCGTTGCGGCTGTCAGATTAAAGCAATGTTGCAGTAAGACTCTATCCCCGACCTCAGCAACTTGGGGAAATGAAAATAATTGTGCCCATTATGATGGAATCACAAGTTTTTATCAAGCAATTAAGGCTCCCATTCTTTATTCTATCCAATATCCTAAGTGTAGTTAATGACCATTTCAAGTTCCCAACTGAAATTTTGTTTATTCAAGCTTTTGAATAATAAAAAGGCAAATGCTAAATAGTGTTCCGGGGCACTCTTTAAGCCTCTAAATAGTAAGTTTTTATAAAAGAAATTATGAAAATGTGTGAAGTCAACGCATTGAAAATTAAAATGTTCAACTTTTTGAATAAATCATTTCCTTAAATAGAATCCTTAAAAAATGTTTTGGGGGCACTGTTTAGCAAGACCCTAATAAAAAAGAAGAAAGGATTTATTTACCTTCATTGCTAAGTAAATGGATAATACCTTTCATGTATTTGACTAGCCATTCATTTATAATTGAATATAATTGTACATGTAAATGTCCGATAAATAGAAAATACAACTCAATTAATAGGCACAAAGATACAAAATATACAGTGATTTGGATGGACATATTGTAAGAATGTTTATTGATACTTTGATTCTGGTTGTTCTAACCATATGATTGCACATAGAGAATGGTTGACAAACTTTAATTCTAGCAGGACAAGCAGTATCAAGCTAGCCAACAACAGCAAACTTGCAGTAGAAGGTACTGACAACATGGTGATCAGAGGCAATAATGGAATTAAGCTGATAATTGAGGATGTATTGTATATATGTTCCAGCAATGGATTATAACTTGTTGAGTATTCGTCAATTAGCAAAGAAGGCGTTCTCAGTGATCATTGAAACTATTTGACTCAAAGAAGCAGTTGGTGTTGAAATCAACCTTGTCAAAGAACAAAACCTACAAATGCAATATCTTAAGTGATAAGATGATGTGCATGACTACTACGGTTAGTGAAGATGCTGAAGAGGTGTGGCACAAAAGGTATGGGCACTTAAATTTTAGAAGTCTCATTGATTTGAACTCTAAAAATTTAGTACATGGTCCACGTAAGATTAGTGTCAAGAATTCAATATGTGAAGTTTGTGTGAAGAGTAAGCAGACTAGATTACCATTTGTAAGTGAAGCACCAAAGTGAGCTACAATTGCTTTACAAGTGGTACATTCTAACATTTGTGGTCCATTTGAAGTATCATCACTAGGTGGAAGTAAATACTTAATTACCTTTGTAGATGAATACAATAGAATGATGTGGTTGTATACTATAAAGCTGAAGAGTGAAGCTTTAGATGTGTTCAAAAACTTTAAGGTCTTAATTGAGAAGAAGAGTGATAAAGCAATTAAGATCTTAAGGACAGATGGAGGAGGTGAGTACACATCAAAAGAGTTTGAAGCATTTTTTCTTAGCCAAGGCATTGTGGATGAAGTTACTGCCTCACATACACCACATCATAATGGACTGGCAGAGAGAATGAATAAGACTCTATTGGATATGGCTAGAAGCATGATAAAGCAAAAGAGTCTGCCACATAAGTTTTGGGGTGAAGCAGTTACTACAGCTGCTTACATTCTAAACAAGTGTCCTACAAACAAATTGAAGATTGTGCCAGAAGAAGCTTGGTGTGGATGAAAGCCAAGTGTGAAACATCTCAGAATCTTTGGTTCCTTGTGCTACAAGCATGTGCTAGATGCTAGAAGAAGCAAACTTGAAGACAAGAGTGAGATTATGATTCTGATTGGATATCATCCAACTAGTGCTTACAAGCTTTACAGCCCTCTAACTCAAAAAGTGCATATAAGTAGAGATGTGATAGTGAATGAAGCAGAAAAATGGAAATGGGAAGTGGAGCCAGTGTATAGTAGGGAAAATCAGCATGGCCACATCTATCCAGATTATAGTGATGAGTCAGAGAATGAGGGTGGTGATGATGAACCAGAAGTTGTTCATGAAGAGAATGTAGTACCTGCTAGGCCTCAAAGAAACAGGAAACCACCAAACAGATTGAATGACTGTGAGGTGATTCCTGATGATGCAGTGAATGAAGAAGGTGATCTCATTCACATGGCCTTGCTAGCTGACTCTAAACCCATTAATTTCAAAGATGCATTGAAAGTCAATGTATGGAAGAAGGCTATGGAAGAGGAATTGCAGTCATTAGAGAAAAATCAGACATTGAGCCTAGTTAACTTGCCAGACAAGAAAAAGAAGATAGATGTGAAATGGGTGTTTAAATTGAAGTTGAATCCAAATGGTACAGTCTCAAAACACAAGGCAAGGTTAGTAGCTAGGGGTTTCTTACAAAAACATGGTGCTGACTACAATGAAGTGTTTGCTCATGTGGCTAGGATTGAAACTGTCAGGCTAGTTGTAGCTCTAGCTTGCAAAAATAGTTGGTCACTCCACCATTTAGATGTTAAGTCAACATTCTTAAACGGCTCACTTGAAGAAAAGTATTTGTGTCACAACCTCCGGGATTTGAAATAAGGGGTAAAGAGAATATGGTGTACAAACTGCATAAAGCCTTGTATGGTTTGAAGCAGGCCCCTAGAGCTTGGAATAAAAGAATTGAGCAGTTCTTATTCCAAATAGGCTTCAAGAAATGTGCTGTAGAGTTTAGTATCTAAGTGTTGAGCTTTGAGAATGGTGAAATGATGATAATTTGTCTATATGTGGATGATTTGCTCATCACTGGGAGCAAAGCATCAGAGATTGAAGTTGTGAAAGACAAATTGAAGTCTGAGTTTGAAATGACTGACCTTGGTGAACTTTCATTCTTTCTAGGAATGGAATTTTTTAAAGCAAAGAATGGTATAATGATGCATCAGAAGAAATACATTAGTGAATTGCTGGAGAAATTTGAAATGAATGACTGTAAAGTGGTGAACAATCCTTCAGAAACCAACTCAAAGCTTGATGCATGCAGTGATATGGAGAAAGTGGATTCAACTATGTTTAGACAAATGGTTGGTTCACAAAGATACTTGTGCAATAGCAGGCCAGACATTTGCTACTTTGTGAGTGTGATTAGCAAATTCATGCATGATCCTAGAAAACCTCATCTTTGTAGCTGCTACGTGGATTTTTAGGTACATCAAAGGCACAGTGGAGTATGGTCCGTTGCTCCCTAGTGGCAAGAGCAGTGAAGCATGTGAGTTCATTGGTTATTCAGACAGTGGTCGGTGTGGTGATCTTACAGACAGAAGAAGCACTTCAGGATATGTGTTCATGTTAAATGATGCTGCAATATCATGGTGCACTAAGAAGTAACCAGTGACGACACTCTCATCTTGTGCAGCTAAGTATATTGCAGGGACATTTGCTACATGTCAAGCAATGTGGCTTGATGCAATAATGAAAGAACTATAAAGTGTGAAGCAGTAAAGCCTTTAACACTAATGCTTGACAATAAGTCTGTCATAAGCCTTACTAAGAACACTATCTCTCATGGTAGGAGTAAGCACATTGATACAAAGTTTCATTTATCCAGAGAGTAGGTGACCAATGAAATGATTCAAGTTCAATATTACCCTACATAAGTGCAGTTAGCTGATGGATTCACAAAGGCAATGAAGCTTGACAGATTTGAGTTTCTTAGGAAACAACTTGGGGTGATTAACTTTAAACAGTAATGAATTAAGGGGAAGTAATAATTGATGTAATGCATAACTGTTTTTAAAGTTAGTTAGTTAGTTGAGAAGGTAGTTACAAGTGGTTTATGAGTTAATTAGCAGGTTTGTTGAGTTTACTTGCGTGCAAGTTACCACATAACTACTATATAAATGAACCCATTGTAATGTGAATATTATCTCTCAATAAAAATTTACATTACAAAATACTTTTCTCTCTATTGCTTTCATTTTAGATTCATTTGTGTGTGTGTGTGTGTGTTTTGTTATTCATTTTCTTCAATCTTTTGTGCCTACATTGTGAGCCCTCGTGAGATCACAGTGTTGCATCCTGCGCCATTACAAGAGCATTTATGTTCATTGCACTCTTGTTCTATAAAAAAGGAATGGAGAGAATAATATTTTGAAAAATGATTAGCCGAAAAATATAAAGTGGCTTAGCCGTATTTGTCTATACAATTAATTAGTGTTTATTGACAATAATATTTTGATTTTTGCTACTCACACCCAAAGAAAAATATTAGTACATAAATTTATAAAAGCAATACAAATAATCAATTTCAATGAACATATAAATACAGTAGTAGCAATATAACAGGAAAAAAATAAAGTAGTGCAGTATATAAAAAAATAAATTGGTGCAGTATATTTGGAAATGGAGTATAAGGATGATTTTGGATCGAAACATACAAATCAATCATAATACTGGCCTTCAAGTGTTTCATCAAAGCGTTGCTCCAATCTTTTATCTTTTAGTTATAAAAGGAAGCTCCTAATACTCCTATAAGCAAGCATTATGCTGATGTGACGCTCTAAAAAAATGTTTTCAATCTCTTCTACCATCATCTCTTCTAATAATTAATTAATTAATAATATAATAAAAAACTAATACATTATATAGAATTATTATAAGCTATAATTGACACTCATTATATTCAATTCCTCACCGTTACAACAACATTATATGCATACAAAAGCTGATTTCTGCAAATAAATAAATATTGGGATATTGCAATACAAGCAATAGAATGAATGATAGTATTTTATTTAGAATGAATGAATGCTTACTCGCCAACGCTAAGCTTCTCTTAATAATATATATATATATCGATTGATTTTCTAAGATAAGATGAGGTGGAAAAAAAATTATACAGGATAAGTGAAAAAAAAATTACGATGACACGTTAAATATATATATATATTTGTGAAGTAGTAGAATTCTGTTTCTTGATTAAAAAAAAAAAAAGAAAAAAAGAATTCTGTTTGGATTACACTATTATTAGTATTAGTAAGAACAAAATATTAAGAGGCTTTTTGCATATAAACTTTTACAATTCTATAACCTTCACTATAATAAATTGTAGTGAAATGATGCATTCATGTTAATATTTTATTGGGTATTATTCTCCTTGCTCTTTCACTATATATTGCCTTATGTACAGCCTCTCCTTTCAAATAGATGTGTGAAAAACAATTTTGAGAGGGTTGAATATTTTGCAGAAGAAGAATATTAACTTTTTGAAATCTCACCTTTTGTCTATTTTTTTCTCTCCAAGTTCAATGAAGGACACCACTATGATGAAGAAGAAACATGTTGGTAACAATATGAAGAAAATTAATTCGTTTACAAGAGTAAATCTATTTTTGTTTGCTTATACTCCTAAAAGTAAACACAACTTTTTTTACTTCTTTTTTTAATTTATTGTGTAGGTTACATTTGCAGGAATATCGAGGGATACAATGATCATGTTGTAGGTCAATGGAGATTGTTCGAGTCTACTTTAGGTTCATATACCGTTAATTAGAAGATTTTAATTAATATTTTTTTTAGGTTTTATTTATAATGTTGGAAAAAATATCCAATATATACAATTATCATGATCATGCTGTAAGTCAATGGAGATTGTTCTAGTCTACTTTAGGTTCATATACCGTTACATAATTAGAAGATTTTAACTAAAGTTTTTTTAAGGTTTTATTTATAATGTTGGAAAAAAAATCCAATATATAATCATTTCGTTAATAGTAAGAGAAAACTTTTAGAGCTAGCGTTTTACATATAAACATCTCGACATATATTATCCTTCACATATATATGTCTTGATATTCATTGAATTTTGTAGCAAGATATGGACTCATGAACTTATTTAGTTGTATAAATTGACCAAATATTTTATCTCTACTTTTTTTTTTTATGTTTGTTATTCTACTTTGCTAGCTTTACTTTTAGGAAAATGCTAAACAGTTCCCCCGGGGCAACGATTAAACATATTAAAATAGAAAATTTGTCTCGAAATGTGTGCATTCAACACTTTGGAAATGTAAAAAGTTGTTTTCTCAATATTAAATTTTTTCTTTTATTTCCTTTTTTGGTATGCTTAACAAGTGTCCCGGGGGCACTATTTAGCACGTCCCTTACTTTTAATGTGGATACTACTATTTTCTTATGTTAATGAGTAGAAGATGATAAAGGAGACTTCACTTTTATCTTTTATTGCTTCCCTGCTATTAGAGAAGCCTGTGTAAATTGACAACTCATATAAGTATATGTCTTTAACCCAAACATTTGCATCAATTAAGTTAAAATTTATGAATATCTTTTCCATTTTATATTGAATATATTTATTATAAAAAATAAATTATCAACTAATCTTATAAAGTGCGTGTATAGATTGAATAGAGAATTGTCATTTCTTCAAAGAGAAACATGTTAAGGTATAAAATTTAATAGTAGTTTTCTTTTTCCTGTAAAAAAAATAGTAGTGTTCTTTTATTTTCTATATTTTTTTATATAACCACACATATATTTAAACATATTTACATGCAATTAAAATTCACTACAAATTCAAAATTTGTTAATTTGATTTAAGTAAGAATAAAATGACAGAATGTCAAATTCTTCTAATATTATTATAATAAACATTCTTATCCTAGGCCAAATAATTAAACCTAAATTCAAATATATGAAATCATCATCCAAACTTATTATTGCAACAAAAAATATTCAAGATTATGTAGTCATAAAAATGAACTAAACAACACACTGTTAAATCTAAGACTGATAAATTCGGTATAAAATCCCACCAAGTAAATATGTGAAAAGAAACTTTAAAAGAAGTCAATTTATCAACACAAGAATTGAATTGTTTAGAGAGGAGTATATAGTTACGCTATTTGGTACTACTTTTCAAACTTACCTCGAGAGGAATAATATCCGTAGTTGTGCGCGAATGATATCTTTAGTATACAAGAAAATAAAAAATAAACAAATCTGCGATATAAATAAATTGAAAATATTTCTAAACAATCTTTTATTTTTAACATACATTAATATTATATTAAATATAACCATGTTTTAAAATAATATCTCTCAATCATTTAACTATATATAACTTTTTTTTGACAATAGCTACATATAATTTTTTTTTGAATTGGAAGCTATGTATATAATTATACTTATCATAAATATTATTTTTATTTGTGAAAATATTTTAAATACATATTTTAATTGAACTCATGCACGGGTTTATCTCTAGTAATATGTAAAAGGCAAATACCATGATGCATTCCTAAACACTTGGATTTGCAATACAATGAATCCATGATCTTGAATCTATCAAAACCAATGAACCACATAAACAATATTAACAATCTAAATATTGCTAAGTAAAAATCACAAAATAAGAACCTCTAATAACATATACTAACAAAATTATTTAGATCCTAATATAAATGTATTCAATAAACTAGAATTAATCCTATTTGCAGATGGTAGGATGAGCCTGCATGTCATGTAAACCAAATAGGAAAACGAAATTAATCTCATAAACTAAAATAAAGTAGTACTCCCTCCGTACCAAAATGTAAGTCGCTTTTGACCAAAATTTTGTACCAAAATGTAAGTCGCTTTACAATATCAATGTATAATTAATGTTAATCTTCCTAAATTGCCCTTGCTAATTCACTTTTTGCTTATTTTTTTTAGCTTTCCCATGCCAATAAAAATTCATCCTTTGAATTGATTCATACGAGAGGAATAACTATACTTTGAAAACTTTCATTCCAATTTTCATTGGTACTCCCCTATATGCATTAAATCACTCCAATTCCACACAAAAAAAATCTGGTATAGGATGCACTTCAATTGCATTTTGCTGTTGGACTTCTCCATTATCAACTTCTACTATATTGATGTTTAAATCTGGTATACGATTCATATTGGTAGTATATGGTTTATTTAGTTCAAGAGCTTAAATTTATAGGAAGAAGAACCAGCCACAAAAATTAAAATATTTAGAGGGAGTTTTCTAAAAAAATTGGAGGGAAGATTGAAATATTTACATTAACAAATTGGAAGGATAAGAATAAGCCACAAAAATTAAAAGATTGAATATGTAGAGTGGTAATAATATAAATATTAGAAGCTCAACTATCAAGGCTCTGTTTGGTTAAAAATAGCGGATAACTGATAAGCTAGCTGATTGAATGTATAGTGTTTGATAAAATTAGCGGCTGAGCTAGCTTATAAGTATGAAATGACATAAAAATAATATGTTTAATTAATATTTATTTTTTTCAAGTAAGATGATAGGGGTAAAATTGAAAGAATAGATAATAAGCTATAAACTATAAGCTACTTGAAAAAGCGTTTAGAAAATAAGCTATAAGTTAGTAAGATAAGCTATAAGCTCTTTTTCAAAAATTGTTATCAAGCAGAACTTTTAACTTATAAGCTAAGCTATAAGCTAGCTTATTTGGCTTCCCAAACAGAGCTTAATAGAAATTCAATTTTGAGTCACAAAAAAACTTATCACCACCACCATTAATGAAAAAATAGTGTTCCAAAAAAAGCATTAATAGAATTTAATAGAATGAAAACAAAAGATAGAGTCTCGGAACTCTGTGGAATCAAGTGGCTGCAAACATATGGAGATGAAGGGTTTAGAAGAGAGAGTGTCAGACTTTGAAAAGAAAGACAATAAATTTGATTGGCATTCTAAAAGGTGATGCCTTGATAAAAGCATATATGACCACTCTTTTTAGTCTTTGAGCCTTGTGTAGCTTGATAAAAAGGCATCAAGCTTTGAGGTGGAAGAATTAATAGAGGTATTGGAAGAAGTAAATCCAGGAATACTTCAGAATTGCATTGGGCAGATTATTGGGATTTTTTCCTTTATAGTTTAGGGCTAATTGCAGTTTAGGAGGGAAAATTGCTTAAGAGGGATTAGGGTTAGCTTAACTTGTATCAAAATGTAATACTCTACCCGTACCGCAATATAAGGCACTTTAACAATATTAGGCATATTAGAAAATATAATTAATGTTGTATGAAAAAATAAATTATGAATTGATTTACAAGATTGTGCTTTATTTATGATAAGGAAAAAATAAATTGAGGTATTGAAAAAAAAAGAGTAATAAATAGTTAAGGATATAATAGGAAAAATAGTGCTTCATTGATAATAGAAAGCGACTTATATTTTGTACAATTTTTTTCCCTAAATGACTTATATTGTGGTACGGAGGGAGTATGTAATAGTAATGAGAGATAACGTGTTCAACCTCAATTTTTCTAAGGTAATATGAAATGTAACTTACGTCACATTTGCCACAATAATTTTCAATATAAAAATTACTTTTCTATTTTCTTAACTAATTATAATCCTTCTTTCTTTTCTTCTTCTTTTTCTCTTTTGGTCTTGAAACTTATAATCCTTCTTACCCAAGAAATCTGTGAAGGATCAACATATTTTATAGTACACAGCAATGTTTGATTGGCTATACGAGAAACTTAGACGATTTCTACCTCTAAATGGTGGAAAAAGACAAATTCCTTACTGGTTTTATCTAAATTTTTAATTATTTTTATCAATCTAATTTTTTAATTTAATTACAGTTTCGGTGCCCTATTTTCATCATTTTATGAAATTATTCATTCTATTTTAAAATTATTCAGTTTTTGTTCATCTATCGAATTTTTGTACTTAAAAATTGATTATTTTACATATTTTAAAATTTAAATGCTGTTAAAAGTCATGAAATTATAAGAAAACTCAATAAAAACTTCGATTTCAATTTTAGAAATTATTTATTTTTGAAATTGAATTAATGAAATATAAATAATTAATACACATGGATAAATCTACATTATTAAATCATATCATTTAAAATATATTAATTCACAATTTTTAAGAATAAAAATCTAATGAAGGATAAAAATTAAGTGGTTTTAAAATAGGGGGACCAATTTTATAAAAGTGTCAAAATAAAGGGACGAAAACAGTAATCAAGCCCATTTTTTATTGTATCTATCAACTATAAAAAATTAACAATATAGGGACAATACCTTAACAAGCCCATTTTTTATTGTATCTATCAAACTATAAAAAATTAACAATATAAGTCTTGCCAATAATACTATTAGAAATATATTCTCAATTTTTTTATCAGAAACATAGGTAAGTCAATTTATTTTAAAAACATTATAAATTAAGAGACACTTTGGCAGAGCTAGAATAAAATGTTGGGTGGGCCGCAACGGAGCATGGATTTCATTTTTTTATGGTAGACTAAAAATACATCAATCATCAATTTGAGTAGTTTTAAAATAGGGGGACCAATTTTGTAAAAGTGTAAAAATAAAGGACAAAAACTGTAATTAATCCCATTTTTATTGTATCTATCAACTCTAAAAAATTAACAATATAGGGACAAAACCCTAACAAGCCCATTTTTTATTGTATCTATCAAACTATAAAAAATTAACAGTATAACTCTTGCCAATAATAATATTAGAAATACATTCTCAATTTTTTTTTTTATCAGAAACATAGGTAAGTCAATTTATTTTAAAAACATTATAAATTAATAGACACTTTGGCAGAGCTAGAATAAAATGTTGGGTGGGCCGCAACGGAGCATGAATTTCATTTTTTTGTGGTGGGCTAAAAATGCATCAATCATCAATTTTTACGGGTCTTAATTAATAATGTATTAAATGAAAGAGAAACTCAAGCAAGATATCATTTTCGATTCACATCTTTATTCAAAATCAAGAGAAACTCAATAACTTAACATCAGATTTTTTTTTTGTTAAACTTGATCTTGTGGTTACCAAAGCATTGATTTGGAGATTTTAGACAGTGCTATTTAACACTAGTCCACATGCATTGTTGTGATAAAAGCTGACAGTTATATATATATATATCTTATAACCGTTAACAAAAATATGTACATATACTTATTAAAAATGAAAATTTTGGGATGAACTGCTGCCCTCCAGCTTTAACCTAGCTCCCCTCAAAGACACATTCATAATACTTAAAATTAGTAACCTAACTCCCCCAAAGACACATTCATAATACTTGAAATTAATTAGTACTCTCTAATCTAATAAAATAAGGATTTTTGGATAAGTATAATTTTCCTATTCCTTAAAAAATATTATAATTTTTCTTAAGTAAATACTGATATATCCTCCCAAAGTAATAAGTTGATTCATATATTTCAATCTCAACTATATTCGATTTTAAACTACCTCATTCATTTGTAAAAGTTCGTTATTAATTTAAGTAATATAAAATAAATATATGTATTATCAAAAAATAAATATTTGTGCCCAAAACCCAAAAAGAAAAATATATATGTGTGATATTATAGCACTATTTTTTTATACTTTGTACGTAATGTTAATTAAGAATGACTTATTAACCCTCTAAAAAGATAATGAATAATTAAAATTATTTAGAATTGAGTCTACACGGTCAATGTAAATTAATTTTATACTGATAATTAATAAAAATGATTTAATCTGTCATATCATATCAAGAAAATAAAATGAAATGGATTAATAAAAAATACAATTTTTATTAATTAACACTATAAAATTACTTTATACCGTCTGTATATATTTTTTTTCCTCGTTAATAATACATATATTTATTTATAGCATGCATCTCTTATAAAATAATTAATGAGTCAATAATGTAAGTAATAGGTTAATTCTCTAATTATAGATTTCAATTATTCATCATAAATCAGAGATCACATGGTGTGGCATATACATTTTAATTTTTCCACCGCAATTTGTATAGATCACCCACTTGCCTAAGTTATCTTTTTTTCCCATTAAATAAAAAGTTATTTATCTTCCTCGCATTCATAAACTCTTCCAATATTAAAACAATTTCTTCATCTCTATAAAAACCCACTCTCACACCTTATCTTCTTCACACCAACAATTTCCAACAAAGTTCATCAAATCCTAACCACACTTTCTCCCCTTAGCCCAAAACCAACCATGGCATCAATCACCATAACCTCCTTGATCTTCTTTTCTTTGATCACTTTGTCACTAGCATTGGACATGTCCATGCGTAGTAACAAGGAGGTTATGACCATGTACGAGGAATGGTTGGTGAAACATCAAAAAGTGTATAATGGGTTAGGAGAGAAAGACAAAAGGTTTGAAATTTTTAAGGATAATTTAGGATTCATTGATGAACACAATGCAAAAAATTACACATACAAAGTTGGGTTGAACAAATTTGCGGATATGACTAATGAGGAATATCGTGACATGTATTTGGGTACGAGGAATGATGCCAAACGTAGAGTCATGAAAACTAAGATCACCACCGGTCACCGGTATGCTTATAGTTCCGGTGACCGGTTGCCGGTGCATGTTGATTGGAGATTGAATGGTGCCGTTTCTCATATCAAAGATCAAGGAAGTTGTGGTACGTTTGTTTTTTAATTATTTTTTTTTGCCATTTCTTTAGTTTTCTAAGGTTACTTTATTGAGTCCAAAAAAAAAAAAGTTTACTTATTTGTTAAGGACTTTATTTAAATTTCACTTTCAACAAACTTTAAATTTTGTCATTTCTTTAGTTATAGTTTTTTTGCACAACAAACTTTATCCATGCCCAATAAAGTCATAAATTACTGCTTAATTAAATATATACTCTTTTTTTTTTTACTTTGAGAATCATATGCTTTTCTTTTTTTTGGATAGAATATATACTTAACTTCTATTTAAATTAAAATAGAAAATAGATTCTCATAAAAAAATTGAAGATATATAGCACGAGTTATATTAAGCAGTAATCAATGAAATTAATATTAAACAATAATATATCATGATTTATGACTTTATATCAATATATTTTAATTTATGAGTTTATATCATGTGTTGATTTTAATAAAAGAAATCACAATCCATAAACATGTGATCTTATTTTAATCTCTAAATTCATACGATAAAAATAGAGTAAACAATCACCTTCTTGTTTGAAAGTGTCACTTATAAAGAGTGGATTTATGATTTATCACTTTTAATCATGTTTGACTAATTAAAAATAGTGATAGATCAATAGTTTGGATTCAACCACAAAAAACTTTACCCCGCAGACAATCTATTCCCGAGAGTTTACAGCTAAAAATGCAATTGATGGATTATTTATTTATTTACTTAATTTACATTATTTTTTGTGCTGAGGCATGCAGGAAGTTGTTGGGCATTCTCAACAATAGCCACAGTGGAAGCTATAAACAAGATAGTAACAGGGAAGCTTGTGTCTTTATCTGAACAAGAGCTTGTGGATTGTGACAGAGCCTACAATGAAGGGTGCAATGGTGGTCTCATGGACTATGCCTTTGAGTTCATAATTGGAAATGGTGGCATAGACACTGACCAAGACTATCCATACAAGGGATTTGAGGGTAGATGTGATCCAACAAGGGTAAGCAGTTCAAATCAAATATTCCCTCTGTCCCAATTTAATTGACACAAGTGACTATTTCACGCACGTCAATACATAAATTTGATGATTAATATTTTTAATTGCATAATAGTAAAAAATATAAAAATTTGATATTTTGAAAATAATTATCGAGACGAATTAAACAACATCTTATATGCTAATATTTATTTTTGTTTATTAGTAGAAAAATAAGGTCAAAACAAAATTTGTGAATAGTATACAACAGCCAATTGTGTCAATTAAATTGGGACGGATGGAGTAATATACGTAGTATATTCAACTTAATAATATATACAATTTTTTTAACGGCAAAAATATATTTTATTATAATAATTGAAATAAGTATAAGAGGTATTCCACGTACATGAATAAGAAAAGTACATATAGTGCTCTAATAAAATTAGGGCTCTATTTGGTATGCCAAATAAATTAGCTTATAGCTTATAAGCTAAAAGCTCTGTTTGGTAACCGTTTTTGAAAAAGAGCTTATAGCTTATTTTAGTAGCTTATAGCTTATTTTTCAAATGCTATTTCAAGTAGCTTATGACTTTATAGCTTATTATATTTTCTTCCAATTTTACCCCTAACATCTTACTTGAAATAAATAAAATATTAATTAAATATATCTTTTTTATGTTATTTCATACTTACAAGCTAATTCAATCGCTAATTTTACCAAACACTATAAATTCAATCAACTAGCTTATTCGCTATAAGTTAAAAGCTAACTTATAAGCTAATTTATCAGTTATCCGCTATTTTTTACCAAACACAGACTAATTCTCAAATCAAGTCAAAGATAACTCATTTCATTTGATCTATCTAGCGTTGTACCAACCTCAAATCTATCTTGCTATACAACCAAATGGATTAACACACCATTTATAAAATAAATATGGTGAATTAATCTTTTTGATAATAACCATTTCAATTAAACATATTGTATCCTATAAATAATTTCAGTTGGCCCTATTACTTTTCCAACAAAAATTCTTTCATTCCTCGACTGCCAAAGATCCCAAATAATGGCATGTAAGCCAACCAGGGGCAATGCTATGAGTTGAGTTTTTTATTTTTATTTTTATTTTGCATAAGCTAAAAAATAATCTATTTCAAACGGACCCTCGATATATTTTATTAGATTTGACCCCTCGTGAAAAAATAGTAAACTTCGCCATCTAATAAAAAAATACTACAAGATAATATTAACATATAAGTATGGCACAATGTTTAATTGTCTCTTTTAATATACTATGATATCTTGATTGATTGTGTCACATGTTCATGCAAGAATTGTTTTTCTAATGATATGGGTACTTGTAATGCTGCAGAAAAATGCAAAGGTAGTGACTATTGATGAATATGAGGATGTTCCAGCATATAATGAAAATGCATTAAAGAAAGCTGTGGCTCATCAACCTGTTAGTGTTGCTATTGAGGCCTCCGGCAGGGCATTACAACTCTATCAATCGGTATGCTAACACACTTTTTCAATTTATTAATTGGACTTGAGTGGTCCGTTTGTTTTGAATGAAAGAAAGTGAGAGGAAAGAAAATTGTAAAAATTGATGAATGAATTTAGATTTACTTTTATTTAAAATTTATTCGCAATTTCCTACATTCACACATTTAAGATATCGGTGACTATTCAATCATGATTAGACGGAAAATATTCAAGCTCGGCTTTTTTTTAATTATAAAATAAAAATGTTAATTTTTTGGATCAAATATTCTTGATCGAAATGACTACCAATATCGTAAATGTGGAAAATCCCAACCGCAGAAAATCCAAATTCATAATTAATCCTTCATACAGTTTGAGTTTGATTTGAATTGGGACTATATCACAAATTTTATAAAAGCTTGAAGCAAGAAACTTATGAATTTTTTTTTTTTTTACAATAAACTTATTAATTATTATATAAGTAGAATGGAACATGTATATAATATATGGTTGTCACACTCGCATATTATTAAATTTGTAACCGTATATTATTGTTTTGCAGGGTGTATTTACTGGTAAATGTGGGACAAACTTGGATCATGGTGTAGTGGTTGTTGGATATGGTTCTGAAAATGGTGTTGATTATTGGCTGGTGAGAAACTCATGGGGCACAAACTGGGGTGAAGATGGTTACTTCAAGTTAGAGCGTAATGTGAAAAGAACTTCTACAGGGAAGTGTGGAATCGCAATGGAAGTCTCATACCCTGTGAAGTATGCTCAAAACTCTGCAGTTACTAATTCAGCTTATGAAAACAATGAAGTGTTAGTTAGCAGTGCTTGAAACACCATCATTATCTCAATACTCAACAAGTGCTAAACTAATATGGCTATTGGGTTAATCTTGTAAATAGATTGTCATTATTTCTTGTTGTGAATGCTACATCTCTATATCAATTTGTATTGTGGCTTTCAGTACTGTTATTTGATTTCAATGTTTAATTTGAATTGAATTCAACTTTCTAGTTATATTTTGGATTTATGTAGACTTTTGCCAAACCCCCTGCACCCCTGTTCTTTCATTATGAAAAGGTTACATAGTTGAGGAACTTTCATAACTGTTACTGTATATAACTAAGCACTAGCTTGGCAATGAAATATCATATACTTAAGTATTATTAGTGAGAACTCTCCATCTTCTATGAAAGATTTGAAATGAACCCAATTATGCATGTGCTAGAACTAGATGAAAGAGTGCACTAAATGAACTCATCTATGAAAGATTTCTCTTGGTTGCTGCTAGCCTGCTACCATCTCGTTTTAACAGGGTATTTATTGTGCACTCTTTAATTAATTAATCCCATTAGTATTTCAAAAACGAGTCTAAAGTAAAACACAATCATACATTCATACCTTCAGTTCTTTAATAAAATACATTTCAACTTCATTAAATCTGTTGTTGCAGAGATTGAATCATCCACATATCAACTTCACTGAATCTGCAGTAAAATACGTTTTAAAATATAAACCAATCTATCAGATTGGATGGTGAGATCTATAGCTGCATAAATGCAGGATTGCGTGGAATCCATTCCCCTTTTAAGCTTTCGTATTTTCCTCCCTTTTCTTGCATCATTTGATTAAAACCTTTTGATTTACAAACAGCTGATTTCAACCTTGTTTCTTAGAGAGAAGCAGGTCAAGTTTGCCAGGTGAATTTCCTGAACAATGGCATACCAATAAACCTACTTTCAAGAGACAAATCATGACTTATTGATGGCCCAAATGATTGTTTTATTAAAATTAGAATTTCCATATATTGTATCAAAAATAGTTCCATGTCAAAGAAAACTAACATGTGGGCTGATTTCAAGAAAAAGGAGTTCCTCAAATGCTGGAAAAGAGAAACAGTTCAAGAGATACATCAGTACAAGGACATTGCAAATGCTGAAGGGGATTTGCTCTACTCAAGCTACCTAAAACTCGTTATTTGATTAAAAATTCAAGAATAAGATGCATTTTGCCCACCTATACAGATAAAGAAAATAAAGGTAGAGGAAATGAGATAAAGAACTGATATAAACCCCAATGTCTCACCCCCAAATCTAAATCTTACTAGAGTTTAAAAAACATCCAGGAAGTACAAAGTCTAAAAAAAAATCAACTGGGAATTGAATGTCTAGTTGTCCACACTAGATGACAAAGTAACCTCTTTCAGTTGCCACCACATCTTCATGTTGCTCCAGCTGCCAAAATTTACTGTAAATGACGCCATGCTATATGTGGGTCTGTGACTTAAATGAAACAAATGAAGTTTCAGTTAACCTGAAATATCAGTCCTCCGAAAGGCTTGTGCTTTCTGCCGATGTTCTCTTCCGATCATAGCGCTAAAAGAAAAGTAATCAAAAACAAATATTTATCATCAGAAACAAAGATGTAATCAATAAAAAAAAAATCTAAATTTACTAATAGCCACACAATATCTATGACAACAATTTTGCAGAGATCAAACCATTGTGTGCATTTTTCGAAAACAATGAAAATGTCAAAAAATTGTTTTCATTATTTCAAAAAATGCATAATCCTTGACTCCTCATCACAAATTCACAATTGCTCATTTCAAGTGTCTCACACACATCATCTTATTAGCAAGTTAAAATGATCATATATTTGAGAAAATGAAAATAGAAAATGTTTTCACAAAGTAACCGAACTCTAAATTTACCTGTTTTCCAAATGAGAATGGTACATATTTGTACTTGATCATGTGAGCTATTTGTCTCCTCATAGTAAGCGTGAATAGGACCACCCAGTAGAAGAGGAGTATTGGCCAGAACACGGGGACATCAAACGCACTAAAGAAAGTCATCACAAATGCAATGCAAAATGCCTTTGTGATTGAGTACCTGTTCACAATGGAAAAGATTTTCGTATGTAAATAAGAAACTTATTCTATAACTTCAAAGCAGAAAACCCGAAAAGAAGAACATCAAAATAGTATACTTTATGTTAAAAATAATAATACTAGCTTCATGTAGTAACTAGTAATAAGATAAATACAACATTGTCAAACTCAAATTTCAAGGTAGCTAAGCAACAAAAAGGGACAAGCATAAGAAACCTAAAACCATTTTCTGTCCATCAAGATCTCTTTCCAGAGCTCATAATTGTCACATATATATATAACGTAATTCTGATATGTACTGTGCAAATTTTGAACAATTCATAATTTGTGTCAACGAAAACCTCGATTCTTATCAGAAAAGAACCGACAAATGAAACTCATTTGCCAATTCACATTATCTATTCTTTCAGTTCCACACATAACTACAATCTAATTCAGATAAGCCTGCAATTTTTGCAGAACATACATCACTGTAAATAAGATACAACATCAATAACTTCAAGAGTGACAATTCAATAGAGCATAATATCAAAGAATATGAAACACATGGGTAGGATATTAAATTCCAAGGAATTTGTAAACTATCTTTGGATAACTAGTTTTTTAAAATAACAAAAACATCCACTTGACAAACATTTAACTGTTCCATCCAATGAGATAAATTGAGGGTGAGCACTGAGGCCAAACATCAGCAAGAAAACATTAAACCAGTTAATGGATTGGTAATGGATTGGTGAACAAGCAAAAAGTGAGGGTCAATGTTATTAGCCTCTGTTGACTTAGTTAGCACCAAGACAGAATGCCATAGATTCGGCCTCGAGAAACTAGCTCATCAGCTACAGTGCCAAACTGAGTATGTGCTGATACAAATACATGCACGAAACCTATGGTATTATGTGCAAAAATGTTTATTTTTAATTCTCGACTCTCGACAAACATCGACGCTGAAGATGCCGGCAGTGAACAATATCCCTTAAAATTTATCAGATTCACCAATAGGGGATCCATAGGTGAGAGATCACATCACCAAATTAAAGTCTTACATGATTAGGTTTTCCATAGTCAAATCAACTAACAAACCAATAAACCTAGAAAACCAAAACCATTTTATTTGATCGATCTAATATTTCTATGACACTATAATTCCATCTTTAGAATAACCAAAACAACAATTCAATTAAACGAAGAAATCAACAAACACAAAAATCATCCACGAAACCCTAGAAATCAATTACCAGAATTTGAACTCAGGAAGACGACGAACGAAAGGACGAAACTCATCAGAACCAGAGGTAGGAAGCGAAGGACCATGTTCAGCATCAAGAATCTCTGGATCAACCTGAGGCGAAAGGAATCCGATCAAAAGATTGAGGATGTAAATGCCGAGACCATAAGAAACAACGTAGAATCCTTCCACCATGTAGACGCGAAGAACGTAAACCATTGCAACCACAAAGCAACCTAACCATCGCTGACCAACGTGCGGTGTTGATTTGTCAAGAATGTGTTGGTACCGCCGTGATAACTCGAACTTCCACCGTGTTATTGCCGCTGCCGGAGATGTATCTTCCGTATTCATCGTTGGGACCCACTCGATCGCGCTTTCAATAAACACAATCTCTCTATCTTGTTTCTTCCTCTATCTCTCTCTTCTCTGGTTTAGTCGTGGACCATTTTCTCAGTTTTTTTTTTTTTTGCTTATAGGTGCCGGTTCAGGTTTTTCAACCGGTTTAACCCAAATCATTCCTTTTATTTTTTTGAAAAAATGCTCCTATTTATCAAAGGAAATTTTGTAAGAATTTTTTTTACGTAAAAAAAGATAAGAATCTTAAGTCACAACATTTAACACTTATAAATTACAATCTGTCTTTATAATTAGTCAATCAATTTTGAATGGTCGAATTTTCTAATTTTGTGAATTCATCTTCTCTTTTTTATGTAAATATTTTTTACTAAATTGCAACATTCTTTATAAAATTACGAAGCCAAAAAACAGAAGAATAAATCATGGCCGTATAGCTACACCATACACTTCCCCATTTTTTATTTGGTGATTTCTAACATGTGTCCCCAAAGTTTATATGTTAACATGCAGTGGCGGAGCTAGCCCTAAAGGTTAGGGGGGGCTCGCTATAGTTATAAATCTAATACTAAAAAATTTCTTAAAAAAATATTTTATGAAATATATTTTATGTCAATTTATGCGTAAACTTCATACTTTTTATTTAGTTCTCTCAAACCAAAATTTAAATTTTCTAACAAAAACTTGATCAAACATAATTTTTTATACGCTAAAACTCTATTTGAAATAAAAATTTGAGTACTTTTTCTCAAAAAAAATATATGAATACTTTGAAAAAATAAATTACACATTTTAAAACATCTATAAATTATAACAATACAACATTAGAAGAAATGCTTCAAAAAGTAAATTAGAAACAATATTTGAATGATTAATAATAGAGAATTTTTTTTGGAACAATTTAAAGGAGGTTAATAATCTTGTAAATTTAAAATATCAACTTCAAAATAGAGGGGGTTTGAAACCCCAGCAAAATAGAAAGTATTAAAAAATTCTGGACGTCCAAATAGAGGGGGTTTAAAACCCCGCAAACCAGAAAGCAGTAATATTATGCAGTCTATTTAGCGGGGGTTTAAAACTGCCGCTAAATAGTATACCTATGAAGAAAAAAAATTAAAAATCCTGGGGCGAGCCATGACCCTGTCCAGCCCATAAAGAGCTCCGCCCCTGGAGACTTCTCTTTAGTCCCTCAAAACCTTCCTTCAAATTGCACCGTGTATCATCATAACAACATAACAAAGCTCCTTTATAACCTGGCCTAATAGCATTTTCATATTCATCGACCGTAACATTATAAAGCTCACACTTACATTCTGTACACCCTAACTTATCCTCCGCACCGCGTGTATCAATAGCATGAACATTAACCAACCATTTCTCCTCAAACCCTTCTGGAATCTCTTCAGGATTACCTATCTCTATACCAAAAGGATCCGGAATATCGGTCATCGTTCCTCGTGTTTCGGATCCAAGGCCAAAGTACTGATCAAGAGTATTTCCTTGACATATGCCACTGTTCCTAAAATGAACTCTACCCGAGTCTTTACTTTGATGATATCTTACAACAAGCCAGTGATGGAGATAAGTTTCATAGAGAGGTACAGGATTACCGGCTTCATCAACTACTTCAGCATCGAAACTCTTTATTGCTATATGACCTCTTGGAAAATCAATATCATAATAATATCCATTGACAACTGATCCAGGTCTTAGCTCAAATTTAGGGGACAAAAAAACAATTGATTTTACTTTATCTTAAGTGTTTACAATAGAACCTGAGCATGATGTGTCCAATAACAAAAGAAGTATTGAAAATGAAAATACAAAATTTCCAGACACAAAACACATGCTGCTGGTAGCAAAATATTATGTTCAGAAAATTCAGTGACATATCAGTACAATATAATTAAATTTAATTAAACTATAAATAAACAGGAAAGAAAGAGTTTGGAAATTTGACAGCAATATTAAAATGGGCAAGATAATATATTGTGGTGGCAATTCAGGAAATAAACTAATTACACAAATATGAATGCCTGAGTTATCTGCAAGTAGAGAAGAATATAAGGAACATAAGAAACAAGCAATAGGCAGCAACTTTATGTACCTCAAAAAGAGAAGAGAGTCTGGAAAATGACAGAGTTGGGGTTTGTTTGAGGAGAAGTTTGTATCAAATGGTAGATATTATTGGGAGGAATTTAGTAGTTACTAGAAATATTATTGCAGGAACCAATATTCAAACTCCAATTTTTTTTTTCAGTTATAGTCAGTGGCGGAGCTAGCCCTAAAGGTTAGGGGGGGCCGCTATAGTTATAAATCTAATACTAAAAAATTTCTTAAAAAAATATTTTATGAAATATATTTTATGTCAATTCATGCGTAAACTTCATACTTTTTATTTAGTTCTCTCAAACAAAAATTTAAATTTTCTAACAAAAAATTGATCAAACATAATTTTTTATACACTAAAACTCTATTTGAAATAAAAATTTGAGTACTTTTTCTCAAAAAAAATATATGAATACTTTGAAAAAATAAATTACACATTTTAAAACATCTATAAATTATAACAATAAAACATTAGAAGAAATGCTTCAAAAAGTAAATTAGAAACAATATTTGAATGATTAATAATAGAGAATTTTTTTTGGAACAATTTAAAGGAGGTTAATAATCTTGTAAATTTAAAATATCAACTTCAAAATAGAGGGGGTTTGAAACCCCATCAAAATAGAAAGCATTAAAAAATTATGGACGTCCAAATAGAGGGGGTTTAAAACCCCCGCAAACCAGAAAGCAGTAATATTATGCAGTCTATTTAGCGGGGGTTTAAAACCGCCTCTAAATAGTATACCTATGAAAGAAAAAAAAAATCCTGGGGCGAGCCATGGCCCTGTCCAGCCCATAAAGGGCTCTGCCCCTGTTAACATGACACTTTTTCATAAGCAAAAGTAGAATTATAAGTAGTACAAGGTGAACTCAACTCTTACGATTCAAAAACATATTTAGATGTTATGTAAGCAAACTAAAAGGTTATTATACCAATCAAATGAGTACTTGTCCCGAATCTAGATAAACCAAAACCACGAAATATACATAATTCAATCAACAAGTACATGTTAGGATCTTGTATGTGAGATAGAAATATGGAAGAGAGTGATGAAAAATGTAGAAGAGAAAGAGAGAATGATTAAGAGATAGTTTCTTAGGGAGGAAGTAAATTTCATTCAACAAGCTTAATGTGTTATATACACCTCATGGTGTTTATATAACAAACTCTTAACTTCCTAACCAAGTTACTCAACTAACTTTGCAACTAACTAATTGTTACAAATCAGTTACTTGTTTTACAAGTAACAAACTATATTTTGAATTACATCACAATACACCCTCTTAATTCAAACTATCTAAGTTATGCATGTTGAGCAACTTTCTCATAACTTTGAATCTTTCAATCTTCAATGGCTTGGTAAGAACATCTGCAATCTGGTCTTCAGTTTTGCAGTAGACAAGCTTGATCCTCCCTTTAGATACTTGGTCTCTTAGAAAATGGAACTTAGTTTCAATATGCTTACTTCTCCCATGAGCTATGGGATTTTAGCTAGGTTTATGGCTGATTTGTTGTCCACCATCAGCTCCACTTCATCATCTATATCAATCTTCATTTCATGTAGCAGGGATTGTAGCCATATCCCTTGGCAGTCAGCATAGCAAGCTGATATATACTCAGCTTCACATGTAGATAAGGCCACAACATTTTGTTTTTTAGAGCTCCATTATATGGGACAATTGTACACAATGAAGACATATCCCATTGTGCTCTTCCTCTCTACTCTATCTCCACTCCAGTCAGAGTCACAATACCCAACCAACTTGCCTTTTCTTTCATCTGTGTTAGGATACAAAACACAAAAGTCACTTGTGCCTTGAATGTACCTTAGTATTCTTTTGACTGCTTGCATATGTGATAGTTTAGGTGTTTGCATGAATCTGCTGACAATACCTACACTATGACACCCATCAGGCCTAGAGTTGCAGGCATATCTTAAGCTGTCTACTATATGCTTGTATAGGGTACCATTCACTTCCTTGCCTTCATCATCACTGCTCAAGCTAGAGCCAGTCTCCATTGATGTGTTGGCTGGATTGCAGTTCATGATGTTGAATCTTTTCAATATGTCTGAGACATATTTACTTTGATGTAACAATACTCCACTGCTAGTCTTTGTGAATTCTAATCCTAGAAAGTACCTCAGTCCTCCCAGATTAGTCATTTCAAATTCTGAGCTCAATTGTGTTGTTGGCCTTTCAATCTCATCAATGTTGCTCCCAGTTGTCAATAGATCATCCACATATAGACACACTATGCATAAGCTATCCTGTGATGACCCTTTGATATAGATTCCGTGTTCCACAATGCATTTCACATAACCATTCTGACTTAGGAAATCATTCATTCTCATATTCCAAGCTCTTGGAGCTTGTTTCAATCCATACAAGGCCTTGTGTAGTTTCAACACATAATTTTCCTTACCATTGACTGTGAAACTCTGAGGCTGTTCAACATACACTTCCTCCTAAAGTTTGCCATTCAAGAAGGCAGACTTGACATCAAGTTGAACAAAGTCCCAGTTAAGATGATTTGCAATAGCTATCACTAATCTAACTGTCTCAAGCCTAGCTACTGGTGCAAAAACCTCAGTGTAGTCAATGCCTTGCTTTTGTAAGAAACCCTTAGCCACCAATCTTGCCTTGTACTTAGCTATGCTTCCATCTGGCTTGTGTTTGATTTTGTAAATCCACTTTACAGCAATTGCTTTCTTGTGTGGAGGTAGCTAAACTAATTCCCATGTGTGATTTCTTTCTATTGCCTCTATTTCATCTTGCATAGCTTCTCTCCATTCATGATGGTTTGAAGCTTCAGCATATGATATTGGCTCTGTGTCAACAAACAATGCCAAGTGTAATATATCACCATCTGGTGTCACCATGGTGTCAGAAATCATATCATAGTCTTGTAGATTTCTGTTGGGAATTGTTGTTCTAGCTGATCTTCTAGGCTCATTGTTGAGTGTATCAACCTGCTGGGGTATTGGAACTTCATCTTCTGTTGTGCCTTGTTCATCAAGTAATTCAATTTGAATATACTTTTCACTATGTAACTCTTCATTATTCCATTCCCAGCACTTGTCTTCAGCATAAGTTACATCTCTGCTGGTGGTAATCTTCTGATTCATTGGATTATACAACTTGTAAGACCCTGCTGTGTGATAACCAACTAAGATCATAGGTTCACTTTTGTCATCTAGCTTTTTCCTCTTCTGATCAGGCACATGTTTGTAGCATAGACAACCAAAAACTCTGAGATGTTTAACTGATAGAGTGTGACCAGACCATATAGCTTCGGGTACCTTATTCAATTTTTTTGTTGGACTTCTATTTAGCACATAGCAAGCAGTAGAAACAGCTTCACCCCAAAAATTATGAGGCAATTTCTTTTCTTTCAGCATGCATCTAGTCATGTTCATAATGGTTCTGTTTCTTCTTTCAGCTATTCGATTATGTTGAGGTGTGTAAGGAGCTATTACTTCATGTTGAATGTCATTCTCTGCACAAAATGCTTTGAAGGCATGTGATGTGTACTCACCACCTCCATCACTCCTTAAGATCTTGATCTGCTTATCTGACTGCTTTTCAACCATGATCTTAAATGCTTTGAATTATTGTAATATAACACCCCAACTAAAAATATCTAGAATATTTAGTCAAGACATAAATAATTGAATCTGAGTACATTAATTTCACGAGATAAACAGACGAATTACAAAATAATTCTTTACATCAGTTGATGAGCTTAAGACAAAAACAGCGGAAATAGAATAAAATTTCAAGTATACAGATAAAAGCTAAAACAAGGGAAGACTAAATCGTCTAATGCGATGATCCAAGCTCAGCTCCAATCATCAGCTCCATCCTGGTCCTTGCTCCAGTTAACCTGTCTACCTAAAAAAATTGGTTTGGAGTGGGGTGAGACTACTAAGCCTCAGTGAGTCCTACTACCCTCCTAATGGCGACTACGCCGGGGCACCTAAATCAGTCGTTTCAAATACTAACATAATCATAAACATAACATAATACTGAAATTAAAGGTGTAACACAGATTATAAACTCTTATTCATTTTAAACACGAGGACACTCTGAGGTGAGCAGGTCTCAGAGGCCTGCCATATCCGTCAACCGATTCGGTCACGGCATGAAGCTCACATATATCATATCCTAATGGATTGTCCCATTGGGAGTCCATAGCGCGACGTAACAGATCGCTCATGATTGACTGATACTAATTTAGTTCTTACTACCATAATTCCCAAAACCCGGGGAGCATACAAACCTAATTCTAAGTTATACCCTAAGATTCAGAATTGTGCCTGACTTCCTATTTAACATTAAATACATTATATAACTGCAAGCTATCTATCTCAGATGAGGACATAAAACGAGTGCCTTAAGAATATTTTAAAAATTGAAAATATGAGTCATTCTACACTTAGCTCGCTACGGCGAGTTACCAAGCTCGCCATGGCGAATTGCAGGTCCTGGCCTAAATCAACTCGCTAGGCGAGCAGTTGCTCGCCATGGCGAGTTTCATCAGCCCAGAACTTGATTACTCGCCATGAATGCTCGCTAGCAACTCGCTATGGCGAGTTCATACAGAAAACACCTGTTTTGCGAAAATCCTTAATTTTAAAATAGTACACCTACAATCATCCTCTGAGAAAGTGCAGAAACATAATATAATTAATATAGAACAGAATAGAAGAGAAATTGGGGGTTGTTTCTTCTCACACAAGAAATTTCCTAACTTCCTATGTTAACATGCAAAATTCATGGTTTTGGGGAACTAACTACACTATCCTAAAGAACCCACCTGATAACGAAGCTTTAACTTGTTTACCAGCGCTGCTACAGCACGTACACTTGCTCACCAAGATTGACTTGAGTTCCAAACTTGTGCTTATGGTTTAAGATGAAAAGGAATGGAATTGTGAGTCAACTAGTTTTGAGGAAATGGAATCATTATTCTAGAAACTGAGAAGGGAAACATTAGGAGTTTGAAGTCACTTACCAAGGTTTGGAAAGGTTACAGAAGTAGGAATACCAATTGAACAGCATGCCTTGGTTTCTGCTTCACTCGCCACAGCGAGTAACCCACTCGCCAGGCGAGTTATGCAGTTCAGCAGCAAAACAACGCAGCTCTTGCTGCTGCTTCCTCCAACTTCTCACAACAGCTACAGCTCAAAACATGCCATTCTTCAGCGCCTCTCATCAAGGAAAAATGAACATGCAATGGTCACAAATGGGTTTAAGAGTTGCGATGACAAGGAAGGTAAAAGGATGGTGAATTCTTACCCCAAATTTGGTTCTCCAATCTTTGTAAACTCTTGATTTCGAGCAAACCCACCACATGCAGCATGATTCAGGTACCCATTCAGAGAAGTGATGATTTGGGTTGAAAGAGAAAGGATCTACGAACATAGCCTAAAGGGAAAGAATTGAAATCTTGGTTTTGTTTGATCTTAGCACTAGATAATTAATGGGTTGATCATTGGAAGGGATGTTGCTGTTGTTGCTTGATGAGAAGAGAAACAGAGATGTTGGGGGCGAGAGAGTAGAAGAGAAGAGGGTGGGGTTTTCCTGCTGTGTTAGGAAAGAATGAGAAACAAAAGCCTTGGTTTGGTCTTATAGGCATAATAATGCTTAATTACTCTTGTGTCCTTCTCCAACCTTCACCAATTGTCACTTAAAGTACTAATGTTATATTATTTATTTTCCATACTGTTCACTTAATTTCCCAGTTAGGCTCCAATAATACTCTTTTAATTAATAACCTTTTATTAATTAATTTGGGATGTTACATGTAACACCTCATCTTTGGTCTTAATCAAGTGAATTCACATCATTCTGCTAAATTCATCCACAAATGACACAAAATATCTATTTCCTCCTAAAGACAGTGTCTCAAAAGGACCACAAACATCAGTATACACAACTTCAAGTAACTGCTTTGATCTCATAGGAATGTGTGAAACAAAAGATTTTCTAGGTTGCTTTCCTATCAAGCAATGTTCACAGAGTTCTGTTGAAATTTTGATTTCAGGCAATCAATTCACCAATTCATTGTTCTTCATGTAATTCAAGCTATTAAAATTCAAATGCCCATACCTGAGGTGCCATAGCCAAGCTTGATCAGTAATTTTCACTGAAGCCAGACAGTGAGATTCATTTGGTGAGATCTTTACTTAAAATGTTCTATTCTGAGAGAGAGAGAGGGGCTCTGAGAATAGTGTTGTGCTTAGCATCAAAAACCTCCATTTGTCTATCTTCTAGGTGCATAATGAAACCCTTTTCCAGCAATTGACCCCTGCTCAACAGATTTGTTTTCATAGCAGGAACATATAAAACACCAGTAATTAGAGCTTGATTACCTTTCTTGCCTGTAATCAACACATCACCTACACCTTCTGCTGGAATTGTTCTATTGTCTGCAAATTTGATCTTAGATTTTGATGAACTGTTGAAATTGATAAGCCATTCTCTATGACTTGTCATATGGCTACTACACCCTGTGTCAAGGTACCAGTCTGCTTGATGATCTTCTTCATCTGTTGTAGTAGCCATGAGTAGCATGAGGTCTTGTTTAGTGTCACTTTCACCTTGTGCCATGTTTGCTTCAACATTATGCTTTCTTGGTACCTTCTTGCCTCTACAATCTTTAGCAAAGTGACCATACTTCGGACAGTTATAACACTGAATATTCTTGAGATTCATCTTACCATTCTTCTCTTGATTAGCACCATTGTTGTGAGATGATGCTTGAGCTTGTTCATGATTCTTTGATCTATCTTGCTGAGGATTATCTTTCTTGAACTTATCTTTAGATTTCTTCCCTTTCTTGATTGCATGTGCTTGTAGAGCCTGATCAGAAGCTCTATCCTTTGTTCTTTCATCCAATCTTTGTTCATGTGCCTCAAGAGAGCACTGCAATTCTTCCAACTTCATTGTTGACAGATCTTTAGATCCATTATAGCCACAGTAATGTGATCAAATTTTGCAGAGAGTGTTCTCATTACCTTCTCAACAATGGTGCCATCACTAATTGTTTCTCCACAGCTAATCATCTAGTTGGTGATGGTTGTGATTTTGTTGAAATACTCTGCAACACTTTCATTATGATCCATTTGTAGCAGTTCAAATTTTCTTTCCCATGTTTGTAATCTCACCTGCTTCAATCTATCATTCCCAGAATGGCCTTTTTCAAGAATATCCAGCATTCCTTTGATGAAGTTGCATTTTCAATCTTTTGGAAGTTGATCAAATCAACACATTGATGAATAAAGAACATAGCTTTGAAGTCTTTCTTCTTCAGTGCTCTATGTTCAGTCCTTTGAGCTTCTGTAGCATTCTCTGCCAATGGATTCACACCATTTTCAACTACTTCTTGCACTTCTTGAAACTCAAAGATGACCTTCATCTGCTTATGCCAACAATCCCAGTTATTGCTGTCAAGAATTCGGAGTTTCCCACCAAAGCTATTGTTGAGATTCTCTAGAGAGCTTGTCATGGTGATGATGATTGAATGATTGAAACTTCAGGCTTGCTGATACCAGTTGTTAGGATCTTGTATGTGAGATAGAGATATGGAAGAGAGTGATGAAAAATGGAGAAGAGAAAATGAAAGAGAAAGAGAGAATGATTAAGAGATAGTTTCTTAGGGAGGAAGTAAATTTCATTCAACAAGCTTAATGTGTTACATACACCTCATGGTGTTTATATAACAAACTCTTAACTTCCTAACCAAGTTACTCAACTAACTTTGTAACTAACTAATTGTTACAAATCAGTTACTTGTTTTACAAGTAACAAACTATATTTTGAACTACATCACAATAGTACAAATATCTTCAAAGATAATATCGTCCACTTACATCCATTAGCATAGTTTCCCTCACACTTGTTGTAAAAACTGGCAATAAAACAACACATGTTGAATCTCATCGACCTCTAGAAAATAAAACGCACATGAAAGTTCAAAAGGAATAGTAATAACTCCCCTATTGGCTAATGTCGTACGCGTTGGCAATTTTGATAACAAAAGCATTAATCCAAAAATTTCAACCTTAGATAACACGTCATTTAACCACAACCTTTGCAAAGCCATAACAATCTCGGGCTCAATAATGTCGTTGCAAGCATATTTTGAAGTAATGAATATGTTGATAAACCGAATACATGCCCGCCAAATTTTGTATCCAGTATCCATTTTTGTCTATCCTCCCTTACCGACTGAATGTTCACTAGAATAATCTCTAGTTGTACAACGTCATTAACCTCAATAAACTTTCCCATGATTTCCGCTAAAGACATATTGCCTCCGTCCCTAAATATAAGATCCTCATAAATTTTTCTCTGTCTCTTTTTATAAGACTATTTTCAAGTTTTTAAGGGCATTAATTATTTTTTTACTAACATATCCTTAATTAAAGTGCATCTTTTTCTATAATTTGTAATATATACTTTAAAAAAGCAAAAACTCGTTCTCTTTCTTGAAAAATAAAATTGTAAAAACAAGACCAAAATTCACTTTCTTAATCTCCACAATTTTTTTAATGGGATCTTGTAATTAGAGACAAAGATAGTACTATATAACAACTTTAGTTTTTAAAAAATGGTTTTGCTTAATTACGAGTGTCCTTGGGACACTCTTTAAACATTCAATTCAAAAAAAATTATTCAAAAAGTGAAACATTTTAATTTTCAATGTATTGACTTCACATATTTCCATAATATTTTAATAAAACTTTCTATTTAAGAATTAAGCAACATGATTAAATTTGAAAAGTTGGTTCTTAAATTTTAAATAATATGATTATGTATTAACTATATATCATCATTACTAATGTTTTAACCAATTCACCTAAAGAATTAAGTTTTGTTTGTGATTTTGGAGGAGAATTTTGAAGAAGAAATAAGTGGAAAGAATAGAAGATTTTGAGATGGGAGAGTTTTGTGGAATTCATTTTACTTCATAACACTGAATCCTCTCAATTTCGAGAAACTTGAAAAATATATTGGAAAATTGTTTTTAAAGGATTTATATGAAGAGTTTTGTGGAATTCATTTTATTTCACGTATATCACGAATTTATTTTTATTTATAAATAATGGTTGAACAAAAGTATGAATTGGTGATTGCTATGTTTATGCGTACTTTGCAATTAAACAAATAAAATTTGTTGGAACCTCTCTATATGATAAATGCAACATATATTATGTTAATAATTAAACAAATAAATGATTATCGAAAAATATATTTGTAGTTTGATTAAGATTTGTTGTGAATTCGTTGAAAATCACACCAATGAATTTGATGTGTGGAGCAAATTAGCCAAGTAACCAATAACAAAGATGATAGAGATGATGAAAGTAAATAATCCAAGAAAAGAGAAGAACACACGATATTGTTTACCCAGTTCGGCCAAATAAAGACCTACGTCTGGGGGAGGGAGCAACCCTTCCGTTCCACTATGATCAATGAGAAACTTTACACAAGGAATTCCCAATTGGGTTACAAGAATTAATCATAATTCTACCCAAATCCCGAATCCCTTCTTCCGTGATGAAGAGACTCAATTTGACCTAGCTACCCAAGGTGAACCAAGGATGATTCGCCCAAACCCCTAGAATTATACCAAGAATGAATTCTCTAAAACTCTAGTGTGGCAAACCCTAATCCTAATTGCTTTCAACCTTATTTTTCTATGAATAAAGAGTTCCCTATTTATAGAAAAATACATGCCTAAAAATCAGAAACAAATCTATCTTATAAAACAGAATCCAAAACAGATACTTTCCGAAACAAATTTTTCAACAAAATCTGCACAACCCGCACGAGCTGCGCCTGGCGCCAGCCCGTTCGCGCCCCGCGCCAAAAAACAGAAGCGACAGGCATTTCTAGCCTGCTCCTGGCGCCCCGCGCCCGGCTGGTTTCTTCAGTTTTCTGATTTTCTTGTTTCTGAGTTTTCAAGGCAACATCCAACAATTCTCCACCTTGCCTTTAAAACGATGGTGATCCAATCAACCACCGTGTTGCTCCCTCCATCTTGAACTACTATTCAAGATCATTGGCCAAATCCAAGTCCCACTTGAACCTTGACCTCTTCCACTTGCTTCCAACAACTCTTGCTAGAATAACAAGCTGTACCTCTACCTCTTCATCCCTCGGAATGTCTTCCGCCCTCATGAAGGTCTTGCCTCCCACTACCATAGGATTTTTGGTAGCACCCACAAGACTCACCGCAACCTCTTCAGCCCCCGGAGTGATCAAACCCGTCCTCCTGGAGATACGCTTGCATCCAACTATCATCGGCCTTTTGGATAGTCCTACAAGCTTCACCACCCCCTCTTCGAACCCCGGAATGCCTTCCGTACTCTCGAAGACTTGCTTGTCCTCAACCAACCTTGGAATTTTAGGTTGTTGTTCAAGCTCCAACAATGAACTCTCCTTGTGCCCCACTACCTCAAGTAGCCCTACAAGTTCCCAAGTTTTATTGTCGGTGTTCCCAATTGCTTCCCTGAAGTTATTCAATAGGTTTCGCACTTCTTCAGCCTCAATTGGAACATACCCCATAAGGTCTTCACAGTCGTACCACTTCGGTGCAACACTACCACTCTCCTCTCTATCTCCTTCTTGATAGCCAAGAGTTAGTGTTGTTTCTCCTCCTCTAGTATCACTATTGGAAGCCTCCACCTCAAGTTGAAAGTCCTCCACCTTAAGATGAAACTCCTCCACCAAAGTCTCGAACTCGGTACTTCCCCTATGAACCCCACCTTGCAATTTGCAAAACCACTCCACCTGATCTGAAACAACCCCGACATTCCATAACTCTAGAACATCACGAGAACCACCAGAATCTAGAGACTTACTCTCTTCTGACTCCCAACTCGACACCACAAGTGCCTCTGCTGTTTCATAATTCTCATCACCGGATGAACCATCCACAACATGCGCGGAACCATTCTTGTCCTTCAACTCCGGACAATCTCTCTTGAAGTGACCTTTCTTTTGACAGTGGAAACAAGTCCACTTGTCACTGCCTTTAGCCCTAGCCTTCGTACCTCTACTTCCACCTTTTCCACCTGAAACATTTAAAGCGTTAGCACCATCCTCCACCTTCAATTCTTTAAACTTAGTAGGTTCTTTCGTCCTCAAGGCCGATTGAACTTCCTCCAAGGTAACCGATGTTTCCTTGCCGTAGAGCATGGTATCCTTGAAACTTTCATAGGACTTACGTAACGTACAAAGTAGATGTAAGGCTTTGTCTTCATCTTCTAGTTTCACATCAATATTGGCCAAATCATCAATAATTTTGTTGAATTCCGTCAGTTGCTCCGTTATGGATTTCGACTCCACCATTCGATAAAAGTAGAGTTTTTGTTTCAGAAACTGCTTATGTGCCACCGACTTGGTCATGTACAATGATTCAAGTTTGGCCCACATACCCGCATCGTTGGTCTCCTTTGCTACTTCTCTCAACACCTTGTCTGCGAGGCACATGGTAATGCAACTGACTGCCTTTTCATTCAAAACAGCCTTCTCCGCATCGGAAAGACTCGCCGGCATCTCTGCACCCTTCAAAGCCTCAGCACAATTGTTATGGACTAACACCGCCTTCATCTTTACCTTCCACAACCCGAAGTCGTTACTACCGGTAAACTTCTCGATATCAAACTTAGAACCCATGGTACCTGATTATCGATTTGATCCTTGCCCCACGGTGGGCGCCAATTGTTGTGAATTCGTTGAAAATCACACCAATGAATTTGATATGTGAAGCAAATTAGCCAAGTAACCAATAACAAAGATGATAGAGATGATGAAAGTAAATAATCCAAGAAAAGAGAAGAACACACGATATTGTTTACCCAATTCGGCCAAATAAAGACCTACGTCTGGGGGAGGGAGCAACCCTTCCGTTCCACTATGATCAATGAGAAACTTTACACAAGGAATTCCCAATTGGGTTACAAGAATTAATCATAATTCTACCCAAATCCCAAATCCCTTCTTCCGTGATGAAGAGACTCAATTTGACCTAGCTACCCAAGGTGAACCAAGGATGATTCGCCCAAACCCCTAGAATTATACCAAGAATGAATTCTCTAAAACTCTAGTGTGGCAAACCCTAATCCTAATTGCTTTCAACCTTATTTTTCTATGAATAAAGAGTTCCCTATTTATAGAAAAATACATGCCTAAAAATCAGAAACAAATCTATCTTATAAAACAGAATCCAAAACAGATACTTTCCGAAACAAATTTTTCCACAAAATCTGCACAAACCCGCACGAGCTGCGCCTGGCGCCAGCCCGTTCGCGCCCCGCGCCAAAAAACAGAAGCGACAGGCATTTCTAGCCTGCTCCTGGCGCCCCGCGCCCGGCTGGTTTCTCCAGTTTTCTGATTTTCTTGTTTCTGAGTTTTCAAGGCAACATCCAACAAGATTTAATCAAGAATTGAAAATTTATCTCCCGAGTTATCTCTTCTTTTTTTTTCTTTTTTGCAGTAGGCATAACTGTATGTAAGAGTCGGAGTGTGTTCAAATCCCAGTACTTTCAATTTATATATTTGATGATAAATATTTCGCTATACCTACCACCATTACCTCTCTTTTTGGAGCAAATGTAGCATTACCCTTATATATACTAGCCGCCAAACGGGCACGTTCCGTGCCCGTTCGTGTGATCGATATTTTTTTTGTTTGTTTGTTGTGATCGATATTCTGTATTGTGCAAATATAAATAACTACTTAATCTCCTTTTTTATTGGACTTAGTTAATTGATAACTACTTAACCTCATTTTTTGTTGTGGCTACTTATTAAGAAGAAAAAAGTATATATTTTTTTTACTATAAAAAAACTGAAAACCTACTTTTATGTGGAAGTTGTGATTAGTTTTTTTTTTGTAGTTTTTTTCAAGGGTAAAATAGGAATATTGAAAAAGTCATCCCAAAAATTTGTATCCCCTTTATATATTAGTATAGATGAATTCATAAAATTTAGTCTATAGTTTATAATACTTTCAAAATAAAAATATATTAATCAAAAACATTGATTTATTATTTCACAATCCTCCTCACGGTTATGCTAAAAATTCTACATAATTTTTCTCCATCACAATGTACCAAAAAATAATATACAATTGCATTGCTTATAATATTAACAATTGACTACTCTTAACAATAAACTAATTAAAAAAACTGTAACCAAAGAAAAAAAAGACTAATTAACAAAAGAAACATTTCCAAAAAGGGCTCTAGGTTGCATGACCTACGGGTAGGGCTGGAAATGAGTCGAGCTGAGTCGAACTCGTCTGAGCTCGACTCGGCTCGTTAGGAATTGGTTCAGCTCGAAACTCGACTCAATTGTGACACGAACTCTTTTTTCAACTCGAGTTCGGCTCGTTTAAAATTCACGAACAGTTCGGTTTGGCTCGTTAGGTTCAACTCGTTAAGTTAAATTACATAATTTTAAAGTTAATTTTTTTGTCAAAATTTCAAAATTTGATCTTTAATCTTTTAAACTATTTTTAAAAAAAGGAAAAAACAAATATTAAACTAAAATAAAAGTCATCCCAAGTGTATAATAGATAAACATATAGAAAATTCAAATCGGCATAAACCGATACAAGTAATAAAGTTACAAAGCAAAAAACCAACAAAATTCCACAATTATTCTCAAAATATTCTGCTAATTCCAAACTTCAATAGTTCTCCCATTCAAGATATTATATATATATATATATATATATATATATATATATATATAATCGAGCTAGTTCACGAGTCAAACGAATCGAACTATATATAGTTTATGTTCAGCTCATTTATTTAACGAACTTAATTCTTAACTCAAACTCAACTCATTTGGTTCATGAACTAAGTTCACGGGTCAAATATCAAATCGAGCTTCGAACTATTTACGAGTTGGCTCGGGTCATTGCCAGCCCTACCTACAGGTCATGTACCGTGCAATGCATGACCTTTTTTTTAAAATAATAATAATAATAATAATAAATTATTAGATTATATATGTTATTTTTAATTGAATGGTAGTGATTGAAATTAGAGTTGACCTAATAAAATTTAAATGGTTGAAAAAAATAGTGAAATTTGTAGTATCAATTAAAAAGGGTGATTTAGGTATAGTTTGACCTAACTTATTTTAGATTTTTTTACTTCAATAAAAGGAGAATCTAGGATTTTCCAAAAAAAAAACAGGAGAATCTAGGGCAAACAGATTTTCAAAAAACTCTTAATAAAAAGAAAAAAAGTTGTTTAATTTCTAAAAAATACAAAAATTACCAATCATCTTTAGCTTTTTTCTAAAAGCTCTTATTTTTACTTTTAGCTTTCAGATAAATTTTAAGACCTAAAAAAGTCAAGTCAAACTGACCCTTTATCATTGAACCAAATCATATTTACAAAAAAGGTATCATTCAAGGTTAATAATATATTGTTTCTGTTTCATAAGTCCTTGCTCAACTGGCAAAATATGCTGAAATTGTAAGGCCGGACGTCGTGACACGAGTTCGAACCCGGGATCTCACTATTATGTGAGTTTAATTTCCAGTGGATTACCACTTCAACTAAGACCAAAAAGAAGAGGGGAGAATGGCTTTTAGAGAGAGAAACAGTGGAGAATTTTTGGTGACTACGTAAGGTTACTGTTCATCGTCTTCTTCTTATCACCGCCTTCATTTTTCTAGTCTGTTCATCATGTCGTCTTTCAACATACCTTGGAAATGTTTAGACATCGATTCTGAACCACAAAATGAAATCATCAACCCGCCTGAAACCACTCCAAAACCTTCAAAAACCTTTGCTCAGGCCCTAACAAACCTATGCGATATTCCTTTGTCGCAGATGCCTCATCCGGTTGTCAAGGGTGACCGTTTGGCTATTGAAATACCTGAGACTCTATATCAGGTTGGATTGGAGGCATGCAAACACAATCTACATGGAAGGATCTTATGGACTAAGGGTTCCACTCCGTTATCGGTCGTTGCCTTAAAAGCGAAGCTATCGTTGATTTGGAAAGATTTCTCAAAGTGGGGAGTCATCTCACTTGGTAAGGGTTTCTTTGAATTCACTTTTTCTACTTTGGAAGATGTAAGAAGGGTTAGGTCCATTCCTTCGTGGAATCTAAACCCTGGGTTGTTAAAGCTTTTTGCTTGGTCAAAAGATTTGAACCCTAGATTGCAAAATAATACTTCAGCTCAAGTTTGGGTGCGTTTCTATGGTTTATCTCAGGAGTATTGGCATAAGAATATTCTTTTCACTATAGCTAGTAGCCTTGGCACTCCTATTTGCACTGATGCAGTAACTGCCAAACCTATGCATGAAAGAACTTTTGGGCAGTTTGCTAGAGTGCTGGTTGATATGGATCTTAGTCAACCTTTAAGATATAAGGTGTTGGTTGAAAGGAAAGGTTTTGCTTTCTTTATTGAGATTGATTATGAAAATGTCCCTGATTTCTGTAATGAGTGTCAAATTATTGGTCACCATATAGACAATTGCAGAAGATGGAATCAAGTTGAGGAAGTCAGGTTAGCCAAAGATGTTGCAGTGAAGAAAAAACCAGTGGGAGAAAGTAAAAAGACTTATGTTCAAGTTAAAGAGAATAGACAACATCAGAGTAATGAAAACAATATTATCAATGTTGAGAAGGAAACAATCAATGTTGAAGATTCAAGTGAGGTCCTCATTCAAGAAAAATCAAAAGAGAAAGAAAAAGAGTCAATTGTTCTGCCTGTCTTAGAGCAAGTTCCTTTGCAAACTCTTCAAGCCAGGCCTGTTTACAAGGAAACAGCAGTTTTGTCCCCTGTTGAGTTGTTTAAGGCTCAAGATATTCAGTTAGAACAATATTTGAATGCTAATGTAGTTGTTGCTGATGGATTGGTGCAAAGTGGTTCTGATGAGTCTATAGTGAATGCTACTCAAAGTCAAGTGGGGATTGCAAGTGCTTCCAATACTGATGTTCAAGTTCAAGTGGGAAATGCAAGTGCTTCCAATGCTGATGTTGATCAAAGACAAACACCAGATAGGATTATTAAGGATATGCAATTTCTCAAAGAGTCTTGGGCTGCTATGGCTGAGGAGGAAGAGAATTTAGTAATTTCAGAAAATGAGGTGGAGATTCAGAATGATGGTTTTCAAGTTTCCATGTCAAAGCATCAGAAAAAGGTATTAAAGAAGAAAACCAGACAAGTAAGGATTCTTATGCTACCAGGTCAAGGGTTAATTCCAAGCCTTTTAAATGAAGTGTGTTTATTGGAATACAAGGGGTTTGGCTAACTCCCCTACAAGAGTAGCTCTAAAAAATCTTATTATAACTCACAATCCTGATATTGTTTTGTTATCTAAGCCTTGGATGAATTTTGATGATTTTCCTAAGAGATGGCTTGTTAATCTTAATCTCAAACTTTTTGTTGTTAATACTAGAATAAACCACCTTCCTAACATTTGGTGTTTATGTAAAATTAACCTTAACCCTATTGTTTTGTCTGTTGATGATCAGTTTGTAGCCTTTACTATCCTTGAAAATGATAAATTGTTGGCTTTCTCAGCTATTTATGCTTCCACCAACTATGTAAATAGAAGGAAATTGTGGGAGTCTTTGAATACTCTCCAATCTACTCATGTGTTACCATGGTGCTTCTTGGGAGATTTTAATGTGATACTAGGTGCTCATGAGCATAGAGGCAGGTTCTCTCCTGCTAGATTACCTATGGACGAGTTCAAAGCATGGACAGACTCTTTCAATCTTTACCATTTACCAACTAGAGGAGCTGTTTTTACTTGGAATAATGGTAGAGGGGGTTCTAGGCATACTGAGAAGAGGCTGGATAGAGTGATTTGTAACCAAGATTGGCTGTCTTTGTGCACTGTCACTGCTGTTACTGCTTTGATTAAACACAAGTCTGATCATTTACCTTTATTGTTAGATTTTCAGCTATCTACCACTTCTTTTGCTCCAAACTTCAAATTTATGAGGATGTGGACTCTGCACCCTGATTGTAGGAATGTAATCTCTGATTGTTGGAAGATTGTTCTTTTTGGCTGTCCCATGTCTATTTTGAATCAGAAACTCAAGCTCTTAAATTTCAAATTAAAGGAATGGAATAAGAAATCTTTTGGTAATGTTAATGAAATTGTTACTAGTGCTGAACATAATCTTCAAGTCATTCAAGAGAACATTCAGCTGAATTGACCTTCTGACCTGCTTTTAGCTGATGAGAAGTCAGCCAACATTGTTTTAGAAGATGCTCTCAGTAAGCAAGAGGTGTTTTGGCAAGAAAAAGCCAAGTTGAATTGGCATTTGAGTGGTGACAGAAACACTAAATTTTTCCATATAATAGCCAAAATCAAAACTACCACCAAAACCATTTCTTCCCTTCAAGATGGTGATAATGTTATAACTGATCAAAATCACATTGCTGATCACATTGTTAGCTATTATAAATCTTTGTTTTGCACTAACCTTGTTTTGCAGGAGTCTTTACTTGCTGATGAAGTTATCCCCAATTTGATCTCTGATGATGTGAATGCTATTTGAACTATGTTGCCCTCCACTGATGAGACAAAGGCTGCAGTGTTTGGTTTAAATGGTGACAGTGCTCCAGGTCCTGATGGTTTTTGGGGCTTACTTTTTTCAACATTACTAGGACATCATCAGCACTGATGTTATTAATGCAGTTCTGAAATTTTTTACTACTAGTTGGATCTTGCCTGGCTACAATTCTAACATTATTGCTCTTTTGCCCAAGACTCCTGATGCTTCATCAATTGATCAGTACAGGCCCATTGCAATGGCTAATTTCAAATTCAAAATCATCTCTAAGATTCTTGCAGACAGATTAGCTTCCATCATGCCTTCAATTGTGTCTGAAGAGCAAAAAGGTTTTATTCATGGCAGGGACATTAAAGATTGTTTGTGCATTGCTTCTGAGGCTGTCAATCTTTTGCACAACAAGTCTTTTGGAGGTAATGTTGCCCTTAAAATTGACATTACTAAAGCTTTTGATACTTTAGATTGGAATTTCATTCTCAAAGTGTTGAAAACTTTTGGCTTTAATGTCACATTCTGTAATTGGATAAAGGTTATTTTGCAATCAGCTCATCTTTCTATTTCTATCAATGGCAAGTCCCATGGTTTTTTCACTTGCTCTAGAGGGTTCAGGCAAGGAGACCCTCTTTCTCCACTTCTTTTTTGCCTTGTAGAAGATGTTTTAAGTAGATCCATTTCAAAACTTGTGACACAAGGCAACTTGAATCAGATTAAAGGGACTAGGAATTTCATGGTGCCTTCTCATTCCTTATATGCTGATGACATTTTAGTATTTTGCAAGGGCAATTTAACTGGTATCAAGGCTTTAAAAAATTTATTTGATCAATATGCTAATGAATCAGGGCAAGTTATCAACACTTCCAAGTCTACCATTTTCTCTGGGTCCATTACTCCTGGCAGGTTAGAGCTCTTAGTTCAAGTGTTGAACTTCAAGTTGTAACTACTTAGGTGTCCCCATCTTTAAGGGCAAGCCTAAATCCTTCCATCTTCAGCCCATTGCAGATAAGGTTGAGCAAAAATTGTCAGCTTGGAAAGCTTCCTTGCTTTCAATTGCTGGTAGAGTTCAATTGGTGCAGGCAGTTATTCAAAGTATGCTTATTTACAGTCTCACTTTATATTCTTGGCCTGTTGCTTTACTTAAAGAAGTGGAGAAATGTATCAGAAATTTTATATGGAGTTGAGATATTGATAAAAGAAAATTAGTGACTGTTGCTTGGGATAAACTGTGTAGGCCTTACTCTCAAGGTGGTCTTAACATTAGATCACTCACTAAATTGAATTCAGCTGCTAATCTTCATCTTTGTTGGAAGCTTTTCAATTCTAAGAGTTCTTGGGCTAATCTGTTGAAAGATAGAGTTGTTAGAGGCACCAAATTAATTCAACACCATATTTTTTCTTCTATTTGGAGTAGCATGAAGGAGGAAGTGTATTCTCTAAAAGCAAATTGCACTTGGCTTTTGGGTGATGGTAAAGATATAAACTTTTGGAATGATAGTTGGTGTGGCAATCCTTTATCTGATCAACTCTCTATTCTTGTCCATATTAGTCAATCTCTAACCTCCACAGTTAGTTATTTCTTAGTGGAGGGCAACTAGGTTATTCCTGCTCAATTAGTTCAAGCCTATCCTAATTTGTTATCCATCATTTCTCAAGTTACAAATCCTTTGGTTCCCTTTGCTGATCAATTGTTATGGAAATTGACTGATGATGGTGACTTGTGTCTCAAGGATGCCTATTTGTTCAAAGTTCAACAAGTGCAAGACTTGTCCTGGGCCAAATGCATTTGGAGCCCAGATATACCTCCTTCGAAAGCTTTGTTAGTTTGGAGACTTATGCATGGTAAAGTTCCTACAGATGACAATCTGATGGTTAGAGGCTGTTATATCCCGTCTCAATGTAACCTTTGCAACAGGCATGTGGAAACTTCTTTTCACATCGTTGAGTGCCCTTTTGCTGTGAGGTTGTGGTCTTGGTTTGCTGGTTGTATAAACCAGACCTTGCAGTTTACTTCCTTGGAAGACATGTGGTCTATTAGTGATGGGCAGTGGTCTCCTCAGAGCAAAATCACAATCAATGCTGCTATTGTTCATTTGCTGAATACGATTTGGTGGGCTAGGAATCAAGTGAGATATTACAACAAGATTATCTCGTGGGGAAATGTCATTGCTCTGATCATAGCTGGTACTAATTTATCTGGTAACAACACTCTTAAATCTGCTTCAAACTCCATAAGAGATTTTAATTTTTTGAAGATGTTTAGAATTAGCATTCATTAGCCTAGAATTCCTGTTTCAAAGGAAATTATATGGCAGCCTCCTCTTTTGAATTGGATCAAGTGCAACACTGATGGAGCTTCTAATGGCAATCCAGGCATAGCTTCTTGTGGTGGTATTTTTAGGGATCATAATGCTAATTTTGTATATGCTTTTGCTGAACCTTTAGGTAGGGAAACTGCTTTTTTTTTTTTGCAGAGTTATATGGTGCTTTAAAAGCAATTGAACTGGCTTTTGAGAAAAACTGGGTTAATCTTTGGTTTGAGTCAGACTCTTCTCTGGTGGTGGCTGCTTTCAAGAATCCTAAAAATCCAGTTGCTTGGCCGTTAAGAAACAGGTGGAAAAATGCTATGTTTATGATGAGTCAAATGAATTGCATTATCACTCACACTTATAGAGAAGGTAACAAGGTGGCTGATCTTATAGCCAATTTTGGGTTGTCTTTAACTGAGCCTACCTCTTGGACTGTAGGGTCTGTCTTTTTACTTGATGCTCTTGATTGTAACAAACGTGGCTTGCCTTGTTTTAGAATTTGTTCTTCTTAATGGAGTTTTGGTTTGGTCCCCTCCATTTGTATTTATGTCTCTTTTCCTCTATTATATATACTTTTTGTGGTGGTTAGCTCTTTGCTACCACCTTTTGGCTTTAAAAAAAAAAACTAAGACAGAAAATATATATATATATATATTGTTTCTTGAAAAAGGTTGATAATTATTTGGAAAGAGGCAAAGCATGAAATTAGATAAAATAATCTCACAATCTATATCAATATTATTAGTATGTTAGTTTTTGTGTCGTGCACACGATAATTTACTTTTAAAATATTATTTATGTGTTTATTTTGATATATTATTTGAGTAATTTGGTTTAAAATTCTACGATAAAATCGAGATGAATTTTGCATGGTATAAATTTAACGATGTTACAAAATAAAGTGAGATGAAGAGTATTACTTCGCTTCCCATTTTACACTATTATGAGATAGATTTTTTATCTCATCTTCATCCCCGAAACTATATAGTGATCATATAAATATAAAATAATTATAAACTTCATTCTCAAATGAAAATATGCTCTGATTTTTCATGGCCTTACGATTTTTGAGAGGGTACCCATAAAATTAAAATAGGATAATTTTTATTTTTTTCAATAATATTTATTTTCATATGTTATTTTTTCTTCGAAGGTTGTCTATGTCTTTTTTCATTTTATATTATTTAGAAGGTTGTCTACATTTTTTCAATTGTCTATGAGAGTGGTTTCTTTTAGTTTATTTGAGTATGAAAATACGATATATGTTTAAGCTCAAGATTCTGTAAGGACTTCATCAACAAAAAAATAATCGTAAATTATATACTATTTTTTGAAATAAATATTAACATACTTTGACCATGTTTCTATTCTCAAACCTTTTTTGTCATCGTACCACAAATAAGCAATCTTCACGCGTGAGCGTTAAATGGGAAAATCTATGTGTAAATCTCCACTCACATTGATACATTAATATTCCTAAAAAAGTTCGAACGAAGGTTTATGGAAAGTTTAAAATTTGAATTATAAAAAAATAGCATAAATTATATAAAAAAAAAAATCAAAACTATATTGATTTATTTTAGGTTTTTCATAGATTGCATCAACCAGAAGAAATCTAATGAAAATGTGATAGACACAAAATATGGAAAAACTCTTGCAGTCGAAATTCAAATTTTAATTAGTCAATGTGTATTTTTAATACTAGTATGGTGGAAAGTGTTACATGTTTCCCATTATATACCACCGAGAGATTCTCTCCTCTTTCTCTCTCTCTCCCTCAACCACTCCCTCTCCCATTTCTGTCGCAGGACCTCTATAGGGGCTGCATCAACAATAAAATAATTGTTTATTCTATATGATTTTTTTAATGAATATCAATAAAACCTATAGCAGTAAGAATCTATCTCATAATAGTGTAAAATGGTAAACGAAATATTACTCTTCATCTCGTTTTATTATGTGACATCGTTATATCTATATCATGCAAAATCTATCTCAATTTTATCGTAGAATTTTAAACCAAATTACTCAAATAATATACCAAAATAAAAACATAAATAATATTTTAAAAGTAGATTATCATGTGCACGATACAGACTAACATACTAGTAATATTGATATAGATTGTGAGATTATTTTGTCTAATTTCATGTTTTGCCTCTTTCCAAATAATTATTAACCTTTTTAAAAAAACAATATATTGTTAACCTTGAATGATACATTTTTTGTAAATATGTTTTGATTCAATGACTAAAGGTTCATTTGACTTGGGTTTTTTAGGTCTTAAAACCTATCTGAAAGTTAAAAGTAAAAATAAAAACTTTTAGAAAAAAGCTAAAGATGATTGGTAATTTTTGTATTTTTTAGCTTCAAATGTCTTTTATCTATGTATTTTACTCATAAAAATTAAACAAATTTTTTTTATTAAGAGCTTTTTGAAAATTATTTGCCCTAGATTATCCTTTTATTAAGTAAAAAAATCTAATATAAAGTAGGTCAAACGATACCTAAATCACTCTTTTTAATTGATACTATAAATTTAACTATTTTTTCAACTATATAAATTTTATCAGGTCAACTCTAGTATCAATCACTACCATTAAATTAAATAACATATATAATCCAATAATTTATTATTTATTTTGCAAATAAAAAATAAAAAATCATGCACTCTAGACAGAGCCTCCAAAAAGGATCTATTCCCATTTGAAAGGTCTCATTTGGGCTAAATTTCTGAAAACAATTTATTTTTTTTGAAGGAGTAAGATCAAATTAGTGAGAATGAAGATAGAAATATTCAATCATCAAAACAGCCATTCAAAATAAATATAGAATATTGAATAAGAATAGTCAATCAACTAATATTCACGTTCCTATACCAAAAACAAAATTCATTAAGCAACACTTCAAGCAACATGCCATTAAACATGCAAGAGCTCAACAAACATACTGTGGGAAAATGTCCTGTATAATAATTAGGAAAATGCTAAGTAGTCGTCCTGAGGCACTGATTTAGGAATTAAATATGATAAAGTTTTCTTGAAACTTGTGTAATTAACTTTTAAAAAATGTTGTTTTCTATATAAAATTTTCTTTTTTTAGTTTCCTTAAATCCCGATTAGCATGACCCTAATAATTATTCTTACAATAATGAATCATGAAAGCTAGGGGTGTTCAAAAATCCAGTTAACTGAACCAAACTATAGTTCGAACTGCACTGAACCATATTTTAAACTGAACCATTTAATGCAGTTTTGAACTGAACCACTTTTTAAAAACAGTTACAATTCAGTTTATAACCGGTTCAAAACCAGTTTAAATTTATGAACTGTATTTTATTTTATTTTTTAAAAAAATATTTAATAATTCCCAAAAAAAATGGGAACTTTTTTCTTAAAAAAATAAGCGGAAAAAATTCTCCCGAGAAAATCGGGAACTTTTTTCCGAAAAAAACCGGGAACTTTTTTTCCGAAAAAACCGGGAACTTTTTTTCCGAAAAAATCGAGAACTTTTTTTCCGAAAAAATCGGGAAATTTTTTTTTTTTCCGGAAAAAATCAGGAACTTTTTTTCCAGAAAAATCGGGAACTTTTTTTCCCGAAAAAATCGGGAACTATTGTTCCCGAAACAAATCGGAACTTTTTTTCCGAAAAAATCGGGAACTTTTTTTCCTGAAAAAAATTGGAACTTTTTTTCGGAAAAAATCGGGAACTTTTTTTCCCGAAAAAAAATCGGAACTTTTTTTCCGAAAAAAACCGGGAACATTTTTTCCGAAAAAACCGGGAACTTTTTTCCGAAAAAAACGAGAACTTTTTTTCCCAAAAAAAAATCGGAACTTTTTTTCCGAAAAAATCGGGAATTTTTTTTCCCGAAAAAATCGGGAACTTTTTTTCCGGAAAAAATCGGGAACTTTTTTTCCCGAAAAAATCAGGAACTATTGTTCCCGAAAAAAATCGGGAACTTTTTTTCCCGAAAAAATCGGGAACTATTGTTCCCGAAAAAAATCGGAACTTTTTTTCCGAAAAAATCGGGAACGTTTTTTCCGAAAAAATCGGTAACTTTTTTCCTGAAAAAAATTGGAACTTTTTTTCCGAAAAAATCGGTAACTTTTTTTCCGAAAAAAAATCGAGAACTTTTTTCCCGAAAACAATCAGGAACTTTTTTTCCTGAAAAAATCGGAAACTTTTTTTACGAAAAAAATCGGGAACTTTTTTTCCCAAAAAAAATAGGAACTTTTTTCTTGAAAAAGTCGGAAACTTTTTTTCCGAAAAAAAATATTGAAACTTTTTTCCCGAAAAATAGACTTAAACTGTTTTTCGGAAAAAACACTCCGAAATTATTTTTATCGGAAACCAGTTTTTTTAAAAAAAAATACAGAAAATTGGTATAAAACCAGTTTTTCAAAAAATAAACCGGTTTTATTAAAAAAATCAGTTTTAAACCAGTTAACTGAAACTAAACTGGTTTAAAGATGTAAACTGGTTATAAACTGGTTCTGAACTGAACTGAAACTGGTTTGAGAAATAAACCAGTTTTTATAAAAAGTGGTTTCAGTTACTAAACTGAACCATTTATATGGTTCAGTTCAGTGCAGTTTATGAACCGTGAACACCCCTAATGAAAGCTGCGACAAGAAATAGTATCAATGTTTGTCCACCTTCTGAAAGCACAAAACTTGCAGCTGCAAAAAATTCAAAATTGGTCTGGTAACATCGATCGATTGTTATTGTTGTTGCTGCTGGAGGGGAATGTCATCATTAAGGTTTACTCCCTCCATCCTAATTTATAAGCAAAATTTTCGAGTGCTTCATTGTCAATTGATTGAAAAGCCATAATAGTTTCCTGAACTCCAACATCACTTCCCATCCAATGCTTAAACTTGATTGCGATCAAAATTAACCGCCAAAGAACTCCTCTTTCCACACAGCCACTCCGCAACGGCACAAATTATGGTGCATAAGCCATGTTTATGTACCGTGCATAAATACTCAAAATTGCTTAGCGCACCCTCCAGATTGCTTAGCGCACCCCCCAGATTCTTAGGGGGTGTACTAAAAATTTGAGGGTGTGCTAGAAATCTGAGGGGTGCGTTAAGCAATCTGGAGGGTTCGTTAAGCAATCTGGGGGTGCATTAAGTAATTTTCATTATTTATATAAAGCGCATAAGGAAAAAACTTATGCACCATAATTACTTTCATCCGTAACATCACTAGTAATATTTGTTTTGAGTTTCACAAAAATTAGAACACCCGAAAGCAAAAGCTGCAGCGCCAACATTAGACACAGGATAACCTTAATACACAATTTCTTAAGTGCCACACACTTAGTAGCAATGCACTCAATACCTTCCAATCTCACAAAGTGCAAACCTTTCTAAACCCTGACAATATGAAGCAGTTCCAAAATTAATTACAAAATACAGTATGATTTAGTAGTGTCAATTGGGACTTGGGTTCCATAAACATAAGGTGAAACTCAACATTGCTCAAAAATACCAAAACTCTGCTTAAAGTTGATACCAAATTTTAATATCATCTTAATGTGTAGGAAAGCAATTCAAGGGCACTTGTTAAGCATACCTAAAAAGGAAAATAAAATGAAAATTAGTGTTGAAAATGTGACTTTCTACAATTTCGAGATATTGAAAGCACAAATTATAAGAAATTTTTTTTTATTAGTAAGATTAACTAGTGTCTCGAGAGCATTGTTTAACCTTTTCCTTATTTAAATTATGTCAATAATATATGAGATTATACTTATATATATAGTTTTAAGGTTTCCTTTTTGAATAAACCTTCAATTTAGTCCCCAAACTATCAACCTCTCTCCAATTTGGTCTCTAAACTATAAAAAATATACTGAATGGTCCCTGAACTATTAATAATCCATCAATTTGGTCCCTGAACTATCATTTTCTTTCATGTTTTTAAAAAGTTCAGGGACTAAATTGATGGATTATTAATAGTTCAGGGACCATTTAGTATATTTATATAGTTTAAGGACCAAATTGGAGAGATGTTGATAGTTCGGGGACTAAATTGAAGGTTTTAGGCAATATAGTTTTAAAGTTGTATCATGATAAATATGTAATAAATGAAGAGAAACAAAAATTAAAAAATGACACTTTATTTTACAAAAAAAATAAATTAAAAATGACACTTTGTACCTTAAACATTTAACTTTATTAAATATACTAATTACAATAATTATTACTCATGCTGTATCTTGTTTTCTAAGATTGATGGCACCACTTAATTGTTTTTTCCTTTGTTTGAATTTTTTTTAAAAAGCTTCCAACTTCATTGGGTCTGTCTGATTTAGAAATCATGCTAGTTGTCAAAACCTAATACCAGCTACGAGTATATTTCGATTGGGAAAGAGGCTGAAAAGCATGATTTACTTAATATTGAAGAGAATATGCATAAGTGTGACAAAGGAAACCCAAAAATAGAATTAAAAAATGATACTGCTGGATGCCAACAAAGAAACACAATTAGTTTACAAATTACAACTGTAAATTAAATATTTAAAAAAAAGGGGGAAAATAAAACAATGTTCTTAGTCTAGCACTACAATAAATTCAGTTTACTTTGACCAAGGTCTAGTGACATGGGTAAGCATAAGTCTGATTTCAGCTTAAATTTATGAAAACAGGTTGGTGACAATGAAAATAGACCTCACTACACTGTAAACAATCCACTGCAATTTCCATGTAAAACAGAAAATCAAAATGTGGCATCATCATTCAAAACAACAAATTGAATAGGAAATAGTAAACCAAAGTAATTGGATACATTTAATCAACAAAATAACAATGCTATTCACTGAATAAACAAGAGCTCAATACATATTGTGAAAAAGAATTATAATTATTCTTATTATTCTTACAATAACGAATCATGAAAAGCTGTCACTAGAGATAGTATCAATGTTTGTCCACCTTCTGAAAGCACAAGGAACAAAATTTCTACCAGCAAAAAATCCAAACTTGGTCCTGAACAATCGGTTGTTATTGTTATTGCTGGTTGAAGGAGAATCATCAATAAGGGTTACTTCATTGTCATTTGGTGGAAAAGTCATTGTAGTTTCCTGAACTCCAACATCACTACCACTTCCATCCATCGCTTCAACTTCGTTGTGATCAAAATTAACGGCCAAAGAACTCCTCCTTCCGCGCAGCCACTCCCCAACTTCACTTGTAACTTTGACACACTTCCTCACCTTGAGCTTAACCAAATTAGGACACCCAGAAGCAAAAGCCGCAATCCCAACATTCGACACAGGGCAACCCTTAATACATAATTTCCTAAGTGCTACACACTTAGAAGCAATGCACTCAATATCAGCATCACTAACCGTTCCAATCCCACAAAGCGCAAACCTTTCTAAACTCTGACAATATGAAGCGATTGCTCCTAAACTCAATGAGGTAGGAAACATAGCAATCAACACAAGCTCTTGCAAATTAGGACAATTTCTTGCAACAGAAATCAAACTATCATCACCAATTCTATTAGTTCTCCACCCATTAATGTGAAGCTTTTTCAACATCTTACAATGTTCAGCAACAACAACAAGACCAGCATCTGAACACTCAGGTGTTTTTACAAGATGCAAAGTTTCTAATTTCAAACACTTTGATACACCAACAAGACCAATATCACTAACTTGAATCTTTTCAAGATGAATCTCAATCAACCCTGAATTCAACTTCCCCACACTCGCAAGTGTCGTGTCCCAATCGCCTATACATCGAATCAACTTCAATGTTTGAAGCTTTCTAGAACCAATTATTAACGGTGAAAACTCGTGACCGTTAACAAGTTCCTTCAAACAAATCGATTTCAACGACGAACCACCACCACCACCACTACCACAAAACGATTCAACATCGCCATCGTTAACTCCACGAAGCCTCTTAACAGAAAGCTCCTCGATAACATTACTGTTATCTACAACAGCGTGAATTCCCTTAACACCAAACAAACACGACACAACCGAAAGCTTCTTTAGATTCTTACAATTTCTAGCAAGACCTAACATTCCGATCTCAGTTATTTCCCTACAACCACGAAGCTTAAGACGCGTGAGATTCTTACAACGAAGTGAGATCAGAATCAAAGCGTCGTCGTTTATACTTGTTGATTTACGGTTACAACGAAGCGCAAGCTTTGTAACAGAATCAAAACGAGTAAATAGAGAAGGAACGAAATCTAACAAATTCGCTTCCGCGTTTAAGGAAAGCCGCTGCCGGCTTTCACCTTCAACGCGTAACCACCGTCGGCATACGACGGAGGAGTTTTTCCGATCACCGGAGTCAAGGAACTGAAAAATAACGGCTAAACACTCGTCAGGGATTTCATCTGTATAGTTACGGTTATAACCGAATTCATCAGAAGAAGAATCATTGCCGTCACCGTAACCGTAACCGTAACAGAATCGGTTAGTTTTAGAAATGTTTAGGTCAGGGGATGATGGAACAGATGTGGACAGTGATTGTCCCATTGAATTGAAGAAAATAAAAATAAAAATAAAAATAAATAGTAATGATAATAATAATAATAGTATGAAGAAAATAGAAAGATAATTTGAAATGAAAAAGTGAGAAATGAATGAAATAAAGAGATGAAGATGAAGATGGAGATGCATTGGGTTTGAACGTTTCACCCGTCAACGGGTGAAGCGCGTGTCGTCTCAGCAACCACCCAGGACGGGTTTATTATTACCGACTTCCGTGTCGATTCATGCATCGTTTATAGTATTTTACTAACAGAAATGATAAATTATTTACACAATTTATTTATTTCTTACAGCAATTACTAACAGCTCAGAAAAAGTTGGAAATGCTACATTATTGAATTGATTACATGTTTTGGATTTTCCCTGTATAAAATATTACTTTATCTTTTTTACAAAAATGTGTCAATATTACTTGGATTAGATGAAATTGTGATTTTTCTTTCAAAGTTTAACCAAATAAAATGGAACAGTGTATAGAAATTTTATGATTTATTTATAGAAACTTTATGATTTTAATACCTATACATATATATTCCATAATATAAACCAAAAATAAATAATATATGTATCTAGTCTTAAATTTGGATTACATACATGTACTTTTTTTCTGAATTAAATGAATTATGATATAACTTTTTTTTTGTTCTAGAAATGTGTTTTTTCTTTTAAAATCAAATCAAATGAAATTTGATTGTAATTACAAATTTGATTTTATGATTTAATACATTGTTGTTAGTTAATTATAACCGTGAAATTATTAAAAATTTTGACTTATATGCACTTATATTATTAACCGTCAAACTATATCCTAAATATTTTGTATTTTCACTTTTATCATAATCGTCAAATTACTAAATTTGTACATAACTTTGAGGATGAGTATATGAGAATGACTTACAATGAAGGTCGGTCAATGGATTGATGCTCCAAGCGAAAAGTCAAAATTTGAGGTGGAAAAGATGACATTGAAGCGGATACCTACAAAAAACACTTAGACGTTCAAGTCGTATAAGTTTGAGGTGGAGGCGGGTTAAAGTAAGACATACATTGGATGTGCATTGATTTTGATTCAGCCAAAAAGTCGAGTCTAAAAAAAACTCTTTAAACCTACAAGTTATTGTACAAGAAAAAAAAAGATTAGGTTCATTAAATAAATTCATTGAATAATTGATGTATCTAATTTGTATTATTGATAAGATACATGACTTAAACAGACAAGGTTCTACATTTACATTACTTTTATTTCTATTTTTATTTTTCTCTCTTTTTTCCTATGGAGTTAGAGATGTCCTGCAACTTTTTATTTTTTTTAAATGAATTCCAAGCTTATAAAATTATAATTAATTTTATAATTAAATGTAATTTTTTAACAAAAACACTATGTTTTGGTCTTTTTTTAAGGGAATATACAATAATATGTTTAGTAAAAAAAAAAAATTAACGCATCACCAAGCCCAAGCCCTGCCCGGTCCGAGCCGGACGGACGGCGGCGCGCAAAAAGATTGATTTGATACGTTAAAAATCAATACAAGGGACGTGAATGCTCCTTTCACATGACCCCGTTGATGAGATGATATTGTCTATTCCATTCAAGTAGGCACGGTAAAATAACTCATATCCACGGATATTTGTCCACCCCGCCCCAATTTTGATAGAAAAATCCTAGTTCATAAGGAGGTAGAGTCGAATAGAAATACCGAAACCTACCGAAACCCCATTTGGTATGGGTTTGAAGTTTTAGTTTTTATCCCCTTTAAAAATTTAGATGGGTATGATATGATTTAAATGGATATGAGGATATCCAAACTTTATGAATTTGGGAAGCGCAAAATCTGCCCCCACCCTGCTCGACCCTATTGCCATGCCATGCCTACATAAAGGGTAAAATGATTCTTAAAAATAAATACTAAACAAAAAATAAAATCATTTGGGCCTAGTCACAAATCACAATATACTAGTAATTTCTTGACGTTGGAGTTCAAGTCATTGAAGAATTTGTGAGTGGAATGGCATTGGCATGCTTTTTGTGTGGACCACATGACTTTTCTGGAAGCTCTTCTCGTATAATTTGATGATGGTGTCTTGTTCCTTCCAAGCACGAGATGTTTTACGACTTTAGACTGTTATGACATTAAAATAGACATTTTGACTTGGACTTGGTCCCTTTGATATACTTTTACATTGTTCTTGTTCATTTTTGTTTAAAATCTCCAACTCTTTTTTTTTTGGTACATATGCTAAAAGAGACAAAAACAAAAGGAAAACAAAAAAAATTGCATGTACGAGTATGGCAGATTTTATTGGCAAATAACCGTAAGTACGAGTATTATTGTCATACCAATACATAGTGAGTGTGTATGATGCTCATAAAATTGCATGTTCAAATCTGTGGCAAAGAGCTAAAAAATGCACGATTACATGAAGCTGAAAATTCTAGCTTCTCATTTCATAGAAAAAATATATAGATCTGCCTGTGATCAAGTCGACCCCTGAGACGGGGCAAGCAAACCCATAGTCCTGGGTCTCAACATTTTGAGGTTCTCAAATTTGTCTATTTTGTCAAGCCCATCATTCATACATTAGCTTAAGTATTATTGCCAAAAAATAATATCAACAATTGACGTAGTATTGTGTAGTGGTTGCGTGCCAAAATTAAAATACAAAGGGTGTGAGTTTGACTCCTTTCTTTGACAGTTTTTATTTTAAAAGATCGAAATCACTCTATAATTTATCTACTTTATTTAAAATGCCTAAAAAAAACTAATTTATTTAAAATACAATAAAACCTTATATTTCGTTTTTTTTTTGGTACGATAAAACCCTATATTTCTAAAATGAAGTTACAAGTTTTATCAAAATCACTCTATAACTCTTAAATAACTACGTTACTTTAATTTATTTATTTTTTAAAAACCTACATTTCTAAAAGTTACAATTTTAATTAAAAAAGACTATTAATTTTTAATGATATTCACTTAATGTTATTTACATTTTAAATACCTCATGTTAATACCAAAATCAATATTAGTACGTCTTTTTAAAATTGTGTTTTTTTAAAAGAAAAAAACATTTTAACTTGACTAGTTTTTTTACCTTTGAAGGGCCTCTTTATATAATTAGTTTAGGGCCTCAAAATGTGCTGAGTCGGCCCTACTTGTGGTCATTATAAATTGATTAGATATGTTGTCTCTTATTCGGCGAACCACTTATATTGCTCTTTGTCTACATATAAATATTTTTCTTTGTTCTTATTTTCCATCATCCATCCTTCGCTCTTCTCTTCTCTCAACTACTTTCTCTCTTCTCTCAAGTGTCTTCTTGCTGGTTTTAAAAGTTCATGGTAACCAATTGCATAGTTTGTGGTTGACCAATCATAAGATTCTCATCATTTTCATTGGATGATGAGGTGTGAGAATGTTATGTTCATCCACGAAGAACATCTGAGCCATGATGATTGAGAATGTTATGACTAATTAAATAAAAGTTCATGAGTTATTTAGAGTTGCAACGCAGTTGAGGGTTTTCTTGTACTAGATGGTAATTTCGCCACCTTTGTGTGAACAAGAGAGTCATTTCGCCATTTTTTTGTGAACAAAAGAGTTTCGTATGCTCTCATCTATCCTCAAAATGGATTTGTTCAATGCCTTCAATCAAAGCTTTGATGATAACAAAGTATTTAAAGAAAAAATTGAATTTGCTAATGTATATTTAAGTGTGCAAGGCCATAGCTTAAAATTTGCATGAACATATACAAGAGCACATGAATTTGTGAAGAGAAGCTGAAATTTTTGTTCATAGGCTAAAAGGCTAGATTCTAGTGTTTGAAGTACTAGAATCTTTGGTGAATCAGGGGCAAGTAAGGCCAAACTCTGAAGATCTAGACTCTGAAATGAAGCTCCTAAAGGTCTTAGACTCTGAAGGACAAGCCAGCATCAGAAGTCTCTGCAATGGCACTATCAAACTCAGAGTCAACTTTGTCTTCTTCTGATCATGTGCAGAAACAAACAAAACTTCTTAAACAAACAGATTTCTACTGATTTGTAAAGATAAATTCCTTTGGTAGCAAAGGGAATTCAAATGTCTTTTCAATGTCATTATCCATATCAATAAACGTCACAACGTCTAGGATCAAAACTTCTCAACGACTATAATTTGTGCAAATGCTCTCTTCAACGGATCTTAGCTTAACTTCTCTGAATATCAAGCTAAAACTCTGTAAACAAAAAAAAAACAAAGAAGCACAAATATTGTACTTAGAATTTCTTAAACCAAGTTTGTATCTTAGAAATTCTAAAGTCTTAGAGTCGTTCATTGTATTGTAAATTCTACATCTCTGATTGTATATCAAGTGTAAAAATACTTCTAACATTATTTGATTAGGTTAGTTGTGAGAAGTCTTTTGTCATTGGACTTGAGCATTAAATGTATCTTGCATGTATGCTTAAGTATTAGAAATCTTTTACCTGTGTGCTTGAGCAATGAGAAGTTTCTTGTCGTGGATTTGAGCAATTTGAGAAATCTCTTGTTTGTGTGCTGGAGCATTTGTAATATCAGTGATTATAATGGAACTTCTTTGGAAGGACAAATGAACTAGACTATTCTCAGTTTGTGAGAGTAACCAGTATAATATTATGGTTGTGTCTTTCTCTTTCTCTTCTTTGTATGTTTTGTTTATATCTGCTGCAATCTCTACTATTAACTTGGTCAGACTCTACTTTTGTAATCCAAGTCTGACATAGTAAAAAACACCCAGTTTTAGAAAGTCAGCACAATTCAACCCCTCCTTATTTTATTTTTCTCATTTTCACTCATCTATCCCCAAAAATGGAAATCTAGGTTACCTTATCTTTTATTCCTAAAGGGATGTCAATAGCAAATTTAAGTTAGTTCAAATTGATATGATTTTTTTCAGTTAATGTTTGATGTAATATTTTTATCTAATGTTTGATTTTTCCATTCGAATGTAATTTTGTTTCTTGTAAAACAACAATTTAGAATCTAGTACTTAAAATACACTTTGAGTTATAGAATATGAGCGGTATTTATGAAACAATTAGACGGGAGAGGGGGAGGGGGGGTATGCCTTAACGAGGGCAAAGCAATTCCCAACACAGAATTCAGGCTACGCTTGGGCTCAAATATTTGGGGCCTCTCATTATCGGCATGGGCCTGCAAAGAAACAATGCTAATATTTTTTTTGGTAAGGAAACAATGATAATATTAATGCTTCTAAAAAAGGAGGTAGTCACTTATTAGAAAATTTTAAATTATATCCCCTCAATTGTACATCCACCCGATAATCTATTGTTAATCCAATTTTGCTGGCTCCTGCTACTGATGGATATGAGTCTCCCACCGTAAGTGAACAAAAAATACTAATATGCTTTTTTTTTTCTACAAAAAAAATACATAATGTTTTAAATAATATTATTTAGGCTAAATTGGATAATTAGTCGCTTAACTTATTTATTTGTTTCATATTAATCCCTTAATTAATTAACGTTACAAGCTGGTCTCTTAACTTTAATTATGTTTGTCATATTGGTTCTTTTCGTTAGTTTTTTATAAAAAAAACATTAATTTTACTTTCTATTATTCGTTATATGAACGCATAAATAATTTATTTATGAGTAATATTGTTAGTGAATATGATTATGAGTTCAAACACATTTCTTAAACGGAAGATAAATACACTATCAACCTGTTAAAAAGGACCAATATGACAAACATAATTAAAGTTAGGGATTAATTTGTAACGTTAATAAGATAAGGGACCAATTCGTAACATTAATTAATTAAGGGATCAATATGAAACCAATAAATAAGTTAAGGGACCAATTATGCAATTTAACCTATTATTTATAGTTTCACTATTTCAGGGTCAGTATTGGAATTTGAATAAAAATAATAAGTTATAAGCTAACTGAATTAGCTTATCAAAATAAATTATAAGTAGGGCTGAAAATGAGTTCAGTCGAACCTGTTTGAACTCGACTCAATAAGAATTGGTTCGGTTCGAAACTCAGCTCGAGTTCGACACGAACTTTTTTTCAGCTCGAGTTCGGCTCGTTTAGAGTTCACGAGCAGTCTGGTTCAATATCACATAATTGGACTAGCAAACGAATGAGAAAAAGAATTTTGATGACCGGACATATTGTAATAACAGTCTCATAGGAAACCTAGTCTGGAATTGAGTCGAGTCGAACTTGTCTGAGCTCGTCTTTATAAGAATTAGTTCAGCTCGAAACTCGGCTTGAGTTTGACACAAACTCTTTTTTCAGTTCGAGTTCGGCTCGTTTTAGAGTTTAATTAAGAACAGTTTGGTTAGGCTCGTTAGATTCAGTTAGTTTTCAACTTGAAACTCAACTCAAGAGTTCGAAGTAATTTTGTTTTCTATTTACTCTCCATTTTTAATATACACTCCGATGTGAGTATTAATTTTACCAATCCGTACGGCCTGTTTGGTGCATAGGATAGAGAGACAGGATAGATAAAACAATCCTATCCTATTCAAATCCCTTGTTTGGTGCACCAATTGGAAATGATAAAATAAATATATTCACATCATTGTGCATGTCATTGTCTATAAATTTTAATATTGTTCATTTTTGTCCTATTATCGGCAGTCGTTAGAATTTATGATAATTTTAAGCATTGTTTCACGGTCGATCACTTGTTAATCCAGTTAGTCAATATACATTTTAAACTAAAAACTAATGCTGCAAGTATTATAATTGATCCAAAATTCCAATCTTACCCCTCAATAGTGGAACTATCAAAATTATTAATTAAATTTTTAAATACATGTTTCAAAAGCTATTCCCAAAAGATCTAGTTTTTTTAATAAAAAAAAATCAATTTTTCCTTTAAAAAAAACTCAATTTTTGGTTATCTCCCACCGTAGGAGACCTACCGTAGCCTTGCCCAATTTTGCTCCTAACAACTTTTAAAAATTTCCGGAACTTATTTTGTGTTTAGGTTGTAGTCACTTATTGATGACAATAAGTTGCCGGTACATATGGGATCTGTTTGCATTGATTTATTTATTATTTTTTTATAAGCTTTTTAAATAACTTATTTAAATAAATAAACTTTTATATATTATTTATTTATAAGTTTGTTAAAGTGGATTATGAAAAAATAACTTATGAAGATACTTTTGTTAGTAAAATTTTATTTATTTACATAAACAATTTTACATAAGTTCAAAATTAAACTAATCCAAATGAGCTCTGATCTAGCGCTTTCAAATAATAAAATTGTTGTTACACATTTTTTTAATATGCATAATTTCGACAATTTCACTTTTCAAAACTGTAGGAATGAATATCAATTTTGGCAATTTGTAAAAAAAAAATCAATTTTGGCAATTTTAGATAAATTATTGAAATTTATACTCATTTTTCCAATTTTAAAATTTGAACTTACCCCTGCTAGAAATAAATGAATGCAAATATTTTTGGCGAAATGAATAATCATTCCAACACTGTCAATTTTATAATTATCAAAATGTTAGAATAATATTTTTGTAAACCAAAAAAAAAAAAAGAATAATATAAAACCATTGATATACCCTATCCTAACAGCTTAAACTTTTGAGATAAGGTTATTTGACATGGTATCAGAGCTTCTCTAACTAAGTGGTCTAGAGTTTGATCACCGCTCCGCTCACTTTCTTATTAAAAAGTGGAATTTAAGCATATAGTATGTGGGTCTATGCATTATCCACGCTTCAAGCCTCAGTGGCTCTTGCATGAGAGGGTGTGTTAGAATAATATAAAACTATTGATATGTCATATCCTAACAACTTAAATTTTTGGGATAATCGGTTATTTGACACAAAATGATGTCAATTCTAGGGATTTAAATTTTGTAATTTCCAAAACATTTTTTAAAGGGGTGCACGCAAAATGTGCCCTTCTTTTTTATTATACTGAGAGTATTTTGGAAAGTTCAAGAATTTTGTATTAAGAAAAATCCAAGTTTCACATAGAAAATAAAGAAGATTTAAAAGAGTGTGGCTATTGTCACTGTTACAAATTGTTTTTGTAATAAGTTAGATTTAATATACCGTAAAAAGAAGTTAGATTTAATATAATATTAGAATCTATCAAAGTTAAATATCATATTAGAGTCTATCAATTCAGTCTCGTATGAATGAGTTAGTTTTAATATAAAAATTTAATAAGTGTAGAAAAATGAGGTAAATAGGATGGACACTGGACGGGTTTGGGCGGGTTTGGATGTAAAGTTGTCACCCAAGTCAAATTGTAAAGTCAAAAAATAAGGCCCAATCCGTTCAAAAAATAGAGATCAATTTTCATGGGTTTGAGTTTGCGGTTTAATCGGATTATTGGACGGTTTGATTTGGTTAGAAAAGAAAAATTAAAAATAAAATGAGTAACAAACCCAACCTTTGCAATTTAAATTCCGACAATATGCAACCAGAGATGAGATAATCATGAAACAAACACAAAAAGAAACTGTTACAAACCCTAAATCAACATAAAAATGTAAGAAAAAATAAAAATCTCAAATAAAATTAAAAATATAGCATTTGATTTCAGCAACGTTAGACAAAAAAAAAAGATGAAGAAAGATCATGTTTTATGTTTCAAAATGTTCCATGATTGTTTCAGTCTCCATGGATTTGAGGTGAAGTGAGAAAGTGTGAAGAGGGGGTGGGAGAAAAGCTTAAAGTGTGTATATTGCAAATGGAAAGTGTTAAACGCGAAGTTTTGATTTACTAATGCGTGCGAGTTTCGGGTCCCATCGTCTAGTTCTCTCCACCCGAACCCGCTCATATAACACCCCACATGAAATATCTAGAATATCAGTGAAATATCATAACTGGTAGCTGAGTGCATTATTATTACAATTGAAATTCAAAGCAAACGCAGGTGCTAAATACAACACGGATACAGAAACAACGGAAGCGAATCCAAATACTACGATACATCAAGAAATTATTAGAAATACAACAAGACTAGAAATAACTAGAAAGCATGAACAAGAATGCAATCCTCCAAGCACAGCTTCGAGCACACCAATAAGCATACCTTAGCCAACCTGTTTATCTGGAAAAAAAAATTGTTTGGAGTGGGGTGAGACTACTAAGCCTCAGTGAGTCCTACTACCCTCCTAGAGGTGACTACACCGGGGAACCTAATCAGTCATACATACTAGCAATATATCATAATACATAAGCATAAATAAAGGTGTAACACAAAAGTATATCTTATTCATTTTATCACAAGGACACTCTGAGGTGAGCATGTCTCAGAGGCCTGCCATATCCGACAACTGATTCGGTCACGGCATGCAGCTCACATGATCATAACCTAATGGATTATCCCATTGGGAGTCCATAGTGCAACATAAATCGCTCATAATTGACTATTACTAAGTTTAGTTATCACTACCATGAATTTCTAATTCCCGGGGAACATGCAAACTTAATCAATTCTAAGTTATACCCTAAGAGTAAGTGTGATTAACATTTTATATAACATTATATCAGTTATATCACTGCAATTTGTCTATCTCAGATGAGGAAATAAAACGAGCGATTAAAACAGTTTGAAATTAAAAAGTTGCAGGCTGTTCTGTGTAAGCTCGCCACGGCGAGTTACCTGCTCGCCATGGCAGGTTTACAGGTCATTTTACACAATCTCGCCACGGCGAAATGCCAGCCCGCCATGGCGAAATCTCAGGTACTGACCTAAACAACTCGCCTGGCGAGCAAATGCCCGCCATGGCGAAGTTCTTCAGCCCAGAACCTTATTTTCGCCATGAGTGCTCGCCACCAATCTGCCATGGCGAGTTCATGCAGAATGGCCCCTGTTTTGCGAAATTCACAAATTTTCCAAAGTTTCACCTACATTCCTCATTTAAGATAGTGCAGAAACATAAATCATATAATATGAGATAGAATGGAGGGAAATTTGGGAGTGAATTCCCCTCACACAACATTTATCCTTAAATCCTATGTTAACATGCAATTTTGGTAAAATTGGGAAACTAAACTACCTAGCCTAAGAACCCACCTGGAATTGAACCTTTAAACCTTGCTTCTGAGCTCTACTACAGCTACTACAACCTCTCACAAACCCCACGAACCCCAGACCAGAAATTGGTAAACTTGAACTCTTGAACCCTTATTTTGCTCTAAGAATTGGAGTTGTGTTTAATGATTTGTTTCAGTATCTAGAGTGGTATTTATAGAGGGTCTGAAGCTGAGTGAGAACAGAATTTGGATGGGGTTAGGTTCTTTTGCATGTGATTCTATTGGGTGTTAAAATTGGTGAGATGGAGGTTGTTGTTGTTTAGCAACTTGTGAGCTTGGAAGGATGAGGGTTCAGAACTGAATTTTTGGAGTAGAGCTTCATGTGAAGGAATCTCTGATATCTAATTGTTTTTTAGTGGCATGCTTATGGTGAGATAATGCCAAACTCTAGTGTTTAAGGAAAATTGAGAAGTTTGGAGCTTATGGTTTACTTGAAATTGGCGTGAGAGGGAGGAAGGAGTTTGTGAGTGATTAATTTTCTGTGATGCTGAAATGTGTTGGTAAGAAGCAACCCACTTGGCTAGTCATAAGGTTCACATGCATTAGTTGTGAGGTGTTGGCATAGGAATGCAAGGTCAAGTGAGTGGATTAGTGAGTCATAGGCAAGAGAGGGAGAGGGACACGAGAGAGGAAGAGATTGGAGGGAGTTTGAAATTTTCTTGTTGTAATTTAATCCACTTATGAGTCATAGTGCATTAGTGTGAATAATAGGTTAAATTTTGAATTTCCTAATTGTTCACAACTCACTTAATTCCCAAAATAAATTAACTAAACTCCACTAATTAATTTATGAAAATTAGGCAAGGCATCTAATTAAAATTAATTAGATAATTTAGAATGTGGGATATTACAACCTACCCCCTTAAAGAAATTTCTTCCTCGAAATTAAGAAATTTACCTCGGAAAAAGATAAGGATAGCTCCTCCGCATGTCTGACTCCAGTTCCCAAGTGAATTCACCATCAGGAGACTGAGCCCATTCAACTTTGACAATAGGAATTCTCTTGTTTCGAAGGATTTTGGCATCACGCTCAACAATCCGAACTGGCTCCGGCTGATAGGTTAGATCTGGCTGAAGATCGATTTGTTCAAGTTCCACTGGACGATAAGGATCAGGAATATACTTCCGTAACTGAGACACATGAAACACGTCGTGTAACCCTGACATAGATGGAGGTAGAGCTAGCTGATAGGCTACAGGACCGACGCGTCGAAGAATCTGATAGGGTCCAATGAATCTTAGACAGAGCTTCTTAGTTTTGAATACACCTCGTAAACCCAACTTAGGAGTAACTCTCAAGAACACATGATCACCTTCCTGAAATTCCAAGAGTCTCCTTCTCTTGTCAGCATAACTCTTCTGCCGACTCTGAGCAACTTTCAACTTATCCTGAATAGACTTGATCTTTAAAGTGGTCTCTTGGACTATATCTGGTCTCAAGAATCCACGGTCACCAACTTATGTCCAACATAACGGAGTTCTACACTTCCTGCCAAACAGAGCTTCATAAGGTGACATACCGATACTGGCATGGTAACTGTTGTTATAGGCAAATTCAATCAGATGTAAGTGATTACTCCACGAACCACCATCTTTTAACACACAAGCTCGAAGCATATCCTCCAGAGTCTGAATAGTTCTTTCTGACTGACCATCAGTTTGAGGGTGATGCGACGTACTCATCCTTAGCCGAGTACCCATCGCATTCTGAAATGCTTTCCAAAACCTTGAAGTGAAAATTGGGTCCCTATCTGACACAATACTTAAGGGTACACCATGCAACCTTACAATCTGCTCCATGAAAATGGCTGCATATTGGGGGGCCTTGTAGGTGGATTTCACTGGAATGAAATTAGCTGACTTAGTCAACCGGTCCATGATTACCCAGATTGAATCTTGACCTCTCTGGTTACGTGGCAGTCCTCCTACGAAATCCATAGTGATATGCTCCCATTTCCACTCAGGAATATCCAATGGTTGCAACGGTCCTCCAGGTTTCTGATGTTCAATCTTTACTTGTTGACAAACAATACACCCGGACAAAAATTCAGCAATCTCTGCCTTCATGTTGGGCCACCAATAGTTCTCCTTCAGGTCATGATACATCTTGGTGGATCCAGGGTGAATTGAAAATCCACTCTTGTGTGCCTCTTCCAGAATTAACCTTTTCAACTCATCATTCTAAGGTACACATAGTCTTCCTTCATAGAGAATAACACCGTCCGTGGCTACTGAGAACTCCAGATGGTTTACTCTCTTCTGCAACTCCACGTCATCTTGCTGAGCTTGCACAACTCTTGGGCGTAACTCACAGGATAATTCAATTCTGTTGATCCAAATACCACTCTTCCGATACACAACATTCAGATTGAGGTCTCTGAACTTCTCATACAGACCGCACTGCTGCATCAACAACTCTGACACATACAAGGTCTTTCTACTCAAGGCATCTGCTACAACATTTGCCTTTATAGGATGGTAATTGAGATTGAAATCAAAATCCTTGAGGTATTCCATCCAACGTCGTTGCCTCATATTCAACTCCTTCTGATCAAACAAGTACTTCAGACTCTTGTGATCACTGAACAGATCAAACTGCACTCCATACAGATGATGCCTCCAGATCTTAAGGGCAAAGATAATGGCTGCTAACTCCAAATCATGGGTAGGATAATTCTGCTCATGAGGTTTTAGCTGCCTGGATGCATACGCTACAACTGCACCATCTTGCATTAGTACACATCCAAGTCCCTTGTTGGACGCATCACAGTACACCACATACTTACGGGTTGGGTCAGGAATTACTAACACTGGTGCTGTGGATAGCTTTTCCTTTAAGGTTCTGAAACTCCATTCACAATCAGCATCCCAAACAAAGGTTGCATCCTTCCTGGTTAGACGGGTCAACGGTAAAGCAATCTCCGAAAATCCTAAGATGAATCTCCGGTAATAACCTGCCAAACCGAGGAAGCTCCTGACTTCGGTAACACTTCTGGGTCTCTCCCAATTCAACACCGCTTCTACCTTGGATGGGTCGACAGACACACCGCCTTGCGATATGATATGTCCCAAGAACTTAACTTCAGATAGCCAAAATTCACACTTGCTGAACTTGGCATACAGTTGCTTCTCTCTAAGGATGCTCAACACGATTCTCAGGTGCTCCGCATGCTCTTGTGAATCCTTAGAATAGATCAGAATGTCATCAATGAAGATAACAACAAACTGGTCAAGGTAAGGCTGGAATATCTGATTCATATAGTCCATAAAGATGGCTGGAGCATTTGTCAAACCGAATGGCATGACCAAGAATTCTTAATGTCCATACCGGGTCCTGAATGCTGTCTTGGAAACATCCGAGGACTTGATACGGATCTGATGATACCCAAAGCGAAGATCAATCTTAAAAAAGACAGTAGCACCTTTCAGTTGGTCCAAAAGGTCATCAATTCTTGGTAAGGGATACTTGTTCTTAATTGTGACCTTATTGAGTTGACGATAATCAATGCACAAACGCATCATACCATCTTTCTTCTTTACTAGCAACACCGGTGCTCCCCAAGGTGAGACACTGGGTCGGATAAAGTGTTTTCTGAAGTAATTCTTCAAGCTGAGATTTCAGTTCATGAAGCTCTAAGAGAGACATTCGATAAGGGGCAACTGAGATAGGCTGGGAACCAGGAACTAGGTCGATAGAAAACTCAACTTCCCTTTCAGGAGGTAAATTCATAATATCATCTGGGAAGACATTTAAGAACTCACTAACAACTGGAATATCACTGGGGCTCAAACTGGGTTCCGGATCGATGGTGAACAAGACACTGAAACACTTGGTACTGGCACCTAAGTACTGGATCATCTGGTGAGTGTTTTGGAGCAAAGCAGTGAGTGCTCTACTCTCTGCAGAAGTTCCAGTTGGGATAAACAGATTCTTCTCAGCGCATCCAATGTGTACAGTATTGGCGGAAAGCCAATCCATGCCTAGGACTACATCAATATCCTTCAAGGGTAGACAGATCAAATCTATATGATAGACTTTACTGCCCACAAGAATTGGACAATTCTGACAAACTCGCTTAGAGGTAACCTTGCCACCTGTAGCAACAGCTACAGTCATTGGGGGAATTAAGGGCACAGAGGGCAATTGCAGTCGCTGAACACAGTCAACGGCTATAAAAGAATTAGTAGCTCCACAATCAAACAAGACTAATACTTCAGACTGTCCTAACATGCATATATCCATAATCAAAGCATTATTAGATCTGACTTTCTCACCGTCAAGTGAATATACCCGACCTTTGCTTTTGGAAGCGCCGCTGGAATCGCCTTGCCTCTTCAGCTTAGGACATTCATGCTTGTAGTGGCCTGGCTGCTTACAATAGTAACACATGTTCTTTCCCTTCATGCATTCTCCACTGTGAGGGAAACCACATTCGGCACAGTTCCTTGGTGAACGCTGGGAATAACTCTGCTTTCCTTTACTGGTGGTACCCTTGGTTCTCACTTGGAGATTAAACATTCCAGAATCTTTCCTTTTCTGAACGGCTTCACTACGCTCCTTATGAATGTTACCCAGGTCTGCTTCAGCATGATAACTCTTTTGCACCAAATCACCAAAGGTAGTGATATGCTGCATAGAGACATCGTAGGCTATGTCAGCTCTCAACCCGAACCTATACTTCTTCATTTTCCATGATTCACTGGGTGCATCATTACCATCCATCACATATCGGACCAATTCATTGAACTTCATGGTGTATTCTGACACAGACATACTCCCCTGCTTCAGTTCAGTCAATTCCCGTTCCATCTGAAACTGGTAACTTTCTGGTATATAATGCCCGACAAAGAGACGCCGGAAATTATCCCAAGTTACTTCCATCTGGCTAGCTTCCATGTACGCCTTCGTACCATCCCACCAGTTACATGTGTCACCCCTAAAGAAGCGGGAGACGAACACAACCTTGTCAGCTTCAGTGCAATCCATTGATTCTAGGATCCCACTCATCCTTTGGATCCATTCCCGGACCTTCGCTGGATTGTACTCTCAATAAAATTCTGGTGGACTCATGCGGCAGAATTCTCTGAAAGCAGCACTTGATCCTTGCTGCGGAGGTGGAGGATTGTTCATGTGTTGTTGGAACATAGCCATGAACTCTTGATGTTGTTGAGCTTGTTGGGCCTGAAACTGTTGCTGCTGGTGCATCATCTCAGCCCACATGTTAGCACTAGCATCCCCGTACATCTCAGGTTCATCATCCTCAGCAACATTCCTCCTCGGCCTTCCAGGTCCTCGTCTTACTCCTGACATAGTGCTCTAACTGCCAATATCAAGTCAAGTTAGCTAGGCTTAAAGTGACATGACATCTAGAACAGATGTTAGAAATCCAGACAAATACTGGGATTCGGATTAGTAATACTAATGAACTCTGGCTCGGTCTGAATTGACCTGCTCTGATACCAATTATAACACCCCACATGAAATATCTAGAATATCTGTGAAATATCATAACTGGTAGCTGAGTGCATTAATATTACAATTGAAATTCAAAGCACACACAGGTGCTAAATACAACACGGATACAGAAACAACGGAAGCGAATCCAAATACTACGATACATCAAGAAATTATTAGAAATACAACAAGACTAGAAATAACTAGAAAGCATGAACAAGAATGCAATCCTCCAAGCACAGCTTCGAGCACACCAATAAGCATACCTTAGCCAACCTGTTTATCTGGAAAAAAAAAATTGTTTGGAGTGGGGTGAGACTACTAAGCCTCAGTGAGTCCTACTACACTCCTAGAGGTGACTACACCAGGGAACCTAATCAGTCATACATACTAGCAATATATCATAATACATAAGCATAAATAAAGGTGTAACACAAAAGTATATCTTATTCATTTTATCACAAGGACACTCTGAGGTGAGCATGTCTCAGAGGTCTGCCATATCCGACAACCGATTCGGTCACGGCATGCAGCTCACATGATCATAACCTAATGGATTATCCCATTGGGAGTCCATAGTGCGACATAAATCGCTCATAATTGACTGTTACTAAGTTTAGTTATCACTACCATGAATTTCCAATTCCCGGGGAACATGCAAACTTAATCAATTCTAAGTTATACCCTAAGAGTAACTGTGATTAACATTCTATATAACATTATATCACTGCAATTTGTCTATCTCAGATGAGAAAATAAAACGAGCGATTAAAACAGTTTGAAATTAAAAAGTTGCAGGCTGTTCTGTGTAAGCTCGCCACGGCGAGTTACCTGCTCGCCATGGCAGGTTTACAGGTCATTTTACACAATCTCGCCACGGCGAAATGCCAGCCCGCCATGGCGAAATCTCAGGTACTGACCTAAACAACTCGCCTGGCGAGCAAATGCCCGCCATGGCGAAGTTCTTCAGCCCAGAACCTTATTTTCGCCATGAGTGCTCGCCACCAATCCGCCATGGCGAGTTCATGCAGAATGGCCCCTGTTTTGCGAAATTCACAAATTTTCCAAAGTTTCACCTACATTCCTCATTTAAGATAGTGCAAAAACATAAATCATATAATATGAGATAGAATGGAGGGAAATTTGGGAGTGAATTCCCCTCACACAACATTTATCCTTAAATCCTATGTTAACATGCAATTTTGGTAAAATTTGGAAACTAAACTACCTAGCCTAAGAACCCACCTGGAATTGAACCTTTAAACCTTGCTTCTGAGCTCTACTACAGCTACTGCAACCTCTCACAAACCCCACGAACCCCAGACCAGAAATTGGTAAACTTGGACTCTTGAACCCTTATTTTGCTCTAAGAATTGGAGTTGTGTTTAATGATTTGTTTCAGTAACTAGAGTGGTATTTATAGAGGGTCTGAAGCTGAGTGAGAACAGAATTTGGATGGGGTTAGGTTCTTTTGCATGTGATTCTATTGGGTGTTAAAATTGGTGAGATGGAGGTTGTTGTTGTTTAGCAACTTGTGAGCTTGGATGGATGAGGGTTCAGAACTGAATTTTTGGAGTAGAGCTTCATGTGAAGGAATCTCTGATATCTAATTGTTGTTTAGTGGCATGCTTATGGTGAGATAATGCCAAACTCTAGTGTTTAAGGAAAATTGAGAAGTTTGGAGCTTATGGTTTTCTTGAAATTGGCGTGAGAGGGAGGAAGGAGTTTGTGAGTGATTAATTTTCTGTGTTGCTGAAATGTGTTGGTAAGAAGCAACCCACTTGGCTAGTCATAAGGTTCACATGCATTAGTTGTGAGGTGTTGGCATAGGAATGCAAGGTCAAGTGAGTGGATTAGTGAGTCATAGGCAAGAGAGGGAGAGGGACACGAGAGACGAAGAGATTGGAGGGAGTTTGAAATTTTCTTGTTGTAATTTAATCCACTTATGAGTCATAGTGCATTAGTGTGAATAATAGGTTAAATTTTGAATTTCCTAATTGTTCACAACTCACTTAATTCCCAAAATAAATTAACTAAACTCCACTAATTAATTTATGAAAATTAGGCAAGGCATCTAATTAAAATTAATTAGATAATTTAGAATGTGGGATATTACAGCTCATATCAACTATGTGCAAATCGAATTTTCATAGCCGTTGACCCGTGGCCCAATCCAAACCGCCCATTTCCCTCTTCTTTTTTTCGATTTTCTCGGATTGGGCTGGGCCACGGTTTTTCCGTCCACCCCTACTCTTATTGTGAACAAGTTGCAAGGAAATGAACAACTATTTTGGGTAAGGATGTCAATTTGATCCATACCCAATGGGTACCCGCAAAAAATATTCACAATGAGTAGGGTAAAAATTCGCATTTTAGGTAAGGGCATAGGTATGGGTAAATATCCGTAAAATTGAGCGGGTATGGATGTTGGTACGGGTACCTTAATACCTACCCCGCCCTATACCAACATAGTATGTATTTATTTATTTTAATTATATAATAATATATTTAAATCAATTTTAATAAAATACAACCTTATTATACTATCACATATTTTTAATAAAAATATTTATTTATAACATAATGCAGATATGTTAACAGAGAAATGAACTTTAACATGATATTACTAATAATTTTGTGTATAAATTTCACGAGTCAACATTAAAATCTTTGAATTTTTTCAATTCTATTAAAATGATATGATATTTTATAATTGTTCAATTTATTTTTAACAACAATGCGGGTAACGAGTACGGATATGGGTACTTAGGTACTCATAGGGTATAGGAACATGGACAAAAGTTGTCACCCACACGGGTGTGGGGATGGATACGGATATTTTTTCAAACTGTAGGTATAAGGATGGAGATTATAGTACGCTACCCAAACCCTACCCATTATCATCCCTAATTTTGGGGCAAGGAAACGAACAACTATTTTGGGGCGTATTTTGATATTTATAGGGCCCAATTGTAAGGTTGTCTTAGAAAAAGTTTGTAGTCATTATATATTAAGAATTTCTTTTACCACCATCCCAATTTGCTCACGCACCCTATAAAAATTACAAAAATATTCATGTATGCTATTTAAGTAGTGGATTATGTTCACTACATAAGTAACAAATGTTATACAAATGAGAAATTAGGGAAAAAAAACACTTTTTTAACATAAAAATTTCAAGATTTTATAAGTTTGCTACTTAAATAGAGGAAGAATAAAATAAAAATCTAGAAGAGCACGCGGAAAATGTGGTAATGGCAATAGAAATTCTCTCATATGAGTGCCTTAATTATCATGTTTTCTACTTGCAAGATTGAATATGTTACAGATCCATTCAGCTATTTATTTTGTAGCGCACCTCTCTACTCTCTAATTCTTACCATCCTGTGGTCTCTCCCCACCCCCACCCCCACCCCACCCCCCATATTTCTTTAGGCTTTGTTTGCGAGTTTGGAGGGGAATGAAAGAGAAGGAAAGACTAAAAAGTAAGAAACAAGTGGAAGGAGTAGAGAAGTTTGGGAGGAAAGGAGTTTGAAGGGTTATTTTTTCTTCATAACACAAAAACCCCTCAATTTGGAGGAACTCAAAAATTGTATTAGATGGGGGTTTGTAGGGTTTATATGAATTCTTTAAATTTAATTAATGTTGTTATAATATTCTTAAATTCATAATATATTAATCATAAGCATTTATTTGTCATTCTCTATAAAAAATACTTTCTCAAAAAATGTAAAAGATTTCTCTAATTTTCTCTCTATTTCCCTCCTTCCAAAGCTCTCCCCTCCCCTCCAAATTTGCAAACAAAGCCTTAGACACGAAACCGAAAAATATACATTTGATGATAGTATAGTCAAATAGGTTTTATACTTTTATTTAATTATATTAAGGGGATTTAATTTGTATGCACCAACAGTGTAAAATAATTTTACACTGTTAACCAATAACAACCATGTATTCCGCCACATCACCCCACTTCACCCCACTATCTTTATATGACATGGAAGTTTAAATCACTCTTATTGGTTGCATGTGTAAAATAAGTTTACACTGACAGTGCATAACAATTAAACTCATATTAAGGAAAATATTAAGAGTTTAATGGACATGTTACGTCAGTGTAAAATACTTTTAAACGAACATCCAATAAAAAGTGACTATTCTTCCACATCATACCATAAAAGTGGGGTATAATGGGATGATTTGGCGGAATACATAATTGATATTTGATGATAGTGTAAAAATATTTTACACTGTCAGTGCATGTCCTATTTTCTCAATTCTCAAATATTAATGAGTGTCTTTTGAAACAGAATTTAATTTGTATGCATTGACAGTGTAAAATTATTTTACACTGTCAACCAATGACAACCATGTATTCCGCCATGTCACCCACATCACCCCACTTTCTTCATATGACATGGAAGATTGGTAGTTTCTTATTGGATGACTGTGTAAAATTATTTTACACCGTCGGTGTATATTTATTAAACTCTTTGAAACATTGATTAAAAAGACAAATATAAAAATATTATGTTAATTAAAAAGTGATGCATTATATTTTGAAGGGTTACTTTTTAAGGGTTCAAACATTATATTTTTAATACAAAATATTATATTTTAAAAAAAATAAAAAGAGAGAAAGAAACGAAAAGAAAAAACAAAAAGAGATTGTTATTTGTCAATTGTCATTCTCAAACAGTTTTTCCCCTTGCCATATTAATTGGAGATACCATTTTCCAACGTGACACAGTTTTAAAGGGATTTTCGTTTTCAGATCCCCCGAGTCTTGTTACATCCTCTTCATAAGAGCAATAGTAGTACTATACATCTGGTTCGTAAATATAAAATCTCCTTAACAAAATTATAGTAAAGATTAATTAAGAAAAATGACTTTGATAGTAAATTTATTGGCAGTTAATATTACTTTTATAATTTTATTTTTTAAACGAGAATAAGTTAATGTTTTCTTTAAAACATCTGTTACAGATCATAAAAATAGATAAACTATAATAATATATTTAATGTTCTTAAAAATTTTAAATGAATTTTATAAAAGGGACAATTTTTTTAAGAGGCCAGATCTTATATTTAGAAACGACAGTCGACAATAGTATATTTGATGTATATTCCATAACAATGTGACTATAATTGACAATAGGCTACTCGCTATCGGGTCATTCGTATTACACTTTAGGTGTTTAATTATGATTGTGATGATACTAAAAGTCTCATAATGAAAGAGATGTAATTAAGATATATTAATATAAGTAATAGAAAGTCTTTATTATATAAGTCAGTAATTTCTCTGATATCATATATATATATATATATATATATATATATATATATATATATATATAAGCAAAAATTGATTTTTTATATTTATCAGAAAAATGATATGTATCTAGCCAATATTAGATTAGACACATTATTTCTTTTAATAAATCTAAAAAGATAATTTTTCTTATAAATGAAACTGAAGAAAATAGTTTCTATAAGAATGTATACTACAAAAATTAACATGGTAAAGATTATTAGCTAGCCATTAGGGTTGGGAATAGGTCAGGCCGGCCTATAGGGGCCTACGGCTTAGCCAACATAGACTCGGGTCAGATCGGCTCATTTATTTAAATAGAGCAGGCCAAGGTTTTGCTATAAGCCTATTTAGCTAAAAAGTCAGGCTTCAGGCCATGAAAAAAGTCTTTCATGCCTACTAGGCCGGCCTATTTAAGTAAATATGAATAATATTTTTACATTAATTATTATTATATATTAAAATTTGTACTTTGATTAAATTATAAATCTATTAAATTTTTCTCTAGTTTAAGTTTATTAATCTACATTAACTTTTCACATATATAAATGTATTATTATAAAGTAAAATTGAAATATGATGTCATATATAGTCAAATTTTCTAAATTATCATGTTAAATATCAAAAGGAAGTTTAATATCATTGATTTATTAGTTCATTAGTATATTTAAAAATAAATATAATTATTTATTTAAATATATTCATGTAAAATAGGCTGTTAAACAGGCTAATAGGCCATGTCAGGCTTTCAAAAGGTCAGACCCAGACCTAAAAAATAAGCCTATGACAGGCCAAAGACCAGACTTAGGCCTTCAATTTTTTGGCAGGCCAGACTCAGGCTTGGCAAAGCCTATTTCGGTCTAGCCTATTTCCAATCCTACTAGCCATGTATGATGCTTTTAACTACGATTTTGACCGTGGCTAAAATGACATTGTTTTTAGTGAAATCACCAAAATTAATTGTAAGTTTCTTTTTTTTTTGTTGGTTTTGCATAAATTTCCTCAATCGAATGAAAGTGATCTATTTAAAACACTATTAACACTAAATATGCACACTTCTTGTAATTTTATTGGAATACCATATACGTGACACTATATAAGTAAAAAGTAGTTTTTTAAATTTTTTACTTTATATTAATATATTTGATTTATAATATATACTATATAATTAATAAAACAATAAATCTAAAAATATAATTTTTTACTTATATAGTATCACGAGGTCGGAGGGATAATAAAGTACTGTATTTTTGTGATAATTTGAGTATATAAATTGAAAAACGTGTCATTTTGATGTCCCTAATAAAGCAGATATATATGTTTCATATAGCAACAGTGGTAGGGGTGAAACAATGGAGTGTGGGTGTCCCACTTGAAAATGAACACTATAATTTTGTAAAAACTTGACACGAACTAGTCAATGTGGTTTACTAGTCAAATTGGGACATATTTTTCCATTGCCTTTTTACCCTTTCACATAAGTCATACCTATAATTGAGAGTCACTTTTACAAATATATTGTAACTTAGGTGGATGGCACAAGCATGCAATCCTTAACGGTGATTATATATATTGTTGAGTTTTCTTACAAAGCAGCTATATATTGCGACATTACATTTACATTGCCGGTTGAAGGAAGGAAAATAATGGCCACGCATTATTGCTCTTTGATTTGTAGTATATCCTACATGATGAGAACTCGTGGGAATAGAGCTTTGCTTTGACGTACCTTATAATCATCAATTTCACATCATGGGTTCCCATTGGCTCGTTGCTCAAGGTTGAGTGAGTTATAGCTAGCACCAAGCGTAAAATAATACTAGTTGGTCGATATCTTTTTTCGTTTCTACTATTCAAATATTTTTAAGATCAATTGGAAATATATTTTGCACGTAAATTAGGATCTAGCAAACCTTTGTTTTTTATTGTGATTTTGCATGTTATTTGTGACATTGAATTTCCTCTATTCTCAATTTGTAGGTTCACACCAATAATATTCATTGATTGATTGAGATTTGTTATAAAACTTTGCAAATGTAATGCAATTTTTTTTAGTAGCCTAATGGCTGGACTCATACAATGTATTTTTTTTTATTGTAGCTACTATATCAATATGTGATTAATATCATTTAGTATTGTAAAAGTAGATAGAGAATTTGATAATGATAATATTAATATTAATCGGCATTTTGCTCTTAATTTAGTGTAATCCAACACTTCTTTAATTGGAAATCATACAAAGGCACATTTTTATTCTAGCATTTAGGAATTTGTTATTTTAAATATTTGTCGAGATTCGCATGTCTCAAATTTTGCGTGCATTAAAGAAGTGTTGTGGCAACATTCCTTACGTAACTAGTTTAAGTACCATAATATTGACTGCACTTGTTAAATGTTGTTCTTAATATGTGCAAATTTGCATATGATAGAAAAAAAATTATACTCCAAACCTAAGGAATTAAAGAGCTTGATTTGAAAACTTCATTTGTCTCATACTACCATAGTACGATTCATTGTGTTTGGTTGTGAAAATTACCAGTTTACCACTTGGTAAATATGAAATCGACCAAATATGCTAGTATCAACCTTTTCCTACTTGGAGGGAAATGCAAATGGTCCTTAAACACCAATTAACTTTTTCTTTTTTTTGCCTTCTTCTTCTTCAATAAAATAAGTCACGGGTCATGGTCCAAAAAAAAAGAAGTTAAAATAGTACCATAATCAAAGCTAGGGAAGAGGAAAGGAAAATATGATAACAACTTCACGAGGTCAATTTTATATATCCAAATTGTTGTAGTATGAAATAGAAATGTGGTCAATGTCTCAAGATTTTAAATGGAATAAAAAGTACTACAAACAATTAGTTAGATCTCAACTAGATTAATTAACTCTAAATTAAATTAATATAGCACAACAAATTATGATATCTTAAATAAAGAAGATTAGTTGACTTCTAACTAGCTAGGTTAATGCAAACATAACATGTTTATTTTGTTTCTTAGTGTTTTGTCTTTAGCAAATAAGGTAATTATGCTTTTTAACTTTGATTTAATAATAAATACTTATGAAAGTAATAGACTTTTGGTTTAATTAGTCCGTAGGTCTCTTAAAGACTTTTTAGGTTTCACTTTGGTCCTTATTGATATCTTCATTAATCAATATGGCCCTTTCCGTCCATTTTTTTCAGAAACTGTTAACTTCTGTACGGGTGTCATGTAACAACATATTTTGCCACATATACAGAAGTTAATGGTTTCTAGAAGAAAAAAATGGACGAAAATGATAATATTGACTGACGGAAATATCAATAAGGAACGAAAGTGAAACTTATTTTCTTTAAAAGATCAAAGTGAAACAAAAAAAGTCTTTAATAAACCTGCAAACTAATTAAACCTAGAGAGTTTTTTAACCACATGGTAATAAATATATAAATTTAGCACTGTTCGCAATGGAAAGCACGTCAGAGGAACCAATTCTCTTCTTTATTTCAAAGTTTGGTTTTGGTGGATTACACTGCTTTGTGCCTCGCAGCTTGAGCCATAAAAGTGCATAAAGAAAAAAAAGCAAGTGGTATAAGAAATATAGGAGCCTCGCATTCAAGAAAAGAAGAGAGGAAAGGTGAAAAAATTAATCTACATATATCACTTTCTCTGCACAAAAAAATGCATGTTTAAACCTCTATCATTGCTGCCATTGCAGACCCTTTATCGTGCAATACAATGGAATAGTTAAAAAGAAAATTGGGCACATATGGGTGACAAAATGTGTTGAACTCGACAAAATGTGTTGGGTCACATAGATGGACTGTGTTGAAATTAATTCAGTATTCGTTATTTTAGTGGCATAATTTTTCGTTATTGTCACATAATGTTCGAGTTATATTGCTTATGCAATAATTATTTTGTAAACTTAACTTAGTTGGTAAAATATTGTATTATACATGTAAGGGAATTTTTAGACATTAAAGTACATGACCAAATTTTTTTATTATATTATATTAAATTTTGAGAAAGATACATTAACAGTATAAAATAATTTCACATTAATATGCAATGAACATTTTATTTTGCAAATCACAAAGATACTTTGAAATTGGTTGTATGATATAACATACTACGTATTAATGGTTTTTTTATGGCAAAATTACACGTTTGATCCTTTATCTTATTTTTTTGTAACACTTTGGTGGTCATTTATCTTTCATTTGTAACATTTTGATCATTTATCTTATCTTTTTGTTAGACTCTGGTCCTTTATCTTCATAAGCGGAAGCATACCTGAGATTGAGTTTGCCATAGCCATAGAGGTTTGAAAGTCACCGGGATGTAGTCTTCCAACTGTAGAATTCCTTATGAGCTCCTTGATTCTCTTCTGATGGGGATGAAGAGAAAACCTAATGAGCCACCGTTTTCACGTTATATCTACAGTCGGTGTCATAACCTCTATATATAACCTAGGGTTATTTCCTAGTTTTGAATATTCTAATTTGGCCCCTCATCAAATTAGATATTAACTTATGGTCTCTACACAATAAATTTCCATTCATGATATTTATGCTTTTAGTCATAAATTTATTATTAATTAAACCACTGTAGTTTTGACTAATTACATAATGACCCTAACACATGTAATATTACAATTGTGACCCAAAATTTCTAAAACCAATCCATCGAAAGACGATACATAGTAGAATTTTCAAACCATACCAATTTATCACGTTGTGGATTAATCTCTTCCATTTAAACAAATTTTGTTTATAATAATGTCTTCATTTTATTAATAATGTATTTTTTATAAGAATATTTTTAATATACTAAGAGATTGCTTCAGTAATTAGGAGTAATTAAAACTTCATGATCCCCCCCCTTGAGTTTAGTATTGTTAATCAGCATCCATAGTAAATGTTGTCTAGCTATATCTAGAAACCCTGAAACCGTGTGTACTTTTTGTACTACTATACTCCCTCCGGCCTTATTTATAAGCAAAAGTCAACAAAAACTTTTGGCCTCAAATATAAGCAAAAGTAACCAAAAGTAACTTTATTAAGTGCTATCATTCCAAAAGTAACCCTAATTAATTGTTTAACTTTTTTACATGATTGTAGAATCTCAATAATATTAGAAGGTCATTTTAGGAATTGTAATAGAAATTGCACATAAAATCAAGACAAAAAGACAACTCCTTAATAAGTGTGTAAAATGGAATTTTGGCTTATAATAGAGGCCGGAGCGAGTATACTGCATATTAGTGGGACTAATATGGCTTTGATTACTGATCATATCATATTTAATTAAACTTCAACAAACCCCATCATTAAAATATCAATTACACATACATTGCATACTCTTATATACATGATATTTTATGCTGCACACAAGTACTAAGTTTGATACTAATAGGACATAATTAATTTACTCATATCACATAGTACATCATTTAATCCATGTAAAACCAAAAGTACAATTATTTGTCATCAATATGGTTGTTTTGGCTATAGTACTAATTGAAGATAAATAATTGAACTTATTAATTAGGAAAATTGTTAATTACCCTCAATGATCCTTTGGTTAATTTTCTAGCTTGATTTTCATCTAATCATATACTACTAGTAACTTGTTCATTGTTGGTTAAAAAATAGTACCCTTAGAAATTAGCTTGTAAGCAACAAATTTGTGCTAAGAAATTAAATGACATGGCTAGAATGATGATCAGGTGATATATATATTCTGATAACTTCTACATAACGTGAACCACAATTTATCATTTCTATCATATCAATGGTAAGTAACAAACTTCGTTGTTGGTGTGATAAATATATACACACCTATCGAATTAAAGGATCACAGTTTGAAATTCAGAAAGGAGTCAAAAAATTCTTGATGCAAATTAAATGTTTTTGTTATTACTAGAATTAATTTTGTTAAAATTTAATTCAGCTGGAAAGCATTGTATGTAGTTGGTGGCATGAGTAATACATATAGACTATAGTAGCGGCTTGCAGGGTGTGTATTTAATATACTAGTATTATTTAACCCAAGTTATCTTTGGTTGAGTAGTGATGAACGTTGGATTTAATAGAGAAAATTACAGTTTGATTTTTCGCAACTGTGATTGGAAGGTGGCGGAAACCACTTAATGTTAAAACTGACCTTTAAACCACTTGATGAAATATCACTTAAAAATACACACAAACAGAGATGAAATTCATGTTTAAATTCAGATAGTCACATGGAAGATGTTCGACTCTATGAAGCACAAACATAGATATTAAAAACAAGAAAAATAGTGACATGTCAATACTCAATACTTATAATAATTTAAAAAAATGATAGGGAGTGCAATTGAATATAATCATATATATATATATATGGAAAATTCTAACATGAACCACTTCTTCAAGTGGTCCATGGTGGACCATTCATGAAAAACCATATAACGAATACGAATTTTACAAAATCCACCGTTGGATTGAACATTTATATCATATAGATCATCTATAGAAAATTTTAGAAAAATTGAAAATCATTTGATATGTTATTGAGATCCATCAAGATTAACGGTTTATTAAATACTGTAAATCTTGATAAATCCCAATAAAATATCAAATGATTTTCAATTTTTCTAAAAAAATTTATGGATGCTCTATATAATATAAACTTTCAATCTACCAATAAATATTATAAAATTCGTATTCGGTAGATCACTTGTCCACGGTGGACTACCTGTGAAGGTGGTCCACCGTAGCATTATATATATATATATATATATATATATATATATATATATATATATATATATATATATATATATATATATATATATGTCTGATTTTGACATATAAACTGACACTAGAACATGTTTAATTTAATCTAAAAGAGTGTCCATCTTTATAAGTTTAACTTAATTAATAATCTCCTATTAAGCTAGGCATTATTGTTGTAAGATATATAATTGTTACAAATTACATTAGTCACAATATTTTGAAAGAAAAAAAATAAAGTAACGGAGAGATGAGGAATGGGGAGCACTTACTTGTTTGAGGGTTTTATGGTTTCAATGTGTGCAGTACTCTTCTTTTCTGTGTTGTTCTTTTTTCTTTTTGTTCCTACGGGTACTGTTTATGTCGTTTTCCAATTTGGTATTACTATTGCTTTTTTTTACCCCAGAGGTAATACTTTATAATATATCGGTTTTGACCCTTTTATGTTTGTGATCATTAACGATTAGGAAAGTCACAGAGATAATTGTTTGTGGGATTGAAAAATTTTGGAGTAATTAGGAAAAAACATTACCATTGTTTGGTATTTAATTCAATGACATGATATTGATTACATGCTTACAGCAAAATAGTGTGTCATTGCATTTCACGAGTATATCTATTTTTCTTTTTTGGTATAATTTCACGAGTAATCTTCCATCTCAAAATATAAATAAAAATTAATCAACAAAAGTGAATATATTTGATCCAAGTCTTTAATCAAATACATCAAGATTTTTTTAACTCATTTTTATTTATATTTTGGAATGGAAGAAGTATATTTTTGTTGACTTGTTGAAGTTTTCGAATTATGTCATTTTATCAATATCTCATTTTTAATTTTTTGAGTGAATTTTCTTTTAACATTGTTTATAAAAGGTATAATTACAGGACCCATTCCCCGATGAACCAAAGGGTTAAAAAAAATATGAATTTCTTATTTGAAAAAACCTAACTTCAAAGTAAAAAATGTTGGCTTGAGAAGAAGTAGGAGGAAGGAACAACCATCACACATTTATGATAATTGATGATCAATTGTAAATCCACATTTTCGGTAAGATTTTACCTTCTGATCGAATTCTAAATTACCAAGATTTATTTTCATTAGTTATTGAAGGGATAATATAAAAATAGCAGAAATATAGACTTGGAATATTTTTTTAGTAGTCCTAGTGAGCATATAGCGCTAAATTGGTAAAGACATTGTATGTAAAATTCAAGGACTGAGATTCGAACCTTGGTACTCCAACTATTTCACTTAAAAAATGAAATCTAGCCATTAGAGACAAATTGACAAAAAATAATAAATTTTTTAGTAGTTTTTTTTCCAAAGAAACTTGTTCTTTTTATGTAAATATGACAGAAAAATAAATCATTTAAAAATAAATAACTCAACATCAGCGACCAAAATTGTGTGTTGCACTACTAGAAAACACGCTTTTGGCAACCGATTTAGAGACCGAAAAATTTCAGTCACTATAGAGACTGATTTAGAGACTGATATTTTGAACGTAAACTTAAAAAAAAAATCGGTCGCTATATGGGTTGCTACATAATTATAGAGACTGAATTAGAGACCAAATTAGAGACTATTATTTGTAGTTCAAAGCCAAAAAAATTCAGTGGCTATATCGGTTTCTATAGAGACCGAATTGGAGACCGATAATTAGCGTTCAACAAAATCAGTCGCTATTGTTTTTATATATCCTATTTTTTTTTAAAGCTAAAATATTTTATAAAAACAATATTCGCATTCCCTAAATCCTTATTTTCTTTTTATTACGCAAATCTAAAACCTTTCTTCTTCACTCAGTTTCTTCTCTCACACCCAAAACCTCTTTATCACTCAATCAATTTTTTTTCAAGCCTTCCAAACCAAGAACCCTCTTATTCTCACTCAATCGAAATTTGTTTAAGTCTTCCAGATCCAGTACCCTCTTCTTCTCACTCAATCGATTGAAACCATAAACCCTTCCTCTTCCATCGTCACTCAATCTCACTTATTGAAACCCTAAAATCCAGAAGCTCAACTCGTTGGAACTAGAACCCAGAACTCGTTAAAACCCTAAAAACATCTTACCCATTGTTCTATAGTTCGATCGTTGATTCCAGGAATTGTTCATTGTGTCTCCATCGTTCACCATCATTCATCGCAATTGAACGACTCGTTCTTTAGGTATTTGGATTTCTCTTATTCTTCTTTGATTTCTAATTTTAAATTTGCACTCTAGGATTTTGGGTTTATTTTACATTAAAAGATGTTAGCATGCTTTGTGTTCTATAGTTTCTTCACTAATCTTATGCATTTGGGGAACTTTTCTAATTTGTTCAAGTATCTATGCATTTGCATTTTTTGTTTCCGTTTGTCTGCTTGGATCTGTTTTTGGTTTTTAGGTGGGGGTGGTATTGCTTAGGGGTGTGGCTTATATGTGTTTTTGTGTTTGTGGGATAGTGGGTGTTGATTTTCAACCTAAATCATAAATAGTTGTAGCAGTTAGTAAAATAGTTGCTACAAAATTGATGTTTGTGGGATAATGGTATTGTTGTAGAATATAATGCAATGTAATAGGGTAGAAATATAATAGTGATTTTGGTCAAAAAAAAGAAAAGAAAAGAAAGGGTAGAAATATAATAGTGATATATCCTCATAAGAGATGAATCTATACTAATGCATATATGTCATAGTATGATTATCTACACCTGTTGGCAAGAGATTTAAACCTACCTATAGATGTCATAGTGCTTTTTAAAATGATATAAGCCGAAAGCTGCTTTCATAAGCTATTATGAAGAGCTTGTGGAATTAAGATGAAATAGGTTATAGACATGTCATACATTGTTTCCACAAGCCCTCTGAAATAGCATCACAAGTGCTTATGCTAGTAGAAAAGCTCAAATAAGCCTCTATCAAAACAGGTTCCTAGTAGATATTTTTCTTGTCAAAAACTCACTGGATGTAATTATTTCTCTTTCCCTGCTATTATTCAACAAATGCTCTTTGATTACAATTCATATTAAATTTTATGTCACAGTGCTTTTTTTCAAATGTAATATTCAATGAATATTTTTATGAGAAGATTAACTGTTGTTTTATACAGTTAATAATAGTCCAAAACAAATAGGGATGGTCACCGGAAGCCTGGTCGTTGGTGATACAACCTTATCAGTTAGTTGTTCTGACAAGATAGCTCGTTGGAATGTCGTTGGTAAGGTTTGATATTCTTAAATTGAGGTCGTTCGTGTATTGTTAGTAGTTCTTGCATCGAAATTATATGCCATGATATTTTTGCAAAAGTTGCTAATATATAGTAATCGTGTAAATACGGCACATCAAACACTATTGTCACTCAAGATCATATTGGTGTTTGCTTGAATGTAGGATTTTCTATGAACTATATTTATGGTTATATCATTCTGAGATATGTTGATTTGATTATTACAAAGCTTATTCATTGTTGTGTTACTTTTTCATTGATTTGATTATTACAAAGCCTATTCATTGTTATATTACTTTTACATAAATGTTTATAGTTTAGATATAAGCATAGATGTGAAGTTTGAGAAATAGTCATATTTGCAATCATGAATTAGAGTTTTTTCTTGATCTGGTAAATGTCTATATGTTGATTCAAATGTGAATTTAATTAGTGTGATCAATTACATTTTTTGGTTAATAGTTCATCTTATACCAGGAGCTTTGCTTTCCTATTTTCTCTGCCTCATCAGTCCTGAAAATTTTAATTTCGAGGATAACTTGAAAAGTGCATTGTATGATCATATTCGACACTTGGAGAACGAGCTAACATCTCCATTTCCAGTGAATCAGGTCTGTGGACCATTAAATTTATCTGTGACTGAGATAAAGAATGAATTGTAGGATGCTGATTTTTATTTGGTTTTCATTTCATATGTAGCCATTATTTCTCGCTGCCCCAGTACCACTAAAGGATTTTCAGTAATTAGAGAGTTCTGCTAACACTTTGACATGCGGGAATTGCATAAAAAAGTTCATATTACTGCATGGTTTTTTGACGCATCGCATTCAGTTGAATGCTTAAAATTTGCAGGTATTCTATATGTTGGAATGAATGTGGCTTACATGATTCAATGAACGTATAGTCATATTTTATGCGTTGCTTTCTTTGAGTAAGTGACTCTACTTACTCATATCATATCTATTCTACATGTGTTTGTCTTTGTTTGCTGTCATTTGAGTTAGTGACTAGTACTATGTAAATCATGTGTTTGTGGGTGAGTGAACTATTTTAAATAGTCGTTCTTCACCGTCTTTTACAAATTTGTCCCTTCCTAAAACTTTTGGTACATTTCTTTTTTAGACAAGTTTCTGTTTGTGTTGATTATTCATTATACTATGGTGTTGTTTGTGTTTATTATTCATCATACTATGGTGATGTTTGTGTTGTTATGGTGCAAAGTATTTATTCACACAATCAAGGCAGTATTGAATTAACTCTCTTTTGAGATGTCCTACTTTATTATGGCAAAGGACTATAGGAGTACAGTAGAAACAACACCATAAGAATAATAAACAAATATTGCCCATTTTTTATAACCATTATTTGTATTTCAAACCTGAAATTGTTCTCAATTCTTGTATGGTTTCATTTTGGTTGCAGCTAAGGACCTAAGGTGGTGGGCACATAGTAGGAGTTGGTTTAGTGGCTTGGAACAGTCATATTCTTATAGGAGGAACCGATAGTAAATAATGATGTTAGAGTGATATCTCACATCTAATGAGCCCTTTGCTAATTTTCCTGCCGATACTTAAAGTTTAATGGATAGTAAACATTTAATGTAATAGCCGATACTTAAAGTTTTAATTTATTTTCTATAGGAGATTTATTTTCCATATAATCTTTGATTAAACATATCTTCATAAGAATATAATTTACTAATGTATTTTGTTATATTTGTGTGTGCGTGTTTGTGTGTGTGTGTGTGTGTATATATATATATATATATATATATATATATATATATATATATATATATATATTTATGGGCTACAATTTTTTTATTTTAAAAAATCTAAATTAGCAACCGAATTAGCGACCAATTTGTTTTAAAATTAAATAAAGTGGTCACTAAATTAGTTGCTAATAGCGTCGACAATGCGTCGAACAATTTGTCTCTAAGCTGTTCTTTCAATTCAGTCTCTTAATTGGTTGCTGATATTGGTTGCTAATTCGGTCTCAAAATTCAGTTGCTAATCGGTCGCTATAAAATGGTTGCTAATTTGGTCACTACGGATCAGCGACCAAGGTTTTTGTTACTGATTTTAATTGGTTGCTAAATCGGTCGCTAATTGAATTAGCAACCGATTTTGATGAAAATTGGTCGCTAAATCGGTTGTTAAACGCATGTTTTCTAGTAGTGTTGAAAAAATTTACGAACTAAAATACAACAAAAAATAGTAAATCAAGACTAAACTTACTATTTTTTAAGGACCACAAAAAGTATTTAACCCTTTGTTATATGCTATGTATGTGAAATTGATTATCATTTATTTTTTCAATTAATCTAGTCTCTTGAATTACACACTTTTTTTTAGACAGATTGAATCACACACTTTAAGTGCGGAGAAATAGAAATCTTTGGTGTTAATAAAAACTCTCCAACATCTTTGCGGCTATCAATTGAGATGTAAATGAGACAATTAATTATTAATTTTAACTGACTATAAATATTTTAGATTTAAATAAGTCTTTAGTTGTTGATCTAAATATATCAATTTACAATTGTAGTCTTTCTAAATATTTCATTCGAATTTAGGTCGTTTTAAATTTTTTGTTTTCAATTTAGTCCCTATTTGTTTTATAAAAATTCATGTCGCATGTTTCAATTGAATGATTTTTTTTATTATGTGTCACTGATAATACCTTAAACTATAATTGGTTTAATAATGTTATTATTTAATTATCTAATATTTATTAATTTATCTATAAATTTAAATTAAAAATTGAATTTGTAAACTAATTACTGATAAAATTACTAAACTTGTAAATTCTAATAATCACATGTCATAAAAAAAGTTATAAGAAAACATAAACTGTTGTTAAAATAAAATAGATACTAAAATTGAAAATAAAACATTTAGAGGAAGCAAAGTTCAAATAAAATTTTCAAACCACTAAAAGTGAAAGTTGATAAAGTTAGAGGATTAAATGGTTTGATAATTTTAGTCAAAAAATATATAGAGTTTAATAAATTTTCTATCTATATAAATATCTGAAATTTCAGTTTTCATTCTTATAAAAAATTTCGGTCTTTCAAAAACTTCTCTTTCACAACTTTTGATTCCCCAAATATATCTCTTCACAATTTTTTATCCCTATTTCAAGTTAACTCATGTGTACTATTACATTTTTTGAATGAGTTTTTGGACTCAAGTTTTATATTCATGTTTAAAATTTTATAAAAATCTCTTTCAAAATAGTTAATTTTTTTTGGTCAAGAAATAGTTAAATTTTTTAACAAAATATAAATTAAATATAATTTTTTAAACAAAAGATAAATTAAATATAAATTAATTAATTTTTTGTAATTAAACTACTACGAATATTTAACACAATGAACACTTACTAGTAGTCGTATGATAAGAGCAATTTTAGTTTTAGAAACCAAGCAAGCATGACACGTCCTACCCGACACGCAGTCAACGCTTTTATGGTTTTCTATTACAGCACTCTATACCAAATCCATATGTAAATTCAATTTTGATCCAACCGCTGGGGATATCCCAACGTCTACGACAATCGCATCAAAGGATAACATAATAGATACGGAACCGCTACAATATCCCAGGTTCTATGCTACCAATACCGTCTTTTACACTGTTTACCGATACCTTATTTATTAGTATTACCTTCGGTTAATAATTTCTTTACCCAGAAAATAAGGATCCTGCTAAATATTATTCCCTCTGTCCCAAAATAAATGACCCAATTTTGGCTTTGGGTACTATTCATATGATATGTTTTGACTCTATTTTCTACTAATATATACATAAAAATATTAGCATATGAGATCATGTTTGATTTATCTCGGCGAGTATTTTCAAAATATATAATTTTTAGAATTTTTAATAAAAGAGAATTAAATATATTGATGATCAAAGTCGTGCATTGGCAAACGTAAAGGTAATCAAACGGGTTATTTATTTTGGAACGGAGGGAGTACACTTTTTAAAATTTTATTTAAAGAAATAATTTATTTAAAATTTTAAATTTTACACTGTTTACCGATACCTTATTTATTACCTTCGGTTAATAATTTCTTTACCCAGAAAATAAGGATCCTGCTAAATAATTTATTTAAAATTTTAAATATTTTAATTTCTAATGTGTTGATTTTACATATTTTCATAATTATTTTTATAAAATATTACTATTACAATTTGTTGATAATTAGGAGTATTACTTTTACAATTTTACCCTTTGAGAGAGAGAATTAGTTAATTTTTTTTAGTGTATTTATTAAAGATTGTAGAAAAATATCCACTTTAATTAAGGGTATGTTGTAGTAAAAAAATATTTAATGTACTTAAAAACATGAAAGATGTCTTATAAAAAGGGACAAAGAAAAATCTAAAAAGAATCTTATAATTATGGACGGAGGTAACATTTTTTACCACTCGTTCTTTTTGAGTCATGTTAACATGTGTCTTTAAAGCATGGTTTTATTTATTTATAAAGGATAGTGTTTTTTTCTTATAAAGGGTTTTTTTGGTATTAACCCCTTAATTTCCAATAAAATGGGCCTTAGTAATCCATTGTTTGGTGGCAAAAAGGAAAGTCTGATAAAAAATTATTTTTACCAAATATTTAGTTCTGGTTCTCCCAAATAATCTATATTATAGGAAATTAATTAATCATTTGAACTCAATATCTTAGTTTATAAAAAATAAATTTAACAATCACAATATGTTAGTGCGTGTTTAGTGTCATTTTTTGAGAGACAATTACTTTTTTAAAGTGTATGATTAATTTTGATATATTTGAATAATATCGAGTATCTATTAAAATTTATTTAGCTTGAACTTGTTATTTGTAATTTTTGCCAAATGTTAACTAACTTTTACATCTAATTCATTTCTAATTGGAACCAAGTTTACAATTTATTCAAAATAAAATTATATATATGAATAGGTAAGTGACTCTCACACCACACTTTTATCGAAAATCTCAAGGCATTAGGTTTTTTGGTTCTCTTACTTATATGTTGCTTAAACTTAACTCTTCCAACCATTGTGAGACATTAACTCACTTGATAGATCTCAACATCCCTCATCAAATGTTAGTCTTTCTACATCTACGATTCATAACCACTCTCTTATTACTCCCCCACCATCAAGTTGAACCAGACTCTGATACCACTGTTGGACCCTCACTAGCTTAGATCAACACATTAACAACCACAAAAGTGACTTATAACACCACTCAAGTGACTTTTAACACCACACTTTCTCCCAAAGTAATAAGACATTACGTTTACGGATCATCTCACTTATATGTTGCTCAACATCAAATATTTTAACTATTATGAGACTTAACTCATACTTGATATATGTCAACAATGGTGCAATGGTATGACACAATCCAATTAAAAGTTGGGTCATGCACGACCTAGACCCACACTATACATAAAAGACCCAAATTTAATTTTGTCGCATGCTACAAATTTTATGTTTATATACATACAACTACAATAGTTGATGCCCAAAAAATATGAAAATTATTATTTGATTTTTCTACCTTTATTTGATTATGTGATATAATTGTGCACATTAATATCAATAAAAGGTACTATATTTAGTAGGATAAAAACTCGCACAAGTAATTATTTGTAAAATTGAACAGATACAAATGTGGGTACAAATACTTCAGTACTTGAACATGCATACACGAACACACACACAATATACATCATACATATATATATATATATATATATATATAGAGAGAGAGAGAGAGAGAGAGAGAGAGAGAGAGAGAGAGAGAGAGATGGATTCAAGTGTGAATAGTTAATCTCACATTGATTACGAATTGAGTAATTGTTGGATATACAAAAGTGATAATCCATATGCCAAACTTGATAATTTGAGTGAAAGTGTTAATTCATATACCTAAAACTTAAAAATTTGAGTGGAGACGTGACGTCTCTCTCTTTTTGATCTTAGAGCATTGATGCATAGTTGCTCTAGACACTTTCCCAAACTCCTCAATAGGTGGTATAAAGCCATGTCTTGAATTAGTGGGGGAGCGAGAATGAGAATTTCGATGTCTAAGTCAAGTATATGATGTGAGAGTGAGAGACGCACACTTGAGAGAGATTTTGTTGGGTTTAAGTGTGAGTAGTTAGTTCCACATTAGCTATGAATTAGCCAAATATTTAATATAAAAAAGAAGTGAGCCATATATTTAATACATTAATATAAAAGAGATAGATTACTAAAATTCCTTTTATTATTCACTAATTTAGTTTAGTTAAATTGCATTGTCATTTCTAAATTATAGACAAAGTGACAAACACATTTTAAACTCTCGCAACTACTACAAAGTTGCGCACATTGAAATCCGAGTAAAAATATAATAATCAAGTCTAACAATAAGAACATTATTAAGTACTAATACTTGTAAATTACTACTCCCTCTATTCATTCTTAAGTGTCGTTTGAGAATCATACATGCTATTCATATAACCTATTTTGACCATATTTTTTTTATTGATATATAAAAACATATATTAACATATAAGATGTTGTTCATTTTATCTCGACCAATATTTTCAAAATATAACTTTTTTATAATACATAATTAAAAATATTAGTGGTAAGAGATATGTATTGATATATGTGCAGTGGTCAATTGTGACACTTAAAAAGGAAGACATGACAATGGAGCAGATACGAGTTTTGCCTTTTCCAAACTCAAATCCATAAAACTTGGGTATCCCAAATTTATTCAATTCGATTTTTTCTCATCAAAATCAGAACAAAACAAACAAATACCCGTAGATATAAGTTACATTGCCATGTCTATTGAAGGAGGATTTGTAACTTAGGCACAACCCGAAATCTATTATGTATAGGCACACACATAAGTGATGATTTCAATTAATTAATGAAATCAAAATATTAAAAAAAAGCATAGGAGCAAAATAAAAATGTTGAGAATAGTAAAGTTATCAAGAAAAGGACAAACGTGAAATGGTTGCAAGATAAAACCCTTTGTTTCATTACTTCATTCGTCTAATCTCATCTCACTCTCTTCCTAAGCCTAGTGACAGTGAGAGAGAAACAACACACAAAACGCTGAGTTGAAAAATGGCTCTGCTTTCATTACAATGAAGAAACCTTTGTTCTTCATCTTCTCCTTAGAAGATGTCTCAAACCAAACATCATCAACAACAACAATCTCCTTCTTTTCTCGATGCTCTTCTCTGTGAAGAGCAAAACACATTCCAAGAAGATGATTCCGATGCAAACGTTACTGATTCTGAAACATGTGTCGAAAACCCATCAACAAAGTTACAATCTTTACCTATTGTTTTACTTGAAAATGATCTTTTTTGGGAACATGATGAACTTGTTTCGTTAATTTTTAAAGAAAAAGAGACCCATTTGTTTTCTGTTATTGTTGATGGATCTTTGGAAGATTCTCGTCTTGAAGCTGTTAACTGGGTTTCTAAAGTTTGTTCTCATTATGGGTTTTCTACTTTGACTACTGTTCTTGCTGTTAACTACTTTGATAGATTTGTTACTAGTTTGTTGTTTCAAAAAGATAAACCATGGATGACTCAGCTTACTGCTGTTGCTTGTTTGTCTCTTGCTGCTAAAATGGAAGAAACCCATGTGCCACTTCTTTTAGACCTTCAAGTATGTTCTAGTTTCAGATTGAACTCCATGTGTTTGTTGAAATGCCATTTAGTTTTACTTTTTTGATTTTTATGTGTTTTTTGTGTTTTTTTTTTTGTATTAGGTTGAGGAATCTAGATTTGTGTTTGAAGCTAAGACTATACAAAGAATGGAGCTTTTGGTGTTGTCTACTTTGAAATGGAGGATGCATCCAGTGACACCAATTTCTTTCTTTGAACACATTGTTAGAAGACTTGGTTTGAAGAGCCGTTTGCATTGGGAGTTTATGTGGCGTTGTGAGAGGGTTCTTCTTCATGTAATTGTTGGTAAGTAGTAGTAATGATACAGATTTGTTCAAGACTTTTAAGTTTTCATCATTAATGCTAATAAATAATAACATACTAGTACTAGATATTCATATTAAACTGAATCTATGATATAGCAATGATAGCATTAACAATAATGGCACTAATGTGTGTTCAATGTTACTATTTTGTCAGATTCAAGGGTTATGATGAGTTATCTTCCTTCTACATTGGCTGCTGCTACAATGATCCATGTAATTAAAGAGATTGAACCATTTAATGCAACTGAGTACATTGATCAACTTATGAGTTTACTAAAGATTAGTGAGGTTTGTGCATTTAATTTAGCTGGTTTTTTTTTCCTTTACATTGCCAATAACTGTTGAATTTGTCAAATCTTCTGTTGGTTTGATGAATAAAAGTGAAATGTAAAGTTTGGCGGTGATTTGATTTTACAGGAACAAGTGAATGAGTGCTACAAACTTATGCTGAAGCTATTAGTTTGCAATGATGGTATTTACAGTCTTCACCAGAAACGGAAGCGTGTATCTGAACCAAGTAGCCCGGGTGGTGTGATTGATGCATCTTTCAGTTGTGATAGCTCAAATGATTCATGGACTGTGGCATCTTCAGTTTCACTTTCACTTCAGCCGATGTTTAAGAGGAGCAGAGCTCAGGACCAGCAAATGCGATTGCCTTCTGTTAATCGTGTGTCTATTGATGTTCTTAATAGCCCTCGTTAATAATGAGCAATCTAGTATTTTTACTTCCCAAATGTGGTAGCTCTCTTCACATAATTCTGGCAGTTATTATGTTATTGAAATCCAATTACATTATGTTCTAGTTATTATATACATTTCTAGCCAAACATTTGAAGATGAATGGAATGAGGAAGAGACTGAGATTCCATCATCCACTTTTGTTGTTTAAGGTGGAGCAAGGATCTGATACTGAGTAGAAAGATGAGTAATGAACTTGTAATTCTACTTGTGAGTTATCTATTCACTACAACTTTTACTCATCTTACACATTTTTTGTCAATAAGCACATTTGAGATTATGTTTGCTTATCACATATATGCCAATCTCTCTGCTGTTCATTAAGAATAGGAACTGCATATGAAAATTGTTAGGTGCTAACTAATCATCAAAGATAGGTCAAATGTCTTTAGTGACAGCGTTAGATAAAATAATGAAAGTCTTGTATAGTATCAAACCAAATCCAAAAGAAATTTATGTTGTCCCTCTAGGTCTTGGAGGTAGTTGTGGTGGTTTTAGATCAAATTTCAATCTTTCTTTCACTTCTCTAAATCTTGTCCCTTATTTAGAGAAAACAAATTCCCTACAGGTGTCTGTGACGCAGTTATTGATTTGTGTGATGCAGTTATTGATTTTGATAGTTTGATGTGAAATTGGGAGTTGAAATTGTCTAAATATAATGTGAATGTGTGATTTGAGTCGATTAATATCAAATAAACGACTGAGTTTAGCTACTGCATGTAAATGCGTGATTTCCCTATAACCGGGTTTTTGGATCCTTTATGAAGAATTCAAAGTTCAGTTTTGCATTCTTGGTCTTAGATATTTAGCTCTGCAATCTTGGTCTTACATATTTAGCTATGCATTTAAAAACTACTGCAGGAAAAGGATTTAAATTTGAAGTGTGTATTCAGTAAAAAATTAAGATTCCTACTGTCAAATGATTCAACATTGCAGTTTGACATTAAGTATCACATTGGACTTTATAAAATTTCATTGTCAGTGGTTACAATTAAAAAACCATATATGATAAAAGAAACCAAGCTACTACAAGTGCTATCTTAAGAAAAAAGAGCTAAAATAAATTAGTCAAAATAGAAAATGCATTAAGCACAAGATGTAGTAGATGGAAACATTGCATTAAGTTGAGTTTTCATTTTCAACCAGTTGTGTTTGTGGTACTTGACTCTTCATTTTTGGAAGAAATTGAATTATCTCTGAAGTCCAAATCTTAATGACTCTTGTTTGAAATATCATGTTAGGAAAGTGATAATTGAGAGCTATTTTGACAACATAGATTACCATTAAGATGAAGTGAAAATGAGTTTTCTTAGACTCAATAAAAACAGCATCAAATACACAAAAATGATCCAAGGGTAAAGACAGGTCACCTAGTGTGTAGACAATTTTGTTCTGAAAATGACTGCCCATAATTGGGTAAACCTCTGATTTGAGGATGTTACTTTTTTGTCTTTGTTCCCACTTTGTGGTCCTATTTTGTTTTATTTTTTATTTTTGCTTTTATCACTTTGAGTTGGTTATGGTTTGCTATATGTATCAGATGAATGATGCCATGGTTATGATGATTTTGCATTAGTTCATAGCATGAGCATGAGGGATTTTTCTTTTCAAAGTGACAGCTATATTCCTGCTGAATAATAATCATTCTTGGTGATATGATGAGTATGCTTGTGAGAGTCAAATTAGGTAGTTATCTTGCAGTGCTTTCTTCATATCTTTAGAAGTACTAGCTAAAGTTGTGAAATGTCTTAATTAGAAGATTGGAATTAAGATTGTACAATTTTTTTTAAAAATAATAATCATTTTCTATGTATTTAATCATGTACGACGCTCATCTTTAATGGTCGGTTTGGTTTGATAGAAAGAAAGAAAATTATGGAAACAAGTGAATGAACTTGGACTAGAGTTAGTCCAAGTTGATTCATTGATTTTTATAATTTTCTTTTCTTCCACTTTTTTTCCATCAAACCAAAATGACCATATATGACTTGTTAATTAAATTACGATAATAAAGACATTGAGTCGTCTTGAACAATTACATAAGTGAGACATTAAATTTATGAATTATCTTACTTATAAAATGCTAAATATCTACTTTTCTATCTAATACGAGACTTTTATTCACACTTAAAATATCAACGACTAATTAGATATTATGATATATAATCTTACCCAATAACTTGTTGGGAATGGATTTAATGCGGTAACTGCGTGACATAGTTACTGATGTGAGCCGTCTGATCTAGATCAACAATTGAGATTATTGAACAATGTTATTTTTAACGAGTAATCTAAATTGTCCGATTTCAAATTAATGTCTGTGATTGAAAACAACGTGTAAACTGGACAGCAACAAATTCAGATCCTAACTTGTTTGCACCTTTGTACTGTATCTTAGTAAGTTTAACTTGAACAATGTTATAATAGGGATCAGGATCAAGGAATGTATCACAGCTTAAATAAGGTTAAGATTGATTCAGTCCTTGATAATATTGATCTAAAGTCTCAACCGTTAGATTATCTTACGAACGACTTTTGATCGCAAAGGTTAATTAGGATGCAGGTCAACCTAGCTAGCATCAATGTATTTGACAAGAACGTAAGATAATCAACTCATGCGCGTGCTCATCATGTGAGTGTAATGGGTGGTGAGTAAAGAAAATGGGAACAAGGGAAATAGAAGAAGCTTTGTGTAATGTTTTGTATAAAGAGAATGCAAGAAGAAATAGCCAAAGAGAGAAATATTATCTTTTTTGAATGGACACAGTGGTGGAGCAAGGAAAAACCACTAAAATATTATATAAATTAAAAATAAAAATTATTTGTATATAAAAATTTAAGTTATAATAAGCCTAAATTTAATTATAAATTTTTTAATTAAATATCTTTTTTTTTTTGACAGAAAACAAATCATTTCAATAGATTAAACATTGATAGAACATTACATATAGATTCAACATAAATTAAATATCTTAAAGATCAAGTGTATTGATACATTTAAATTTTTAATTGCTGTAATTTTTAAGTCTCATTCTTATAAATGAATTTGTAAGATAAAAATTACCTCAACTTATAAAGTCATGTTTAAGCTAACACACATTCAATGTTAAACTTCTTAACAAATCTCTTCTATATAGACCATCATTTACTATTGTAGCAAAACCTATCTGATCTCAATCTTCCATTTAAAATCGATCTGTTCATATTACACCTTCATAACATCAGTACAAAATAATCTTCATCATTAATTTTTTACCGAACGACCTAAATCCACATTACATCTGCAAGTTGCAACTGCATGCAATACAATTTCATACTACATCACCCAACTTTTTGAAAGCTAAAATAGAAATGAAAAATAATACAAAATTGTTGGAAACAAGCATTTTTTCATTTGTAACTAACATTTAGGTCTTGATAAAACCGTAATATTCACACAATTGAGTCAATTTAGTCCTTTAAATTAAAATATATCAATTAATTTAGTTTCTCAATCAAAATATGTTTAGTATACATCTACCACAACCAATAAAAAAATTATTTTAACCTTTTCTTTTTTGACAAATAAAATATATATTTTAACTTAAATAGTCTTTAAATGCATCTAAACAAATGTAGAGAACCTTTAACTTTGTATTGCAAAATTTGAAAAAAACAAAAAATGACAATTGACTGATATTTTTCAATTTAAGAGACTGCATGTATTTCTATTTTAAAAATTTAAGGATTAAATCGACCTATCATTACAATTTCAAAAAAAATAAAATGTATATTTTTTACTAGTTTCTTCTCATTCATATATATGTTTTTTGGTAGTTAAATTAAATTCGAAAACTCAGATACACAAAGTGGATGGACTAAGATTCGAACTTCAGTCACGGCTTTCTTTCGACACTAACAATTTCATCCGTCAATTAAGCTATAATTTTGTAAACTTTCATTTTGGTAGACCACACAATTTTTAAACGCTCCTCTCTTATATACATTCTCTTACAAAACAAGATAAATTTCTTTCTCTCTCTCTCTCTCTGAAAGCCCTCTGTCCCCAAATATCTCTAAAAACAAACACACCCTATATGAAAGGAAAATGCCAAATTTGTAAAACAAATGTGTTTGTAATGGTACGTTGATTTAAACTAATCAATCATTTTAGAACGCTCCCTCTTACGCTGCATTCGTACGTAGAATGTTCATTGTTACAGTATATACACATATTAGGCTTCTAGCGTGGCATCTCTAACTTCCATTTTTATTGTGTTGTAGGCCCAAATAAAACAAACACCATGAACAGAAGAGCAAGGACACGTCTACATAAAACTATTGACCAAACCTACGTTATTAACGAGATTTATTTTTGCCATCCTATTCGTTGTTCGCTGACATATTTTTCATTTTATTCTTCCGATATTTAAGTAACGAATGTTATCAAATGATAATTTTTTGAAAAAATTCATCCAGTACATCAGTAGCTGAAGTCGTAAAAAACAATTTTGATAAGGTGTTTTCAAATATATTCGCTACTTAAATAGCGGACAAGAGTATTTTAGTAAAATTATAGGGCACCTGAATAAATAAGTAGGATGACAAAATTAAATACCTTCAAATTAAATGGTATCATGTTAAATAACGTTTTGTATAATTTACAAATTAAAATTAGATTCCAAGCCAAAAGCAAATTTTTTTTCTCACTAATGTCAATTTTGTTTATAAAATTACAAACATAAAACAATCACTAAAGGTATAAAATGATTCTTTACTATTATATATCAAACACTAATTTTTTTTTCCCATGTCTTAGAAAATAAATCCTAAAAATTAGAAGTTAATTTAAATGAAGTTCATTCTTTGTCTCAATTCAGATTTTATTTATGGTTATTTACTTAGGAAAAAGTCTACATATTTTTTCATAAGAAAGTTAAATGGGAGAGTTTCATTTTATCTTTTGTTTTTTATTCAAAATGAGAGAGTTTCTAAATAAATTCAGATACAATAACTAGTTTTAACTTTATAAGAAGTTATTATTCAAAAAATTCATAATAATTATATTACTCATAATGCTATTTGAGTTACTTTTACCCCTTATTATTTTCTTAAAAATTACATACCTCAAATTTGTAGGCTTTGTCACACTTGTAGTCATTTTGCCGCTATATGCTATTAAGGTGAATGTCGTGAGTTTGTTCGCTGATTCATCCTTTTCAATTTTTAGCGATCTTGAATTGTATTATTCGATGTATTCTATCAATTTGAATGAATGAAAGTTATTTTCGATTTTTAAGATCATAATGTGGAAAAACAAGTTCTGTAATTGTTTTTCTACAAGTGAGCTTTGAGAAGTTTATCCAAACCAACATTTTTCCTCCTATTCATAATTGAAATTTTGACTGAAAAATTTAAAGGAAGTAAATGATGAAATATTAATATATCTGATAAATATACTGAAATCACAATGAAACCGTGATTTTATAGAAACCAAAAAAATATAAATTTATAAAATTATAAATAGGGTTAATAGACTGTTACCCCCTGCAAAGTAGACGACTTTTGCGTTACCCCCATGTAATTATTTGTTTTAGATTACCTCCCTGCAAAATTTATTTTTTTGATTTACCCCCTTTTGCTGACGTGACAGGAAAAAAAAAACAGAATAACCGGTTTAAAAAACACACTTTTTAAATCGGTTGAACAAAATAACCGATTTAAAAAGTGCATTCAAAGGGGTAAATAAAAAAAATAAATTTTGCAGAGGGTAATCTAAAAAAAAATTATTACAGAGAGTAAAGGAAAACTCGCATACTTTGCAGAGGGTAATTACCTATTAATCCATATAAATATTGCACACTATAATTATGTTAAATTCACCGCGAATCTATACATGCAAAACATAAGACTAAATATGCCACACAATTAAAGATAGAGATTATGTAATAAGAGCCATAATAATAGTTCACATGTGAAATAGCAGAGGAAAGTGAGAAGTAGTTGAGAAACAGCTACAAAAATTTGTTTTCTATACATTTAGGGACAAAATGTCAAAAAGTACCAGCACTTCTGTTTCTGTGAATTGAAATAGGAACATTCAGAAAGTATTAAGTAACATTAGGAAATTTCTCACAAACTTATCTTGGTCGTTCCATTGCAAGATATAAAAAAAATGGCTGTCATTTTAAGAAACACAACAACCCCTTTGAAATAGAACAGAAGCTGCCTTGGTGAAGTTTTGGCCACAGTTTTGTAGACAGTGGGTCCTGCTCCCCAACTACGATATATTCTTGAGTTGAGTGGTCAAAATCATTAGTCAACAACCATAATCATTATATCACAATTAGTCATAATTTCATAGGTGTTATTCAAGTTATTGTACTATATGATCTAGTTTGTCTTAATATCTTTTTCTTTAAGTTTGATATGCTACTCTGAATCTATGAATTATAGCTTTATTGGGGATTTAGCTAACAAGTTAAATGTAATAAAGCGTTAAATGTAATAAACATCTAGTAAATGTTAATTGAATAGATGTTAATTGAATAGGCTAATTGCATTTCATCATGTATATGCTCTACTTATCTTTTTTTTTTTTAACACACACAATTGCGAGTCCCTGAGTTAGGACTCAGATAAAGATGTCATGTCTAATAGATCGACATTTTCTCGGTCAAACTATATCTTATAGACATTAATTCCTTGTTTTAATTTAAATTATATAGGATTTGGGATGAATGATCCTCTAAGAGATGAGGAGGCTTTTATAACACAGAAACAAATTACTATGTTAATTGTGTATAAATTGTTTTTATAAGTTATCTTAAAGTAAAAAATAGTTTATGAACATTTTAAAAGCTATTTTTATAAAATTTCCTAATATTTATGTAAGTAGTTATCTCAGGATGAGTACACTCTCATGTTGCAAGCCAATACCACCAGACCAATCAAAGTGGGTATTTCAGGATAAGAATCTAAATATGCTATATTTTGTTTTTAGTCTTTATAGTTTTTGTTTGTTTTTTAATCTTTGCAAATATACAATTTTTTTTAAGTCTTGTAAAATTTTGTTCACATTGAAATTAGTCAATGTGGTATATATTTGCCTAATTTTTTTTTGTGAAGGATATATTTGCCTAATATTTATTTTAGTCTTTATGTAGTGAATATTTGAGGGACTAGGATTAAATGTTCAACATATTACAAGAATCAATTTTATCGCATTTGTTTTCCAAAGACTAAAAGCAACAAATGATCTAAAGCAAAATAGAGTATGTTTGTAAGGATTAAAATTAAAATAATTGTACACTAAAAGCAAAAACTAAAATATTTGTAAGGATTCATAACATTTTTTATATAGAAACTAGGAGTATATATATCTATGTTATCACACTCAGAAGATATGTTTTTCTCATAATTGAATGAAATGATTATGATATCATTGTTGAATGTTGAATACGTTCATCAAATTTTGAGGTTAACTTTTGCAAATTTGAAGTGGATTTAATTTTGTAGTTCAAATATTTTCCTTATGTTTTTTTTTTTATGTATTCATGAAAAATATTTGTTTCGTGGTGTTTTTTTATATTACTATTTGTTAAATAAAATGAAAGAGAACTATTATTCATATATTGTTTTGGTAGATAGACGAAATGATAAATCATCGAAAACTCACACACACACACAAAGTGAAATGACCGAGGTTCGAGCCCTGGTCATGGCTTTCAATCTAGCAAACAATTTCGTCATTTTTACCGGTTGAGTTATGATTTGTGGACTTTGTCATGTATCTTTTTATATATCAATAATAACAAATATGTGTTATAATTTTTATTTATATATATATATATATCATTGACATATTCTTTTTAGTGTTTTTTCATGTATAGTGACCAATATTTAATCAAAGTTGATCATTTCATCAATCTATTCTTACTTACTTGATAGACCGCTATATTTTTGGATTAATATAATATAGGTAAAAAGTTTTCACATCATTACCGAAGACTAATCTCTATTGTGTAATCATTAGAGCATATAAGGCGAGTTCTTCCCTTTTAGTCGAATTTTTTCTATACACAGCAACCATGAATAAGATATTATTCCAGTAAAAATACAAGAGACAAATTATTATAAATTGGGCTTTTTTATATAAGATAGAGTCCAACCAAACACTACTTGACCCAATGATGGCTTGGGCCAATCAATAATAACTAGAATAAAGTTCAACAATCCAAGGAAGTTTGACCCCAAAAGCAAATGGGAGAGGGATGTTCCTCCCTCACATTGGATTAAAATCTTGAACATATAAGATGTGCAGTGCAGGCATGGCAAAGTGAATAATTCAAAGCAAACTCATTTCATTTGCTATTTCTAAAACATTTGTAATCGCATGATATTGTTCATTGGAAAAGAAACTAGTAATGTAACATCACCAAGTTTGACCTAAAAGTATATGCAAATCAAAGATGATTACAATGGCATATATCCTTTTAAAGCTCTAAAGGCTAATGTTGGAAATTTAAAATTTGGACCACACTGAACAGAAGCATGCACATGCCAAATACCGACATCACATAGCAAGCATACTTTGTCTGGCTTTGGGAATTCAATTCAATCTCTATGGTTACAATCTAATACAAATATTACACCTTTTGCATTATAAAAAAATAATGTTTTCACAATGGTCGATAATTGTAATCTACTAATATGCAAAACATGTGGCCATAATTTACTATTTTTATGGTACAATAATAAAATTTCTTATACTAATGGTAATTAACCTTTAGTATATGCTTAGACAGTATCTGTAGTCAAATATACTCACAAGTCACAACTATGTAATGTAACATTACATTGCTTATATTACAAATTGTGCTTTGTCCTATACTCCCCTGTCCCAGACAGTGAAAATGTCACTTATATGCTCAGCAAATTCTGCATTGAATCACGTTCCAACAAAGATGCTAAAGCATGATAATTGTGATTAAATTACTTTCAACAAATTTGACATGCTTCATGTATGTTAAAACATAGTTTTACAAGTCCCCACAATTTGAACTGCGATAAAAACATTTTTCCATGCACATAAGTAAGAGGTCAAAAAATGGATCAAATGGTTGATACTACAAAGTTAATGTGTTTCACTACTACTTCCTATACTAATGATGGTTAATTTATAAAAAATTAGATGTCCCCTGTAACACCCCAAAATTTAGAAATAGTTATTTATTTAGAATATGGTTTATTTAGGTGTTTATGTGCTAAGTAAATTATTTGATAAGTTAGAATTTATTTAATTTAGTGAGAACAAGAGAATTATTTGAAAAATAGAATTAATTAAGATATATTTTAGAGATATAATTTAGAGATATATTTTAGGAATATTTTATGAAAATAAAAGATTAGATTTTTATGAAAAATAAGATGAGAGATTTTAGGAATAGATATTGTGGAAACAAATCCGATAAGAATATATTTTCTTCTAGGAAAAGAAACCTAGTTAGTTGCTTATAAATAGACTAAAGAGAACAATCATTAGGAGAGCAAAATCAGATAGAAACATGGGCAGACCTTGGGAGCTAGGGCATAGCACGAGGGATCACAAACAATGAAGCATTAAAGAATTTCTGCATAATCGAGGTAAGGGGGGAGATTGTTCATGCATAGGGGTAGTGTTAACCATAAGAGTAGTTGAGGGGACCTTGCCCTCCTTCCCATTCCCTTTTTCTTTTTTTTATTCTTTTAAAGTATATGATTTCTTTTGATGAAACTTTCTTAATCGTTGTTGTTTAATCCCAAATTTTAAATATATTTATTGGATTGAATTTAGAATTAAACTAGTCTGTTTACAAGTACCATCTAAGTCATTATTATATACCGATTATTGTATGCTTAAAAGGAAGAAAGTTTTATATGCCAAATAACTTTTGGTGTTCAACTTTATACTAGGCGAGTAGACATATAACTTTGACCCTGGGATTTAGGAGACATATATTTAGCTATAATTCTCATAATCAAGTAATAATTTTATACTCAAGATTTATATATTTGTGTAGGTGAATTTAAGTATGTGAACATAGTACAATATCCTATTTGTGTCGCAATTCTTTGAAGTAAAATATAGTAATACTTTATGTGTAGGTTCGGTATTGTTGCGTTAACAGTTAGGTTTACCAAATTATGAGAGAACTATAAGTGAGGTTAGTCTAATTGGTGAGCACCAAAATAAGAGTGATGAAGGTTCTGCTAGTAGTGTATTAGCTGATGTCCAGAGGGAGTATACTGCTTTAATTAATTTTTAATTGAGAGGTGGAGTGTAATTGGAATTTGACTTATTTGATATTAAATTAATTTAGTATTGAGTTTAATTGATGTCGAATTTATTTGGTGTTGAGTTTCATTTGTGTTAATTAAATTGGTGTTGAGTTTAACTGGTGTCGAGTTTATTTGGTATTGAGTTTCTTTAAGAACTAAATATTGTAGCCAGATATGGCAATGAAGGAGTAACACTGTAGCCAGATATGGCAATGAAGGAGCGATACTGTAGCCAGATATGGCAATGAAGTTGTAATACTGTAGCCAGATATGGCAATGAAGGAGTAAAAATAATATAGCCAGTTATGGCGATGAGTAGTAATAATATATAGCCATAATGGCGACGATGAAATAATAGCCTTAATGGCGACGATGAAGTAATAATATAGCCATAATGGCGACGATGAAGTAATAGCCATAATGGCGACGATGAAGTAATAGCCTTAATGGCGACGATGAAGTAATAATATAGCCATGACGGCGACGATGAAGCAATGTTGTAGTTAGCTACGATGTAGCGATGAAGTAGTAATATTAAATACTAATGAAGTTGTAAATAATGTTGTGATAGTGGTTACATTTATGAGTTGTGTTAGTTTATATGTTTGATCGTCCCACAGGATGATATTTTTGTGTTTATGTTTTTCCCTATTCTTATGTGTTAATACACCGATGCTTGTGTGAATGTATTCTCACCCCTTGTTTTTTGTCTTGTCTGGCTTGGCCCTGCGATTGTAAAATCGTAGTATCTACAGGTTGTTGAGTTTCGAGTTCGAGTCAAAGGAAGCCCACTCTGATTGTGACACTTGGGAAGAAGTCTTAGAGTCTAGGATGTTTTGCTACTTTATTTTTAAAGCTAGTGTATTTTATTCTTAAAGAAGTTACTATGTTTCACCTTTATAATAATTTTTAAATAATTTTGATATTGGGTCCAATTTTATAGTTCTTTTATCCGCTGCGTGATGTCTTTAAAGAGGAATTTTTGAAAAAGTCTTTTGAAAATTAAATTATTATTAGTCTCGGGTTCGGGGCGTTACAATTGGTATCAGAGCAGGTCGGTCCAATCCGGCCGTGTGGGTTATGTGTCAATCAGAGCAGGTCTGTCCAGTCAGACCAAATGGGCGTAGTGTCGGTGTCGTGTCTACCTTGTATTTTCCTATGTAGTTACACTTGCACATTAGTCACTATTTAAATATCTTGCTATATGACTTATAACATGTTTGATTAGTTTTATGAATTTTGTTCTTATTGTTTGCTGACATGTTAATTGCTTGATTTTTCTTTATATGACTTACTTCTTTAATTCTTATTTGTGGTGTGAGTAAACTAGTTTGTTTTTTGAAAAACTTTAGGCAATTTTCGAGGGCGAAAATTTTTAAAAGGGGGGAGAATTGTAACACCCCAAAATTTAGAAATAGTTATTTATTTAGAATATGGTTTATTTAGGTGTTTATGTGCTAAGTAAATTATTTGATAAGTTAGAATTTATTTAATTTAGTGAGAACAAGAGAATTATTTGAAAAATAGAATTAATTAAGATATATTTTAGAGATATAATTTAGAGATATATTTTAGGAATATTTTATGAAAATAAAAGATTAGATTTTTATGAAAAATAAGATGAGAGATTTTAGGAATAGATATTGTGGAAACAAATCCGATAAGAATATATTTTCTTCTAGGAAAAGAAACCTAGTTAGTTGCTTATAAATAGACTAAAGAGAACAATCATTAGGAGAGCAAAATCAGATAGAAACATGGGCAGACCTTGGGAGCTAGGGCATAGCACGAGGGATCACAAACAATGAAACATTAAAGAATTTCTGCATAATCGAGGTAAGGGGGGAGATTGTTCATGCATAGGGGTAGTGTTAACCATAAGAGTAGTTGAGGGGACCTTGCCCTCCTTCCCATTCCCTTTTTCTTTTTTTTGTTCTTTTAAAGTATATGATTTCTTTTGATGAAACTTTCTTAATCGTTGTTGTTTAATCCCAAATTTTAAATATATTTATTGGATTGAATTTAGAATTAAACTAGTCTGTTTACAAGTACCATCTAAGTCATTATTATATACCGATTATTGTATGCTTAAAAGGAAGAAAGTTTTATATGCCAAATAACTTTTGGTGTTCAACTTTATACTAGGCGAGTAGACATATAACTTTGACCCTGGGATTTAGGAGACATATATTTAGCTATAATTCTCATAATCAAGTAATAATTTTATACTCAAGATTTATATATTTGTGTAGGTGAATTTAAGTATGTGAACATAGTACAATATCCTATTTGTGTCGCAATTCTTTGAAGTAAAATATAGTAATACTTTATGTGTAGGTTCGGTATTGTTGCGTTAACAGTTAGGTTTACCAAATTATGAGAGAACTATAAGTGAGGTTAGTCTAATTGGTGAGCACCAAAATAAGAGTGATGAAGGTTCTGCTAGTAGTGTATTAGCTGATGTCCAGAGGGAGTATACTGCTTTAATTAATTTTAAATTGAGAGGTGGAGTGTAATTGGAATTGGACTTATTTGATATTAAATTAATTTAGTATTGAGTTTAATTGATGTCGAATTTATTTGGTGTTGAGTTTCATTTGTGTTAATTAAATTGGTGTTGAGTTTAACTGGTGTCGAGTTTATTTGGTATTGAGTTTCTTTAAGAACTAAATATTGTAGCCAGATATGGCAATGAAGGAGTAACACTGTAGCCATATATGGCAATGAAGGAGCGATACTGTAGCCAGATATGGCAATGAAGTTGTAATACTGTAGCCAGATATGGCAATGAAGGAGTAAAAATAATATAGCCAGTTATGGCGATGAGTAGTAATAATATATAGCCATAATGGCGACGATGAAGTAATAGCCTTAATGGCGACGATGAAGTAATAATATAGCCATAATGGCGACGATGAAGTAATAGCCATAATGGCGACGATGAAGTAATAGCCTTAATGGCGACGATGAAGTAATAATATAGCCATGATGGCGACGATGAAGCAATGTTGTAGTTAGCTACGATGTAGCGATGAAGTAGTAATATTAAATACTAATGAAGTTGTAAATAATGTTGTGATAGTGGTTACATTTATGAGTTGTGTTAGTTTATATGTTTGATCGTCCCACAGGATGATATTTTTGTGTTTATGTTTTTTCCTATTCTTATGTGTTAATACACCGATGCTTGTGTGAATGTATTCTCACCCCTTGTTTTTTTGTCTTGTCTGGCTTGGCCCTGCGATTGTAAAATCGTAGTATCTACAGGTTGTTGAGTTTCGAGTTCGAGTCAAAGGAAGCCCGCTCTGATTGTGACACTTGGGAAGAAGTCTTAGAGTCTAGGATGTTTTGCTACTTTATTTTTAAAGCTAGTGTATTTTATTCTTAAAGAAGTTACTATGTTTCACCTTTATAATAATTTTTAAATAATTTTGATATTGGGTCCAATTTTATAGTTCTTTTATCCGCTGCGTGATGTCTTTAAAGGGGAATTTTTGAAAAAGTCTTTTGAAAATTAAATTATTATTAGTCTCGGGTTCGGGGCGTTACATCCCCCTTGTTATAAGTCCCGCATTAGCTAGAGAGTAGAGATATGACATGAATAACCTTTATAATAGTAGTGCAAACCTTAACTCTCAAGCTAACTTTTGTGGTTGAGTATAAACCTCTCAAATTATAATATGGTATCAGAGCATATTCTAGATCCATTTGTTGTTTGTTGTAGAGACTTTCCATATTTGGGTCACTCATTGTTGTTGATTTCACGTTCCAGCTTGTTCAGTCCTGAACGTGAGGGGATGTGTTAGAAGTCCTATATTGGCTATAGATATGACATAGATAACCTTTATAAGAGTAGTGCAAAACTCAATTCTCAAGTTAACTTTTGTCGTATATTCACCTTTACTAACCCATTCAGTGGTTGTAAATTTTTTGTTTTTAGTTTTGAAATTCATTTTTAAAATCCGAATATGGTCGTGTATAATAGAGTCAATTTTGAAAAGGTGTGTTATTTGTAATTAATGACTCATTCTATTTTTTGTTTTTATAATTTGAGAGGGCCGAAATCCACTGAAAAAAAATTAAGCAGAAATTTAATGAGGATTAACAATTTCCAACACTAACACTGTGACTCATCCTATTTCTTTGAGATTTCTTTTTCCACCCTACCAATGCTCATGCGCCTTACATATTTTCCATTTTACATTTCCGCTAATTAAGTAGCAGACGTTGTAAGAATGAGTAATTTTTGGAAAAAAACACTTTACATGAAAACACCCTACATGAAATTTCTGTCTGCTGCTTAAGTACCGGACGTTATAAAAATACGAAATTTAAGAAAAAATCACCCTACATAAAAATATCCTACATGAAAATTTCTCATTTTTATAACATCCGCTACTTAAGTAGCAGATGTTATAAGTAGCGGATGTTATAAAAATGACAATTTTGAAAGAAAAAAAACCCTCCTAACATGATATTTTTAAGATTTTAAATGTAAAATCCGCTACTTAAGTAGTAGACAAGAGTATTTTGGTAATTTTGTAGAGCGCATAAGTAAAAGAGTAGGATGACAAAAATAAATCTTATTTTCTTTTAAGTGTAGTTCTTCATCCACTCTGGGGTTTATGATCCGCTGTCGCACACGGGTCAAAAACGAGTTTTAAACGTAGTTTAGGAAAGCGACACTCGAGTATCGTCTCACAAGGACTCATGATTAGTTTAGCAATATTAGAATCAATAAAAATTTTGTAGAAAAAGGGGGTTCAGTTTTGAGTTCGAAATGCAAAAAGAGATTAAAATAAGTGATTATCAAATAAACTTAAAACGATTAATCTACTGTTTCGTTCTCCAACTTATCATTCGGTCACATAATTCCCAAGTTCACTAAACGAATTCCATTCCCTTTCGATTATAGTAACAACAGCAAGCGTGATTGAAACTAATATATGATATATGTTCCTAAATCCGGATTAAGCAAACAAATTACGCAAACACGAATTAAGCAAACGCGGTTACGATTAACAGAACATACACCAATCGAAATAAATCAATCCTAATCTATAAAATATGCAATTGAATTAAGCAAACAATAGCAACTGATTAAAGCAATCAGAATTATAGATAGAATTGAAAAGGAATTGAAATTGCTTGGAAATTATAATAACCTCAAAGTTAACGGAGAAACGGTTACAGCAGATTAATCCTTGAGAAATTAGCTCTCCATAGGAATTGTGAGTGTTTTTTTCTTTCTAATTTCGTGAATACTGCAGAGAGTGTCCTCATATGTTCTGATTTTGAGTTTAAGTAAAGAGTAAAAATTAAATCCAAAGGTCATAAGCCAAAATTAAGTTTCCACCAAGTAGAATTAAGTCTGCCACTTTTCACGAACTATTAAGGACTGATGCATTCCGAAACAGCTCTTCCACTCAACATTAAACTTGTAGCTCTGTCTCTTAGCTTTCCAACGCATATTCCCGCGCCTCAATCCGATACCCGGAGCTCAAGTTATGATCTGCACAGCGAACATGTATTAAAAAGCCACTAATGCTGAAAATTAACTACGAAAATAAAATAAATGCAAAAATAAAATTAAATCTAAAAACACAATAAAATAGTAAAAATAATAAAACAAACTAGAGAAATGCCTAAGTACAATAGTAGAAGAATGTGCATCAAAATGCACTGATCAAATTCCCCCACACTTGAACTTTTGCACTCCTGAGCAAAATCAAGATTAAAGACTTCAAAACGATGGAAGAAAAAGAGAACAAGGAATAATGCAAAGTCACAAGCAATCAACACATTCCAAGATTCAAGGAGTATAACAATTATGAACAACATCTTAAAACATGTGCAATGAACAAGGTGGCTTTTAGACTAAAAAGTGCTTCAAAAATGATAGAACCTCACGGAATATTTGTATAAAGTGCACTCAATCATTCAATCACTCAAAAATGGAGTGTCAGGGACAGTGTTTACGCTCAAAGCACATCATCAAAGTTAGCACTGCCATAGGCTTGACAAGTCTCTTTCGTCCCCAAAGATGGAGGACATCCACACAATGAAGCACATGCATGCAAAGATCAAAAGGTCTTTATTCGGGTTGTAACGGGGCCAAGGCAAAGGTGGGATAAACCTAAGGAACTAGGCTATAAAATCAAGAGGATAAAGAAGCATGAAAATCATTTGGATGCTAGACAGTTTAGCTCAACAAATCATATATCTCAACAAGATATTGCAATTAAATCTGAGACATCGAATCCCACAAAATCAGTTCTTCACATCAAAATTGCCCATAGTACAACTTTTGACAACAATTTTTCTCTTCTTTTCTTTTTTTGAATATTTTTATTCTTTTTTGATTTTTTTTTCTTTGCTATTTATTTTTTTTTCATTTTTTTTTTCTCTTTTTTTTTTCTTTCTTTCTTGCCAAACAAACTGAGCATCACAACATGGTATAACATAAGCAAAATGATTCCCTTCCCCATATCAGATCAACATTAAAAACATAATGAGACCCCCTACATGTATCCAAAATTACAATCCAAGCTCTTTCAACCTCTTGATTTGGGACATATCATTGTTTTTCACTTTCAGGCTTGTAATGAGTTTATAAACAAAGAATGGGAAGAATAGGCTCAAAGGGGCTTAACAAAGGGATGAAATATCAAGGTAGGCTTATTTGGCTAAAAGTAGCTTATAAAAGAAACAAATGCCTAGATCATTTCATATACATGCATGTGAACAAGTGCTTCAAGAGTCAAGTCAAGTTCTAGAAATAACTAACAGTATGAGTGAAACCACACAAGAAACAAGGAATTGTTGGAGGCTCAAAATCTCACAAAGTTTCATGTTCTATCACAAGTGATGCACAATCTAGTATCAAGTCACCTTATCACACTACAAAAGCAAAAATGTTATCCATATCATGACATACCACTCTAGGCCTAGAATAATGAAACTACTCATGACAGTTGCATGCATGCCAAAAACTTTTTTATTTTTTATTTTTTTCATTTTTCATTTTTTTTGTATTTTTTATTTTGAAAGAAAAACTAAATTAAAAACAACTAAATATAAAATGTTCCCCCCACACTTAAATCAGACATTGTCCGCAATGTAAAACAAATAAGTATACAGTGAGAAAAAGGAAGGAACACACCCGAGGGTTTAAGGTGTAGCTGCTGGTGGGTAGGACGGCTTCTCCAAAGAGAGCTCTTCAACAGTTTCTTCTTCAGGCATCGAGCTTTCATGGAACAACTTCAGCCGCTGTCCGTTTACTTTGAACACCTTGTTAGTACCTGCACTTTTAATTTCTACGGCACCATGAGGAAAGACATTAGTAACAACAAAGGGGCCAATCCATTTGGATCGAAGTTTCCCAGCCATCACTTTTAGGCGGGAGTTAAACAATAAAACCTGTTGGCCCACAGAGAATTCCTTTCTAAAAATCATTTTATCATGAAAGTGCTTAGTTTTCTCTTTATAAATTCTAGAGCTTTCATAGGCTTCTAGCCTAAGCTCTTCAAGCTGCTGTAATTGGAGTTTTCTTTCCATACCTGCCTTCTGCATTTCCATGTTACAACTTTTGACCGCCCAATAAGAACGGTGTTCAATTTCTACAGGGAGGTGACATGCCTTACCAAACACAAGTCTATAGGGAGACATTCCAATTGGTGTCTTGAAGGCTGTTCTTTGAGCCCAAAGTGCGTCTTCTAGACGGCGGCTCCAATCCTTCCTATTTGGCTGCACCATTTTCTCTAAAATTTGCTTAATCTCCCTATTTGAGATCTCAGCTTGCCCATTAGTTTGGGGATGATATGCAGTAGAAACCCTATGCACAACTCCATACTTTCGGAACAAAGCTTCCATAGTGCGGTGACAGAAATGCGTGCCTTGGTCACTTATGATAGCTCGAGGTATTCCAAACCTACAAAAAATATTGGACCTGACAAAATCTGCAACAACTCTAGAATCATTAGTCCTAGTGGGGATAGCTTTCACCCACTTTGAAACATAATCAACAGCAAGTAAAATGTAGAGAAAACCAAATGATACAGGAAAAGGACCCATAAAGTCAATTCCCCACACATCAAATACCTCGCAGAAAAGCATAGGTTGCTGAGGCATTTCACTCTTACGAGTGATGGCTGTACCTGCGAACTGGCACTCTTTACAAGTGCGGTAAGTCTCATAAGCATCCTTGAAAATAGTGGGCCAATAGAAACCTGAGTCTAGGATTTTTCGTGCAGTCCTTTGAGGACCAAAGTGTCCCCCTACCTGAGAAGCATGCGAATGATGCAAAATAGATTCAATCTCATAGTCGGGGACACATCTCCTAATTACTTGATCACTACCAAATTTCCAAAGATACGGATCATCCCAAACATAATATTTTGCATCACTCTTGAGTTTGTGAATTTGTGTCCTAGATGCACCTGTAGGAAAAACACCAGCAACAAGATAATTAACAATATCAGCAAACCACGGAGTTACCCCATGTACCAGTAAAAGTTGCTCGTCAGGAAAGTCATCCTGAATGGGGAGAGGATCTTCATCCCTTTCTATCCTGCTCAAGTGGTCAGCCACCAAGTTCTCGGCTCCACTTTTATCTTTAATCTCCACATTAAATTCTTGGAGCAACAACATCCACCGAATCAGCCTCGGCTTTGCTTCTGGTTTTTTCAACAAGTACTTTAAAGCTGCATGGTCAGTAAAAACAACAACCTTGGAACCTAGCAAATATGATCTGAATTTATCAAGAGCAAAAACAATAGCTAGAAGTTCCTTATCAGTGGTGGTGTAATTAGCTTGTGCAGAATCTAAAGTTCTTGAAGCATAATAAATAACATGGGCAGCCTTGTCGACTCTTTGTGCAAGGACCGACCCAACAGCATAGTTAGAAGCATCACACATAATTTCAAAAGGGAGGGTCCAGTCAGGAGGCTGGATGATGGGAGCGGAGGTTAATGCTTTCTTCAAGAAGTCAAACGCCTTTTTGCATTTTTCATCAAAATCAAATGTGACATCATTCTTCAACAAATTTGACAGCGGAAGAGCTATCTTGCTGAAATCCTTTATGAAGCGCCTGTAAAAACCTGCATGGCCAAGAAAAGAACGAATCTCGCGAATGCAAGATGGGTAAGGCAGTGTAGAAATCACATCAATTTTAGCAGGATCAACTGAAATTCCTTTTTCTGAAATTATGTGACCCAAAACAATTCCCTGCTCAACCATAAAATGACATTTCTCATAATTTAAAACAAGGTTGGTTTCAATGCATCTTTCTAAAACCCTATTCAAACTATTCAAACATGCATCAAAAGAAGAACCATAAACAGTGAAATCATCCATAAACACTTCCATGCAATTTTCAATAAATTCAGAAAAAATACTAATCATGCAACGCTGGAACGTGCCAGGAGCATTGCACAGACCAAATGGCATTCTCCCGTAAGCAAATGTGCCGAATGGACATGTGAAAGTGGTTTTGTCCTGATCTTCAGGTGCAATATGAATTTGAAAGTAACCTGAAAAACCATCAAGAAAGCAATAATGTGATTTACCAGCTAGCCGTTCAAGCATTTGATCAATGAACGGCAAAGGAAGGTGATCCTTTCTAGTAGCCTGGTTCAACCTCCTATAATCAATACAAACTCTCCAGCTATTCTGAACTCTAGTAGGAACAAGTTCATTCTTTTCATTTTTTACCACTGTGAGACCAGATTTCTTAGGTACAACCTGCACTGGGCTTACCCATTTACTGTCAGAGATAGGATATATGATACCTGCTTGCAAAAGTTTGGTTACCTCTTTCTTCACAACATCAAGGATCAAAGGATTAAGCCTCCTTTGGGGATGCCTTACTGTTTTCGCTCCATCCTCAAGTAAAATCCTGTGCATACACATGGAGGGGCTAATACCTGGAATGTCAGCCAAAGTCCACCCAATAGCCTTCTTATGCTTCTTTAAAACCTGCAAAAGCTTATTTTCTTGATCAAAATCAAGGTTAGAAGAAATTATAACCGGGAGTTTTTTATCACACTCCAAATAAGCATATTTTAGATTTTCAGGGAGTGGCTTAAGCTCAAGGGAAGGTGGCTGTTCAATGGATGGTTTGGCGGGGGCAGCCGTGATGTCAAGGGCTTTAACTGCATCATCAACAACTTCACCTGTAGGATAATTGTCATCTAACAAGAAAGCATCAATTTCAGCACAAGCAACACAAAGGTTAGTGTTGGTACAATCATCACATGAATAATCATCATCAAAACCAGATAAAGATGGATCAGCAGAGAACAAGTCTAAATTAAATTCATCAACAATTTCAGAAAGCAACTCTATTTGAAAAACTGAGTGCTCTTCGGAGGAATGTTTCATAGCATCGAAAATGTTAAACTTCGCGACAATGTCACCAAATTCCATGGACATGGTTCCATCGTCAACATCAATTTTTGTCTTTGCTGTTTTCATGAATGGTCTACCCAAAATGATTGGTGATCTGCTTGATTCTGTTTCTCCAGCCATGTCAAGAATGTAAAAATCTGCAGGAAAAATTAAGTCATTAACTTGCACGAGGACATCTTCTACTACTCCGGCGGGGCGGGCATTGCTTCTATTCGCCAGTTGAATGATTAAACCTGTATGCTTCAAAGGACCAAGATCAAGATTATTATAAACAGAAGTAGGCATAACATTAATAGAAGCTCCTAAATCTAACATGCAATTTTCAAATTTACTATCCCCAATGGTACATGGAATAGCAAAAGTTCCTGGATCCTTGCATTTTTGTGGCATAGCCTGATTGAGAGTTGAAACCGTAGCCCTCTCAGGTGAGGGCTCAGGTGAAAGCTTAGGCTGAATAAGGGCAGAAACATTTCGCCCTAAATTAACTCTCTCATTTGCCTTCAACCTTCTCTTGCGGGTGCACAAATCTTTCAGAAACTTTGCATATTTTGGAATTTGCTTGATCACATCAAGAAGCGGAATGTTTACCGCCACTTTTTTGAATACATCCAAAATCTCTCTCTCTTTGTCTCCCTCATCAATCTTCTTTGTTTTAGCTACTCTTTGTGGAAAGGGAATTGGTGGTACATACTCACTCTCTTTTTCTTTTTCAGATTCAACCACACCAGAGGGTCCGGGTTCAAGTTCAGGTGTTACCTCAATATTTTGTTTATTTTTTTCAGGGGCTGGTTTTGCAACTTTTCCTGATCTCAAGGTAATTACACTCACATTAGGATTAGGGACATTAAGATTCACTACTGTTTGGGCAGGTAGTTGGTTTGTCCCTTGAGCTTGCTGCATGGCATTCATTGAAGTAGCAAGCTGTCCAATCTGTGTCTGCATATTCTGCATAGCAGAATCTGTTCGCTGCTGGTATTGTGTATTGCTTGCAATCATTTGCTTCACGAGATCCTCCAATGATGGTCCGGAGGCAGCAGCTGGTGGTGGTGTGTTTTGTTGCGCTGTTGGGTTCCCATACCGCAGAAGTGGATGATTTGCCCAACTGGGATAATAGTTGTTTGTGGAAAGATCAGGAATGCTGTACCTGTTCTGATTGTTGCCTCGGTTATAAAGGGCTGCTGCATAAGCTTGGGGCAACTCAGTCACTGACTCATCTTGAAGAATTGGACAAGTATCGGTTGGATGTTCAGTAGAAGTACAAATACCGCACAACTTAGCTGCTTGAGCTTTACTCACTGCCAACTGTTTCACCAAAGAAGTAAGTTCATCAATCCTGGTCTCTAGAGCCTTATTGGAAGAGGAAGCCTGAATCTCATTCACACCTTTTGTTTGGGACACAGAATTATTTCTGGTTGTGAATTGTTGAGAGTTGAGTGACATATTTTCAATCAAGGCCCTTGCAGCAGCTGGAGTTTTATCAACAAGTGCTCCACCACTGGCAGCATCCAAAATGTTTCTATCCATTGGTAGCAATCCCTCATAGAAATATTGAATGAGCAACTGTTCGGTAATCTGGTGTTGAGGGCAGCTGGAGATCAATTGTTTGAACCTCTCCCAATATTCAGTTAATGATTCATTTCCCTGTCTAATGCCACATATTTCTTTTCTGATTGATGCAGCTCTGGAGGCGGGAAAGTATCTCTCTAGAAAGACTTTCTTCAAATCATTCCAAGTTGCGACAGAATTCGGTTCAAGATAGTATAACCAATCTTTGGCAGCACCCTGGAGCGAAAATGGAAAGGCTCTGAGCTTGATATGATCTTCTGTTATTCCTTCAGGCCTCAATGGTGTGGAACAAACAACCTGAAATTCTTTCAAATGCTTATGCGGATCCTCACCTGCACGACCACTAAACTTTGGCAACAAGTGTATCAAACCAGATTTCAATTCAAATGGAGTAGCAACATCAGCATATTCGATACATAAACCATTGTAATTCACATCAGGAGCAGCAAGTTGTCTTAGTGTTCTTTGTTTAGCCATATTATCAAAAACAACTTCAGAATCAAATTCAAATAAATTGCGCAAAGAAATAGGATCGATAACAGGTGGTGAACTAGTGCTAGCCTGATTTTCTCTACGGCGTGTGTGCAAAGTTCTCTCTATCTCAGGATCAAAAGCAAAAAGATTATGATGACCAGACCTAGTAGCCAGGACTGCGAAAATGCCAACAATGTCCCTATTAGACAGAAACAAGTTGAAAGAAGGAATATGATTAAAATAAATTCAGAAAAATATAAAAACACGAAATTTAATCTAACTAAGACAAATAAAAATTTTGATAATTTTTTTGGAATTTTCTGAAACCATGAAAACAGTAAATAATTCATAAAAAATAGAAAAACAATGAATTTGGGAATTTGAGGCTGCTGTCACCTATTTTGTTCCAAAATAGGGGATTCAGAACTGGGATTGTTTTCTGATAAAATATGACAGTAAGCACTTAATTCAGAGAAATTTTTCAGAAAACTGATTTTCTACGAAAACTGATTATTAGAGCGCGTAAAGGCCAGAAAACAACGGAAAGCAAGGCCAGAACGCAAGAACAAAGCAACTGAGTCTAATATTGGCTAAAATAAATTGAGAGTCCCCGGCAACGGCGCCAATTTGATCCGCTGTCGCACACGGGTCAAAAACGAGTTTTAAACGTAGTTTAGGAAAGCGACACTCGAGTATCGTCTCACAAGGACTCACGATTAGTTTAGCAATATTGGAATCAATAAAAATTTTGTAGAAAAAGGGGGTTCAGTTTTGAGTTCGAAATGCAAAAAGAGATTAAAATAAGTGATTATCAAATAAACTTAAAACGATTAATCTACTGTTTCGTTCTCCAACTTATCATTCGGTCACATAATTCCCAAGTTCACTAAACGAATTCCATTCCCTTTCGATTATAGTAACAACAGCAAGCGTGATTGAAACTAATATATGATATATGTTCCTAAATCCGGATTAAGCAAACAGATTACGCAAACACGAATTAAGCAAACGCGGTTACGATTAACAGAACATACACCAATCGAAATAAATCAATCCTAATCTATAAAATATGCAATTGAATTAAGCAAACAATAGCAACTGATTAAAGCAATCAGAATTATAGATAGAATTGAAAAGGAATTGAAATTGCTTGGAAATTATAATAACCTCAAAGTTAACGGAGAAACGGTTACAGCAGATTAATCCTTGAGAAATTAGCTCTCCATAGGAATTGTGAGTGTTTTTTTCTTTCTAATTTCGTGAATACTGCAGAGAGTGTCCTCATATGTTCTGATTTTGAGTTTAAGTAAAGAGTAAAAATTAAATCCAAAGGTCATAAGCCAAAATTAAGTTTCCACTAAGTAGAATTAAGTCTGCCACTTTCCACGAACTATTAATGACTGATGCATTCCGAAACAGCTCTTCCACTCAACATTAAACTTGTAGCTCTGTCTCTTAGCTTTCCAACGCATATTCCCGCGCCTCAATCCGATACCCGGAGCTCAAGTTATGATCTGCACAGCGAACATGTATTAAAAAGCCACTAATGCTGAAAATTAACTACGAAAATAAAATAAATGCAAAAATAAAATTAAATCTAAAAACACAATAAAATAGTAAAAATAATAAAACAAACTAGAGAAATGCCTAAGTACAATAGTAGAAGAATGTGCATCAAAATGCACTGATCAGTTTACGAGCCCTCTTTCTTCAATGTCTTGGATTGGGCTTAATCTTCTCACTAGTCACTAGGCCCTTTTCGGAAATTTTTTCTTCTACCCTACATTTGATCCTTTACCCCTACATATTTTAAAATATCCCTACATATTTTACTATAATATATTATATTATTTTCTAATTTATTGTTTTTTCACTTTTCCGGTAAACTGTTTGGAAAGCTGTATACCCCCTCCAACTTTTCCGGCAAGCACTTTAATTTTCCGGTTTGTTAAATTTTACCAGAACCCTTTTCAAAAGTTTTCCGATATATTATTTTCTACTAATATTTATCGTTCATATTATCTGAACAATTTAAACAAGTATTCCAGTTTGCAATATTTTCTAGGCATTGTTCACATTTTTACCAGAGCACTTATAAAAAGTGTTACGGTTTGGATAAATTGCAAGAAATTTTACCGGAACACTTATGAAAATCTACACAAAGTGTTCCGGTGACAGCATATTATTATTTCTGCTAATGTTTAAGAAATCTTTGATTGGTTGACGCATATTATTATTTTAAAATTCTATGTGCTAAGATTAACACAAGTTTGTTTATTATTTGATTCTTCCTACTTCATTTGCAGTAATTGTTTCTGCTACCAATAAAAAGTGTTCCAGTTTCTTTTATTTCAACCAATAATGTTACTGAAGCAATCAAAACAACATAGCAAGCTTGATTTATTTTTTCTGTGTGTGTAATGCTACAAATAATTGGCAGCATTATGACTCATTATCAGTAACAAATTAGTTACATATCACTGATATCAGGATATTGATTGGAAATGCCAAAGTTTAGATTTAGCGTGAACTCCATGACTGTAAAGCTTTGTAAACCGGAACAGTTTGTATAAATTTTCATAAGTGTTTCAGTTAAAGCCCATTAAAATTTCGTGCAATTTATATAAATCGGAACCCTTTATATAAGTGTTCCGGTAAAAATATGAAAACAAGTGTTATGGTAAAATTAACAAACTGGAAAATTAAAATGCTTACCGGAAAAGTTTGAGGGGTGTACAACTTTCCAAATAATTTATTGGAAAAGTGAAAAAACAATAAATTAAAAAATAATAAAATATATTATAGTAAACTAAGGGTAGAATAAAAATATTTTAAAATATGTAGGGGCAAATGATTAAATGTAAGGGTAGGAAAAAAATTTCCGCCCTTTTCCTTTGTTGGATTGGCCCGTGTCCATTGTGCATGTTTTGGTCTGTTGCAAGTGTGGCCGTATCAATACATTCATTGTTCCATTATGAAAAGCTTTCTCTTATTTGAAAATAAATAATTATAATTTGACCACTTTATAAATGACTTAGAAACCTAACGTCTTAAGAATTGGGATAAAAATTTGGTGTCGAACTCATTTTAATCGTTATTCTTAAACTTAATGTGGATGATCCTCTGGCTACCCCTTCATGACCCGACAGTGATATCAGAGCCGATGGTTCGACAAAGGATTCAACCGACTCTTATTGGATATTTTGGGTATTTCAAATGTTTAATTTATAATATTTTTCTATTTTTTTTTCGACATAAACCAAATTAACTTATTTCATTCATAACAATATATTCAATACAAGATGGCATATGATCATGACAATGGGAACTATCATATGACAATGACGCCCTTGCTAATGAATGAGCCACATTGTTTGCTTGTCTTCGAACATAACTTATCTTAAAGTTTGGAAAAAAAGAGAGTGAAGCTTTACAAGATCTTAAAATAGCTCCAAATTTTGAATTGGTACCAATGTTGTTGGAAAGGCCGTCAACTACTTGCTTACAATCAAGTTCTATGGACACATCCGTCAAGCCTCGATTACCAAGCCAAATTATCGCCTCTTTAAGCCCCCTTGCTTCCGCTTCTTGAGGTTGTGCTAAGCCGTGAAACCATGCTGTCTTTGCTGCTATAAAATGACCATTTTCATCTCTTAGATACATACCGACGCCGTGACATCCTTGATCTTTAAAAATTGCCGCGTCTACGTTGCATTTGACTTCACCTGGAGCTGGCTTTTCCCATCTAATAGTGCTGGTGTTGTTCTCCACTACGAGACCACTGCTATGAGTAGAAATTGCTTGCATTTGTTGTTGTTTGCGGCGAACTTGCTGCCATTGCACCAACGATTCGCGGGCCAGCCTGACTGATACATCTGGTCTGATATCCACATCATTCCATAGTTTCTCATTTCGTCGTTTCCAAATGCACCACAAAGTCATAGCAAACATGTGTAAATTTTGTTGGGATAAAAGTTCAAGCAATTGAAAGAATAGATCAATGAAACCATTAGCAATTTCCAATCTATCGCGAATAAAATTCCACAACCTCGCTTCATCCCATACCTCTTCAACCTTGTTACAACCAAAAAAGACATGCCAATCATTTTTCTCAAATGATCTCTCACAATGAACACATCGATCCGTATATTGAACCCCTCTAGTGCGGAGCCTTTCTCGTGTAGGTAGACATCCCCTCGCCGCCCACCATAAAAAAACTTTTATTTTTTGTGGGACTTGCATCTTCCATATTCTCATCCAATTTCCCGTAACTCTTAAATCACTGTTATCCACAAGATTTTCCATGATGTAGTGATATGCAGACCTTACACTATACTCACCATGTGAAGTGAATTTCCAAACACACTTATCTTCACCCACTTCTCTATATATGGGCATGACCAGAATAAGCTTTGCCACTTGTTGATCAAAATAAGTATTAACCTCATTCACCTTCCACTCACCAGTATTGTGATCAATTAAATCTGACACCCTCTTGTCCTCCACCACATGTTGCAAAGGCCAAGTGATAAATTCACCATTTTGGTCACGTATCCAAGGGTCCTTCCACATCCTATTCTTAAATTTGCCGGATTATTCATATTTTGAAACTACTCCCTTATAGTCTATCGAATTAATAGCAACTTCTATCCTTAATTCAGTTGATCATGCACCTGTACTTATTGTCATATTTCTTTAAACCCTGCTCCTATTTTATAGGATGAGCTAAGACAAAGTCTTCTGAAAGTTGCACCAAATAATTCCTACATATTATATATTGATGATTGACGTTATCGGTAACTATATACATTCTCTTTTACGTGAAACCTTTTGATACAAGACTAAGCTTACTTCACATATATAAAACCAAGTGCCTGAGTTACGTTAATATTCTTGTGTATTGATAGCTTTGGTATGTTCATCACCGAGTAGAACCGGTGGATAATTCTCTAGTTTAGTGTTTACACACTTCTTGTTTATTTGTCGGTTATTTACTTTCCAGTCATCCGCATCAACAATCTAAGAAATTATGGCTGGATACTATGGTGAAAAATATGACAACAAAAATAATGTCAATGGTTCCAAAAAGGTTGATAATTCTGGTATTTCGGATGGTACTAGCACCTCGACAATGGTTAACTACTCCAAATCCCTCCCTGATGTATCTAAAGTTGAAGTTTTTGAAGGGCAGAACTTTCGTCGTTGGGCAGAACGTGTTTTCTCATTGCTAGATGTCAAAGATTGCGAAAGAAATTTGGGATAACATTACCATCAAATATACTGCCGAGGATGCTACCAAACAAAAGCTTGTTGTGGGAAACTATCTCCGATGGCAAATGGAGGAGGACAAGGAGATCAAAGCCCAAATCGACGAGTATCACAAACTCTTGAAGAATTGAAGGTGGAGAAAATCGACCTGACAGACGTGTTTGTTGCAGGCGCTTTGGTGGAAAAACTACCGAGCCCTTGAAATGATTACAAGCAGCAGCTGAAACACAAGCACACACAGATGTCATTGAACTCATCAAGCACGTAATCATTGAAGACACCAGCAGAAAGGAATGTGATGCTGCACGAACAAAGGATTTGGAGTCACGGGGAAATATAATCCAAAATAATGCTTGCAAATAGAAGAGGTATGAAAACAAAATTGATCACTCACTTGGAGTTACTAACCCCAACTTTAAAGCAAACTGCTATGTGTGTGGAAGGTCAGGTCATAAAGCTTATTACTGTAGATATCGAAAACATAATAACATGCCTCCTAATTAGCCCAAAGTAAACTTGACGAAAGGAGATGACAAGAAAGATGATGACGATGATGATATTATTGCTGCAGTGATATCTAAAGTGAATCTTGTTAGTGATGTGAAAAAATGAGTGGTGGACTCTGGAGCCACAAGACACATATGTGAAAATAGAGGTGCCTTTACCTCCTACAGATGAAGATTAAGTCTATCTTGGTGATTCTAGAATCGTTGCTGTTAACGGCAAAAGCAAAGTGATTCTAAAGCTCACTTCTGGGAAGACCTTGGCTTTAAGTGATGTGCTACATGTGCCAACAATTAGAACTAATTTGGTTTCGGTAGCATTGTTGAATAAAGCAGGGGTTAAAGTGTCATTCGAATCTGATAAGATAGTAATGACAAAGAATGGTGTGTTTGTTGGGAAGGGATACTGTGATCAAGGACTATTTGTTCTTAGTGTATCAGACTAGTTTATTTTTTTTCATTCCCTAATGTTTCACACTATTTATGTTTTTTTTTTTGCTTTCACCACCAGTTTAATCTGATTTGGGGTCAGTTCTGATTTCAGCCCTCTCCTTTCAAAGAATTAATAAAATGTAGTTTTTTTTTTAAAAAAAAATAAAGTAGTGAAGTTATTTATAAGCTATAGAGTGATTTTATTATTTATAAAAAAAAACTCACCATTTTAAAAAAGGAAACAATTTTAAAAATAGCTTATGAAAATATGAAATGTTTATTATAAATAAATGGATTAAAATAAAATAAAAGTACCACATGCGGGAGTTGAACTCACAACCTCTTGGTATTGAGACTTCCAAACAAACACACTAACCACCAAAGCAAGCTTAATATCATTTTATATATTTGCAGCAAAAATACTTGAGTACTGTTTTACATGATGAGCTTGAAAAAAAATTGAGGCCCCCAAAATGACATATACTTTTGCCATCCTACACTTTTCTTGCGCAGCCTACAATTTTACCAAAATACCCTTAAGTAGCGGACACTTTCAAAAACACCATACAATTATAACGTCCGCTATTTAAGTAGCCGAAGGATAAAATGGGAAACATGTAGGGCGTGCGAGTAATCTGTAGGACGGCAAAAGTAATTGTTCCCCAAAATTTGGAGGCCCTGGGTTGTGGGCCTGCTTGCCCTGCCTCTGGGCCGGCCCTGTATATGCATTAGGAAGAATTCTCTTTAAGCCCCCCATGTTTCTTTTTCACCCCTTTGATTTCCTATTTTGCCCTTCAATAAAAATTTCGGTTTCTAGAAACCAAATTTTTTTTGCCTTGAAAAACAACTTTGGTTTCTAGAAAACGAATTTCCCCCATCTGATCTAGAAAAATCTTGGTTTCTACGAACTGAATTTTTTATCAAGGGCAAAATCGAATTTTTGGAGGATAAAAAAATTCATGGGGGCCTATTGAGAAATCATCATACATCAGTTTACCATCAACAATTATCAGATAATTCATTCACACCGTTGCAAACTTGCCACATTCGTTATAGGGACAAATTTTCATGATATATGTATGCTTTTTATAGTAATGATTATATGAACGAAAACATAGCAAGGTTAGGGTGAGTGTACATGCACCACTTTTGAAAAGTTTTTCAGTTTGTGTTGTTGTTTTCCTAGCTGCATCAAGTTGTGCTCAGTGAACTCAACCAAAGCTTAAGGGAGAATATTATGGAGAGGCCGGGTGAGAAAAATTAGCAAAAAAGAATTATTAATTAAGGGCACGAATATATTTCACAATAAATTTGACAGAACCACGGTGAGATTTGACAATTAAACCGGTATGTTACTCTATTATATACATGTGTTTCTTTTGGCGCCCCAGAACTCTTAACATTAATTATCTGCTACTTAAGTAACATACGGTATGTTTTTCTCAAATTTTTTCATTTTATAACAATCACTTCTTAAATAGCGAACAAGTAAAAATAAACAAGAGCAGAGCGCACGAGAAATATAGGGGGGCACAAAAAAGCTCTCATTCTATATGGCACCAAGGGGCCTTACCCGTGTAGAATTCCTTATCCACTCATTTACTAGATTCATTTTAGCATTAGAGTGTCTTTTGTATGTACTTCTCTCTCAGACAACCACCACAAATGACATGTACTACCATTACCGAAGATCTTTCAACATCAACCTCCCCAAGGTTGATTTGTGTTCTAGGCCTGAAAAGTGATCATACACCAATTATTTGGTGGTATTATATAAAAGATCAAGTCTATCATGCAATATGTCTTTTACCATGTATAAATTTATTTTTACCGTTGAATTAATAAGTATCACCATCGTATAAAATAAAATGTAATATAATACACATTGATCAAATAGTAAAATTGATTGATCTAATAATAAATTATAAACTTGTGCACGGTAAAAGACGTGAAAACGACCGCGACAAAACAGTTTTGGCAGTTGTCGATACCATTATCGTTATCATCGTTTTTTATATTAAAGAACAAATTGTGATTAATTTACACTGCAACAACCGCAATTAGTGTCGCAACACCTGTACCGACTGAAATTGCAAAAATCTTTACGTTACTGAGATGCGACCGCGAACGTTTTAAAACCTTGATTATGTTAGACAAATGGTTTTACAAATCTTTGAATGATAGGAGTATATTATTATAATATTGCTTCGATATTACTATTTGTCTAACTTATTCAATCATTGCTTTATTGAATGATGACCATATTCAACATATATCTTACTCATATATACATTATTGTTCTAACTTAATCATTCATTTGATGACCCCAGATGCAGGCTATTGCATGTATATGCCAAATACCGACATCACTCAACCTCCTTTGTGAATTCCACTCAGTCTGTATGGTTACAATCTAATTACACATATATATAAAGGTACCTTTTGTATTATAAAAATAATTTCTCTATAAAATGGTCAAATCTAGATAGAAATTGTTGAAAAATCATATCATATTAGACCTTTTGTATTAAAATAATCGCTTATATCGAGGGTTAAGAGTATAAAAGACCCAAAAATTACAAGTTTTACCTTGTCCTATACTCACCTATCCCAGACAATGAAGCTGAATTTTATGTACTCAACAGTATCTACATTGAATCCTATTTCAACTTTTATGTTAAAAACAGAGTTTTATCAATTCATGATCTAAATTTCAAAGTAAAGATGATGGATTTGCTACCAATATCTCTAATATATACTGTGTACTCTAACTAGTTTTTTCATTATTGACTATTATGCATAACTGTTTGGTATGTTATAAGTTGTTGATTTTTGATACATCAATTATTCGGTATTAAATATTAATCCAATACAAGTGTTTGCATGATATGTTATAAGATAACTTAATTTTTGGTTTGATACAATAATGTCTAGTCTATAACTTTATTCAATAATTTATTTGATGGCCTTATTGAACATCTTGCTTAATTATACTTGCTCTAGTACATCATAAGTTAATTTTAGTATTTGAATGATTTGGCATGTGTAAGATATCATTTCATGAGCTATAGTTAGCATTTTGAGTAGATGCTATTCATAAATTATGATATCTTGAAATTATACAAGTAAAATTTTGGTTTCATGATCTAGACTGTCATGGGGTCTTTAAGTAACGTCAGCCGTGAAGCATCTTCCGTGTCTCATGCTTCGTGCATCGATATACCGAGCTAATTAAAGAGAACTCGGTGTCTTTGGGCTTCCTTACTCCAACAAACTCATTTTCCTATGCTCGGGCCATTAGCCTTGTGCAGAATCCGCACTAAACCCAAGTACAATATTAGGTCGTGATCGAAGGAACACAACATAACCTAGTCACAGAGCCTTAATAGCATGCTCGATTCTTGGAGGCCACACAAAGTTTAAAAGGGGCAATAGAATCAAGGAAAAGATTCTTAAACGCCAAGACCTTTAACACGATTCATTGACGACAAAGGTCCCTAATGTTCTATCAGGAACATAATCTGTGATAAGAAAATAAAATGAATTCGGTGCAAAAGAGTAACAAAACCAAAATAAGTTGGTTCGTAAAAATTGAGCTCATATTGCACAAGTTCAAATTCCGGTATCCATGTAAACTAAATTCAAGAAAGCGTGATATTCAGCTTACTTAAACTTTATTTCACAAAAAAAAGAGTAAAATGAGTCAAGATATAATCTATTTGTGAAAATTAGTAAATGAATTGACAGAGATATAGTCAATGGACTTCTAACAATTACAACACACACAACATTGAACTTAAACACAAAAACCTATTAGTTTATTATAACTACATACATTTTTTTATCCTCTACAAAACCAATATGACAAATCAAATTTCAGTGACTATAATAATACGACAATGTAGATGGTATTTTTTCAAGTACTTGTAACACTTCTTTCATTTGTGGCCTTTTTTGAGGAACATTAGTCACACAACTATACCCTAACTTAAAATAAGCCAACAAAGCCTCTTCTTTACCTTCCATATCAGCGCGGATCGCCACGTCAACCATCCTCAAGGCGCGATTTTTATCCTCAACCATAACCGCGGGCCCTTGGCCCAAATCATCCAAAACCACAATCTTCCCCGTTAAAAGCTCAAGAAACATGACACCAAAAGAATACACATCCCACTTTGGATGAGGCTTTAAATTCCTAAGCGATTCAGGAGCATGATAAGGAGACACACCACCAATAGAACTTGGACTTGGGCTTGGGCTAGGCCCAAATGAAACATCTTGAAAACTATCACGTGAGGTTGTTGATCTCTTGCTACCAAATATACGGGCTGACCCACCCGCTTTATTATAACTTGTGTCACCCGTTACTATTCTCTCAAGCCCAAAGTCTCCAATTTTGGGCTCCATGTCATTGCCCAATAGAATATTTGTGGGCTTCAAATTTCCATGCACGTGCTTCTTCTCGTGGAGATAAGTTAGCCCACGTGCTACTCCTTTTGCTATCTTGAGCCGTACTTCCCACGGTATGTGGCTAGGTGAAGACCCCACTTTCCCTGACAATTAGCACACACAAATTTACTTATCATCAAAACACTAAAAATCAAAAACAATAGTCGGCAAATGAAAAACAAAACAATAAGCTACTTAGCTATACACATAAAGATGAAAAGAACAACTCTATTTTGTTATATTATGATAATAAACACAAAAAATTTATACTAGAACATGAGTTTTTGTGTTGTTATCACATAAATGAAATGGTCCATTTTTTTTATTTTTTGTTAAGTGTTAGGTCCATTTTATGATATAAGAACAAGAAACAATAGGCATGTAAATGTTTCCAATTATAGTCACGCGTATCGTTATCAGAAAGCCATGGGACGACCCTTAGCATTTAAGTTTCAACATGGTTGACTATTATTCATTAAAGTAAAGGTTCAGTTACACCTACTTCACCATCAACGTCATGATTCATAACAATATCATCATATTCTATAACCCTAGCGCATTCTAGTGAAAACACTATACAATATGCTAACATGCACAAAATAATACTCCCTCCGGTCTCATATATAAGAAACAAAACAAATAAAATTAAAGTCTTAAATATAAGTAAAAGTCTACTTCAATTATTAAGTTTTATGACATTATTCCAATTTCAACCAATAAATGCAATGTTTTACATTTTCCAAAAAGGTATAATGTGTTTTTTTTACTCAGTTAATGTATTTTAACTACTTTCTTAAAGGAAAAACTTTTTTGAAAACTAAGACCGATATATCTAATCGACCGGTCAACAAAAGATAATGTATCCTATCCAAATTGAATTATATACATCGATCTTTGTTAACCCAATTGTCTACTATACTTAGTGTTTGGATAATAAAAATTTAATAAATCAATTATCAAAGGGTCATGTACAACAATATCACCTAAATTTATGAATAATATTTTAAATATTAAATTTTTCATATAAAAATATTTAACCGCGCAACTTCTTAGGTTTAAGAGAGTATAGTATACCATAAAACCTTAAGAATTAAAAATTACTGAAATTAAGAAATTTGACTTACTGTAACGAACATTGGCAAGACAACCATTAGGAACAAAGTCATAGATAATGAGTTTCTCATCATGACCCCAATAAAACCCACGAACCCGAACCAAATTTGGATGAACCAGTTTCGCTATAACCCGAACCTGATTCTCAAAATCCTTGAACCGTTCAACACCACTTTCACCAATTCTCCGAACAGCCAAAGAAGTTCCATCTTCAAGAACAGCTTTATACATTATACTTGAACCAGTAGCACCTAAAATATAAGCAGAAGCTTTCAAAAGCGTTTCAACTTCAAGCTCTCTATCACCATCAACAGTAACAAGAGTACCCGAACCGGAACCAGAACCAGAACCGGTTTTGTTTTCTCCTTGCTTTTTATTTTCAACACCTTCCGCATTTCGCGGTGCTGCTTCCACGTCACTGTCCGATGAACTCGGTGTCTCCGAGGATTCTTCATCTTCTGTTCTTTTTCTTAAACACGACCACCTCGTGAAACCTTTTGTTTCTAAAGTTGAAGATGAACTTTCACTTCTTGTAGTATTAGCTTCGTTTTTTGTTGCATTTTCTTCATCTTTTTTTCTCTTTAGCTTATAAACGTAAACAAAAACCATAGCTAAGATTCCAATTCCAACGAAATCTCCAATTACGATTCCTATTATCGTTCCTTTTCTCAAACCACTCTGTTTTTTCGACTCTGCTGGTTGCGAAAGAGGAGAATCGGCGAAACTCTTCGGCATTGCGGCGATTGCAGGTGGAGAAGAATCTTTAGGTTCAGAAGATGGTGAAGAAGGAATAGAACATGGATTTTTCATTGGTTCTCCACATAGATCACTGTTACCAGAGAAAAATTTTGTTTCCTGGTTCAACAAAACAGGGGAATCTGGTATCTCTCCGGTGAGGTTATTAAACGAGAGATCAATCGTTGCGTTACTCGGAATTTTCTCGGCGAACTCCGGTGGAATTTCACCGGAAAATCTGTTGTAAGAAACGTTTAAGTAACGAATGTTGTCACCACCAAAATCTGGACTTAAAGTTCCATTCAACAAATTTGAAGACAGATCCAAAATCTGCAAAGTTCTTAAATCTTTCGGAAGAAAACCAGTGAGGTAATTGTTCTTAAACGAAGCAACGGTTAAGTTTTGCATGTTTGAGAGATTATTGGGTAGTTTTCCGGTGAGAGCATTGTCGGAAAAGTTAAGAAACTGAAGATTTTTAAGCTCTGTTAAAGACTCTGGAACTTCCCCTGTTATCAAATTGTTTGAAAAATTAATAAAACGAAGGTTTGAATTTGGTTGAAAAAAAGATGAAGGAAGAGACCCATTAATGGAATTGTTAGAAAGATCAAGAATTTGAAGATGTTCAATGGAACCAAGATCAGAAGGAATAGAACATGTAAGCTGAGAATTTGGTAATGATAAAGCAGTAACACGAAATGGTGTATCGTTTTTTGTTGTTAGAACAACGTTGGAACAAGAAACACCGTTCCATGAACATGGTGTAAGGTCGCTATAGTTCCAATTTGAAAGGACTGATAAAGGGTCGTTTAGAACAGCGTATTTGAATGAAAGTAACAAAACGCCGTCGTTAGAGAGTGAAAAACATTGGTTAAGGGTTAGTGTTAGGAGTGTGAGAAGAAGAGAAAGGGTTGTGGTGGTGAAGTTGTTCATGTTTTTTTTGGTTTTAGAGAGTGGTTTTTGTTGTTGTTGCTGTTAAACATTGTTTGAAGAAAGAACGGAGAGAGAAAGAAGAGGGAAAGAGGTAACGGGGATTTAATGCGAAAGGACAGAGGTCCATGTGGATGGAATGATACTTGTTGATGTATATAATATAATGTGAAAATAATATTAAAAAAAAAAGAGTTTAATGGATATGCACCTTTGTTATAAATTAAAATTAATTTTACACGAACAGCTAATTAAAATGATGTAATCTTCCAAATCACATCAAGAATGTTGGGTAAAATGGGGTGACGTGGCGGAAATCATGGTGGTAATTGGTTGAGTGTGTAATGTTTTTCTACTCTGCTTATATCCATTAAACAAAAACTATAGTATATAAATGTACATGGAGAAAACTATAATGTGATATTTGGTCTAAACAGTAAGGTTGGTCTTCTTAAGCATCTGATTATGAATTTGATTTATGACTTATTTATATGAAAAAATTTTGGGAGAAGAAAACTCATCTTGTATGTCTCATAGATTTTCGACAAAGATTAATTATTGTTAATGAAAGTAGAAATTTCATATCAATATCATTGTAACTTAAAATATATGTAGATTGTAGAAGAAGGACATTTAACAGCTCACCAAAACTCAAACCTCTTCATACAAATATGCACTCACTCTGTGTACCTACACTGCTATAATTTATGGTTGAGCTCTAAATAGTTTCACTGCTCTATCATTACTCACTACCTTACCCTCTTATTAATATAAGTTGTTGCATCCTGTATTTTGAGTACTGAAAAATATTAAATATGAAGTCTCTGCATGAATGGAAGTATAAATGAAGGAGTATTAAATGACTAATGTTCTGTGTGAATGTGTAACGTCTATGTTGACTATTGAGGACTGAGACTCTCATCAATGAAGTTTTTATATAATTTTTTGTTCATTTTATAGTATTTCTTATGAAATCTAATCATTTTGTATTGGACCTTTTAAAATTATTTTTTAACAAAGATAGATCAAAATATTAATTTTTTTTCTTGAATAAATCTTCTAATGGCGAGCACGAGAGAAACAACTATTGCGCTTCCGCGAACTATCATACACTTTTCAATTTTTTTCTTTTAAACTACTATCATATATATTTTTATTATTTTGAGACTCAAAAATAGAGGTCCGACTACATAGTGCGCCTTGCACATGATAAAAGTCGCCCTTGTATGTTAGGGAATTACTTACAACATATCTCAAAATCAATTGCATGGTATGAAGAGAGTTCACGAAGTTGAGAATTTGACTACAAATGAGCAACTTAGGCCTTTTAACAATGTATGATATGGTGTATTTTACTTATGAATGTAAGCCAACGATAACACAAATATATCTAAATAAAAACAATTTTTACTCATAAAAGTTGTGTACTCAGTATAGCATCTTTTTCTACTACTACTTGACATGCAGGTGGAGTTGTAGATTTGCTAACTCTTTAGTTATTGACTTCACGAGTTCTTCAATCATAACCCTGTCAATATAATTATGTCTTGGACTTTATTTATTTTTTATTTACGTTACTCTCAAAAGCCTGTAACGTATACATAAAATATTGAAGCTACTTTATCGTACAGTAGTATTTAAATAAATGGACGATGTACTAAGTTGTTATAGACAATTGTCATGAGTCATGTCTGGCTGTGTCATTTGTTTTCTTCTACTAAAATTTCCTTTAATTGGATCAAAATTAATAAAATTCTACCACAAATCTATCTACCCCTTCACTGATTGGATACACTTAATTTTCACCTTTTACGGATTCGAATGAATGGGGAATTAGGAAAATGTTGAAATTGAAACCACCAATCCAATGGAAAATGATTTTAGACATAAAAATGAGCCCAATACTATTTTAAATTTTTTATTGAATAAGTGACAAATACTCCCTCCGTTTCTTTTTAATTATCTTTTACTATCATGTTTAGCGTTTCTATTTAATTGTCCTTTTTGTATTTTACGGGTATGATTTGTCAATTATACCCTTTGTTAATTGCTCTTATCTTTTTCCATAAAACCAATTAATGCTATATATTTGGAAAACTAAATCTTTTTTTAAATATTTTTTTTTTGTTGGTACATAACATATTAAATTTTGTTTTTTTGGTTTATAATATATTAAATTTATTGGAAAGAGAAAGTGTAGGCAAAAAAATAGGAATTTATTGGGGATTAAAAGAAGGGTATAATAGGAAGATAACGTGCAAAAATACACTTCCTTAATTTGGTTTTATCTTTGTAAAAGGACAATTAAAAAGAAACGGAGGGAGTATTAGTTTGAATTTAGTAAAATCATCCAACCTAATAATATTAAAATTATTAGTTAAACTAAATCTTACACCAATTGTTAGTTGGTTCAATGATGATTGACGCTGAACTTGTTAGGGAGAACCACAGTTTGATCCCCCGTAACTGTGATCGATAGGGGACTGAAACCACTTAATGCCAGAAATGACTTCCAAACCAAATTAAACTGGTAGAGAAAGCCAAAAAAAACAAATCTTATATACTCCTTCTAGTCACTATTATAAACAAAAAAACAAAAACTATTTTTTAATCATTTAAGAAGTGAAATGTATAACTTCTTCTGGCTTTAAAAATTTACAAATAAAAGTCGCCAATAATCTCACCTCTTAATAGATTAAAATGTTCACTGTGATACTTAAATCATGTGACTTTTTCAACTATGGATGATTTGGTTTGGGTATGTTTTTAGTCAAAAAGAAAGTTTGAACCAATGAAATCTTCATTTGTTTAGTTAGTTTCAGTTTCTAGCATTTTTTAAAATTGAAATCGAACCAAATTAATTGATTTGATTTGGTTGATTGGTTTATGTTTTATAACGAATTTTTTTTTCTTCAAAAAATACATTAATTATGTGTATTCTCTACTATCGTTTTTTCGGCGAATTCTTTGCTATCAATTTTTCAAACCATTATTTTTTTCATACAAACTATTTCATACTCTGTATTTTACAAACAACTTCAAATTTTAAAATTGAAATCGAACCAAATTAATTGATTTGATTTGGTTGATTGGTTTATGTTTTATAACGAATTTTTTTCTTTCAAAAAATACATTAATTATGTGTATTCTCTACTATCATTTTTTCGGCGAATTCTTTGCTATCAATTTTTCAAACCATTATTTTTTTCATACAAACTATTTCATACTCTGTATTTTACAAACAACTTCAAATTTTAAAATTGAAATCGAACCAAATTAATTGATTTGATTTGGTTGATTGGTTTATGTTTTATAACGAATTTTTTTTCTTCAAAAAATACATTAATTCTGTGTATTCTATACTATCATTTTTTCGGCGAATTCTTTCCTATCAATTTTTCAAACCATTATTTTTTTCATACAAAGAAAAATCTAAAGAGGTCTTATATTAAATGACAGAAGTAGTAATTTTTTCCAATCCACTTATACCCTTAATAAAAATAATCTTTTATTTAAATTGAAATCTCAATATATAATTATTAACTCCTAACAATTGCCACAAATGCTCAAGTCCTAACGTATAGTCGGAGATGTTACTATCTTTTTCTTTGTAGTTTGTACAAATATTTTCAGCTAGATTTTGTACAAATATTTTGTGATTGGAAAAGATACACTAGTAGTACCACCATTATTGAAGAGGGTCCCAAAAATTGAACACTGCTATCCCTTCATAACGTAATTATTGGATTAATTAGGGTAAAAAGAAGGAAATACAAATCTTATCTAAATTAAATGTACACGATTTCCAAATTAATTTGTGTACACTAATAATAAGATGACATTCATGTAAACAAACAAATTAAGGACCAACTCACATTGAATTCATTGCCGCGAGAAGGTATTGGCCCCATCACTCTGCAAGCTAAGGGAGACAATAAATTCGTACTAGTAACATCTTGTTTTTCCTTCTGGTTAACGATGAACTATAACATATTGATGAAGATTGCTTAAAACAATTATTCTATAATTCTGTGCAAAAAAATAATTTGTGTCCTTACGTACATTGACGGTGGACAAAAGCCAACCGGACCCTTATTTCTGTCTGGTTCCACTTTTTTGAAAACATAAACAAAAATATGTAGTGGATTTGCCATGTTAGCTAGATTATTGGCTCAAAATGCAATTTTTGTGGCGGAGACAGTTGAGGGCGTGGGAGGAGGAGTTAGTGAGGGAGTGCCAGACTTTACTTCTTACTGTGACTTTACAGGTAGCGGCGCCAGACAGGTGGCAGTGGCGGCTTGATCTTGCTTTGGGTTATTCAGTTCGAGATGTTTATCAGCTTCTGACTTCTCAGGATTCTGTTACTTTAGGGGAAGCAGAAGATCTTTTATGGCACAGACAGGTTCTCTTGAAGGTGTCTATTTTTGTGTGCCGCCTCCTGCGTGATCGGTTGTCAACAAAGACAAATCTAGTTTCTCGCGGCATTCTAGCTTCAGATCTTCATCTCTGCTCGTCCGGTTGCGGTGGCATTGAGACTACTCAGCACTTATTTCTCTCATGCAGGACTTTTGGTTCCCTTTGGGCTTTAGTTCGATCTTGGATTGGTTTCTCGGCGGTGGATGCTTACAGCCTCACGGATCATTTTACTCAGTTCACTTACTCAATAGGTGGTCTCTGTGCTCGTCGGTCTTTCTTGCAGCTTGTCTGGCTCGCTTGTGTTTGGGTGATCTGGAATGAAAGAAATCTCTGGGTATTCAGCAATTCAGAGAATACTGTGCACCAGCTCCTGGACGAAGTTAAGCTCTTCTCATATCGTTGGCTGCGGACGACAGACGTTACTTTAGCTACTAATTCATATTGTTGGTGGTCGAATTCATTGCTTTGTTTGGACATCGACTAGTTGTCTTTTATTGTGTTACCTATTTGGATTCTATAGTAAACTCTTGTAGTGCTTCTTGGTACTCCTTGTACTAAGAAAACTACTTGTCCTCGTGACTTTTATATATATATATATATATATATATATATTCCATTTTAGTCTCTTCAAAAAAAAAGAATTTATGATCTCTCATTTTATTTTTTATAAAATACCACTTAAAATACACATATAATTGTGAAATCCCAATTTAAATTTAGATGAAAACGTTCAATTTTACAATACCAACTTTATAAATAAAATTCTTATATCAGTTTGGTCTCTCTCGCCTATATATGAAAATATGCTTCAAGATCTCGAAGTAAAATACAACCAGTACTAAACTTTAGACTTGTTTGTGTTGATATTTCATGAGCTTCATCTCACCTATTTCATGGTCTCTATAAAAGATCAATTAGGCTGACTAAATTACATTCATCTATTCACAAGTTTAACTTTTCAGTGTAAATAAAAACAAGTTTAACTTTTTACTATCTCAATTTTATTTTACTTTTAGAATTTTTTCTACTCATTTAATTTCTTTGCGAGATAGTATTTCTCTGTCATGAATTTTGTGAAAATTGAAAAGTGCAATTGTAGGTTAGATGAGCAATTGAATGACTGTTTGTTTGGTTTCATTTATGAAAATTAGCCACATATTTTATAATGTTGACAATGAAAGAATCATTGAAAATGGGTTTCATTTTTTAAAAATAACATATTTTATAATGTTGACAATAGAACAATTATACTCCGTAGAACATTTTTAAAATATAAAAACTCGTATAGGCCCAAAATAATTTTTTCGGGGAATATTAAGCCCAGGCAAAAAAATTAAATCAAAATTCTTATAATTTGTTTGTTGCTTCCTATTTTCTCTCGGTGAACGTATAATTGTATCAAAAATTTTGGTACAATGATATTTAGTATGATCGATAATCGATGAGTTGATACATTGATACATAGATATCAATGATCAAATTTTTTCTCTGCACAAATATTCCTTATTACTTATATTAAGGCTCCGTTTGGCCCGGCTTATTTTTTACTTTTTATTTTAGCTTAAACGAAATAAAGAAGTATAAAATTATATTTGACACTATTTCTCCTTAAAAGTATTAGAGAAATAAAGTAAAGAAGTAAAAAATAAAAAAAAATAAAGTCAAACACAATTTTTTTCTTCTTTACTATTTTTAAGGAGAAAAAAAAAAGAGGAAAATAAGTCGGGCCAAACGGGGCCTAACTATTAAATTCTCTGTCAAACTATCTTCCTACAATTTACTCTGCACTGCATGTCTACATTTCTCTTCTTCTCATAATGTCGCTACATATCAACACACATCATCATCTTTCTCGGTTTTTCTCTTTACAAGTATGCAATTTATTAGTCCCTAATTTTCCCTTATAGAACATATTGATGTAAAGACAATTATTACTGAGTAGTGACTATGTTTGATTGCATCTAGAAAAACACATATCAAGTGTTTTGTATGAATATTTGGATATTAAATAAAAAAGTTAATGTTTTTTGAGAATTCAAATATTATTTTATACTACTTATTACTTAGGGTCCAAATTGTAGGTTCTCCCTTAGGCTACAAAAATCTTAGAAACTCTCTACTCTCTCGAATTGATATTAGTCATCGCTAACGACGGTGGAAACTTCGTACCAATAATTTAGTATCATTGTAACAAAAAAAAAACTAGGGTACTAGGAAATTACAAAAAATAAAGACTAAAAGTCCATTTAATAGGTTCCCGTAAGTTTAACTTAGTTGGAAAAAATATTGCATTATAAATAAATAAAATTTATTTATTTAAAGATGAAATTTCTAATCATATTAATCATTAGACTACATTTTAAAAAGTCCATTAATTTAATTAGATTTATTTTTCAAGGTGGTAACATTCTTTTACCCCTTGCATAGTACAGAGCAGTTCTGTTTTAGACTTGAGTAACTGGGTGCATTCAGATTTTAGATCACACATGGGATCGCATTATCATATATTTTACATATAAACTTGGCTCCTGCAATTTAAATATTTGGTGGCAACTTTACCCACCTCTTGTTTAAAAATACAAACAGGTAAGGTATGTCATTGCCCTTTTAAAAAATAATCATATTCAAGATTCAAAAGGTATGATATATACCAGCTTTATATGGTACATAAAAATTTAATTTGGCAAAGATGATCTAGACTAAAGTTTAGTTAACTTTTACTTTATTGGCTCTATTAATAGTAAAAGCTACTTTAATTCTTTTTCATTAAGAACATCCCTTTTATTCTTTGCAAGGTATATAAAAGGCTCTCAAAGCACTTGTATATTGTTTTTCTTTTAATTAGTACACAATATTCTCTTCCCATATTATAATAGAATATGGTAAGAGCTACTAGAAAGGAGAAGGTTGAGGGCCATGGCTGTTCAGGGAAGATGGCCAAACAAGTAGCTCCAAGAAAGTTCACACTATGAGGTTGGGATAGATGATCTAAGGTGCACCAAACCAACGGTTAAGATTGTGACTGCATCACGGGCGTTTTGAGTTTTTAGAGGCCCTATGGAAATTATTAAAACTAGCCGCCAGTGCCCGTTTGTGCTATTGATATTCTCTTTTCTTTTTTGTTTGCTGTGATCGAAATTCTCTATTGTGTAAATATAAATAACTATTTAATCTCCTTTTTTATTGGACTTAGTTACTTGATAACTATTTAACCTCCTTTTTTGTTGTGGCTAATTATTAAGAAGAAAAAAATATTTTTTTTTTACTACAAAAAAACTGAAAACCTACTTTCATGTGGAAGTTGTTTTTCAACATATACAAATATTTATTTTTTTTTTGGTAATTTTTTAAGGGTAAAATAGGAATAATGAAAAAGCCATCCCAAAAATTTGTATCCTCTTTATATATAGTATAGATTAAAAATAAGCCCAATATAAGAAAAAACACACAAAAATTCAAAAATCGAATTAAATTACGAATAACATCAATAACACTAAAAATAATTTTTTTTCTTCACTAATAAAAAAAAAGTTTGGTAAACCAGACAAACTCCTTTAGAGTTTTAGGACATTTTGTAACTACTAAACTCATCATTTTAGAATAAAGATAATATCAAATATTTGTACTACAATCCCTATTTGGAAACCCACAATCCCTCATTTACTAATACTACTACCCTATAACTTTTTTTAGGCTCCCATTTCATGAGATCCTATGTCATAGCTCATTTGACACATGCATAAAAGATGCTTTTGAAATGCACGATAACTAAAACTAGCTCCGGCAATATCACTTTTCAAATTTATGGTGGGATATATACGAGTAACATAAATTTACAATTAAAATGTATGTCTTTTTGAGAATAATTTTTTCTCACGAGCTTATAACATGAAATAGTATTTGAATTTATAGTTTGTTGGTAATTTTTCTATTAATTTTATGCATAATTAACTTAATAACAAATTAAATGTTAATTAAAAATATTTTATGTCATTTTGTATTTATCAGATAATTCAACCATTAATTTAATTAAAAACTACAAATTTTATACACTAATTTATCGGTTACTATTTGATAGTTACCAAACAAAGCTTACATGCTATATCTCTAGTTTATCGGTTATTTGATAATTTAATATTGAATCTCATTAACTAAATTAAAAAATTAAAAAAGTTTAATAGTGATTTTAAACTCATCAAATAATTTTTTTTAGGTTTATTCTTTATGAAAGAAAGTTAATTTATCTCCCTATCATACTATTAATTGCCTACTATATAAAAAAGAGGTAAGAGGTTTAATATAATTTTGATAAAGATCTAGAATAATTAATCATCAAGATAAAAGTTGAATATAGTCTTATGAAAAAAGACAGAAATTTTCAACCTAACCACATCCAAGTAAGAATTTAAAACAACAAATTAAGGCTAGTAGTAAATGTTTAACACCAACCAGCTCCATACTAATACCAATAATGGAAAACACTGTTTTTAGAAAGGAATAAAAAATGACATTGAAATGATATTTTTAGTAGTGGTGAATTTAGTGATGTCTAGTCTATGCCATTTCTTAATTCCTTCATTTAAGACCTTTTGTGTGGGATGTAATCACAAACTTTGTGAAAAGATTCTGCCTCCAATGCCTTTAAGTTGGTGTACAATGAATAAGGGCCAAAAAGAAATTTGACTATTCATTGAGTTAGTGTAACACTTTACTTATTGGCGCTTAGCTATGAATAAGTTTGTTTTTGCCTTTTTATTTTCATCAACATTGAAAGAAAGGAATTGCTGTTCCTTTTACCTTAACCTTTCAACAACGTTTGCTTCCCCCAATGAACGGATCTTGTTTGTGATCCCTTTCCTTATTCAATAAGTTACCACTTGGAATCTTTCAATCTCTTCACATTTTGTTAAGTTGATCATCAACCAAACAATTTGGAGTATATATAATAGGCAGAGATAGTGAAAACTAGTACTTAATTTTTACTTGTATTTAACTATGAAGCACGACACTAATACGACACGACACATATGACATAACACTACTATGCCAACATGGTTAATTGTTATATTTGAAGAAAATAATATAATAATCGAATGTAATTACATATATTAGTTCATGTTAATGTTAGACATTGACAAGTGTCGCATACCATACACGACATCGATCAGGATTGTCAATGGTACATAGTTTTTACCCTTCGATTCCCACCTAAGGGAAAAATAGGTCTTGGTGAGTCCAACTTCAACCGTAAGTAAAATCTAACTAAACGTTATATGGAAAATGCTAACATGAGCGGCCATTAGGATATTAAATACGAAAATTTTATTTTGTAAAGTGTGCATTTAATTTCTCAAAGGCTTAGATTTTAACTTTTACAATAAATAGTTAATATTTTTAGATCTATATAATGTTAAGATGATCCAAATTATATTAGTCAAGATTAAAATTTGAATTCCATCCAACAATTAGTCTTTCATTGAAACTTATTAGGTTTTTTCTACACTGTCACTACCATAATTTTGCGAATATTTACCTGACAACTAATGATAGCAAGCTATATGCATATCAAGTAAATGTTGAATAAAAGTTAGTTATGAACATACAAATATATACTTATGTGACTTTGTTCTCATTGATTGTTGGACAAATACTCCAAATATCAATGGATAGTGTATGCCTCACCAACTTATTAACCCTTTGATTTCAATTAGTTTATTGATTTTAGTTAATTAGACTTGGCCAAAGAGAACAAAAATCAATGAAGAAATTAAGGTGATAAAAACTTGTGAAGAACGTTAAGAAGGAATATAAAAGAGGTTGTTTAAGCAGTTGAGCTTCGGTAAGCGGAGTCGACCCGTGGATTGTAAGGCATGGCGTGACTTGGTCTAAAGTCCAACAAATTAAATATTAAACATTAATTAATTAATTAATATGTTTAATTATGTGTGACACTTAGATTTACAAGTCCTAAGTAGTAAGTGGCTGCTCCTTAACACCAGGCTGACTAAAGGTTTGTTTTCTCACTGGCATTTTGTCTTGTGCTTTGTCTATTCCATAATACACAGATTTGTACAACTAGATTCACACATGCACCCATAATCTTAGTTGAGAATATGTGCATATTTTACTTTAATTAGATCAAGTTTATTAAAATATATATATATGGGGAGATAATAATATTTCAAATATAATTATTATAAGGTATAGATATATAGACTGTAAAGTGATTTTGTACGTATAATGTGACTATGGGTAACGTTAAGGTTTTATTAGTACCAAAAAGGCCTAGTAATAATAATTAAAAAAATAATAGGATTTATTGTAACACCAGAATTCCGACACAAATGCTTGCACATGAAGGTAGCACATGGTTGTGTGGTGGAGCATCGGAATAATATAACCATGACAATATCTTTGCTTCATTAATCAGTACCGTGAGAATCGTCATTTTTAAATTGGGTATGTGTGAAAGTGGATAATAGAGCGACTATAAGGACAAAACAAGAAGCTATGAAATGTGATGAGCTATTTTCATTCGGTGGCATCTCCAGGAACCTGGATCAGGGGGTTCAGATTATTTTATTTTAAGAAAAATTTTGCTTCAAAATATTTTTTATATTTTAGTTAGCAATTGTTTTTCTAAATGAGAAAATTTTATTGAAAACGGCTTAAAATTAATAAATAGTTTACAAAAAAATAGAAAATATTTTAAAAAAAATTATCCTAAGGTTAAATACATCCAAAAAAATGTTCTACCAAAATTAATAGTCGGGTTAATATCTTACAAAAAAGTGTTAGTTAACCAAGCAAATCAGAATCGGATCGATTATTGAACAGATGTACATACCGGTTCAAGGTTCAATAGGTCGGACCGGAGGTCAACAGATCGAACTGTTTTTAATTAAATATATATATTTTTATATTTTTAAATACTATATATAATAATAATAAATAAAATTAGATAATATTTATAATTTCATACTATATAAAACATAAAACATCATAAGTCAATACATAAAAACTAGACTCGATAAGAATTGGTTCGATTAGTGTTTACTGTGAAATTTGGTAAACAACGCTAGTTTGAGTTATGACAAGAGAGATCAACTAGTAAATCTCGGGACATAGTGCTTTTGTTTATATTTTCAAGACAATTAGTGTTCATTATTGTTCTTATGCTTTAAATGTTATTTTTATGTTTTTTATGTAACTTGAATTGCAAGAAAGAATGTTTATTCTAATGAATAAACAGAAAGGAAGATGAGTCGAAATAAAATGAAAAGGGGATTGAATTGGAAAACACAAATAAATTGCATTGAACGTAAAATGATTTACAAAGAAAGTAAATGGTTCACAGTTACATACATTCTCCTTCGATCACTCGTTTCTCTCGTTGACATGGGTACTTTGAGTTTGGTAAAGATTTTTGTATTAAGATTGTGACCCTTTGCTCGATCACAAAACTATTCTATTTATAGGCACTAATTCCTAACTGCTCATAATGTCTAATTAACTAAAGAGAGGACGCGTGTCTTGACACGTATTTGAATTTGAATTCATCCTTATCCTTTGAATTAGCCGTTGTATCCATCGAAGTCGAAATAACAATGTTTTCCTGAATATTTTGCTAAGTCCACACTTTTCTTCTGCACAGCGAACGCTTCGACCCTATTAATATTTCGACCAACTCGAAAGGATCCTGAAGAAAGCAACGTTAAGAATAATGCTCGAGATAGAACATTTAATGATATGTTCAAGCATGAATCTTCATTAAATTTGTTGTTTCTGAAAACCAAATAATTTAATGATTTTTGAAGTAGCAAAATATTTATTATTTTGATCATGCATCTAGAACATATTTTGACTTAGGGTCTGTTTGGTTCAATTGAGAAGGAGGGGAGGGGAGGGATTTATTATGTTGACAAAATTACCCTCATTTTTTTATTAAAATTCAAAATTATCCTTGTTGGAATATTAAAATTCTAGGTTTTATTTTTTTTTTACAACAAAAAAAATTTAGGTTTTCTACTCATTAGATTTTTTTTTTGTTATATATCCATTAAATTTTTTTTTTACGTAATATATCCATTATAATTTAATCCTTATTTTGAGTTTACAAGGTTAAGAGTAAAAAAGTAAATTACTTCTCCAAAATTTAAAATATTCCATCACCTCCCCTCCCCTCCAAAAACTTCGAACCAAACGGACCCTTAGTAAAAATATGGGCTAACAATTAGAAACTAGACTTGAGTTTGACATAAACTCTTTTTTCAGCTCGAGTTCGACTCGTTTATAGTTTGCGAGCAGTTCGGTTCAGTTCATTATGTTCATTCATTTTCAACTTGAAACTAAAATCAAGTTAGCTCGTGAATCAAACAAGTTGAACTATATATAGCTCAAGTTCAGCTCATTTAATTAACGAATTTAATATTTAGTTTAAGTTCAACTCATTTGGTTCATGAACCAAATTCAAAACCAAACAAGCTGGACTATATATAGCTCAAGTTCATCTCATTTAATTAACGAACTTAATAGTTAGTTTAAGTTTAACTCATTTGGTTCATGAACCAAGTTCAAAACCAAACAAGCCAAACTATATATAGCTCAAGTTCAGCTTATTTAATTAACGAACTTAATATTAACTGAAGTTTGACTCATTTGGTTCATGAACCAAGTTAAACGAATTAATTGTCGAACCGATCTCGAACTTTATTCGAGTTGCTTCGGCTCATTGCCAACCATAATAAAGAGAGAATAAAATTTGAAAATGAATAAGTAAAAATTGGTTTGAGTTTAATTGGATCAATGGTGCAATATAAAAAAATGAGAGGGTTCAATATATAAATTATATAGGGTTATATGTGTATTTTTTTTAAGTCCAGGGGTTCAGTTGAACCCCTCACTTGTATGTGGCGACCCCACTGTTTTCAATATCCTATAAAATCAAGGTAACAATTACTCAATAAGAACTACTCATTATATATAAATTCATGTTCATGCTATTTATATTTTTTTTTTTGAACCAATGTTATATTTTATTTAATATGAGATTCTTAACATAGTTCTTTCACGCAGGGGCGGTTGCAAGCTTTAGCCATTGGGGGCTTAAGCCCCCACAAGAAAATAAAGAATTTCTTTGGTAGTAGTATTATGTATTTTTTTAAGCCCCCATAACTTGATTCACTCATTACAAATTTAATTGTTAAATTTTCAATATTGTACTACCATTAATTTTCTTTGATTCTCAATTAAAATTTTCACATAGTGTCTCTTAACTTTACTCTTCTTAGAGGACAATTGTAATTTATCCGATTTTTATATATTTTGAAACATTTTTTTTTACTATAATTACATATTTTATATTTTGTAGAAGTTCATAAATTTTTCATTAGTCAACAAAATATACAAGCTGCTCTTTTTGTCTCTAATTATAAACCCTTTTCTATTTTTTTGTCTCGTAACATGAGATCATTTTTAAAATCCAACACTCATTAATAATTTCTTTACAAAAATATCTCTATATTTAAAATATAATTGAAAAATGCTAATTGTATTTCTCTTTTCAAAATTCAACATACATTAATAATTTATTTATAAAAATAACTCTACGTTTTTACAATTTTTTTTAACTAAGACTATCTATTTTGATACTTGTAAATTTTCAGAAAGAGTATTTTCTGGCCCCCGCCAGAAAAAATTTCTGGATCTGCCACTGCTTTCACGCTTAAAACTGAAACATATAGAGTGTGATTTGATATTAGAAAATAGCACAACCAAGTTTAAATATGCTTTGGTATTATCTTAAAATTTACTTTAGAATTGTTTTCGAATGAGTTAAGACTCTACATTTAAAATAGGCCTTACCTAGAAAGATACTCCCAACAATCAGTCACAGTAAGACGTTGCACCGCCGATTTATAATAGCATACCTTCCCAACAATCAATCACCAACATCATGTGATGTTTTGTGAATGACGTTGAGAATCTTTCATTAGGCTCAATACTGTTAGAATGTTGTAATTCAAGCTTTTTAATAATTATTTTGTAAATATTTTCAAGTTAGTTAGGTTGTTTGAGTTTGCAAAAAAGTTAGTTAGTTAGTTAACTTGTTTTACAAGTTACTAGTTAGTTAGATAGTTTGTTGTAGAATTTAAGTGTCTCAAGTATTATAAATACTTGTATTAGTGCTTGTAAATTTTTTAAGTTCCATTACCCCAAGGTGGATGAATAAAATTGAAAATTCTGGCACACCAGTATAAGATGTTGTACACGATGTTACAACACTTTTACCAGCTTTAATAGACAAATTATAAAACAGTAAATAGTGCAGAAATAAACAAACACACAGTGATTTGTTAACCCAGTTCGGTGCAAACCGCAACCTACATCTGGGGGATACCAATCCAGGAGGAAATCCACTAATAGCCCTAGTTCAAAGTCTTACAGCAAACTCCTCGTTTACAACTTATCACCTAGCAACTATCCTTATGTCCTTCTACCTAGGAACTCCTAGGTATGAGTTCTCAACTCACTCCTTAATATCAACAGTACAGACAGCACTGTTGTGAATCAATCACTATGGTGGAGACACTCTCCTAGACACTAAATCACTCTTACCTAAAGGCTTCGAGCAATACCAATCACTAAGATCCAAACTCCTTGCTTAAAAGCTTTGGAGAGGACACACACACAATAACTGTCTCTTTGCTTAAAAGCTTCAGAGACAATTATGATTACAACTCAAAGAACACACAGTCCTAAGCTTGCATCAATACGATACAAGAAAGGCTCACAAAACACAAGCACACACACGAATTCTAATACGGCTAGACTCAATAATTTCGCTTGAACAACTGCCTTAATTAGGTTTTCGTCCTTCAATATATAGCTGGTAATTTGGGCTTCAGTAACCTTACCCATGAGTAAAACATCCAGCTCACATAATAAAATAAAACCATATCTTTAAAGATTTGATATGTTTATAAAATAAGTCTTCACAATAATTCCTTAAACAATCTCTGAGCAAAAGATCTGTTTAGGAAATAAAAACTTCCTTGATGCACAAGCAAAGATCTGATGAAAGAGAAAAGATCTTCTCTAAAAAATAAAACCCGCGCGCATTAAATGATACCGCCAGCTGGCGCGCTCACGTCAGGTTATGATGTTGTAACATTACGTACCACATCCTGCTTAAACATAGTTTTACCAAAATGCAGCCAACATCAAATAGTCAACAAACTCCCCCTTTGGCAAATTTTTGGCTAAAACAACTTGGGATCACACAAACAAGCTACAAAGATACATACATCACTAACACTTCTTCACATCAACATAAACACACAAAAGAAGAGAAGCGTGACACATCTTCAAAAATAATTTCCAAACTAACTCCTCCATGGAAAACATTAGATCAGAATTCAGACGTATCTTTAGAGCACATCAGAGGCATACAACAGCGGAAACACAGAAAACTACTTCGCCTTAAGTGATCACAAACATTAGCAGAGATGACACAAACAGAATGTTCCAACATCACATACAACATCTCCCCCTACATCACATACATAGTACTCTACTTCCCCTGAAACGATGCTTCGCATACTAACACACTAGCAGAGCATGCATATCAAATACTAACACAAAGGCATGTAGCAGATCATTTCAGCACCGAACAACTAAAAAAAAATTATACTACCACTACCAGAGTACCATACATCTACCACAAATACTACCAGGTAACATGTTGTAACATCTACTCCCCCTTTTTACCACAAATTTGACAAAGATTCATATAGGGATCCAAAACAGTGTAGCAGCAGAGTAGATCACAGAGTACCAAGTACTATTACACCCAAATGGATTGAGACATCAAGAGAACCTGCCCAGAAATCTGCTAAGCAATTTCGTATTGCACCACATAAGGCATAAGCCTATACTACCTCCATCACATCAACCACATAGTGCACAGAGCTACTACACCCGAAGATAACACCATGGGATACATAACTCATCAAATATAGATCATTAGGGGATCTTGATCTTCCGTCTTCAGTGTGCAACCATAAATAAACATGTACAAGTTACCCATATTTCTATGACTGTGACCCTTCTTTCACTTCAGTACAAAGACATACCAAAAACACCAGAGACATGCAACAGCGGATTTGGGTTCACCCAGCCTCACAGAGCACATTAATCAGAGAGAAGTGAATTCTCACAAACGAGTACCTTAGGAAAAATAAATTTCCAGTCACCATGATGTTTCAACATTTGATAGCCCATCATATCACAACACATCCACACGCATCAAGCATAGAAACTAGCACACTACTAATCAGAACACAAGTTGCAAGATTATCAGCAGGCTAGCTATCATACAACTAGCTCACACATATCATCACTACGTTCCCCCATACTACCTGCATGCAGCGAAAAATAGATTCTCGCACATAAGGAGCACAAACAAGAATAATATTAGCCACCAGCAACTACCACAAGAGTTACTACTCCCTCTCAACACCTGCAACATGTGCAACACAAACTCATGCTCCCCTTCACTACTCAGTCTCATGCACATACGCCAGACAGGCTACATGCAAACATATATATCATACGCATGCTTCAATAGGCAACAATGCTCCAAATGAACACGCTATTTCATTCACGGTCAGCTCTAGGTCAGCAAGAGCACCCACATCAACTTCTATTGACATAGCATTGTCAGCAGCAGTACCAACTACACCAGAAGTTAGTTTCTCTTGTGCCAAGGATGTTCCAACATCCGACACCACATTTGAGACATGAATGGTATCCTTCGAGGAGTTCAGCACATCCTCCACAACTTTGTTGTTCAAAGATTCTTCAGCAGTAGGTGAATCAGAAACAACTGTATCAGGAACAGTTTCAGACCGAATAGGGGTCTTAACAGTTATCCCCTTTTGAACTTCTAGGGTTTCAGCCCCAAAATCATATTTGCTTCCTTGTATCACGTGCACCTCTAGGATTGGCGAGAGAATAATAATTGTTGCACATCTCTCCCTAAATAACTGTAATTGCTACAAATCTTCAAATAGGCAAATTCCTAGTTTGCCCCTTAATGTTTCAAATTGGACAGCATCAAGTGCTTTTGTGAAGATGTCAGCCACTTGCTCCTTAGTACCTACATGCTCCAATGTCACAACTTTATTTTCCACAAGATCTCTGATGAAGTGGTGACGAATATCAATGTGTTTGGTTTTGCTATGTTGAACAGGATTTTTTGAAATATTTATGGCGCTCAAGTTATCACAGTAAAATGTTATAACATCTTGTTCCACATCGTATTCCTTCAACATCTGCTTCATCTAAACCAGTTGAGAGCAACTACTTCCAGCAGCTATATACTCTGCTTCAGCTGTAGACAGAGCCACACAATTTTGCTTCTTGCTGAACCAAGATATTAAATTATTTCCTAGGAAGAAACACCCACCAGATGTGCTTTTCCTATCATCTGCACTACCAGCCCAATCAGCATCACAATACCCATACAAGTTTGAGTTTTCACAGTGAGAGTACATCATCCCATAGTCACATGTTCCATTGACATATTTCAGGATTCTCTTGACTTGATTGAGGTGGCTTACCTTTGGTTCTGCCTGGTACCTAGCACAAACACCCAAAGCAAAAGTAATATCTGGTCTGCTTGCAGTTAAATACAATAGACTCCCAATCATACTTCTGTACATACTTTTATCAACACTCACACCATTTTCATCCTTGGTCAGCTTCAGATGAGTGGGTGCAGAAGTTCTCTTGTGATTAGCATTATCCATCCCAAACTTCCTAACAATATTTTTTGCATATTTGCTTTGGGAGATGAAGATAGTATCTTCCATTTGTTTGATCTGTAGTCCCAAGAAGTAGGTCAGTTCTCCTACTAGACTCATTTCAAATTCAGACTGCATTTGCTGAACAAAATGTTGAACCATTGTATTCGACATTCCTCCAAAGACTATGTCATCCACATAAATCTGAGCAATCATGAACTTTCCCTTTTCTACCTTCACAAACAAGGTCTTGTCAGATCCTCCTTTCCTGTATCCTTGATTCACCAGGAACTGAGTAAGCCTTTCATACCAGGCCCTTGTTGCCTGTTTCAGACCATACAGTGCCTTCTTCAATCTGTACACATGCTTTGGAAAATCTGGATCTATGAATCCCTTGGGTTATTCAACATAAACCTCTTCATGCAAGTAACCGTTCAGGAACGCACTCTTAACATCCATCTGGTATAGCTTAAATTTTATAATGCAAGCTACACATAAAAGTAACCTTATGGATTCCAATCTAGCAACAAGGGCGAATGTTTCTTCAAAGTCAAGTCCTTCCACTTGAGTGTAACCTTGAGCAACAAGTCTAGCCTTGTTTCTGGTAACAGTCCCCTTCTCATCAGATTTGTTTTTATAAATCCATTTGGTTCCAATAACATTCACATTGTCAGGTCTAGGGACCAAATCCCACACTTCACTTCTCTTGAACTGATTCAATTCCTCTTGCATAGCTTCAATCCAGAATTCATCAGTGAGAGCTTCCTTCACATTCTTAGGTTCAAACATGGACACAAAACAAGAATTTGCTATCACATCACTAGATCTTCGAGTGGTGATCCCTTGATCAGGATTCCCATTGATGAGCTCCTTGGGGTGATTCTTCTGAACCCTAACTGATGGACCCTTGCTCTGAGTAGGTTGATCAGCAATCTCCTCAGTAATTTCATCTGGGATCCTTTCTTCAGCAGCTACAGGTTCAATAGCTACAGGTTGTTCCTCTATTTCCTGAACATCTATGAAAGGTCCCGATGTTACAACATCTTGTTCAACATCATCACCTTTTTCAGTTTCCACATCATTCACAACCACATTGATGGATTCCATTACAACCTTGGTCTTTAAATTGTATACCCTGTAAGCTCTGCTGTTGGTAGAGTATCCAAGGAAAATCCCTTCATCACTTTTGGGATCAAGTTTTCTTCTTTGCTCTCTATCTGCCAGAATATAACACTTGCTTCCAAACACATGGAAATGCTTGACAGTTGGCTTTCTTTCCCTCCACAACTCATATAGAGTAGCAGATGTACCTTTTTTCAAAGTCACCCTGTTATGTATATAGCAAGCAGTGTTCATTGATTCAGCCCAGAAATAGTAGGGTAGACCTTTTGCATGTAACATAACTCTGGCTGATTCTTGAATCGTCCTGTTCTTCCTTTCCACCACACCATTTTGTTGAGGAGTTATGGGTGATGAAAACTCATGTTTAATTCCTTCACTAGCACAGTAATCTCTAAATTTTACATTTTCAAACTCTCTTCCATGGTCATTTCTAATTCTCACAATTCCACTGTTCTTTTCTCTTTGAACTTGAGTGGATAGAGTTTTGAAAACATCAAAAGTATCACATTTTTCTCTAATAAAATTCACCCAGGTGTATCTGGTGAAATCATCAACAACCACAAATGCATACCTTTTACCTCCTAAGCTTTCGACTTGCATGGGTCCCATAAGATCCATGTGTAACAATTCAAGAGGTTTTGATGTTACCTGATGTTCCAACCTTGGATGCGACATCCTGTTTTGTTTACCAATCTGACATTCTCCACAGATACTTCCTTCATAAATCTTTAGTTTGGGAAGACCTCTGATTGCTTCAACAGTAACAGCTTTCTTCATTCCACTTAGGTTTAGATGACCAAGTTTCTGGTGCCACAGTTGAACTTCATCCTTTTTACCAAGTAGACATTTTCCTAACTGAGCTTCTTCATGAGAAACCCACAAGTAACAATTGTCTTTGGACCTGGTACCTCTCATCAGAATTTCACCTTCCTCATTACTAACAAGACATTCAGCCTTTGTAAAGTTTACCTTTAACCCTTGATCGCACAATTGGCTTATGCTAATCAGGTTTGCAGTGAGGCCTTTCACTAGTAGTACATTTTCCAAGTTAGGCAACTCATTGTTGACAAGTTTGCCTATGCCTAGAATTTCACCTTTGGCTCCATCTCCAAAAGTTACAAAGCTGGAAGCATATCCCTTCACATCCTTCAGATATTTCTCTACTCCTGTCATGTGTCTTGAGCAGCCACTATCAAAATACCAGTCTTCTTTATATGATGCTTTGAGGGATGTATGAGCAATCAGCCCCTTATTCTCATATTTTGGTTGCCACACCTTTTTGATAGTATCCTCTTTAGGAGCGGTTTTTGGCTGTTGCCAATGTCTTGGATATCCATACAGCTTGTAGCAAAATGGCATTATATGTCCCTTCTTTCCACAATGATGACAGACCCACTTTCTAGAGCGACCATGATGTCCTGGTGTACGCTGATGATTATAAAAAGTCCTGGAACCTTGTCCGATCTTTACATTTGGATAGGTTTTAGGATGTGGTGTAGGAGGTTGTAACATTCTTTCCCCAGTGTAGGGATTGATTACCTCATCAGCAGGAAGAAATTTTGTTTCTTTGTTCTGTTGATGCTGGTTAAGAGCAGTGTAGTTGTACCCTACAGATTTCAGTCTTGTAGTAGGAACACCATCTAAAATTTCTTCAAGCAAATTTGCCCCACAATTCAGTTGATTAACTCGTTTCTTCAATTCTTCCATATCAGCATTGGCTTGAGTTGGTTCCTTTTCAACTTTCAATACTTGGCCTATTTGAAAGTCTTTCTCTGTTTGAAGTTGATTTATAGTCTTTTTCTGCTTTTCCAGGTGTAGCGGGCTGGAAAATCACTTCCATTTTATATACAATGAAGTCGCCATCGACGTTTATTTATCCCGTGGGGGGAAAGGAAAATATCGCTAAAACCTTGGTTTAGGTTCGGGAGTTGGTTATGCGAGAGGAAGGTGTTAGCACCCCTCGCATCCATCGTACTCGATGGGAACCGTTTAGGTGGTTTGGGGTTTGTTTGCGTAGGTTTGAATTAAATTGCCTTTTATCTTATCTAATCTCTACTTCGTTTCCAAAATAAATTAAAAAAAAGGGTTTTTATTAGTTGAGTTTGACGGTTGTAGGAGCCCGCTCCTACGTATTCCCCGGTGCAATGGGAAACTCAAAACTCACGTAGTTCTGGTAAAAAATGTTTGTGTGGTTGGTTGATTTTAGTGGATAACGCTTATTTCGTATTCCGCTGACACAACGACGCTTGTATGCTCTAATCAGAGGCTTAAGCTGTGTGTGTGTCAGAGGAGTAGATAAAACGTGTACCCATTGAAAAAAAGAGTTGAATAACGGATGTTGCTTATTTCACATTCCGCTGATACAACGACGCTTGTATGCTCTAATCAGAGGCTTAAGCTGTGTATGTGTCAGAGGAATGGATAAAGCGTATATCCATGTTTTCTTGAAAAAGAAATTTAAGTGTGTGAGGTTAAGTTTTTAACGCTTGTTTTTGGAATGAGAGCAACTTGAGCGACTAGTCAACTGTCCCGCCACCAAGACAACCCGGGGAAGAACGAAGCAACTGCCAGGTTCTCCCTTTTTCATTCATTATTGTGAAATCCTTGGATTAAGTTTATTCAGAAATAGTGTTTGAAATAAATACAGGGGTTGGTTTATTTTAGAAGCTTATTTTAGAATGAGAGTAGCTTGAGTGACTAGTCAACTGTCCCGTCACCAAGACAACTCAGAGAAGAACGAAACAACTGTCAGGTTCTCTCCTTTTCATTCTTTAGTTCTTATGAAAAGCCTTTGATTAATTATTAAGAAATAATGTTCGAAAGAAAAAACGATTGTTGGTTTATTTTAGAAATCGTTTTAGAATGAGAGTAGCTTGAGTGACTAGTCAACTGTCCCGTCACCAAGACAACTCGGGGAAGAACGAAGCAACTGCCAGGTTCTCCCTTTTTCATCCCTTGATTGTTGCAAAGAGTTTGATTATGTTTGATTATGAAAGTCAAGTTCAAGGATGTAAAATGGTGTGCAAAATTAAATAACGATGACAATCGATATAATAACAATGCGACAATTAAATGTGAATGAATGCAAGTATTCAAATGAGGATGCATGAATCAACATGATATAAGCAAAGCAAAATGGTCTCATAAGCTAAAAAGCTCAAGCACCAAATAAGTGCTTATGACAATAAGCTAAAAAGTAGTTAAGTAAGCTAAAAAAAACTTAAACAATAAGCTAAAAAAGCTAAAATAAGTGCTCAAATGAGACAAACAGAAATCACACATGATTTAAGCATAACCAAATGGTCCAATAAGCTAAAAAGCTTAAGCACCAAATAAGTGCTTATGAAAATAAGCTAAAAAGTGATTAAATAAGCTAAAAAGCTATTAAGTTGGAAAATGACTTATGAAAATAAGCCAACAAATTTAGATTAAAGAATCTGGAAAATTAAATAATCTAGTGCAAAAAATTGATCCAAATAAGCTAAAGAGCTTTTGGTTCAAATAAGCACTTATTGAAATAAGCTAAAAAGCACTTAAGTTAAAAATGACTTATGAAAATAAGCCAACAAATTTAGATTAAAGAATCTGGAAAAATTAAATAATCTAGTGCAAAAAATTGATCCAAATAAGCTAAAGAGCTTTTGGTTCAAATAAGCACTTATTGAAATAAGCTAAAAAGCACTTTAAGTTAAAAATGACTCATGAAAATAAGTCGAAAAAGGTTTGAAATGAAGTCAACAGTGACTTACATAATTTTAGCATAAATATGTGAACCATAAGCTTAAATAAGCTAAAGTTCACAAAAGTGCTTTTGGAAATAAGCTGAAAATAAAATAAGCTCAAACAGGGGGGTGCAAATAGCGCTTCTGGGCCTGAAGCCCAAGTCCACGCAGAAGTCAGCAACAACAACAAAAAAAAGGGTCAAACAAAAACGGATCCAGTGCGGCGCTAAACTAGGGTACACCGTATCAGGAAGAATCAACACCGTCAGATCTCATTTAAATGAGATCTGACGGTTCTGTTCGCTGGATCATACGCGCCGTTGGATCAATCCAACGGACGCGTTTTAAACTTGACGGAGATGACAGAAGACACGTGGGTCTTCTTCTCCGGCGCAACAGGAACATTCCGGCGACAACTCCGGCCACCGGAGTTCCCCAAAACGACACGAAACACGCGAAATTATACATGGTTCGCTTCGTTTTTTCATGTAGATCTCAAATATGGTATTATTTTTTACTGAAACGATCTTAAAAGACAAAAACGAAGCGAACAAGGTTGTGAACACAAAAACGAAACGAGCTATACAGTACAAATTGGAACAAAATAACACACCAGAAAGTTTCAGAACATGATGAGGAGTTGAATGGGGTTGAAAATTACCTGGCTTGGCTTCTGAATACCTCGATTTGAACCACCCCTTTTCTTTGCCACCGTACTGATTCTAGAGCTCGATTCCTTCGCTTTCTGGACCAAGTAACGACAGATTCTTCTTCCTGGAAGCTTAGTGATGATGTTTTGATAAAGAAATTTGATGTTTGATTGAGAATTGTGTGTTTTGGAATTTCAAAAATGGAAGAAAAATGGAAGAAAAAAAATGGAGAGCTTAAGCCTCAGGTTCTGCGCCGTTTTCTCTGTTTCTCCACCCTAGGACACTGAAATTGAGGCATCTATTTATAGGAATGAATTAGGTTAAAGAAATGGTGATTTGTGAGAGTTGGTAAGGGTAAAAAAGTGATTGAACTTTGATGATTTTTTGGTGTACTATGGTTTGATTTTTGTTTGTACTAAATGGTGATGTGTTAGTGAGAATGGAATATTCTATTCCTCATGGTGAGGTGGAAGCAAAAGATTGGTGAGTTTGTTCTTTTTTTTGGATTTTTTCATTTTGGGGAATAAAATAAAAATCAAAACAAATAATACATAAAATAAAATAAATGTGCAAAAATAAAATATGCATGAAGGAATCATGATTATGTGAAGTATTTATGGATCAAGGATGGGAGAAAAAAAAAAGAATTAAAATTTGATTTTTAAAAGGTTTCTTGAAATGCAAGTAACTAGTTAAAAGTGAATAACAAATAAGGAATAAAAATAATGCAAGGGCAAAATGGTAAAAATTTGTCATTTATAATCATGCTATGCAAAAATCATGCAAGAAAAAAAATAATTCCATGTATTTTTTATGTCAACATTGATTTTTTCAATCAAAAAGGATTTTATTGACTTTTTAGTCAATATTTTGACTTTGTTGACTTTTGGGTCAAAGTTTTGACTTTGTTGACTTATTTTCTAAAAAATGCAAAAGTGAAAAATATAATGGGGCAAAATTAGGGTATGACAGCTGCCCCTATTTAATTAGCTTAAACCATAAGAATGCGAATAGTCCAGGTATTCGTATTCTTTTGGTGGAAGATAATTAAATACAGAATGCCCTAATTTTGCCCAAAAGTGAATGGGGATAAGATAAGTGGATCGAGTATACCTGTTGTTATTCCTTTTACGGAATCGGGCAAACCCTAAAGTAAGACTAACCTTAACCAGCCATCTATGCTGAAAAGCTTAGTAAAGTTGAGGAGATCTTATCCAGCCGCTTTCACTGAAGATCAATCTGAAGTTGAGTAGATTTTATTCAGCCGCTTCCGCTGAAGATCAATCTGACTTTGGTAGATTTTATCCAGCCGCTTCCACTGAATATCAATCTGACTTTGAATAGATTTTATCCAGCCGCTTCCACTGAAGATCAATCTGAGTTGAGTAGATTTTATCCAGCCGCTTCCACTGAAGATCAATCTGAGTTGAGTAGATTTTATCCATCCGCTTCCACTGAAGATCAATCTGAGTTGAGTAGATTTTATCCAGCCGCTTCCACTGAAGATCAATCTGAAGTTGAGTAGATTTTATCCAGCCGCTTCCACTGAAGATCAATCTGAAGTTGAGTAGATTTTATCCAGCCGCTTCCACTGAAGATCAATCTGAGTTGAGTAGATTTTATCCAGCCGCTTCCACTGAAGATCAATCTGAAGTTGAGTAGATTTTATCCAGCCGCTTCCACTGAAGATCAATCTGAGTTGAGTAGATTTTATCCAGCCGCTTCCACTGAAGATCAATCTGAAGTTGAGTAGATTTTATCCAGCCGCTTCCACTGAAGATCAATCTGAGTTGAGTAGATTTTATCCAGCCGCTTCCACTGAAGATCAATCTGAGTTGTGTAGATTTTATCCAGCCGCTTCCACTGAAGATCAATCTGAACCAGGAGTTGTACGTCCTTGAGAAAAATAAGTGTAACACCTCGGTGTTGCAAGAGAAATCACCACCCTCGGGCCTACGGATTCCACTGAATATCCTTCTCTCAGGATTCTGTATCTGAAGGAACTAACGCCTAAACCAGGAGTTGTACGTCCTCGAGAAATGTAACACCTCGGTGTTGCACTTGAAGAGAAATCACCACCCTCGGGCCTACGGATTCCACTGAATATCCTTCTCTCAGGATTCTGTATCTGAAGGAACTAACGCCTAAACCAGGAGTTGTACGTCCTCGAGAAAAATAAATGTAACACCTCGGTGTTGCACTTGAAGAGAAATCACCACCCTCGGGCCTACGGATTCCACTGAATATCCTTCTCTCAGGATTCTGTATCTGAAGGAACTAACGCCTAAACCAGGAGTTGTACGTCCTCGAGAAAAATAAATGTAACACCTCGGTGTTGCACTTGAAGAGAAATCACCACCCTCGGGCCTACGGATTCCACTGAATATCCTTCTCTCAGGATTCTGTATCTGAAGGAACTAACGCCTAAACCAGGAGTTGTACGTCCTTGAGAAAAATAAATGTAACACCTCGGTGTTGCACTTGAAGAGAAATCACCACCCTCGGGCCTACGGATTCCACTGAATATCCTTCTCTCAGGATTCTGTATGATTGCCTCTCCTATTGGGGACGGGCAAACTGTTGTGATCATTTTGTAGAAGAACTCCTCCAGAGTTTGCAATTCACTGGGGAGGAGGTCTTTCCTGATCTGCTGAGAGAGTAATTCATCAACCAACTTGTTGGAGAAAGTCAATGCCTCTTGTGATTAAGTGACCAAAAGTTGTATTCTGCAAGGAGTAATCTTTGAACCTGCTTTATGTATGCATGTTTATCATAACTATTTATGCATAGAGTGAAGTGCATGTATGTGATGACATGAAATGACTGTGTGTTAATGGAGGCCGGGTTTTCAACATGGGTGTTAATGAACACTGGGTTTTATTTGGGTTCCATTGAATATTGGATTTTGAGTGGGGGCCAATAACAATTGGTCTTTGAATGGTGTGCCAATAATGATTGGTCTTCGAGTGGGTTTGCCAATAATGATTGGACTTTGAGGGTGTGCCAATAATGATTGGACTTTGAAGGATTGTCAATGCAAGGTTAGGTTCTTGATTGTGGATGTTTGATTTGACTATTTGGCTTTTTTCTGAGTCATTGGTCTGGTGGTATGGGGCATACCTGATGCTTGAATGAAATGACGTGATCAATGCATGTTAATGACTTACATGAATGAAATGATGTGACTAATGCATGACAATGATTGATATGAATGAAATGACATGACTAATGCATGACAATGATTGATATGAATGAAATGACATGACTAATGCATGACGCTTATTTGCATGAATGAAATGACATGACTAATGCATGACAATGATTGGTGCCCCTATGGTGGATGGTGAATGTTTCGGGTATCAAGGCTTTTTGTGGAACGATGGCTTGATGTTGATCCCTGACACCATTTCCGGACCCAACGGTTGCAGATGTTCATCAGGCTTTGCTTGAATAGCTTGGAGATATAGGGAGAACCTGCCCATGTGTATTGTCTTGCCCCAGTCTGTTGGGTATTTGAAGTATTTGGCTTTTTCTTGATTTCTGGCCAACTTACTGATATTGAATCTCCCTCTCTGAGAGGTATGCCCCTAGATTGAGCCATTCTAAACATGTTTGACCGACTCGGCAGGGTCTCCAGATGATCTAACCCATAGTCATAAAAGTTTGCTCTTGATTGGCTGAATCCCAAGATGATTTGCCCCTGATTAGGAGTGTCTTGATCTGATTTGTTAGGTCCTTGAAAACTGGGTTTTGATACCGCTTTCCATGATGCGACCTTAGGACACTCTGTCCCTGCCAAATGACCTTTCTAAGGGATGTGCCCCATGATTAAGCGAAGTCCTGAGATAACTGCCCCTTGATTAGCCCAAGGCTCTTCTTGATTGCTCGGTAACAGCTCAGAGTTTGGAACTTCTTTATTGTCAAGTGTTGACTTGCAGATAAACCTGTTTGCTTGAAATAGTAATTCTAATGCAATTTTAATGCAAGTTTTGAAATTGAAGTCGAGATGGCATTTATGTATATTTGATGTATAGGGTGGAAGAAAGTGTGAGAGTATGGTATTAACAAAAGATTTTTGTGAGTCAGGTTAACGCAACCTTGCTACCGTATGCTTTCAAAATAAACCTTGCTTCAATTAGGTCTTTTGAGGGTTATAACGTGGCCTGGTTCACGGTTTCTGAATAAAAGGATATAAGGCTCAAAATTTTGATTTCAACCCGTCCCATTCTTCGTGATGATCTTCAGCCCTACGTTCAATTAACTCAACTCACAAGTTTAAGTCCTAAGAGGTTTTTTAAGATTGTGATGGTTTGGGAACCAAGGATGTGTTTCCCCTTTGTTGTGGCAGTCACATTGCCTTTTGTTTTGGTCACATGATTTTGTTTTGTCATGAATCTTGGTGACCTTTGCTTTTTGCATTTTTTTTTATTATTTTTTTTTTCAATCCCTAACTTTTACCTAGACTGTTCTTTTGCATTTTAGTCTAGCGGGATACCCATATTTTTGCCTAAGCCATTTTGAGGTTTTGACTTAGCGGGTTTTTCTTTTTTCTCTTTTTTTTTTGTTTGGCGAATTGTGACTGCCTTTGTAATGGGTGATGAGGAACACCTTATTGACTTTTTTTGCTTTTCTTTTGAAACTCGAACGTATGGTCGAGTTAATTGAACACTACCCTGCCCCGGGTTAAATTTGCGGGTTTTTTCGATAGAAAGAAACACCAACTTCTAGGCTCAAAGGGGGTGACTACGGATTAACTTCCTTATTTCTCCGGTGTTTGGGAATTTGAAACAATGCCTTACATCATTAACAAAGTTTTATTTGAAAGCATACCGTAGCAACTTGGTTATTTTGTTTTTCATCATCCTCTCTCCAATCTTTGTTGAAACAGAAATGATAAAGAAATGAAAGAAATGAGAAGTATTGATATATTTTTTTTGCTTTTGTGAAAAGTAAGAAAAAAAAGTGAATGGACATGAAAGAATAGATTCAAAACATGCATTATTATTTCATTAAGATTACTATTGCAAACAAACAAAGTTAAAATGCTAATGAAACTTAACAACAAGGAAATTAAAACATAACAGCCTAGAGATAACTTCATGGCTTGAATTGATCCTTGAACTCTTCAACTAGCATACTCGGAAGGGTCTGCATGACATGGCAATGAATTATCCTTCACGGTTGGGCTCTCCCTCTTTGAAACTCAACAGTTTCTTATCAATAAGCTCTTGAACCTTGCGTTTGAACACTCTACAGTTCTCGATGTTGTGTCCGGGTGACCCATTATGATAGTCACATTTAGCCTTCTCATCAAAACCAGGTGGATATGGTGGTGACACGGGGTCAAGGGGCTTTAGCTGGACCAAACCTTTATAGAGTAAGCGTGGCAGGATTTGCCCATATAGCATGGGTATACGATCATAGTGCACATTTCTCCTTTCCCTTCGGGGCCCATGTTGGTTTTGCTGATGTCCCAAGCTCTGTGTGAACTGTCCTGACTGGGAATGATTCAAAGGCGTTTGTATTGCCTGTTTTGGAAACCCTTGAAATTGTTGAGGTTGAACAATTGTTGGATACTGATGATTGAAGCATGGGGTGCGAGCAAACACCATTGAGTGAGAGTGAGAGCGTGGTGGGCTGACATCGTTGGGCAAGAATGATTCCATCATCCTTAGCCTGTCCTCTATTGCCTTGAACCTTTGGTGAGTCTCCTCACTCGGGGATACAACAGATTTTTCCTTAACGTTATCACCTTGATGAGCATTCATGTGATCCTCGGGACTTTGAGGCACAACAAACCCGGGTTGGACTTGATGAGTTCTTGGCTGGTCACCCATGAATTCAGTGTTAGTGGCCATTGGCTCTTGGGTGACTTGAGCAGCTGCAAAAGCACGTTCGGATGATGAACCGAATGAAGGCCATACCACACTTGACAATGGGGAATCAATTGGAGGATTTGCCCCTATTGTTGCAGCGTCCACTCTTGAAGGCAAACTGAGATTAGCTAGTATTTCCAAAACACGGTCCAACTTGTCAGTCACTTGGTCCACATCGCCTCTCAAGGCATCAATCTGCTTCTGCATGTTTTCCATGGTTTCCTTGAAATGCTTGAAGTCAGGTATCAGTGTCGGGGATGAAGCTGTTTATGTGAATGGGCGAGGATGAGATAATGATCTTTTGTATGAATGCAAATGCATGGAAAAAGTCTTTTTATGCTTTATCATTTTATTTTTTATGCAAATGTTATGCAAAAAATATTTTTCATCATGAATTTTTTATGAATGAATGCATGAGTGCATGGATGCATGAATGCACTTTCGTAGCAGATTCGTAGATTCTGTCGCGGTGAAGCAGAGGTGTAATTAACATTTCTGAAGTCGAGAGGCTCAAAGTTACCTGTAACCCATCCCTCTCACATGTTGTTCTAGGTTTGACAAAGTGCCTAAAATCACGGATTACCCCTTTGGACACGACGTCGCTATTGCAAAGCTCACGACATACATGTCCAAAAGGAAATCTCATCTAGGTAAGGCCGTTGAGCAACCTTGACACGGGTTCTAAACAGAGGTCCCTAGTAACAAGGTTTGGTTCTAGACCGGATAATAAAGGTCCCTAGAGTCACGGACTCTCCAAGAAAACATCAGAGACACTAGTCAACTGTCCCGTGTCCTGACATTCTCAAGAGAATCTACTCTAGGCGAGGTGATTATGCCGGAGTCACTAGTCAACTGTCCGGTGACCCAACATAAAGACCCCTAGCTTAGCCTAAGCTTTTCTCAAGCTCGGGTGTAGAGCTTCTCACCGTAACCACGCCTCAAGGGCAAAAGAAAAAATAAAAGAAGGAGTAGAAGAAGAGAAACAGCCAACCAAGCAGATATAATTGACAGAAAAATAAAAGATAAAGGCAAGATATTGCAAACCTGGCAAAGCAAACAAACAAACAAACCAACTAAACTGGGCTTAACTCTCAAGCCTCCCCAGTGAAGTCGCCAGCTGTAGCGGGCTGGAAAATCACTTCCATTTTATATACAATGAAGTCGCCATCGACGTTTATTTATCCCGTGGGGGGAAAGGAAAATATCGCTAAAACCTTTGTTTAGGTTCGGGAGTTGGTTATGCGAGAGGAAGGTGTTAGCACCCCTCGCATCCATCGTACTCGATGGGAACCGTTTAGGTGGTTTGGGGTTTGTTTGCGTAGGTTTGAATTAAATTGCCTTTTATCTTATCTAATCTCTACTTCGTTTCCAAAATAAATTAAAAAAAAGGGTTTTTATTAGTTGAGTTTGACGGTTGTAGGAGCCCGCTCCTACGTATTCCCCGGTGCAATGGGAAACTCAAAACTCACGTAGTTCTGGTAAAAAATGTTTGTGTGGTTGGTTGATTTTAGTGGATAACGCTTATTTCGTATTCCGCTGACACAACGACGCTTGTATGCTCTAATCAGAGGCTTAAGCTGTGTGTGTGTCAGAGGAGTAGATAAAACGTGTACCCATTGAAAAAAAGAGTTGAATAACGGATGTTGCTTATTTCACATTCCGCTGATACAACGACGCTTGTATGCTCTAATCAGAGGCTTAAGCTGTGTATGTGTCAGAGGAATGGATAAAGCGTATATCCATGTTTTCTTGAAAAAGAAATTTAAGTGTGTGAGGTTAAGTTTTTAACGCTTGTTTTTGGAATGAGAGCAACTTGAGCGACTAGTCAACTGTCCCGCCACCAAGACAACCCGGGGAAGAACGAAGCAACTGCCAGGTTCTCCCTTTTTCATTCATTATTGTGAAATCCTTGGATTAAGTTTATTCAGAAATAGTGTTTGAAATAAATACAGGGGTTGGTTTATTTTAGAAGCTTATTTTAGAATGAGAGTAGCTTGAGTGACTAGTCAATTGTCCCGTCACCAAGACAACTCAGAGAAGAACGAAACAACTGTCAGGTTCTCTCCTTTTCATTCTTTAGTTCTTATGAAAAGCCTTTGATTAATTATTAAGAAATAATGTTCGAAAGAAAAAACGATTGTTGGTTTATTTTAGAAATCGTTTTAGAATGAGAGTAGCTTGAGTGACTAGTCAACTGTCCCGTCATCAAGACAACTCGGGGAAGAACGAAGCAACTGCCAGGTTCTCCCTTTTTCATCCCTTGATTGTTGCAAAGAGTTTGATTATGTTTGATTATGAAAGTCAAGTTCAAGGATGTAAAATGGTGTGCAAAATTAAATAACGATGACAATCGATATAATAACAATGCGACAATTAAATGTGAATGAATGCAAGTATTCAAATGAGGATGCATGAATCAACATGATATAAGCAAAGCAAAATGGTCTCATAAGCTAAAAAGCTCAAGCACCAAATAAGTGCTTATGACAATAAGCTAAAAAGTAGTTAAGTAAGCTAAAAAAAACTTAAACAATAAGCTAAAAAAGCTAAAATAAGTGCTCAAATGAGACAAACAGAAATCACACATGATTTAAGCATAACCAAATGGTCCAATAAGCTAAAAAGCTTAAGCACCAAATAAGTGCTTATGAAAATAAGCTAAAAAGTGATTAAATAAGCTAAAAAGCTATTAAGTTGGAAAATGACTTATGAAAATAAGCCAACAAATTTAGATTAAAGAATCTGGAAAATTAAATAATCTAGTGCAAAAAATTGATCCAAATAAGCTAAAGAGCTTTTGGTTCAAATAAGCACTTATTGAAATAAGCTAAAAAGCACTTAAGTTAAAAATGACTTATGAAAATAAGCCAACAAATTTAGATTAAAGAATCTGGAAAAATTAAATAATCTAGTGCAAAAAATTGATCCAAATAAGCTAAAGAGCTTTTGGTTCAAATAAGCACTTATTGAAATAAGCTAAAAAGCACTTTAAGTTAAAAATGACTTATGAAAATAAGTCGAAAAAGGTTTGAAATGAAGTCAACAGTGACTTACATAATTTTAGCATAAATATGTGAACCATAAGCTTAAATAAGCTAAAGTTCACAAAAGTGCTTTTGGAAATAAGCTGAAAATAAAATAAGCTCAAACAGGGGGGTGCAAATAGCGCTTCTGGGCCTGAAGCCCAAGTCCACGCAGAAGTCAGCAACAACAACAAAAAAAAGGGTCAAACAAAAACGGATCCAGTGCGGCGCTAAACTAGGGTACACCGTATCAGGAAGAATCAACACCGTCAGATCTCATTTAAATGAGATCTGACGGTTCTGTTCGCTGGATCACACGCGCCGTTGGATCAATCCAACGGACGCGTTTTAAACTTGACGGAGATGACAGAAGACACGTGGGTCTTCTTCTCCGGCGCAACAGGAACATTCCGGCGACAACTCCGGCCACCGGAGTTCCCCAAAACGACACGAAACACGCGAAATTATACATGGTTCGCTTCTTTTTTTCATGTAGATCTCAAATATGGTATTAGTTTTTACTGAAACGATCTTAAAAGACAAAAACGAAGCGAACAAGGTTGTGAACACAAAAACGAAACGAGCTATACAGTACAAATTGGAACAAAATAACACACCAGAAAGTTTCAGAACATGATGAGGAGTTGAATGGGGTTGAAAATTACCTGGCTTGGCTTCTGAATACCTCGATTTGAACCACCCCTTTTCTTTGCCACCGTACTGATTCTAGAGCTCGATTCCTTCGCTTTCTGGACCAAGTAACGACAGATTCTTCTTCCTGGAAGCTTAGTGATGATGTTTTGATAAAGAAATTTGATGTTTGATTGAGAATTGTGTGTTTTGGAATTTCAAAAATGGAAGAAAAATGGAAGAAAAAAAATGGAGAGCTTAAGCCTCAGGTTCTGCGCCGTTTTCTCTGTTTCTCCACCCTAGGACACTGAAATTGAGGCATCTATTTATAGGAATGAATTAGGTTAAAGAAATGGTGATTTGTGAGAGTTGGTAAGGGTAAAAAAGTGATTGAACTTTGATGATTTTTTGGTGTACTATGGTTTGATTTTTGTTTGTACTAAATGGTGATGTGTTAGTGAGAATGGAATATTCTATTCCTCATGGTGAGGTGGAAGCAAAAGATTGGTGAGTTTGTTCTTTTTTTTGGATTTTTTCATTTTGGGGAATAAAATAAAAATCAAAACAAATAATACATAAAATAAAATAAATGTGCAAAAATAAAATATGCATGAAGGAATCATGATTATGTGAAGTATTTATGGATCAAGGATGGGAGAAAAAAAAAAGAATTAAAATTTGATTTTTAAAAGGTTTCTTGAAATGCAAGTAACTAGTTAAAAGTGAATAACAAATAAGGAATAAAAATAATGCAAGGGCAAAATGGTAAAAATTTGTCATTTATAATCATGCTATGCAAAAATCATGCAAGAAAAAAAATAATTCCATGTATTTTTTATGTCAACATTGATTTTTTCAATCAAAAAGGATTTTATTGACTTTTTAGTCAATATTTTGACTTTGTTGACTTTTGGGTCAAAGTTTTGACTTTGTTGACTTATTTTCTAAAAAATGCAAAAGTGAAAAATATAATGGGGCAAAATTAGGGTATGACACCAGGATTCTAGACACCTCTTTATAACGAACAAGTAGATCATTGTACAAGCCAAGCAATTCTTCATAGGTGTCAGTTTCATCCTCATCAGAATGTTCTTCATAGACGACCTCCACATCATCATCAGAATCAGCAATTAGAACACACACTCCAGTCATAGCAGAGACATGTCTAGCAGATTCCTCTCCTTCCTCAGAATCTTTATCAGACCAAGAGACAAACATACCTTTCTTTTGTTTCTTCAGGAAGGTAGCACATTCTGTTCTGAAATGTCCAAATCCTTCACACTCATGGCATTGCACTTCTTTGACTGGTCCACTTTTCTCCTCAGGTCTAGTTTTCTTCACATTGTTTTGCTGTTTGTTGATGTCGAATCTAATGTTCTGCCCATTCTGTCTGGCCCTTCTGTCAACATGCCTTAGAACTTTACCAAATTGCTTTCCAATTAGAGCAAAAGCATCAGATATACTTTCTTCACCTTCAGCAGCAGTCTGGGATTCCTCATCATCATCATTTGAAATGAAAGCTACACTTTTGTTCTTTTTATCTCCTCGTTCATTGATAGATATTTCAATGGTTTGAAGGGACCCAACCAATTCATCAACCTTCATATTAGCTATATCCTGAGCTTCTTCTATAGCAGTCACTTTCATGTCAAATCTCTTTGGTAGGGATCTGAGTATCTTTCTAGATAGTTTTTCATCAGATACTTTTTCACCCAGAGCCTCAAAGGAATTTGCAATATCAAGTAGATTCATATGGAAATCTTGTATACTTTCCTCCTCTTTCATCCTAAGGTTTTCAAACTTTGTTGTGAGAAGTTGAAGTTTTGACATTTTTACCTTAGAAGGCCTTAATAATATGTCATCAGAATCTCCCAAGCTTCTTTTGCAGATAGATATTTTTTGATGAGCTTGAACATATTTGTATCTACTCCATTGAAAAGAGCATTTATTGCCTTATTGTTGCTGAGAGCTGCTTCATCTTCTTCCTTTGTCCAATCTGCCTCTGATTTCAGAACACCTGTTGAGTTACCATCTTTGTCAAGAATCATAGGATGGTCCCAACCCTTCAACACTGCCTTCCAAGTCCTGCTGTCAATGGACTTCAAGAACGCAATCATTTTTGGCTTCCAATTATCGTAATTGGAGCCATTCAGCATTGGGGGTCTGCTCATGAATCCTCCTTCTTTGTCCATTTTGCCAGATAAAGCTCCTGAATCTCACCCTAAACAGGCAGGGTGCCTGCTCTGATGCCAATTGAAAATTCTGGCACACCAGTATAAGATGTTGTACACGATGTTACAACACTTTTACCAGCTTTAATAGACAAATTATAAAACAGTAAATAGTGCAGAAATAAACAAACACATAGTGATTTGTTAATCCAGTTCGGTGCAAACCGCAACCTACATCTGGGGGATACCAATCCAGGAGGAAATCCACTAATAGCCCTAGTTCAAAGTCTTACAGCAAACTCCTCGTTTACAACTTATCACCTAGCAACTATCCTTATGTCCTTCTACCTAGGAACTCCTAGGTATGAGTTCTCAACTCACTCCTTAATATCAACAGTACAGACAGCACTGTTGTGAATCAATCACTATGGTGGAGACACTCTCCTAGACACTAGATCACTCTTACCTAAAGGCTTCGAGCAATACCAATCACTAAGATCCAAACTCCTTGCTTAAAAGCTTTGGAGAGGACACACACACAATAACTGTCTCTTTGCTTAAAAGCTTCAGAGACAATTATGATTACAACTCAAAGAACACACAGTCCTAAGCTTGCATCAATACGATACAAGAAAGGCTCACAAAACACAAGCACACACACGAATTCTAATACGGCTAGACTCAATAATTTCGCTTGAACAACTGCCTTAATTAGGTTTTCGTCCTTCAATATATAGCTGGTAATTTGGGCTTCAGTAACCTTGCCCATGAGTAAAACATCCAGCTCACATAATAAAATAAAACCATATCTTTAAAGATTTGATATGTTTATAAAATAAGTCTTCACAATAATTCCTTAAACAATCTCTGAGCAAAAGATCTGTTTAGGAAATAAAAACTTCCTTGATGCACAAGCAAAGATCTGATGAAAGAGAAAAGATCTTCTCTAAAAAATAAAACCCGCGCGCATTAAATGATACCGCCAGCTGGCGCGCTCACGTCAGGTTATGATGTTGTAACATTACGTACCACATCCTGCTTAAACACAGTTTTACCAAAATGCAGCCAACATTAAATAGTCAACAAAAATTAGTTGTTTTTCTTATTCATTCAAAGTGTTCATCATTGCTTGCATTACAAGTTTCATCTTGTTTTGTTAAGTTTCTTTGCTTCCGTTTTTTTGTGCTTGTGATCTAACAAGTGGTATCTAGAGCACCGGTTTCATTTCTAAGGGAAACACGAGTGATTGTGAGGGGAATTCATCATAGGGAAACACTTGAGTGAGGAGTGTGAATTTCTTCAAGAAATTGTGTGAATTTCTTCAAGAAAGTGAGTGAATTTCTTCAAAGCAAAGATGAACACAAACGGTTTTGGTACGAATATCTTGGTTCTTGATGGAAAGAATTGGGATAGGTGGAGTGCAGTTATGAAATCATTGTTTGGAGCTCAAGATTGCTATGAAGTGGTGATGAATGGCTATGAAGAGCTAGCTGAAAATCCAAATGATGCGCAGAGAAATGCTTTCAAAGAAATCAAGAAAAAAGATTATAAGGCCTTGTTCTATATTCAACAAAATGTTGATTCTCAACACTTTGAGAAGATTGCAAAAGCTACAAAATCAAAAGAAGCATGGGATATTCTGCAAGCCTATCATGATGGTGGTGAAAAGGTTAAGCAGGTGAAGCTGCAATCATATAGAAAAAGTTATGAAATGATGCAAATGGAAGATGATCAAAAGGTGAGTGATTACTTCTCTAAACTACTTGCAGTTGTTCATCAAATGCAAACTTGTGGAGAAAACATCATAGACAAGATGGTTGTAGAGAAAGTTCTTAGATCTTTGAATCAGAAATTTGATTTCATTGTGGTGGCTATTCAAGAATCACATGACATAAGTGAAATGAAGATTGAAGCACTACAAAGCTCTTTAGAAGCACATGAGTTGATGGTGATCAACAGAAGTTCTGAAAGAACAACTCAACAAGCAATGCAGGCTCAATCTGGCGGGAAAGATGGCAAGAATCACAAAAACAAGGGCAAAGGTAAAGCGAATTGGTCAAAAGATTCAAAATCAAGACTGAAGACAAAACTGAATCATCAAAAGGAGGAGGTTATGACAAGAATCAAGGCAAGAAGAAGTTTGATAAGAGCAAGATCAAGTGTTACAATTGTGGCAAGCTTGGTCATTTTGCAAATGAATGTAGGTTCAAAGATCAACAAGATGCAAATATGGTTGAAGATAGCAATGATACTAATGCTGTGCTTATGATGGCCACAACATGTGATGAAAATACTCAAAATGAAGATTGGTACTTAGATTCAGGTTGTTCAAATCATATGACATCACATAGAGAATGGTTAACTAGTTTTGATGCAAGCCAGAAATCTAGCATCAAACTAGCTGATGGCAGGAAACTTGCTGCTGAAGGTATTGGTAACATAGTGATCAAAAGCAAGAAAGGAGGTAAAGTAATCATCTCTGAAGTCTTTTATGTGCCTGATATGAGTTGTAATCTACTCACTTTAGGTCAATTGGTGGAGAAAGGTTTCTCAGTTAACATGGAAGATAGTGCACTGAAGTTGTTTGACAAAATGAAGAATTTGGTGTTGATGTGTAAACTGTCAAAGAACAGAACTTACATGTGTAAAATCTCTAGTGTGGATATGATGTGCATGTCTACAACAATAAATGATGATATTGAAGCACTGTGGCACAAAAGGTATGGTCACTTGAACTTTAGAAATTTAAGTGATTTGAATTCTAAGGAGCTAGTATATGGTATACCTAAGATCAGAGTCAAGCATGCATTGTGTGATATATGTATGAAGGGCAAGCAGAGTAGGTTACCATTTGTGAAGGAGACAAGTAAGAGAGCTTGTGCTGCTCTAGAAGTGACACACTCAGATGTATGTGGTCCTTTTGAGGTACCATCACTTGGTGGAAGCAATTACTTCATCACTTTTGTTGATGAATTTACTAGGATGATCTGGTTATTCACTATAAAGCTTAAGAGTGAAGCTTTGTTAGTGTTTAAAAATCTTAAAGTTTTAATTGAGAAGGAGAGTGAGAAATCAATTAAAATTTTAAGAACAGATGGTGGAGGAGAATATACCTCAAAAGACTTTGAAGATTTCTGCAAGAGTGAAGGCATAGCTCATGAAGTTACACCACCTTATACTCCACAACATAATGGTCTAGATGAGAGAAGAAACAGGACCTTATTGAATATGGCTAGGAGTATGATCAAGCAGAAATCACTTCCTCACAAATTCTGGGGTGAAGCAGTTACAACTGTTGCTTACATTCTTAACAAATGCCCTACAAAGAAGTTAAAAATGGTACCAGAAGAAGCTTGGTGTGGAAGGAAGCCTAGTGTGAAGCATCTGAGAATATTTGGCTCCTTATGCTATAAGCATGTGCCAGATGCTAGAAGAACCAAACTTGAAGACAAGAGTGAAATAATGATCTTGATTGGTTATCATCCAACTGGTGCTTATAAATTACTTGATCCTATGACTAATAAAGTGCATATTAGCAGAGATGTGATTGTAAATGAAGCTGAACAATGGAAATTGGAAGTTGAAACTACTTACAACAGTGAAAGTAGCTATGTATTTCCTGATTCAAGTGATGAATATGATAATGAAGCAGTTGGAGATGTGAATGATGGTATTGACAATGATGTGATTCCTGATAGTGATGATGATGAGAATGAGGAAGTCACATCTCCACCAGTGATAAGGCAACTACCTCAAAGAAATAGAAGTGTTTCAAGCAGATTAAATGATCACATAGTCACTTCAGACAGTGCAGTGAATGATGATGGCGATCTAATCCATTTTGCCCTCTTAGCAGGTTATGAGCCTATTGATTACAAAGATGCATTGAAAAATAGAGTGTGGAAGAAAGCAATGGAGGATGAACTTCACTCTATAGAGAAGAATCAGACCTGGAAGCTAGTTAACTTGCCAGACAAGAAAAGAAAGATTGATGTGAAATGGGTGTTCAAAGTCAAGCTAAACCCTGATGGCACAATTTCAAAACACAAAGCATGGTTAGTAGCTAGAGGATTTCTGCAAAAACATGGTATTGATTACAATGAAGTGTTTGCCCCAGTAGCAAGAATAGAAACTGTGAGGTTGGTAGTAGCACTAGCCTGTAAGAATAACTGGTTGATGTACCATTTAGATGTTAAGTCAGCATTCTTAAATGGTCCTTTAGATGAGGAGGTGTATGTGTCACAACCACCAGGTTTTGAAATTGAAGGTAAAGAAAAAATGGTGTTTAGACTATATAAAGCACTATATGGCTTAAAGCAGGCACCTAGAGCTTGGAAAAATAGGATTGATCAATTTCTTATCCAAATTGGATTTAAGAAATGTGCAGCAGAATTTGGTGTGTATGTGCAAAGCTCAAAAGAGGAATTAGTCATCATATGCCTATATGTTGATGATCTTCTCATAACTGGTAGTCAAAAATCAGAAATTGAGAAGTTGAAATGCAAATTGAAGGCTGAATTTGAGATGACAGATCTAGGTGAGCTTTCATTCTTCTTAGGAATGGAATTTGTAAAGGTCAAGAATGGTATTGCATCAACAAAAATACATATGTGAGCTGCTTGAAAAATTTGAACTGAATAATTGCAATTCAGTGACAAATCCTTCTGAAACCAACTCAAAGCTAAGTGAATATAGTGAAATGGCTCATTAAGGTATGTATGTAACAGCAGACCTGATATATGTTATTCAGTCAGCATGATTAGTAGATACATGCATGATCCTAGAAAACCTCATTTGATTGCTGCAAAGAGGATTTTTAGGTATATTAGAGGTACTCTTGATTTTGGCCTGCATTTTCCAATTGTCACGAACAATAAGGGGAGTGTCTTAATTGGCTATTCAGATAGTGATTGGTGTGGAGACATAACTGATAGAAAGAGCACATCAGGCTATGTTTTCAAATTCAACAATGTTGCAATATCTTGGTGCATAAAGAAACAAGCTGTGACTGCTCTCTCATCATGTGAGGCAGAGTACATAGCATGCACATTTGCAGCATGTCAGGCATTATGGCTTGATTCAGTGATGAAAGAATTGAAGTGTGAAGCAAGCAAGCCTTTACTACTAAGAATTGACAACAAATCTGCTATAAGCTTAGCAAAGAATCCAATTTCTCATGGAAGAAGCAAGCATATAGAGACCAAAAACCATTTCATCAGAGAACAAGTTTCAAATGGAGTAATTGAAGTGCAATACTGTCCAACTGAACTGCAACTTGCAGATGGATTCACTAAAGCTCTCAAACTTGAGAGGTTTGAATTTCTGAGAAGACAACTTGGAGTTTTGAGTTTGAAACAAATTTGAATTATGGTGGAGTGTTAGAATGTTGTAATTCAAGCTTGTTAATAATTGTTTTGTAAATATCTTCAAGTTAGTTATGTTGTTTGAGTTTGCAAAAGTTAGTTAGTTAGTTAACTTGTTTTAGTGCTTGTATTAGTGCTTGTAAATTTTTTAAGTTCCATTACCCCAAGGTGGATGAATAAAATTAGTTGTTTTTCTTATTCATTCAAAGTGTTCATCATTGCTTGCATTACAAGTTTCATCTTTTTTGTTAAGTTTCTTTGCTTCCGTTTTTTTGTGCTTGTGATCTAACAAATACGACTTATTCCAATTCATCATAAATCTCACTTATAATTGACATGCACAAGAAGAAAGGTACACACTCTATCTTGATAAGTCTCTCTACTCAATCAAATACTAATGAGAGTATTTCAATTTCAGGTACGCTTCCAATTTCATACTACACCGTACGCTTTAACTCTGGTCGCCACCTTAGATCCATCGGAAAAAAATCCGACTCAATCATTACAAAACAAACATATAAAGTGAGGACAACCAACAACTAATATAAATGTGTTAAGGTCGTATATTACCTAGGTTCTGTTTGGTAAAAAATAGCGGATAGCAGATAAGCTAGCTTATAGCGGATGAGCTTATAGCGGATAGCTTATATGCTAGCTTTTAGCTTATAGCAAATAAGCTAGCTGATTGAATTTGTAGTGTTTGGTAAATTAGTGGTTTGACTAGCTTATAAGTACGAAATGACATAAAAATGATATGTTTAATTAATATTTAATTATTTTCAAATAAGATGATATATATAAAATTGGAAGAAAAGATAATAAGCTAAAAGCTCATAAGCTACTTGAAATAGCATTTGGAAAATAAACTATAAGCTAGTAAAATAAGATATAAACTCTTTTTTAAAACCGTTACCAAACAGCTATAAACTAGCTTATTTGGTTTACCAAACAGAGCTCTAATGTGGGACTCTTAATACACATATTCGAGATTCATAATTGAATAGCAAGAACACATCCCGAGTGACTCGTTAGCACATATGCATACAAATATTATATTAGTTAGAATCTATGAACCATATTAAAATTGTTCTTAACACTCAACTCGTACAAAATAAACTTCTAAGGTTAAGAGTATCAACCACATAATAAACACAAGTTCAAGCCATATTTTATCAAAAGGAGTACCTTAACAGTGATGTTGAGGAAAATAGGAATTGAAAAGAGATAGTGTCCAAAGACATGTAAGATCGAGGAGATGCAACTTTTTGTAAAGGTATGTATATGTAGAGCTGTGAAATTAAGGAAAAATTATTTTTGCCACTCTATGATTTCTGGGACACGCCCTACAAAATGACCAAAATATCCCTGTTCGTTACTTATGATACGGACAGTCCCCCCCCCCTCCCTCTCCTCAGAGGCACTCTACGTTATTTCTATATTCATTACTTAAGTAACAGATTTGCATTTGACAAAAGAAAAAAAAAAGCAGAAAAATAAATTTGTAACATAAGGCAACATATAATAGCTGCCTTGTTGGCCAATCAAACGCCTTGACTGTCCTTCGTTGTTTTTATCGATTATTAAGTTATCACAACCGTCTATTTTTTTATTCTGGTCTGGTGCCGTTCACTACTTAAGTAGAGGACCAGTATGTCAAAGGAACGAAAAATAAAGAGATAAGAACAGAGGAAGATACATAAATGCAAAGAAATATATTTTATAATTCAAACATAAAAATTATATCGATTTAAAAAAGTCATCTAAATCATCTAGCTCCGAATTTTTTTAGTGTAAATTTTACTGAAATTTACACTAAAAAAACTTTAGAACATATTTTTTGAAATTTTTTGCATACTAGAGGGATGAAAAGAAAATTGGGGGTGGGAAGAGAAACTTTCCTTTTTATGTAAGCCTCAAATATGTTAAGCCCCCTGAATATACATTAGGCCCAAGGCCTAAAATGAGCCCCAAGCTTCCAATATTTTTGGGAAAAGAATAGTTTGAAATTTTTTTTGGGAAAAAATTTTATGGAAGTTTTTTGTCAAAAAAGTACCGAAGCTTTTCTCGACATTTTTTTCAGAATGTTCCCTAGAAAGAAAATAATAAAATTTATGTCGGTAAAAAATCCTCAAACAATATTCGGGAAAAATTTATGGAGTTTTCCTCAAGAAAAAAAATTTCGGAATTTTTTGGTTAAAAAAATATGCCGAAAGTTTTTCGGGAAAAAAATTCTCGAAATTTGCTTTGGAAATTTTCGAGAAAAATCCTCATAAGTTTTTTGGAAATAAAGTTATGCAGTTTTTCTCGAGAACAAAAGTTCCGGAAATTTTTTGATAAAAAAAAACATGCTGAAGTTGTTCAAGAAATTTATTTCAGAATTTCGGGAAAAATTCTTGAAATTTGTTTTCTGGAAATTTGACCCGCATAATCCACGGTTTTAACAGTCCAACTCACACGGACAAAAATATAAACAGATCGAAAAAAATTGTTCATAAGTCTGTCCGATCTGCGGGTTAAACGGATCGGCATATGGCCCTCAATCTATATACCCAGCTCTACTCTACGTATGTAGTGAAGTGATAAATTTTACCCTCTAAGAAAATTAACAATTAGAAATTTTTTTCCTTCCACCCCTACATTGCTCATAATAAAAAAGTACTCATAATCCAAATTCCGACTACAAAAAGGCAAAAAAATAATTAAAAAAAAAAACAAAAATGTTTTGTATATTCATTTTAATTGATAACTTATATGTATTTAAATATGTTGTGGACTTGAATCTTCTGGTCAATACCAACAAAAATAAATATTGAAGCAAATAATAATATCATCCATTAACTTCCGTAAAAAAAAAGAAAAAGAAAAAACAATATCAACTATTAATTAAACAATCCATACAATAATTTGATATCAATGGATGAAATTGTAGAGATCAATTACCAATTTTTTTGGGAGGTCTAAAACCCTAACTTTTATAGTTAAGCCTTAGGCCAACCATGGGTTTAATGCATATCCAATACGGAAGTCAACCATCGGAAAAATGTTTGTAAGTGTTGTAAAATTTAGGGTACAAAGCTTGATTTCAACTAAAAAAAAATCTAAACTCTTGATAAACTATCAAAATGTTTTATTTCTGGCCTAAATAATTTTACGAATTGATTAGGATTTAATAATAATGCATGCGTGCAACCAAATCCATGAATCAACCATCATATGAAACCAAGAAGAAATAAAAAATTACACGCAAAAATTAAAATGTATTTATTTAAGGTTGACACAAATGTCAATTCTTATGAGGTACCTTTGATTATGTGGAATCTCTCACATAAACATACAAATTATTTATTGTTCTTGCAACGCTTCAAGCTTGAACCATTGTATATATGCACGAACACCTACAAAGTAAAAATAAATATATATAAATATTTAGATATGTTAAAATAAAATAATAATAATAATAAAATATGAAGAGAAAGCAAAAATATAGCTAGATACCATTGATAATACTAAGGATCATGGCAACGTTTTGGTTTTCACTTGCGCCGTGCAATGTTGCTCACAATCTTTCACGCACTTATCAAAGTCATCTGATAGTCTTTTTCCAGCACATTTGAAATCACACTTTATTTCACAAATTGCTCCTTTAATGATTGGCCTAAACTCTTGAGAAGTAGTGATGCATATCATTAGCATCATCACAACACATTTTTTTTATCATGCTCATTTCCATTACTCTTTTGGTTGTGTATCTTTTATCAATCACTATTAAAAATGTCTTTTTTTGTGATGTTTTAGGTTTTTCCGATAAGATTATATTTATAGCCAAACAAGAGTTTTCATACCTAACCAAAAGACATAATCATTAATTTGAAATTAAAAATAGTCAAATTAAATTAAAAATATAGTCAAAATAAAATGTTGTAGATAATTTCTATAAGAAACGACTCATCTTTTAAATTCATTAAATTACTGATGTATCTAGTTTATAATATAGACCAAATACATAAATTATTCGATGAACCTAAAAATTCAATTGTTTCTTATAAGAAGGACTGAAGGTTCATTGAATAATAAAATGTTAGGTTCATTTTATAAATAATATTAATATAAAATTAATAATAAAATTATTCAATAATTATAATTTTGTTAAAAAGATAAATGTTAGGTTCACTGAATAATAAAAAGGTAAATGTTATAAATTAAATTAATATTAAAATTATTTATAAAAAGAAACATTTGACTTTACAAGAAACAAAGTTTCAATTGAATAATTTTATTATTTATATTATAACATTTACCTTTTTATTATTTAAGAAACATTTACCTGGATAATTTAATGTTAGGTTCATTGAACCAAATACATAAATTATTCAATAATATTTTATTTAGAGGAGATCGTGTCAATATATCCTCTCTAGTGGATCAAATTATTTATATGTCGTGGTTTTGGTTTATCGGCCGATTAAGAAGCAATGTTGATATTCCATTTATCAACAATTTTCATTACTACTATTAACATGTTACCTAATTTTCCACCGTAAAAAAAAATGTAACGTAGAGAATGAGAAAATGTAACATGTTACCTGAGTTTAAACAAGATTCATAATTTTATGAAACCTCTAAAATCTGGTTTTGGAACATATAGGTACAAAAGAAAAATCTCAAAAGGAACCGTTCATTCGACTTAGTGCGTGTTTGGTTTGGCGGCGAAGAAAATTGAGTTTAGTAGAATTGAGTTTGAAAGAATTGATTTTGGTTAAAAGTGAGTTGAACAAAATTAATTTATGTTTGGCTACATTTAGTAAAAGTGATTTTTTATCAATTTTTATTGTTTGGATAGTTTAGTTCACAATTGCTTTTGGGGTGGCTAATTACGAAAATGGGTTTTAATTTAACTCACGACTAAGTAAAAAAATCACAAATAAAAATTATGAACAATATAAGACAAAAAAAAAAAAAAATTATGAACAATATATAAAATCCACCGACACAATAAAAGTTTTAGATTAAATTAACTCAAAATTTAACAGAAAGTTAGACGAAATTAACTCAAAGTTTAATAAAAAGAACAAACTTATGCCGATATCAGTAACATAAGAGATCAAATTAAAAGTTTTAAAATATAGAGTACCAATTTGAAACATAAAATAAAGATAACGGACCAAATATACAATTAAGCCAATTTATAAAAATATATATTGGGCTTAATTACAATAAAATGTGGTTATATTGAATTATATTGAGGTTTTTTTTTTGAATTATATATTGAGGTTAATTAATGTTTTCAACAAAAACAGGTATAGATATAAGGGGTAATGGGGGAATATACGCTTTTTGGTGATACTGAATTTGCAAAATTGATTTGCTCAGACGTAGAAGCTAGTAATTCCTGCTTCTATCAAACGCAAGTTTGGAGCCTAAAATCGATTTTACCCTAGAAACCCAAACATCAAATAGTAAGATGAAATCACGTCTAAACTTGCTAAACGTGCGTTTTTTGCAATCTGCCGCCCAACCAAACATAGGCAAGCATTGAGGTAATTAAATCTTTCCTTGCACCATCCTTAAGCAATAACAACCCAGTTTTAATTACAAATGAACTTCAAAATCGGATCAAACAAGTTTGCACAAAATTATTTCATGTTAATCTCACCTCCAATTTCCAAGAAATAGAAGACAATTTGACTGCCATGCACTTGTAGTCATGCTTTGCTAATAAACTTCACATCAAAACAATAGGCCTATTCGGCTAAAGTTGCCGACTCTTGAATTAGTCGCGACGTTGAACCCGTTGGCCAAAAAAATCAAAATTGCCCGAGCTGTTATAGGAGTCTATGTAAAAAAAAATGGCCCGTAAATTCTATCTTGGGCTGCGGTGGCCAAGTTTCCGTTCTTGAACTAGTCAAGACGTTGCACACGGTGGCCAAGTATGATAATTTTAGAAAATTAAACATCCTATAGTATCTGAAGCATACTAGACAGTTTTCAATGTATTTGAAGCAATGTCTTCACTTTGATTATCAGTAAAAGAGGCAAACTAATCGGTTAAAAAATTAACAAACCTATAAATTCCACATTCATGCATAACAACTAATAAATAAGAAAACAACTCATCAAACAAGATTCCATCAAATAAGAAAGCAACTTTTGCATTCTCAGGAAGCAAATGTAAAAGTTAAAACTTAAAAGCATTAAAAGGAACTTTTCAAATAAGAAGGCCATAAAAAGATCCTATCTCAAGTTATTGATTTAGGTAAGTGTGACTTCACTTTTATCATGGTTTATGTGTCAAAACCAAAAGAGTGAGAAAACTAATCGGTGAAACAAAGTAACAAAGTCATCAATCACACTCCACAATGTATGTACACAATAATACAAATCAAAACAGAACATAAAATGTTCAAAAATATATCAAGAAACATGCATTAGCCATAAATCTGATGTGAAATCTGAAAAACGAATACCTGAACTGAACCATGTCTTGTGAAGGTGCTAATTGCAAACACTACAGTACCCACCAAATTTGAAGTGTGAAGGAGAGAATCTCAAACAAACTCAATCGCAAAGTGTGAAGTCGTGAATAACAAAAGTGCGAATTGCGAGCAAGGACTCAGTCGCAAAGATTGAAGAGTATGAAGTTGATTAAAATAAAATCACAAACAAGATTGTCATCACAAATTGTGATTTGTGAAGTGAGAATCATGAATCATGAAGTGAGAATCAAAGTGTAGGCTTATGATTATCCCAAATCAGTATGGATTAGAGTATGTGAATAATTGCAATTGCAGAGGTTAAGAAGCAGGGATGACCAGACAAAGAACAAACTTGGATCTGTATGTGTTGGTTATGGTCATGCAATTGTAGGATATGGGCCTGTTGAAATACAAACATTTATGTGGTTCTGATAAATCATTTATGTGGTTAAAATGAGCAACCCTATAGGAGATTGTTAGATTTGTAAGTAGCCAAGATATTTGATTGGAACTGAAGTTGCAAAAAAAAACAATATATCCTCATGTACATGGCCTTGATACATTCTGCATCGTCCACCGTTACAATACTACTATATTTATGCTAATCCTACAATTAAATACATCATGGAAAGTTACTAATAAGCAACACTTAAAAACAGTCCTGCCATATAGTTCACTCCATGATAATAACGACAACTAAGCCTTGGTACGGCCAACAAATCTAGCGGGACTAAACCGTTTAAGATCAACAATACTGGAATGGCCATCAAGAACAAGCTCAGCAACGGCAGCTCCAGTGGCAGGACCGTTAAGAATACCCCAACAGCTATGTCCCGTCGCTACATAACACCCCTTCACGCCAGGAACCTCTCCTATGATAGGCACTCCATCATCAGTACACGGCAAAAAGCACGCTTGTTCCACCTTCACTGCTTCTTCCCCAAGATGACTCGACACAGTCTTAGCCACCCTTTTCAGCATTGCAATTGATTCTTCATTACCCCTTATTTCCTCTGGATCATCTGGTACATCTTCCTCCTTTGACATCCCACACACATACACCTCCCCTGAAAAACCATTATTTATTTATGGCTAAATTAGTACCGTGTAGTTCCTAAATTATTTTCAGATTTCGCTACATTTTAAAATATTGTTCCTCACTTCCTCTCCATTCTAAAATATTCAAACAATAGAATGGAAGATTCCACTCCATTCCAATTCAATCCACTCAATTCTGCTCCGCTCCATCCCATCATTTTTCGTCAATTCAAACAGAGTCAAGTTTGTGTGTTTAATTTATAAAATAAAAAAATTAAGTTAAATCAAATGCAGGAATTTCAAAATGTTCTTTTGTGAGTAAGATATTTAATTAATTAGAACATTCATACCTGTGGGGCGAGGGTACACTTCTGGATCAAGAGGCACCCTTCTATTAGAGGCATTGTAGCTAAGAAAAAGAGCATGTGGAGTTATTGCATTAGGTTCCCTGGGCTCCAAAACAATACTATGGGCCTTAAGCCCAGAAACTCTAAACCTTGAAGACAACAACTCAAGCTTACTGGACCAAGGGCCCAATGCTAAAACCACAACATCCGCATCAACAACATTCCCTCCTTCCAGAATCACCGATTCAACTCTTCCACCTTCCACCCCTAACCGCTCCAATTTCCCAATCACAATTTTCACACCATGCTTCTCCACAGCGTTTTCAATTAACGTCCGAGTAAACAGTTGCGGGTGCACCTGCGCTGTTGTTTCGTGGGTCCCAATAGTCTTAGGCCCATGGGCCGGCCCATCAACCCAAAACGGCAAAGCAGAGGAAGAACTTGAACTTGAACTAGAAGTGCGTTTTGATTCTTCAGTTACGGTGAGGCTGAGAGTGTCGAGGGATCTATAACCGTACGATTGTGAACCGTTAAGTTCTTGAGAGAGTGTACGGTGGAGATTGAAGCTTGTACGTGCAAGGTGTTCCATTGGACCTCCATCGCACCAATCTAAAGCAAGGAATCCTCCGGCTTTACCGGAAGCAGCGCATGCGATGTTGGATTTCTCGATGAGTGTGACGGCGGCGCCTTTCTTTGCTAGAAAGTAAGCTGTGCATACACCTATGACTCCGCCGCCGCAAACAACCACTTTCTTCGGAGGATCATCCATGGGTGATTGATGAGATTTAATATTGTGAATGTGTATTCTGTTTTGGGGAAATTGTTTGACGGTTGAGTGAGTAATCCCCACCGCTAGGTTCATACAGATTAGCATTTTTTTTTTAATCAGACACGTGTCTCTGAGATTATTTAATTAAGCATTTTTTAATGGAGCCTCTCAGTTGGAAAAATGGTTTTGTTTGGTCATTGGGCAACACTCTTACCTAGGGGTGACCAACGGGCGGGATCGGTTGGATTCGGGCTCAAAATGGTTCATCCGAAAAAAACCGAGAGTGTAAAATCTTGGTCCATCACCGACCATTTCAAATTTCGATTTTGTTGGGTGTCGGTTTAAATGGGTTACGAATTGGTCGGTTCGGTTTATTCGGGTTAGCACATTGATAAAAAAAAGACACACACATATAGAATACCGTAATAAAATAATTTGTTAGTGAATACCATCTAAATATTAGATCAACAATATCACAAATATATAATTTAACTTTGCAATAATACAGTTTAGCTTGAGTTTTGTGTGTAAATAACTTGTAATGTATTTTTTTTTATAAAAGAAACGCAACTTCAATACATACGATAAGACGGAAAAAGACTCATGATTTTACAACCTCGGTCGGGTTCGGTTAACGACATATTTAAATTTTTAAAACCGAACCCGACCGTATTTAACCGTTTGTACCCACTGTTTGTCACCCGTAAACCCGACAACCCGTATAAACCCGTCCGATACATCCAACTTAACTTCAGTTAGAATGGGTTCGGTCGGTTACGATATTTTTGCTCACCCCTACTCTTACCAGAGTAAAAAAGAAAAATCAAATATGCAAAAGGTTCTACATTTAGGGGTCGTTTGAGTTTTAATTCTTTTTTTTTTTAAATTTCGTTTTGTCACTGTACTTCTAATCAACTTTAAAAATGGTCCCCCGTTTGACTTTTTTGCTGATGTGTCACCAATTTTGCCTGATGTCACTGATGACTGGCTTGTTGGATGCTGAGTTATACTAATAACTAGGGGTGGGTAAAAAACCGAAGCCCGTCTGAATCCAACAAAACCCGTCCAAAAATTAGAGATTTGGGCGGTTTATAATGGGTCGCGGGTTAGCGGGTTGAAAAACTCGGTTTGAGTTGGGTTGGTACGGATAAGTCCGGATAGAGGAAATTGGACAGACGGTGCCCGAACCCGCCCGCACGAGTAAATTAAAACGCTGAATCTAAATTCTTCCCACGTCTCATTTCACACTTTTTCACTTCACCTCAAACCCATGTAAACTGAAACAATCATGAAACATTTTAAAACGCAAAACTTGGTCATTCTTCATCTTATTTGTCTAACTTCGTTGAAATCAAATGATATATTTTTAATTTTATTTGAGATTTAAATTTTTTCTTACTTTTTATGTCAATTTAGTCTTTCGAAGACTTTCTTTTTGTGTTTGATTTATGATTCTCTCATCTCTGGTTGCATATTTTCTTGATCTAAACTCCAAATTTTGGATTTATTATTTTTTTTATTTTATGTTTAACCGCTTCAAACCGCCCAATAACCCGCTTAAACCGCAAGCCCGAACCCGTGGAAACCGCTCTTCATTTTTGGGTGAATTGGGCCTTACTTTTTGACTCTGCGGTTTAGATCGGGTGACGACTTTGAGGCCGAACCCGCTCATACCCGCCCATTACCCACCCCTACTAATAACACCTTGAATGAACAAAAATGCCCTTAATAACTCCTTTTTTCACCATCATCAACAACATCAGATTCATCACCATCTTCAAATCTAAAAAAAAAAAATTCAAATTTAAAAACATAAACCCCAAATTCCAAATCTAAAATCTAAAAAGACTCTTTTGTAACCCAAATTCCAAATCCAAAATATAAAAACATTCTTAAACCCAAATCTCATATCTACTTTTTTTTAACTGCTAAATTTATTAAGAACATCCAATTACAAAGGTACAAAGATGACCCAATAAACTATATATGTATTCTTAGATGGATTGAAGAATAATCGGCAGCATATTGTATCAATGGTAAAAGCAATAGTATCTTTGTTGTTGATTTCATCTATCCTCTTATGTGTATCTGCTATAGATAATGGATTTCCAAGATGTAACTGTTACGACGAGACCAGTTTATGAACTATTGAGAGTATTTTGGAGTGTCAAAGAGTTGGTGATTTCTTGATTGTTGTGGCCTACTTCTCGATCTCTATTGAACTTCTTTCGTCAGTTGCTTGAACGTCCCTTTCAAATGGAATCACGATGGGTTTTCCAAATGGGTGAAGATGAGGACATGTCCGATATAACATGTAAGGAACAGTTGGAGAAGATTAAAGAAGAACAAATTTCCAACGAGGTTTTCCAAGAGGATGAAGATGAGGAGGTGTACGATGAGTTAAGGATATTAAAGAAGAACAAATTTTGATACTGTAAAATATGGGGTTTTTTCTATGAATTTGGGAATTTCAGATTTTAGGGATTTGTTGAAGGGCATTTTTGTCAATTCAATGTGTTATTGGCATGACTCAGCATCCAACTTGCCCAGTTATCAGTGACATCTGACAGATTTATTGACACGTCATCAAAAAGTCAAACGAGGGACTATTTTTAAAGTTGACTAAAAGTGTAGTTGCAAAATGAAAAAAAAAATAAAAACATGGACTAAAACTCAAACGACCCATAAGTGCGGGGACTTTTTGCATATTTAAGCCAAAAAGAAAACACGGTTGTTATTTCTACAATAAATTTATCATAAGTTCTTTTAGAAAAAAATTTTCCCCCCTTCACCTCTTTTTTCTCCCTCAAATTTCTTTTTTTTCCCTGGTTTTAAAATTCGGAACGTGTTTTCCAAAAAAAAATTTGCCTTGAATATGAACTTGGGAACGTATTTCCTGAAATTTGTAATTCTTGACAAATTTGAACTAGAAAAACTTCGGAAAACACATTTCGAAGTTTTTGTTTAAGGGTAAAATCGAAATATTGGGGGGTTAAAAAGAGTCATGTGGGAGAGAAGAGAATCTTTCGTTCTTTTATGTCTTTTTATTCATTGGGAGATATCTTTTCGCAGTATAAAATTTAAATGAAAATAATTTTCAGTTGTACAAATTTTACTAGGAAATATCTTTTGTTAGTGTTTTTTTAGTGTGAGCAATTCAGGAGATGAATAGCAACCCTAAAAATGAAAATAATTAAATCATACTATTGTTTTTATTTTGACAAGCATTTTCCACCTTTGCTATACAGGAAACAATTAAAAGTTAGTGTATATAGATGGAGTAGTTGGCTATATTAGTGTTAACTTTGTTGACGCTAATATGAACGGAGGGCAATTAGTAATTTGAAGTTGGTGATTATTCGACTTATCTGAATGAGGCTATAGCATGTAAGAGCTTATATGTTGGTGACTATTGGACTTAGAATTTTTCTCTTCCCACCACCACCACCACCCCTCCACAAAATTCCAATTTTGTCCTGGAACAAAAATTTTGGAACGCATTTTTCGAAGTTTTTCAAGTTCAAATTCGACAAAATTTTGAAAAATTACATTTTGAAGTTCGTATTCAAAGCAAAAAAAATTCGGAAAACGTGTTCCGAAATTTTTAACCAAAAGCAAAATTGGAATATTGGGGGGGGGGGGCAGAGAAAAATTCTTCGACTTATGTCTATCTAAGTTGTTTTGTTTCAGTTGTTTTTGAGCTTACAAGAGGATGCTAACTTTGTGAAAGTTTATCTTTCCACTCTCCATGTTTCTTTTTCACCCCTCTAACAAGCGATAATTTCGAAAATTTGCGGGATGGGAAGAGTAACCGTCAGCAGGTCATATTCATTTTGCGGGATGGGAAGAGCTCTTTGATGTATGTTTAACGTTTGAATTTTTCCACCCCTAATGCTTCTCGCACACTCCTAAAATCCTGAAAATATTAGCCACTTGGATGCTTTGTGGCCTCATTTAGGAAAACATATAGTTAAATTAATGGAATGAATCAATTGTAGAAAAAAAAATAGTTTTATTGTCTAGAACTAGAACGGGATTTGCACTTTTTCAATGTAATGAAGTTTAGGTATATGAATTAAGATATTGGATATAACGGGTTAGTGAGTTTCATTAAAAGATTAAGGCTAAACTATACATTTGGTCTCTTATGTTATTTTAGGTTTCAATTTGGTCCCTTATGTTTAAAAAGTTTCAATTTATTACGTTTATTTTAGGTTTCAATTTGGTCCCTTCTGTCAGTTTTTGCACATGTGGCAAACGGTTTGCTTACGTGGCAGACGGTTTGCACACATGGATTGACACATGGACACCTAGACACGTTGACACGTGTCCAACTGAAACAGTGGAACAGTGGAATCTGACGGAAGGACCCAACTAATATTGCAAACGTTGATAATGTAAGGGACCAAATTAAAACTTTTTAAACGTAAGAGACCAAATTGAAACCTAAAATAAACGTAAGGGACCAAATTATAATTTAGCCAAAAATTAATTATTTGAAAAAATTTGATTTTAATTTTTAGGTGAAATAATTTATTTACCGTCAAACTTTAAATTATTATGGCTTTCTTTCTTTAGGAACCGGAGGGTTACCATGAAAAAGAATAAATTGGTATATGAATTTTAAGGTTAAAAGAAAGATGAAACGTAAGTTTGAATGAGATTATTATATGTTCAATTCATGGATATAGTTCAACTATTCATGAGTTTTTTAAGCTTTTCAAAAAACAAAAAAAATAATCTGATGTTGGTGTTTATAATACCACTGCACATTTTGAATTGTTTGTAAAATCGAATGGGGTTGTCAACTACATGAAAAGAAATAAGAATAAGTTTCACTCCCTGCGTTCCTTTATATTTTCCGTTTTAGAAAAAAAAAAGGCTAAACTATATATTTGGTCCCTTACGTTTATTTTAGGTTTCAATTTGGTCCCTTACGTTTAAAAAGTTTCAATTTGGTCCCTTACGTTATCAACGTTTGCATTAGTTGGTCCCTTCCGTCAGATTCCACTGTTCCACTATTTCAATTGGACACGTGTCAACGTGTCCAGGTGTCAATCCATGTGTGCAAACCGTCTGCCACGTAAGCAAATCGTCTGCCACATGTGCAAAAATTGACGGAAGGGACCAAATTGAAACCTAAAATAAACGTAAGGGACCAAATTGAAACTTTTTAAACGTAAGGGACCAAATTGAAACCTTAAATAAACGTAAGGGACCGAATATGTAGTTTAGCCAAAAAAAAAATATACAAACTAAGAAATTGTATTTTTGCATCTTATCTTCCTATTATATCCCTTCTTTTTTTTAATATATATTGTACCCTAATTTTAATCCACCAATAAATTTCTATTTTTTTACACACACTTTCTTTTTCCAAAAAATTGAAACTACCAAAAAAATAAAGACGTATCGTAACAAACCAAATTTTTTTACAAGATATAATTCGTCAGGTGAGCGGTTGGGCAGGCAGGCTTCAACACTAGTAGGGTTTTCTATCTTACTAGACCAAGCTTAGGAAGGAGGGTATTAATACACAAAATATAACTTTAAATTATCAAAACGATAAATAATTTGAAACAAGTTTTTTTTCTTAAAACGACAAATAAACAGGAACGGAGGGAGTATAATAATTTTTAATAGATTTTTATTTGTTTTAAATTAAAATAATTTTTTTTACTCCTTCCATTCAAAATTATAAAAAAAAATCCACTTTAGAGAGGAAATATGTTTCAAATTATAAGTCAATTTACAATACAAATGAATCATTAATGTTGTTTTTTGTAATATACCCTTGAACTATTTATTGCTCTATTTTCTTTCTATTCTTTGATTTATCTTTTCAATGCCATTAATAAAATACAATATTATAAAATAATTCATAATTTCCCATCACATCCAAAATAAATTACATTCCTTAATTTACGTGGAAAAATGATCAAAATAACTTATAATTTGGAACGAAACACTAACAAATATTTAAAATATATATAAAAAATAAGTTAAATAATTTCTAAAAATATAGATGACATGTTGTAGTCCACATCAATTAATAAAATATTGAGAACACTAAATTATGATTCGAGTATAAAAAAATTAGAAATGATAAAGATTTAACCTAGCATGTGTTTTTTATGCGACAAATCTAACATATATGAGTTTTAACCAATTTCAAAAAATAAATTAATTTTTATTTAAAATAAATAAGTTAATTTTTACCAAAAAGAATGAGTTATAAACCAAAGTATATTATTATTTTCAAAATTAATTATTTTAATACTTACTTTCAATCATTGTCAAGCAAATTCAAAAAGAGTCTAATTTTTCAATCAAATATCCACACAGTCCATTTGACACAAAACTAGGGATGACAACGGGTAGGGTACTATAATCTTCATTCCCATACCCGCACTTTAAAAAAATACCCGTACCTATCGTCATATCCGTGTGAGTGATAATCTTTGTCCCCGTCCTCATACCCTATGGGTACCTTAGTACTCATACCCATTACCCGTATTTTTGCTAAAAATAAGTTGATCAATTATAAAATATTATACCATTTTAATATAATTAAAAAAACTCAAAGGTTTTATAAACAAAATTATTAGTAATATCATGCTAAGATTCATTTCTCTGTCGATATATTTGCTTTATGTTATAAATAAACATTTTTATTAAAAATGTGTAATAGTATAATAATGTTGTATTTTAAAAAATTGAATTACATATATTATTATATAATTATTATTATTACTAGCCGCCGTGCCCGTTTGTGTGATCGATATTCTCTTTCTTTCTTTTTTTATCGATATTCTCTATTGTGCAAATATAAATAACTACTTAATCTCCTTTTTTATTAGACTTAGTTAATTGATAACTATGTAACATTCTTTTTTGTTGTGGCTAGTTATTAAGAAGAAAAAAAAATATTTTTTTTACTATAAAAAAAACTGAAAACCTACTTTTATGTAAAAATTGTGCTTAGTTATTAAGAAAAAAAATATTATTTACTAAAAAAAACTGAAAATCTATTTTTATGTGGAAGTTATTTTTTAAGGGTAAAATAGGAATAATGAAAAAGTCATCCCAAAAATTTGTATCCTTTTTATATATAGTAATAGATTATATAATTATTATATAATAATATAATTAAAATAAATAAATATATACTATATGAGTGTATGGATGGGTACTAAGGTACCCGTACCCGCACCCATACCCATTCAATTTTCTGGGTATTTACATCCATGTCTGTACCCAAAATGCGGGTTCTTACCCTATCTATGAAGAGTATTTTTTGTGGGTACCCACTGGGTATGGGTAAATTGTCATCCCTACACAAAACATAACATGTAAAACTCACCATTAAATAAGATCATAAATTAAACCCATTTTAATATAATATATTATACATAAATTTATTTGAGCATAAAAATACAAAAGCTAATTAAACTTTTTTGGGAATAATAATTCGAATGCCTTTTATTTAAGATTAAGCGAGAAATACAAGGCGACGAGTGATAAAAATAATTGAGATTGGCTATAATTGTTGTTGCCCTTGCTAAAGAGTGAATTACAATGTTTGCTTCGCATAACAAAACTAATAACATAGTTTATTAAAAAAACTAAGAAGAAATTAACTTGCAAGAATTCAAAATAGCACCTAGCTAACTCATAGACATGCCGATGAAGCTCATGAAGACAACTTACAATCTTGTAGTTATCTAACTCAAAAAAGATATTTTGTAGCCTAATTCACTCACGCATTTGAGAGCTTTGAGAAGACAGATAGCTCCACCTTCTAGAGTTCCGAGTAACCAACGGTTTTTCATGATTGTGTACTCCAATATATGTCAAAACATAAGTGTTCTCTATAGTCTTGCTTTTTTCTACTAGTTTTCTTGCCGAACAATCTTTAGAAGTGGTACATTTGTAGTAGCTCCTGCAAAATTATGCATTGATTTTCTATATCAAACACCACTAAACCGTAGCATTTTATAATAACTAAAGTAATATGCACAAATAGATGTATATAGGCCACGGTTTTACATAAAGTTATATCATTAAACTACATCCTACAATTTTCATTAACAAAAAAAAAGTTACATTCTACAATGAGTAACATATTTGTTTATTTTATACATATTAAATAATACTAGAAAAGAAGAAAAATAATAATTTTAACAAATTAACCCAATGAAATATCGATGTGTTTATAATTATCATCATAAATATAACGTGAAAGATATGGATTTAGGAGCGATGCACTTAATATTAACTTGGGTTATATTTGTTTTAAATTCCTATGAAAATTAATAAAATTGTGTTTTTCGCCCATATAAAAAAAAGTGTCATTTTCGTCACAACTGAATTTTCCTACATGCAATTTTAGTCTTTGTTGTTAGCAACATGTAATATATGTAGACAATTTAATTTTAGTCCTTTAAATAAGGATTAAAATGAATATCACAAAGACCAATTTCAATGCAAAAGTGTTTGTGGGATAAAGTAAATATAACATGATAATTTGCAAGTGCCAAAATGAAAAGGTGGTATATTTTAAATGACTAAACACAACATAAAAAGAAGATCATTGGAACTAAAAGCAAAATAGGATAAATTTGCAAGGACGAAAATCATATTTAAATTAAAAAATTAATTAACATTATGTTGAAAATTGAAAGTGACACTCATTTTCCAACAACTTTTTATTTCACAAATTTATCTCATTGTGGAGAAAAGAGTAATTGTTTTTGTTGTTTTCAAAATTAAAACACAAATACAACCATAATTAAGACCAAATTTGACACATTTAACCACAATAGCCATGACAATGATCACAATGCTTGAAACCGATATTTAAAACCCAATTATGTTTGATTTGCAAAACAGTAAGTACTGGACAAAACAATACATGACAGAACATGACAAAATAAAGTAGAACACGACATGGTAAAATTGCACTGGTGAGAAAAAGAAAGATAATATATTTTATATTAAAAAATAAAATGGGTATTTTCATATTTTTTTATTATTGTAGCATGGAAAAAAGTTGTCCCGTGGTTTAGTGAGGGACAAAAATTCTTGTTTTTGTCCTGTTCATTACTGCATATTTCGTCCAATACCATAACCAGTTTTTGAATCAAACAGGGTACAACGAAATTTGTCTAGTTCAGTTCATTGTTTTTAGCAGATCAAACGCACCATTGATGTGAGTGTGTGTAGATAATAAAATTATTATTTTTTAAAATATGAAAGGAATTAAAAAAAAATTGGAAGTTAAAGTATTGAATCTGTAAAAACCTTGGATGTGGAGATCCTTTAATAGATTTTTGTCCATATTTTCTCCATACCCACTGATCTTCTGAAAGATTCTCCTTCTTCACTTGGCACACCAATGTCACCTGGTTATAATTCTTTCTGTAATAAAATAATGTTTAAATGAATGTAAGTCACTAGGAGTTATGTTATATAATAATATTTCAATTATTTTTTACACAATAAGGTGGATTTATGATTAAAATATATTATATAATAGGAATAAATATTTTACCTCTTTCTTGATCTGTATTTTGGTTGTCCTGGATATGTATTTGGTAAAACCCTAGAACTAGTTTGAGGTTGTAGACTTGCCAGTTGATTATGTTGTCCCGAGGGTTGTTGTGGAACTGATGGATGATTGTATGCACGGTCAAAATGAGCAGTTGGGATCTGAGTGACGATGGTGGTAGTTGGCGAGGTGGGAATAGTGGTGGTGGAGATGGGGGAAAAGGTGGTGGTGGTAGGAATGATTGTTGTGGAACTAGTTCGAGGTTGTAGATTTGGCAGTTGATTATGTTGTCCTGAGGGTTGTTGTGGAACTGATGGATGATTGTATGCACAGTCAAAATGAGCAGTTGGGATCTGGGTGAGGACGGTGGTAGTCGACGAGGTGGGATTAGTGGTGGTGGAAATGGGGGAAAAAGTGGTGGTGGTGGTGGTGGGAATGATTGTTGGAATAGATGTGGTAGAGGTTGTGATTATGGTGGGGGTCATGATGGTGGTCGAGTTGGGGATAATTGTTGTAGGGATTTGGAGAGTATTGTTGTGATTGAAATTGAACCTAAACTTCTCTAGATCTATAAAATTTGTTGGTTTAAACGAGGGGATATGATCCAAGTTATTATTTTGGATAACAGTAAAATCGTTCCAGTAAGATGGTGTAGTGTTTTGAGGAGGTATAATGTTATTGTTGGTAGTGATGGTAATTAGGTTTTGGGGTAGTTCATTGTCCAGTCTCAGAGGTTGCTGTGGAACTGATGGATGGTTGTACGTACAATCAACATGAGCAGTTGTGGTGTAGGTGGGAACAACGGTTGGGATAGAAGTGGTGGGGTTTGTGATTATGGTGGGGGTCGTGATGGTGGTGGAGTTAGGGATAAATGTTGCTGGGATTTGGAGTGTATTGTTGTGATTGAAATTGAATCTAAATTTGTCTAGATCTATAAAGTTGATTGGTTCAAACGGAGGGATAGGTATAATGTTTTCTCTTATAGCAATAAAATCGTTCAAGTAAGATAATGTGGTGTTATGAGGGGGTATAATGTTATTGTTGGTGGTGATGGTAATTGGGGTTTGGGGTGGTAGTAGAATTGGTAGCTGATTGTGCTGTCTCGGAGGTTGTTGTGAAACTGATGGATGATTGTATTCACAATCAAAAGGAGTAGTTGTGATGTAAGTGGGGATGGTGGTTGCCGATGTGATGGGAGTAGTGGTGGTAGATATGGGGGAAGAGGTGGTGGGGTTGGGGAGAATTGTTGTATGGATGGGAAGAGTGTTGTTGTTATTGAAATTAATTCTCAATTTCTCTAGATCTATGAAATCGGTTGGTTTGAGTGGGGCAACAGGGACTTGGTTATTATTTTGGATAACTGTTAAATCGCTAAAGTAAGATGGTGTGGTGTTTTGAGTGGGAATAATGTTGTTGGTAGTGGTGATGGTAATTGGGGTTTGAGGTGGAGACATTTCAAATATGTTATTAGGATTAGTAACGGTGGTAGCTTTGCAGCTGCGTACAATGGACATAAGATCCCATTCACCATCATCCATTGTAGAAAGGAATGGTTAATCGTTTTTAGGGATGCCAACAAATTAAATCTATGTAGAAGCACAATAACTTTGTGAGATATTTGACCAATTGAAGATAATGGGCAGAGTTTAAATACTCAAGAGAGAAGATGAATCTAGAGGCAAAAAAAATCTGCTTGACCTTTTCAACCAAATATTATTTAATGAAAAAGTAGAAAGTGGTCAATATATTCAACGATAATTATAACCGTCAAAATTGTGTGATTTATTTATTCATTTTTATTTTTATTCTCATTAATTATATTATATATAAAGAGAAAAAATTATTAAGAGGGTTTTTTTTTAATAATGGTGAATCACCGGCTTAGTTGATTAGATAATATAATTGATTTTTAGATTAAATATAATTTGACTGAATCAATAAACAAATGTCCATGTTTGAAATTACATTAAGGATGTGTTTGACTCACGAAACATTAACTATTGAACAAAACATGACATGGCATAATAGTTTAGGACAAGGCAAAACTATATTGGAGAGATGATAACTTTTATGTTGGAAAATAAAAGGGCTTTTTTGGTATTTTTGATATTTTGTTCTCTAGGCAAATAGTTGTCCCATTATTCAGTGAGGCGTAAAAATTATTTATTTTCTCCATTTCCTTTTCACCTAGTCCCATGACAAGTTTGTAAATCAAACACGCTACAACAAAAGTTGTCCATTTCAGTCTTGAATTTTTTAGCACAAAATAGAATAAAGGTAATGGTTGAACGAATGGTAGACTCTCTGTATACTTAGCCGGAAGTGGGGCATTCCACTGATTCCTTTGGAAGTTCCAGAATGTTGTCTATGGATTTCTAACAAAGGAAAGTGATCTTACCTGATCAGAATATCGACCGCGTCCGGTGTTACTCCTCTTCCATTCCGGTGAACGGGAGGGGGTTGTGTACCTGCAAGTGCTCCGACGTTCGAGTCAGTGAGAGTGTGAAGCAAGAGTTTTAGAGTGTAAGAAAAATGTGCCTAACTCATATGTCTGAGAGAAGTATATATAGTCCTCAGCGTTGGGCCAAGACCGTTGATGGGCATGTTTAAAGCCATCAATGGCTGTCAGTGAGAGCCATGATGAACAGTAAATGCTCATCATTCCGATGGCGACCGTTACAATATGGCTGGGTATTGCAACCGTTGAGCAGGGACACGTGGCTTTGAGCCAGCATGCAATTTGGCCGTGCTCGACGCCTGTGTGGATTGTGCTCGGCGTTGAATCGTGTTCAACGCCTATACGGACAGTGCTCGACGTTGAGTCGTGCTTAACGCATATGTGGAGTGTGCTCGAAGTTGAGTCGTACTTAGGCCCAGTCCAGAACAGAAGCCCCCTAAAGTCGTTATTCTCGAGCCAGAGAGTGATGACTTGAATATGCTTCATCCCTGGGTATGTTGTCGAGCTCGATGCATCAAAACTTCTATAGTTGTGCCTTGAGACATGCTAGTATAATTTTATTTTTTCGTAGAGTCGATTTGGATATTCGCATGCTCGATGCTTTGAATCTCATGTTAGAAATTTCGTTTTTTGAGGTTTTAACTAGGTAAATTTTTAGACGTTCTATTCGCTGGGTTGATTCCTTTGCGTTAGTGTCCGTCTAAACGATGGCTGTCTCTTGATATCGTGTACATTACACTTCATGCTTGGAAATTTTTGTGAACTTTTCAAGTGCCAGGGTTGCTTTCCAAATGGAAGGCGAGGAAGGTTGCCTTTGCTCGAGGTAGTATGCCCCACTTTCGATTTTGTCGCAACATGAGGCTACCAACTTCGAATTCTCTTTACATGCCCTATTGTCATGTCGATAAGCTATTTTCTGTTTCAGAGTGGTTTCCTGAAGAGTTGTCCCCGTACGAATTTCTTCGGTGCGAAGGTCTAGTTTCTTTTAGGTGCTTTGATATTCTGACGTCGGCAACCATTTGTTTGTCCTCACACTGTATATATTTTTGTGCTTTCTCGAGCAAAGCATGAATGGTACTAATCTCTTCGATTCTGAATGCTTTAGTAAAATCCTCCCAAGTCGTAACCCGCGGTCGAGGAGGTACAACTTCATCTGATCATCGGTTCTCAACTCGACAGCTGCTCGGTTGAACCTTTCTTTGTAGTCCCTCAAAGGCCCGTTTTCCCTTTGTATTATGGCCTCTATGGTGGCCTCTGTCTTTGGCTGTCTTCAGGATGCAGTGAAATGCGCAGTAAACTGGCGACAAAGTTCCCTCCATGAGTCGATGGACTCAGGGGGAAAGTTTTTGTACCAGGACATGACACCCTTCCTCAAAGTATAGGGGAACAACTTGCATTTGATTGATCCATGAACACCCCTGTAGTTGAGGACAACTTATGTGTTTTCAATGTGATCATCGGGATCGGTAGAACCATCATATGTCTCCATCGGGGGAGGTTTCTCCAAACAGATGAGCAGTGAGACGCTTATTACCTTCCTCGTCAGAGGGGAAACAAAAAAAAAATTGCAAGGGGGGAATCTTAAACAAATTTTTTGCAGGGTGTAAAACAAAACTCGCCTACTTTGCAGGGGGTAAGGACCTATTTACCCTTTATTTTAAATAGGTGTTGTATTTTATTGGGTCATCTTATTCTATTCCTTATTTTTTTTTAAAAAAGATTTTATATTTTTATGTAACTCGTGGGCCGGCCCTCTCCACCCCGCCCCATTTTTATGCGAGTTCTCTAGGGAAAATCCTCAATGTTTGAGCTCAAAACATAGACTCAATCCGCAAAAAATGACGGAATAAATGGGCGGGGCCGGCGGGTTAAACAAGATCGATTACACTTGATGCCTGGTCATGATTTCAAAAACCATTGTCAAACCTAATATTAGTCTTTAATATCTTAAAAATATTAATGTGATTGAATTTATATTTTTTGAGATTTAAATATTAAATTTTGTAAGCTATATTTTCATGAAATAAATCCAAGATTTACCTTTTTCATCATAAAATAAATATAAAAAAAAAAAACATTTTTCCACTTTATTTTCATACCTCATTTTTCAAGGACCGCATTAGTGTATTTGATTTGAGGGAAAGAAAGAGGGATGAAAGAAAAATACGGATACCAATAAATGAATTTGGACTAACTTTAGTCTAAATTCATTCATTGATTTTCGTATTTTTCTTTCCTCCCTCTTTCTTTCTCTCCAACCAAACCACATTCTTCTCAAAAGGCCAAACAAAATTCACTTACCTTTTTAATTGACCATAATATTATGTCAAAAGTACACCTAACTGACGGAAATTTAGCAACTGTACTAAATAGCCGAAAAGTAGTAATATAAAAGATCGTATTCACAGGGATTGTAGTGAATCAAACGCAGTTAATAGAAAGCATACTTACTATGGTCTGGCAAGTGCACCAGTATGTCGTCGAGTAATAATTCACACTCTACGAGTAGAATGCGTTCGAATCCACTAGGATCGTGTCGAAGTTTCACTAGCGTTATTTAAGTTTGTGATAGTTTGCATTCGCTTTGGTTTTTGGAAAAAGATTTTTATAAAAATAGCGTAATGCTTGCAGAAATATAAATGCGGAATGTATAAATAATAGATTCAAGAAATATAGAGGCTAGGTATGGTGGTTGGACTCCCTCCCTTCTTCATATTTGGCATGACCGGTGTATAACATAGTTACTTAGATTATGTTCGGCGGTGAATTATCCTTGTTGTAGTAAACCTTACTATTACACTAAATTTATTAAAGTTTCCCTACATTAACAACTAAGGTACCTACGAGAGCCTAACCTCGATGTGTCACATACCCTAATTACTAAGTGAGTTGTTTATAGACATGCATTATGCTCTTCACCAATTAACCTCTAGCTCCTAGTATCGGGATGTTCATCTTCTAAGTGCTCAGATCACACCTAGTGCATGATTCCTCCTCTAACCGCTCAGTTCACGACTAGTTCAGGATGTTATTGTCTCTATACACCTAGCATTATTTACTACGAGTTCTGGACCATATCAAGTCAAAACCTAATATCAATTCTATGGGCGCTCCCGCTTATCCGGCCAGATTACGAGAATACGTTATTAAAGTGCACGAAAGTAAATAACAAACATAACTACTAAATATCATTTATTATAACTTAGACTCAATCACAGACTCCAAATATTCATAGGGGAGTTCATCTTCTCCACCACAACCTAAGGCATAAATATAAAGACTACATATTTAAATTACAAAATATAACCTAAATACAAAAGTCTAAAGAAACATACCTTGCTGGGTTAGTTTTCCCGTAAGCGGAGAAAACTATGCCCAATAGAGTTCCTCTGAACCTCTCCTTATAGTAGAGAGTGTTCTACTATTTCTGAATAATTTAAACAATGAATGGGAGGCTCTATTTATAGTTTTCGTAACGGGCCTCAGCAAGGCATCGCACTGCGATGAGCACATCGTACTGCGATGTGAAGATTTAGTTCAGTTTTATAACTGATCATGTGCATTTCATCAGCTTGGTCGCCAAGTTACTCCATCGTGCTGCGTTGTGAAGCATCGTGTTGCGATGGGTAGATTTTCTTCAGATTTATTCCTTCTGATTTTTTGGCAAGCAAGCAGCTCCCATCGTGGCACGATGGAAGCCATCGTGCTGCGATGGAATGCTAATTTCTTCACTTTTTTGGCATTTTCTTGTCTTTTTGCATTTTGGACTCTGTCTTGATGCTTTTTCATGCTTTTGTAGGTTTTCCTTCGTATTTGGGTCTGTCTTGGTCATTTTACTACTAATAATACTACAAAAAATACCGTAGAAATTCCTGTCAAGTAACATGCTGTCAGAACTTAAACTGTTGCTTGTCCTCAAGTAACATGCTGTCAGACAAGATCGTTAGAGAAATAAGAGAATAAGAATAATGATAGGAATTTCACAACCTTTTTTATATTTCAGCAATGGTACCGCTGATTTCTTACCGCCGCGATCATGCTCAGTCCTGCTAGGGTCAAGAGGCGTCAATAGTAGCAAATCGGACAGATGCCCGCAAGAGTCCATGTCCAACTTTTCTCTCTCTCTCTCTCTCTCTCATATTTGTGTTTTTCACTCATTAATTGAAAGGGTTATCTCTCAATCATCGTACAACCTGCCATTTTACCATAGGCTTGCAAGAACTCTAAGAAACCGGTCAAAATTCAATACACATGCATCATTGGAGGTCTTTTTCAGGGTTATAACGTGGCTTAGGTCAAGGTAGGACACTTTTGGGAATAGTAGGCTAAACATTTGGAGTTAAGTTCTACTTTGATGTTCCTTTTTGTGTGCGCAACCTGTCTTCCTTAGGGTCCCTTTTTGTGTCGGTATCTGAGATGAAGAACCGGATGTGTCTTTGTGTGGTTCTTTTCTATCACTTTTTGTGCCCTTTGGCTCTTTTATTTGCCCTTTGGCTCTTTCTTTTTCATTCATTTTTGTTAAGAGACTATTTTTTTTGGGAATTTTTTATGTTTTCCCGTCTCTTTTTCATTTATTATTTTTTTTCTTTTTGTAGTGATAGTTCTCCGTATACCCACCCCAAACTTAAACGTTGCTAGTTCCATGAGCAACCCCAAACTTATTTTGTTGCCAAGACTTTTGAGAACTATTACCTAACTCCAAATAGGGTAATTTCATTGTTTTTCTGGTCTATAGGCTTGTATTGTGGTTTGTCACCGAAACAAAATGGATAATATTTTTTATGGCTCAAATTTGGCTAGCAAAGGATAATAATTTAATAAAGAGTGGCTTGAAAAGGCTCTGGGTTATAACAAACAATTGCCTCAATGCATATAATATCAAACTAACCAGTCAGCAGAGAATTAGAGCAAGTTCTAGAAAATAAACAAGTGCACGGTACTCTCATAGTAGATCGAAAGAAAGTGGTAATACCGTCTGGAAATATTTGGCTCAAATCCTCACATGGCTTAGATATAACTGAAATTGAACACTTGTCTCACGGAGACCAGCTACATCACTCGTCTCTCTGTCTCCCAAACTTCGCACTTCGGAGCAATCACCTTTGGTTTTCTGTATGAAGGTGTGAAACTCGTCTCATCAAGATTTATAACTCATTCCGCCGCAATCTTACCTTTAACAGTTAGTCATGCATTAGATAATAAACAGCAAAGCAGTTATTTAATTTTTTGTAAGTTTGAAATAAGGGTTAAATAGATGAAAATGACATGCGGAATTATAGGCATACTTTATTGAATTGAAAAACTGAATTGAAAATACTGAATTGAAATACTTAAATAATTATCCTTGGGTTGCCTCCCAAGCAGCGCTTGTTTAGCCTCTCATTAGCTTGAGGCATTTCCTCCATTACAGAGGATAGATTCGAATGTCTCTCTATTTGTGCTTCTTTGTTCCAGCTTAAAGCACTGACCATCCTTCCTTCATATTGATTACAATCTTGGTAGGACCAGGTCTGTTTCACCATATCCTCATCTATCCGGTTGGCGACTTATTTACCGGTGCAGTTTCATAGAACACAATAATTTCACCCCAAACTTATATTCGTGCACGTCTTTCTTTTTTGTGCTTTCTTCCTGCGGAAGAAATTGTTCTTTAGAGGTGACTTTACAGCTTGATTCTCCTAATTGAATTATTTTTTTCCTGATGGCCTCTCTCTTTTATTTTTGTCATCTTCGCCAATGGTTCCTGTATTTCCGAACCATTCCTGTAACAGCCTTTTTACTCTTACTTCTTGTGGAAGCTCTAATCAAATGATCTGCCTGACCATTTTTGTTGCAGCTCTCTCTCTTGCAATGTATTCCATCTCTCATCACTTTGAGAGTTTTCCTGTGAGAATGCCGTTTTTAATTGGCTGTTGCCAGCCTTTGTGACTCCTAGTGCCTTAAGTACCTGTCTGCATGCACTTTAAACAAAATACCTCAGTAGCACTGGGATAAATATTTTCTGTGAAACTATTTTTGGTTTGTCTCATGTGTCTTTTCTTTGTCACCATGAAAATTCCCAGGTAAGTGAGGTGGATCACAACGGATCGCTCGGAGACCTTGACTTATCCTTAGCCAGAATTTTCACAGATTAAAATCCACAATCATCAACAAGATTTTTTGATTTTTTAATTTTTTTGTATTTTTGAAATTTTTGACAAACTTAAATAAATCTAGTAAGGCTTTGTAAACACAATCCCCGGCAACGACGCCAAAAACCTGACTATGGTCTGGCAAGTGCACCAGTCTGTCGTCGAGTAATAATTCACACACTACGAGTAGAATGAGTTCGAATCCACAGGGATCGTGCCGAAGCTTCACTAGCGTTATTTAAGTTTGTGATAGTTTGCATTCGCTTTGGTTTTTGGAAAAAAGTTTTTATAAAAATAGCATAATGCTTGCAGAGATATAAATGCGGAATGTATAAATAATAGATTCAAGAAATATAGAGGCTAGGTATGGTGGTTGGACTCCCTCCCTTCTTCATATTTGGCATGACCGGTTTATAACATAGTTACTTAGATTATGTTCGGCGGTGAATTATCCTTGTTGTAGTAATACCTTACTATTACACTATGTTTATTAAATTTCCCTACATTAACAACTAAGGTACCTATGGGAGCCTAACCTCGATGTGTCACATACCCTAATTACTAAGTGAGTTCGTTATAGACATGCATTATGCTCTTCACCAATTAACCTCTAGCTCCTAGTATCGGGATGTTCATCTTATAAGTGCTCAGATCACACCTAGTGCATGATTCCTCCTTTAACCGCTCAGTTCACGACTAGTTCAGAATGTTACCGTCTCTATACACCTAGCATTATTTACTACGAGTTCCAGACCATATCAAGTCAAAACCTAATATCAATTCTATGGGCGCTCCCGCTTATCCGGCCAGATTACGAGAATACGTTATTATAGTGCACGAAAATAAATAACAAACATAACTACTAAATATCATTTATTATAACTTAGACTCAATCACAGACTCCAAATATTCATAGGGGAGTTCATCTTCTCCACCACAACCTAAGGCATAAATATAAAGACTACATATTTAAATTACAAAATATAAGCTAAATACAAAAGCCTAAAGAAACATACCTTGCTGAGTTAGTTTTCCCGTAAGGGGAGAAAACTATGCCCAATAGAGCTCCTCTGAACCTCTCCTTATAGTAGAGAGTGTTCTACTATTTCTGAATGATTTAAACAATGAATGGGAGGCTCTATTTATAGCTTTCGTAATGGGCCTCAGCAAGGCATCACACTGCGATGAGCACATCGTACTGCGATGTGAAGATTTAGTTCAGTTTTATAACTGATCCTGTGCATTTCATCAGCTTGGTTGCTAAGTTACTCCATCGTGCTGCGTTGTGAAGCATCGTGCTGCGATGGGTAGATTTTCTTCAGATTTATTCCTTCTGATTTCTTGGCAAGCAAGCAGCTCCCATCGTGGCACGATGGGAGCCATCGTGGCACGATGGGAGCCATCGTGCTGCGATGGAATGCTAATTTCTTCACTTTTTGGCTTTTTCTTGTCTTTTTGCATCTTGGACTCTGTCTTGATGCTTTTTCATGCTTTTGTAGGTTTTCCTTCGTATTTGGGTCTGTCTTGGTCATTTTACTACTAATAATACTACAAAAATACCGTAGAAATTTCTGTCATCACATACGTAATTTAATTTGCATAAATAAAAGGGGGATTTTTCTAGGATTAGGGTTTTAAGAAAACAACGGCAAAAAAATAGGATTTAACTCAGAAAGAGAAGACGATTGGATCCTTTCGGTTCATCTAATTATTATTATCTTGGTAGTTCATGCATGTTAACAAGGTTTACAAATTTAGTTCACGATTCGATTAAAAAAAGTAATTATGCCCAATCTCTTGGTACATAATCCTCTACCTTGATCATAACTCCCTAATCTCTTGGGTGATTTATGATCAATTGAGGTTTTGGCATTTTAACCCTTGAATTCTCAATTAACAATTCGAAATCTCTTAAACAACGGTTAATTGAATAACTATCCCTAGATCGATGATTTATTCCTATTCTCATAGCAAACAAATAATTGGAATCATGACACAAGTGATCAATTTATGTAAAGCATTAAGAACGAAAGATAATTAACTGAAACTAACTTCGTAATTCATTAACATGTCATATGAGACCACATGGTTCAAGAATAATAACAATTAGAATCCCCATGAGATCCAATCAAAGAAGTTTAGCTAGACATAACTAAATTAAATCATAAAATAGAGTTAAAGAATTCATTACAAGTAAGGAATTGATGTGTTTCCACACTAGAAACCTTGCTTGAACACCTCTGGATTCGCTGTCAAAAGTTGCATTTTTCGCCGTAAAATTCTGTAATCCTAATTATGACTGAAAATCTCAATTTATAGAATCAGGTCCCGCGCCTGGGCGCTGTGCCCCGGCGCCACAAGTCAAAATGTACCAGTTTTTCATCAATGATTTGCGCCCCGGCGCCAAACTTGCCTGCGCAGCACAACTTTGTCTTCACTTTTTCATCTTTTCTTGTGCTTCAAGCAATCTTGTAACAATTCAATTTTCTCTTTATTTCTTGCAGGAAACATAGTAAAACTACCTAATAACGCCTGTGAAAGTGGTTAAAAACATCGTAATGACGTGAAGTCATCACCAACCAAAAAATGTCAACAAGGAAAGGAAGAACGTATTTGTCGTGTTTCTTGGTTGTATCAACTGTTGTGTATGACTCAAAATTATTAAGCTACTTGTTTCTCAAGACACTTGGGCCACAAGGATATGTCTTGAAGTGCAAGTCTAGCAATCTTGGTTAGCAAGACATATGCCCAATAGGATACTTTCTTGGAGTGCAAGACTAGCAATCTTGGTTGGCAAGTTATAGTCCATAAAGTGTTGTCTTGGGGTGCAAGACAAGTAGAATGATGGCTATAAATACACAACATAAGCATTAGTTTGAGAGTGTGGAAAACAAAGAAAGCAATCTTAGAGAGATCAAAAGAGAGAACTTTTAGGATTAAAAGTTGAGTGCTTTTGGGAAATTCTAGCGTTGGGAACCACATTGTATTCACCTTGGAAACACTTGTTGATTGAATCTCTTGGTCACAGGGAGAGATTCGGGACTAGGGTAGAATTAGGAAAACTCTAATTCTTGTAACTCTTTTGAGAATCTCATTGTAATCAAGGTTTCTATTGATAGTGGAACGGAGAGACTGCTCTCTCCCCCATACGTAGGTCCTTATTTGGCCGAACTGGGTAAACAATATTATTGTATCTCTTTAATGTTTTTCACTGTTTATTCTTGTTCGTGATTATTATTGTCTGTTCTCAATTTGTGGTTGCTTTAATCGTTTGCTCCACACACTAAAGGTTATTGGTGTGATATTAACTGAATTCACAACATCAACAATCAATAATACATTCAGATTTCATTTGTTATTTTTTTAAAGAAACTAAAATAAATTACATGAGATTGATCCGATGGATGCAGTTGGGCCAAAAGCAAGTTGCCTTTCTCTCACTAAAGTTACACAAGCTTTATCCTTCATTTGTCTATTGATGTGTCAGTTTCTTTAGATGACGTCAGAAGTAGATTTTGTGTTGTGTCATCCCATTTCTGGGTCGGCCCAACATATGATGCCTAAAGCGAAAAATTAAATGAGGTCTTTTAAAAATGATAACAAATAATAATAAGTATTAGTCGTTTTATATAATGATAGATGACAGACCACTATTCTCTAACTTTATGGTGCCAAAGGTATGTGACTTTAAATGTTTATGAGCCTTTAATTAGATCAATCATGGTGCCACATGTCATCATTTCTTCAAAAAAAAATGTTTTCTCCCTTCTCCCACATGATTGCCAAAATCACCACCAGAACTTTCATCATCCCAACTCATCACATTTAAGTCCTCCTTCTCCATCATTGTATCATACTCCTCCCATCGTAATCATACCGGTGTTTCCAACACCCCACCAACGTCGATCTCTACTTTGGTCGAGTTTGTTACCTGCCTGACTGGTATTGCTCAATGGTGGAGGCGGTCGGAGTTATTGGCAGTTGTCCAGTGAGCTTTCCTGGTGTGTTGATAAACATACAATTTTTAGTTTTTTAAAACAAGAGACATGTGGTATGATATAAAGTGTAGGATTGATCTAAAGGTTCATAACATTGAAAGTTACTTGCCTTTGGCACCAATAAAGTTAGTGAATATTGATCCATCGATGTCACATAGGCTAAAAAATTGTATCATGTAAATAAAATTATGTGCAACACTCTCAAGTTATTATTTTGCTCTTTACATTTACGGTGGTGGTGGTGTGGTGCTCACCTAGCAAACAATTACGGTGGTGGTGGTGTCCTTTATTATCCAAAAACATTGGTCATGAGGCTTATTTATAATTTTTTAAATGTTAAATTGAAAATGCAAATTATAAGTTTTGACATTGTGACCAAGAGCTAAAATATAGGGGCTTTAGCCGCTGTGCTACAAGTAAGAAAATTGTTATATGAAACGTCCATATTTTGAAATTTTGTTACCTAGGATACAAAATTATGGATTTTGTCACCTAAGATACGAAATTGTGTTAAAATATAGTAGGTTTGCCTTGTCGTGCATATATGAGCACAAACGACACAATTTCGTCCCGTAGTTACCTAAATGTCCGTTTTCTAAATTTTTTTCACATAGGATACAAAATAGTTGATTTTGTTACTCGGGATATGAAATTATGGATTTTGTCACATAGGATACGAAATTGTGAATTTTATCACCTAAAAACCAAAATTTCATGGGACCAAAATTGGAGGTATTTTGGAATTATTTGGGGGGTCTGGGAGCATCATAGAGGGCCTAGATAGGAATTTTCTAAAAGTATTATGTATTTGGAACAAGTATTATGTATTATTTATAGGCCTATTTCTTAAGCCCAAAATTTTAAGCTCTAAAATCTTTAGCTTCACTTGCTTTGGTTTTAGACTGCCCCGTCCCGTTTTGCTAATGCGCACATTGAATGTTCTCTTTTAGACCCATAAGATTACTATTACATTACCTAAAAAATTCTAATTTCACATTAAATTTTTTAGTTAATTCGAATTTATCTTTGTCCAATCCAAATGTACACAAAACATGCCCAAATATTTGTCAAGAAAAAATGCCCAAATATATAACAAAAACAAGGTGTATTTTGACACATAAACAGCTAAATTAGTATCAAAGACCAAATAAACTTTAATTTTTTGGTAAAATTTTGTCAAAAAAAAAACTTTTATTTGTGAATATTTTAGTACACATCTTATTTGAACATGTATCGGTATATGGTTGTTGTGTATAATTATAATAGATTTACGAATAGTATTTAAAATAGAAAAATTAATAAATACTATATATGAACCTATCAGAAATGTCCACATCAACAAATATATGTATACATATATTAAATAAAATGTGTATTAAAGAATTCACCTTATTGTATATATATATGTACTATGATATAGTATAATTTAATGTGTATCGAAGAATTAAAAAAACCGTGTTATGATATATAATTTGATTTATTGAAGATGTAATTGTGAATTGTGATGTGGTATTCATCGTTTTCTAGTAACCTTGACTCTTACTTTCCTATTTTTTGTGTGTTGAGAATCTATCCAGAAAAAATGGAAAATATCCTCCCTAACTGTTTATATTGTGGATTATATAATTAGCACATGCGTAATGCATTAATTTATATGTTGTACTTGATCAATCATGCATGCAAAGTCTATGACTTAAAAGTGACTAATGTCAAATACAATGGCAGCTAGAAACGATTGTGGTTCAACTTGCGGACACGTTTTCTTCTTTTCTTTTATTTGTTTCCTATTCTTTTCTTTTATTACTTTTAAAGGATTGGGATGTAGTACATTTGCCTTAAAAGATAGTAGATATTCATTTTAGTTGAGAAAAATTATAAGATTTAAATTCAGCAAAAAGCAAGAGCAAATAACATTTTTTTTTGAAAAAAAACGAGACAAACTTAGTCCCCACATAAACCACTAAAAATGTCAATTTGGTCATTGATAATAATTATAAAAAATAAAAAGAAACAATTTTATCCCTACAAAAGAAAAAAGATATGACAAAGATTATTTGATTGAATATAAAAAAATGGCAATTCTAAAAAAATCCATAACATATCCAAAAAAATTATACCAAAAGTGTACAAAAACAAATACATGATGATTAGTTCATGGTGACATTTATCTATGCATAGTGTGGTATTGCTTGAGTGATAAAATATCCAAAAGAATAAAATAAATAAAAAACAATTTATTGAAGAATGTATTATATATTTAGGGGGGTTTTATTTTGTAGGGATAGTATTGTCTCTTTATAAATCAAATATTATTAGGACCAATTTTTTTTTTTTTTTTTTTGACATAAACGAGCTTAACACATTTCATTAATTAAATAAGTAGCAATACATGGAGGAACCAAATCAAAAACTAGGCGACGAGACATAGAAAAGGCCGCTCTAGCTAAGTGGTGAGCAACCTTATTCGCTTGTCGCTTTACATACTTGACCTCAAAGTAGTTATTAGATCTAAGCATCGACTGAATATGGCAAATTAAAATGCTAAACTCCGAAACACCGGATTGTCTAGTTGAAATAGCATCCACCACTAGCTTAGAATCACTTTAAAAAATGATTGGGGATAAGCCTCTTTGTATAGCTTCCTTCATTACCTCTATAAGGGCCATTGCTTCTCCCTCCATTACACTTAATGGTGAATGTATTAAATTAGCGCCAGCCAGCTGAAATTGACCGCGGGAATCACGAACAATCCAACCCCAACCCGTTGCACCTGCCGTGTTGTAAAAGCTCGCATCCACGTTACATTTAAGATAACCCAACGCGGGCTGCTGCCACTCCACCAAGGATGCGTTTGCTGTAGGTTGACTCGTAGGCTGCTTTTGTTCCTGAAAAAGAGTGTTACATTCAGTCCATTGACGCCGTAGTTGCAGGCCTGCAAGCTAATTTGCTGCGCTGTTGCATTGCTCGCATTCCACACAATGTTATTGCGATGTTGCCAAAGAAGCCAAACAAGAACTGCTGTCTTGCTTGCCTCTATATCAGTAGCGTGCCTGCATATATCAAAGATAAAATCACGCGCGTTATGGAACATAGATAACCGAGGCTCAATAACATGTGACAGTCCCATACTTTGCCAAGCTTGGGGTGATCGCGGTGCGGTTTGGTTCGGTTTTGAGCATAAAAGTCATCCTAACCGCAAGATAAAAATGCATGCGGTTCGGTTTGGTTCGGTTGATTTTTAAAAGGTCATCCAAACCAAACCAAACCAAACCAATGCGGTTAGGATCGGTTCGGTTGTTGCGGTTTACTCCATAACATTTCAGTACCAAACAATTTTAAACATCCAAAAAAAAAACTTGAATTTCCTAAATAACATTACAGTACCAATAAAAGTTGTTTATCCAAAATAACATCACAATACCTTACAATTTTAAATATCCAAGAAAATAAATTTAAAGTTTCAAAATAACATCATAGTACAGATAAAAGTTGTTGATCTAAAATAATGTTACAACAAAAAAGTAACATTACAATACAAAAAATAAGAATAATTAAAGTTCCATTAATTTGGTGGACTGACTTGGTAATTAGACTATGTATATTGGAATATAATAAAATCTTAATGTGGTTTTAGTGGTATTGGAATATAATAGAAGCTTAATGCGATTTTAGCGGTTAACCGCGGTTTTAGCGGTTTTTACGGTTCGCGATTTTGCGGTTCGCGGTTCAATAGAAAGGTCATCCAAATACATCCAAACCAAATGCGGTTTTTGCGGTTTTCGGTTTGGATTGGTTCGGTTTGCGGTTTTACTTTTGGATTGGTTCGGTTATGATCACCCCTATGCCAAGCATCCTGAACAGCCCCGCAATTAAAAAATAAGTGCCAATCAGTTTCATTTGTAATTATATTATTAGGAATCTAGTTGTTTCTTTTGTAATAGTGGTTCATGTATTGTTTCAATTTTATTTTTGACAAAGGCTAACTAGTGCACTCATTCGTTAAGGGTATAAATTTAGAAATTTATTCTTAAAAATCGTATAAGTAAACACTTTAAAATTTAAATTTTGATTTGCTAATAGTTTTTGGATTTAATTTGTATATGCCCTGACAGTGTAACAACTTTTTACACGTGCATCCAATCAAATCACGACATGTAAATATTTGTTAAAATATTTTAGGAACAAACTTATTAAAGTGACACTATAATATGGTTTGATTGAAGTATGTGTAAAAATATTTTACACTGTCAGTTCATAGCAATTAATTTTATATTTTTTTCATTTCTCTTTGAAAAAAATGAATATATACTGACAGTATAAAATAATTTTTACACTGTCAACCAATCACAACCAAGTTTTCCACACATCATTCCAACCCTACCCTTCCATATGACGTGGAACATTAATCTATTTTTATTGATTATTTAATGTAAAATTAATTTATACTGTATGTCCTTTAAACTTTTTCTGTTTTTAGTTTATTAATTAATGCACTTGGTACATTAGTTTTTGTAAGACACTTGGTACATTAGTTATCAAGACGTTTTATATATTTTACTTTTTAAATTTTTTGCTCATATAGGTAAGACCATTAGACATTTCTCTTAATAATATAAAATTCTATATAGAATTCAGATAAACAAACAAAAAGGAGGTGAGGAGGAATGAAAAGGAAAACTCGTAGAAATGTCAAAAACAAAAGAAAAGATAGTGACAAAAGTGATAAAGATAGAGATATAGGAGAGAAGAAAAAAGATTGGGTGGGTAGACAAAATCAGACACCCCCTATATACATATATGTCTTGTATTAATCTGATGGATGTCAATGTTTAATTTTTGTGGCATTCAGTTAGGAGAATGTAGTTTCAAATTACAACACGACACTATCAAACCACCGTTCCTTTTCCACGCTTAATAATTTACAATATTAAATAATTAAAAGTAATAAATTTCTGTTTAGTTTGTTTTTATTCCTTTGCTTTTGCATAATATTATATGTATGATTGGTGTTAAACTAAACCACGGTCACATCCCACCTAACTTATTCAAAAACATCGAGTATTAAAAATGTACAATAATCAAAAGGAATAAAGTCAATATATGCTTTGATGTTTAACCAATATCATATGCACATACACATCCCCTCCTCGTGGGGGAAGGGCATTCTTTATATTTTTTTCCTAATTTCTAACGAAATTTGAATATGTCATAGCTAAGTTATAGATGAAATGAGAGATTGTTCTTTGTCCTAAAGCACGATCTAGTGCAAGCCCTTTTTAGTAAGAAAGTTGGCCATGTTGGTAAATGAAGTTAATTTGAAAAAATAAAGAAGTGAATGTTAAGAAACTTTAACTTCTTAATAAAATGGTCATGAGTTCGATTAAGGTCGATCATATGCTTGTGTTACATAGGTTATGATATTGGGTTTCCAAAATTAGGGACTTCAAAATAATTTATATAGTGATAGTAGTATTAGTAATTGGGGAATAAAATATAAATTTTTATTTAATTTGTTAATTGTTAATTATTTTTAAATTTTATTTTTCGGTTCAACTTCAATAGTGTCTATTTGATTCAATTTCAACGTTGTGGAGTTGATAAAAAATAGTAAGAAAATTTAAGGTTCTAATTTTTTTTCTTTAATTTTTCCTCAATGTTTTATAAATTTCCTCATCAATATATAAAGTTTAAATCTAGATGATGTGATAAGCATAAGAAAAAGAAAGGATTTGATGAGTTAATTGTTGGGCGGATCTCTCCTCAAGTGAAAACTACACAAAATAATAAGAAAAAAATAATAAAAGAATGGAAAAAAAAGGGAGGGGGTAATTTGAAACCCAAGTGATGCGGGTGGATGGGCTTGGCCCATGTAAGTCACACGTAAGTGATGTGTGTGACAGTTTACAAATTGGGTGAACAATGAATTTAGTATGTTATTTTTTCACTTTGTTAGTTACTTAGATAATTTTTTAAAGTAGTTTTATCTTCTTTTTGTGTCAGTTTGGAATACACACTTGTTTGTGAGGTTTTTAGCTCTTTGGTTAGTTTCACCATAGGCGGTGGTGATTGTTTACGCTTTGTCCATTTTAGAGAAATTAAGAAGTCATTGGTTGTACTCATTATTTGATATTAGTGAAGTTATTTCTTTGGTCTGGACGATTTGTGGTTTTTCAATCCCACATTGAGGATTTTCCACATTAAAATTGAGGTGTCTTTATTTATAGATTTTTTACTCCTTTTATTTTATTATTGTTGATGTAGGCTGTGCTGGATAATTTGGTTGTCCATGTTTCACAAAAAGAGACAAATTAAACGTGTTTGTATATTCTATTGTGTACTATGGTTCCATCAACCGACATCAGAGCTTCAGTTCTTTTGTGGAATTAATTTGTGGGGAACAATGGAAGTCAACACAACTTGTATGGTGACCTTGAATAGGTCAAATTATGCCCTTTAAAAGGTAACATAGAGGATCTGCTTTATGTGAAGAATTTTCACCCTGTGTTCGGTACAAAGAAGCATACTAACAAGAATGATAGTGAATGGAATTTACTAGACAAACAGGCGTGTGGGTACATTGACAGTGGGTTGATGACAACGTTTTAAACCACATTAGTGGGGAGAAACATGACAAATCATTATGGGATAAGCTTGAGCAGTTGTATGCGAAGAAAACACGTAATAACAAGATGTATTTTATAAATAAGATGCTAAGTTTGAAGCTCCAAGAAGAAACTTCGTGTGTAGATCATTTGAATACTTTCTAATATGAATTATGAATTAGGTGTCTTCTATGGGTATTAAGTTAGATGATGAAATTAAAGGGTTATTTCATCTCGATTTCTTGATTGACTCGTGGGAAACATTTAGAATGTCATTGTCCACTGTTGATGGTGTGTTGTCAATGGACCTTGTTAAGAGATGAGAAAAATGTCTCAAGATTCTCCTCCACAGTCAGAGGTATTGGTTATTGAATCAAGGGGGGAGAAACAAGAACCTGTATTCAGGTAATATATAAAGGTAAAGACAGAATTTATTCGAAGAACAGGTACACAAATGTTGAGTGTTACAACTGTTGTAAAAAGGGGCATTTTCAAAAAGATTGTCGACTTTTGGAAAAGGAGGATAAGGACAAAGATAAAGAAGATGATTCAGATGGAGAGAGTACTCATATGATATTAGATGATTTGTTTCTTATTGAAGAGCATGGTATTGCAAATTTTATTGATTGTGCATCTAGTTGGGTGATTGATAGTGGTACTTCAGTACATGTCACTTCTATAATAGATTTTTTCTACTCTTATACTTCAGGTGATTTTGGTGATGTGAAGTAGTTCGTGAAAGAGTTGTAAAGTGGTTCGGCCTTGAAGATGTTAATTTAGAGATGGCTAATGGTAGGAAGTTAACAGTCAATGATCTGAAGTATGTTCCTAACATCCGATTGAATTTACTTTCGGTGGCTAAACTATGTGATGAAGGTTATAACAACTAGTTCTCATGGGATACTTGGAAACTCACCAAGCGTTCTATGATTATTTCTAGAGGTAGAAAGTGTTATACTCTTTATGTTGCACATGCAAAAATAATTAAAATGTGCATACAATTGAATCAACTGAAAAAGTTGAGTTATGGCATAAGAGGTTATGTCACGTGTGTGAGAAATACATGGTTGAGCTAAGCAAGTGGAGTGTGTTTTCTAACATGAAAAATCTAAATTTAAAGAAGTCTGATAGTTGTTTTGTTGAAAAGAATAATAAGGCTTCTTTTAAGATCCACTCACCTAGAAGACCAAAAAAAATTGATTTGGTGCATAGTCATTAATGCGGCCTTATGAAGACGAGTTCATTTGGGGAAGTGTATTTTTTTTTTATGTTTATTGATGACCATTCAAGAAAGACTTAGGTTTATATCTTGAAGATTAAAAATGGTGTTTTGAGCGCGTTTAAGAAATTTAAAGCCTCTGTTGAATGTGAAACTGAGAAGAAGTTGAAGTGCATACGCACAAATAATGCAGGTTATTATTTAAGAAAGCTTGAAGCTTATTGTAAAGAGAAATGGATTTGATATCATAAGTCTCCGCGTTTTAATGGTGTTGCTGGGAGTACAGATGTAAATGGATGTTTGTGGTGATGGATATAGTATGATATTCATGTCATGTCTGGATAAATATGATATTCGTATTTGTGTGGGTACTAGCTAAGCAGATAATCTACAGATTTTGAGGTACCCACAAATATTTATAGATATCCATAAAAAAATTTTAAAAAATTGTGATTTTTGTAAGATTTTTTTATTTACCTGAAATTTGTTCAACTTTTTTTTTTTATCCAGTAGCCTAGTAATAGAAATTTCATCCTTAAGGTGAATAAGTTGGATGAACGGGGTTCGAACCTCAGCCCCTGCATATATCCATACATTTCTCTTAAAAAAAATCCATACATTTCATTTGAAATTAAAGTAAAGTTCATCACAAAGATCTTATGAATTTAAAATTCTTTTTTATATTTAATAATTAAGGATATTTAAATAATTTTCTTATTTTATTATCGAGTATGGATATTCGCAGATACATATACCATTAAATCTGTATTTATATGCGGGTACACATTAAACTATTTGTCTCATACACATGGTGGATTTTATTTGTGGATATCCACATATATAGAATTTTTTGCCATCCCTAAAAATAAATGACACATTTGACCTATTCACACATATCCACATTTTTGGATATATAGTGCACTAAAATATTCTTATCATGTATTGATGTATTCACATTTTCATAAATGTAAGGTCAAATATATTGAATTGAGAGTGATGCAAGTAATATTAAGTGGATGTCACACTTGAAAAAACTGTACCTAATTATTAAAATATTTTAAAAAAATCAATCATTTGGCGACAATCAAGGATTAAATTTTATCATAATCAAGGATCAACATAAAAAAAATAGTTATCTTTGTATAAAATATCAAAATGAGTTATATAAAGATTGAAATGGTCTAGTGGTTGAGTTTGTCAATAAATTCTACATGTTATAGTTTCAATTTTTAGGTTCTTCAAAAAATATTATCGGTTTTAACTAATTTAAAAATAGTAGAACTAAAATTATGCAAACAAATGAAACTCTGAGGGCCCCAAAAATATAATAATTTACCAATAATTTATTGATACATATATGATATTTTATGAATATTAATGATGTCATTACACACCCTACACTTGGGTAGAGGCATAGGCTGACATGTGTAAGGCTTTGTGTGGCTATAGCCACACTAGCCCAGGCCAAAAAATTTAAATAATAAAAAATGAATTTTTTTTAAATGATTTTAAGTCATTGAAGGTGTGAAAAACACAAGAAGGGGGGGTTGAATTGTGTTTTTGGTAGTTTGAAAAATTCTTCTAAGTTATAAAAACTTGTCAGAGTTTGCAGCGGTTTAGAAAACAAAACACAATTAAACAGCAACTTAAAAAGTATGAGAGACAGGGAGAGAGATAGAGACAGAGTTTTATACTGATTCCTCTCACAAACCGAGAGTGTAACAACCCGTTTTTCAAAGGCCAGAAAAGGCATTAATTTTTTTTTTGTACACATCAGAGTTACGCATAAAAGATTTTAAATGAGCCGGCATTCAAATATACAAAAGAACTCATTACCATAAGGTGCTTCGACAAGCAAAGTGTATTCCTGAATAATTACAATCCAAGTTTAAGTATTCAAATACTTACAACAGCACAAGTTAGAATTCTATGCCTAACCCAAAAAGCACGGTGTACAACCCACACCGGCGCATAGTCTAACTAAGCTAAAGCTCCAACATCTCACTGGGGCCTGGAACAGCCACCGTCGACACCACGACCTAACCCATCATCTGGGTGGGATGAGCCCGCAAATGAAAGAAAGGGTCACCACAAAATATATAGTATGTATATATATAACCGGTGCGAAAGATTGTACACATAACAATAATTCCACGAACACAAGAGAAAGCTCTTAACCACCAAAGCAATTCCCACCAACGGGTTTATATATATAATGCACACCAAGCCTAATGCAGACTTCTACAATGCGTGGTACTAACCCTAAGCTACCACAATGCATGAGTTCCGGAACTGTAGGTCCAACCCCTACTAAAACACCAACGAAAACACAAGGTTAAGGTGGATCCACTCCCGCAATCACACCCCATGGTCCACTCCCGCAACCATGTATTGACTCAACAAAATCACAAAGGATTAAGGTGGATCCACTCCCGCAATCACACCCCATGGTCCACTCCCGCAACCATGTATTGAACTCAACACAACCCTATAAGAATCAGGTGGGTCCACTCCCGCAACCACACCTCGTAGTCCACTCCCGCCACTACGCACTAACAATGCATGAGCATACGATTCCCCATGTATACTAATGCAATGAATACATACCTCTCTAGCATATGTAAACCAAACATAACAACATACATACATATCCAATCATATGTAACAAACCACAACAAACATACATACATTTCCAATCATATGTATTCACCCACATGTTCATACATACATCTCCAATCATATGTAAAACAACGCACGCATTATAAACACTTTCTCATCACGAGAATACATAACACATACATGTCAAACACACAGTAAATCCAAACATGTCGTAACCATTTAAAGACAGAAGTAAAGTGGAGCCCTTACCTCGGCAAGCTTCCGTTAACCTTTCTCGCGAAATTCTACAATTCACGCTTCCTAAAATATAAGCAGCGTAATATCAATAAAATACTCTCACGGTATTCTATTGAAACGAAACCTATTCCCAAAATTCTAGAGGTGTTTAAGGTACTTTCTAACACTCTCGGATAGTGATTACGAGTTCTCCCTATAGTGATTAAAAATTCCCGAAATTAAATACACTATTTTTCGCTACACGAAAATATTTTCGTTTCAAAACAAACTATGAACCACTTTTGTTCCCAACACCAAAGCAATCAATTCCACACACCAAAACCATTTGAAAACAACATCCAAACTCTTCGAGAAAATTTCACAAAAATAAAAGTTTACTTGCGCCGCAAGTTACAAGTTTTTCTTCTCAAATAAAATGGCCATAACTCATTCAATTTTTATCCGATCGAGACGAGCCATACGTCAAATTCATCGTCTCGAAAAGACAGATCAAATAGTTAAGTTTCCAGGTCACAAAAACAATTTTAAAAGGACCTAAATACCCTTTAAGATTTCGGCCAGAATTGAAATCACCCCTAAAACATTGTTTTCAAAAATCAAACATAGTTTATAATACTCAAACCATTATTAATTTCTCAAAAGTGATCAAGCTCTTACACCAAAACCATTTCAAATCAAAGCATAACACTTTTCAAAACTTTACCAATTAACTTGTTTACTTAGAACACAAGTTACTAGTTTTCTTTCAAAACAAAACCACATTAATTCTTCATTTTAAAACCATGATCATGCCTTCCCATAGGGCTTAAAATTTAGAAATCTCATGGACATATACATAATATGCCACGGCCAAATTCTAAAAACAAGGCTAGTTCCCATTTTTTTTATTTCAAAAGCATAGGATTAATCCTTTAGTTACCAAAATCACTTAATTGAATGAACAAAACATTTTCAAAACACAATCCACAATCAAAATAGTTTTCACAAAATTCTCAAGAACACTAAAATATTTTCATCAACTTTATCCAAAACAAAACCTAAAATCAAACATCCATTTTGCCCAAAGGCTCAAGGACAACATCATTTTCACAAAAATATAAATTCTATCTCATGTTCTTGATCAATAAATTTTCTTTCCAAAACCCTAACTATCTTTCTCATGAGATTCTCACCAATTCATGAAAAATTGAAATAACAAAGCCTAGCATGCTTACTAAACTCTCATGAACAACTTACATGAGACAAGAATAAATTATGAACAACTTCTCACAAATTTCTCTCAAGAACATAAACAACACATTCCAACAACTCTATGAGTTTAGCTAGCTAAGAGATGAAAGAAGTCTAGTTACCTTAGATGAGATGATTCCTTGTAAGTCCTATGATCCAACAAGCTAAAAATCAAGAGATTTGGTGAAGTAATGAAATTTTGGTGAAGGTATGGTGAGGAAGAAGAAGCTCACGGCCAAGAGAAAGAAAGGAGTGAAATGAATTCCAAATTCTAAGTCTCCTAAATAATGGTCTTGTTGCATATCCACCATTGGATCAAATAGTGCCTAAAGTTGCAAGATTAAATCCTAGCCATTGGATCAATTCTAAGCTTATCCTTCCAAGATATTTTCTAAGCTTCCTCACATCTCAGCTCTCGCGTTCGCTCGTAAACGAGTCGCACCTCGCTAACGGACGGAAATCACAAAAATATAAAATCTATCAAATAAACGTCCGTTGTAAACCGTTTCCAAATATTATCGCTAAATCTTTTTCCCCGACTGTAATTTTCTTTCACACCCTCGAAAATTATTCTGACAATATATCCTAACTCACGCCGATATATAAAACTCCCATCTAAATTTCTACGGAATTCAGACATCGTAAAAATTTCCAACAGCGGGTAAAATTCCTACTCGTTTTTCCAAAAACAGAATAAACCAAAACTCGCGATTCTGACTACACATAAACCTTCTCATACTCAAAAGAGGATTACGACCCAAAAGTTTGTGCCTTTCCGGCGCACGAGCACAAAACAGACTCCATTTCAGCAAAAATCCTATTATCGCGACAATACCCATGAAACCGCTTCACCAAAAACCCTAAAAACTTAGCCAACAATAAAGTTCCTTAGGAAAACTGTACAGTGAAATCTTGAGTCTTACATTACTACCCTCCAAAAAGAAGTTTCGTCCTCGAAACTAAAGGTAAGAGTAACAACTCAACTAGTTATTACCATCACCAACACAACAAAATCCCTCAGGATTAGGTGTAGCCACACAGATGCTAACACCGGGTGAAGTCACACAGATACTCTCACCAACACACTGGCACACCCGTGCACCAACCGCAACTCTCAACGAGTTCACCACTCAAAAATTTCCTACGGTCCACACACAAAATTTCCAAAGTCACTTCTTTTGCCTCCGCGACATAGCCTATTCCACTAGGCTCACACAAAGTGGTGACGGATACCCTCCAAAAAGAAACACTGAAACTCTATGCGCATCACCAAAGCTAGCAAAACTAGTCAATTCCAGTCAACATGATTCCGTCTATTTTTAACAAGAGATTAAGGGTGATCAGTTCCTCAATTTGTTAACAGATAGCCAACAATCATGATGGTGTCTTAGACCATTTTTACCTAACTTTAATAATGCTCCCTTCCAATTGTGCTCAAGGTCATCCGAGGCACAAGGTTCCAACAATTCATATGACTGTTACTACACGTTTCCTCGATTTCTTACTACTTCAATCTTGTCGACTTGACACAACATTCAAAACACGTCACTTAAACTCTCATGCTATCACTCATGAAACATTTGTAGAGTATCATCCAATAGTAGTACAGTGCCACCACGGCAATTACCACCAAAACTATTACACTCCGCAAAAGTTGTCTTCTCTATCGAAGAACTTCACACTTCCCAAAAATTGGTTTCTTACACGTCCATATTACTTCCAAAATGGCACTTAGACAACTCTCGCGTGCCTTAAATAAAAACGTTTCTCCTTGTTAACTGCCACCTTTGGCACACATCCTCTAACATCATATTCTCATTCTATTTCCGAACTCTCTTGAGTCTCTTCTACTCAAAAGAGCTTGTCACCCTGACCATTCTTAATTATTTCGACAACACCTCTCCTGACGAGATGCCTACCTCCAATATATATCTTAAGGTACTCCTCACATCATTATTGTTCAACCGTCCATGATGACAATATCCGAAGTCCTTTACTTACTCAATACAGATTTCCATTATGCTACATCTTTCTTCATCCTAATCACTACAATGAATCGAAACTCTACTAGTTTCCACCAAACTTCGCCATTAGACAATTGCTTATCCTTTTCATTTCCACATACAACACACACACCGCCATGACATCCATTCAGGTGGTGCATTCAAATCCTTAATATACATGTACAATCATAGTTTTCCAAATTACGTGTGAGGTAATTCTTTTCGCCAATCCTCAATTGACATGAGTTTATTCTCATGGGCTTCCCTCTTACTTATTCATAACATGTGTTTCCAACGACTAACTTCCTTTGCGACAATCTCATTGATGTCATAAACTCTACAAAACTCCAATTAGGCATGTCTCATCAATATACTAATTTGCAACTTTCAAGTTCAACAACTTCCTAAAGTTGGTTCATAAACCACCATGACCCATAACTTGTTAATTCCAAACAACATCTTTAACTCGCCACACACAAAATAATTAATCTCGTTCCACATCAACTTGTTTCCAATCAAGCACATTCTTCTCTGTTCGATTGGTCCTTCATCACCGTGAATATTCTAAAGTTATAAAGTCTGTTCCCTCCGAGGAATCAATTCCTAGATCTCAAGTTCTAGCTAATCTTGCTCTTACATCTAGTCACTCATCGTTTTCTTATTCCCTTCTAACTTTTACTAACGATCATCTATTGTACTCTTCGTAATCGAACGCTCCAATTAATTAATTCCTCAAGTTCCTATTAAGTATCTCTCTATGCATAGCTATCTCTAATCTTATCTTCGTCACGTCACTATATTTTACCTTTAAACACACATATCTTACTCATACATCAAACCATGAAACACTTATCTCAAATCTTAATGCTTGGCCTATCAAGACAGCTACCAACGCACAACACTTTGCTATGATTTTATCCTTAGTACGTTCGATATCCAAATCAAACTCTTGAATCTAATCTCCAAGAACTCTAAAAACTCGTCGTACCATCCATTTAATCCTAATATACAATAAAAGTCCTTCCAACTATCAACTTTCATTGTCTTAGTATTCTTACTAACGGACTCCTTTTCTACTCAAACACGACATTCTTAGAAAATATCCAAAAATTCTCGTCCATAACTTGAATTTGTTCAAAACTTGCCCACCTCAACTCTTATGGTATCATAAATTCAAGCTGCTACTTAGTCCTTCAACCATCTTGGTCGATCAAAATCGTTAACTTATATGCCTATCCACACAGGATCTCTACTCAATCTTGACTAATCTTTTCAAACTACTCAATAAGTTTACTTTCTCTTATGGTTTACCTGCCAATAATTAATAATTCTAGCTTACACTACTAAAATTCTCAAGGTATTTCCATACTATACACCTCTAGCATCACCTATCAGCGATGTGCAACTCACTTTCTAAGGTTGAACTCCCCGTTCTTACCTAACAATCACTCCAAAAATACCTTTATCCAACAGTCCATCATCTATAGTTTTGTCTCACATCGACATCTATACTTACTATCTCCCGACTATGTATAGATTGTCACTTATTCACGTGATATTTGGTCTCCTACTTTCAATCATCACGTGATTCATCCTTAATAATCTTATTTTCAAATCTAATATATCTCACACTATTAACTCAAACCATTAAGGTATCCACCATTCGCATAAATGTCGTCTAACACCACCATGTTTCCTCACTCTTGACATACAACGTCCAATTCAAGTCGCCTGAATGATTATCCAATCGTCGTAATTAAATCCAACTGACATCTCTGCATGCTCCACTATTCCACAGTGGTAACCTCTTCTTGACAGTCGAATGACTTCATCAAGTATCGTCCGAACTCACCAGAACGGATATCCAGCACCTTCTTCAAAAGGTATCCCAATCTGATCCTTACTTGCAATCCTTTATCAGTCGACGTCCACACGTCCGTACTCAACACCTCCGGGTGACAACGACCCATGCAAATTCAAGTTCATCGAATTTCTTCCAAGAATCCTTTGTGGTTCTCATTCGCCTCAAGTCCATCCTCCTCGGACCACTCTGTCTAAGGGATTCAGAGACACTTGTCGACTAAATTCGACCAAGGCTCGGGGTTTCACAATTCCACTTACTGAAGCCTCACTCCCTGCATTACTTCGGTAAGACAAAAACCAGTGTCTAAGCATATCTCATGCTAGACTCAAAACAACCAACCACATAACCCACAACACAACAAAAACAACCGCTAGAACTAACACAACTCTAGCTATGTTCTAACCGACTCTGGACTAACGACTCAAGTATACACTTTCCCTTTGAAGATTTAAAGCCGTGCTCTGATACCAATTGTAACAACCCGTTTTTCAAAGGCCAGAAAAGGCATTAATTTTTTTTTTTGTACACATCAGAGTTACGCATAAAAGATTTTAAATGAGCCGGCATTCAAATATACAAAAGAACTCATTACCATAAGGTGCTTCGACAAGCAAAGTGTATTCCTGAATAATTACAATCCAAGTTTAAGTATTCAAATACTTACAACAGCACAAGTTAGAATTCTATGCCTAACCCAAAAAGCACGGTGTACAACCCACACCGGCGCATAGTCTAACTAAGCTAAAGCTCCAACATCTCACTGGGGCCTGGAACAGCCACCGTCGACACCACGACCTAACCCATCATCTGGGTGGGATGAGCCCGCAAATGAAAGAAAGGGTCACCACAAAATATATAGTATGTATATATATAACCGGTGCGAAAGATTGTACACATAACAATAATTCCACGAACACAAGAGAAAGCTCTTAACCACCAAAGCAATTCCCACCAACGGGTTTATATATATAATGCACACCAAGCCTAATGCAGACTTCTACAATGCGTGGTACTAACCCTAAGCTACCACAATGCATGAGTTCCGGAACTGTAGGTCCAACCCCTACTAAAACACCAACGAAAACACAAGGTTAAGGTGGATCCACTCCCGCAATCACACCCCATGGTCCACTCCCGCAACCATGTATTGACTCAACAAAATCACAAAGGATTAAGGTGGATCCACTCCCGCAATCACACCCCATGGTCCACTCCCGCAACCATGTATTGAACTCAACACAACCCTATAAGAATCAGGTGGGTCCACTCCCGCAACCACACCTCGTAGTCCACTCCCGCCACTACGCACTAACAATGCATGAGCATACGATTCCCCATGTATACTAATGCAATGAATACATACCTCTCTAGCATATGTAAACCAAACATAACAACATACATACATATCCAATCATATGTAACAAACCACAACAAACATACATACATTTCCAATCATATGTATTCACCCACATGTTCATACATACATCTCCAATCATATGTAAAACAACGCACGCATTATAAACACTTTCTCATCACGAGAATACATAACACATACATGTCAAACACACAGTAAATCCAAACATGTCGTAACCATTTAAAGACAGAAGTAAAGTGGAGCCCTTACCTCGGCAAGCTTCCGTTAACCTTTCTCGCGAAATTCTACAATTCACGCTTCCTAAAATATAAGCAGCGTAATATCAATAAAATACTCTCACGGTATTCTATTGAAACGAAACCTATTCCCAAAATTCTAGAGGTGTTTAAGGTACTTTCTAACACTCTCGGATAGTGATTACGAGTTCTCCCTATAGTGATTAAAAATTCCCGAAATTAAATACACTATTTTTCGCTACACGAAAATATTTTCGTTTCAAAACAAACTATGAACCACTTTTGTTCCCAACACCAAAGCAATCAATTCCACACACCAAAACCATTTGAAAACAACATCCAAACTCTTCGAGAAAATTTCACAAAAATAAAAGTTTACTTGCGCCGCAAGTTACAAGTTTTTCTTCTCAAATAAAATGGCCATAACTCATTCAATTTTTATCCGATCGAGACGAGCCATACGTCAAATTCATCGTCTCGAAAAGACAGATCAAATAGTTAAGTTTCCAGGTCACAAAAACAATTTTAAAAGGACCTAAATACCCTTTAAGATTTCGGCCAGAATTGAAATCACCCCTAAAACATTGTTTTCAAAAATCAAACATAGTTTATAATACTCAAACCATTATTAATTTCTCAAAAGTGATCAAGCTCTTACACCAAAACCATTTCAAATCAAAGCATAACACTTTTCAAAACTTTACCAATTAACTTGTTTACTTAGAACACAAGTTACTAGTTTTCTTTCAAAACAAAACCACATTAATTCTTCATTTTAAAACCATGATCATGCCTTCCCATAGGGCTTAAAATTTAGAAATCTCATGGACATATACATAATATGCCACGGCCAAATTCTAAAAACAAGGCTAGTTCCCATTTTTTTTATTTCAAAAGCATAGGATTAATCCTTTAGTTACCAAAATCACTTAATTGAATGAACAAAACATTTTCAAAACACAATCCACAATCAAAATAGTTTTCACAAAATTCTCAAGAACACTAAAATATTTTCATCAACTTTATCCAAAACAAAACCTAAAATCAAACATCCATTTTGCCCAAAGGCTCAAGGACAACATCATTTTCACAAAAATATAAATTCTATCTCATGTTCTTGATCAATAAATTTTCTTTCCAAAACCCTAACTATCTTTCTCATGAGATTCTCACCAATTCATGAAAAATTGAAATAACAAAGCCTAGCATGCTTACTAAACTCTCATGAACAACTTACATGAGACAAGAATAAATTATGAACAACTTCTCACAAATTTCTCTCAAGAACATAAACAACACATTCCAACAACTCTATGAGTTTAGCTAGCTAAGAGATGAAAGAAGTCTAGTTACCTTAGATGAGATGATTCCTTGTAAGTCCTATGATCCAACAAGCTAAAAATCAAGAGATTTGGTGAAGTAATGAAATTTTGGTGAAGGTATGGTGAGGAAGAAGAAGCTCACGGCCAAGAGAAAGAAAGGAGTGAAATGAATTCCAAATTCTAAGTCTCCTAAATAATGGTCTTGTTGCATATCCACCATTGGATCAAATAGTGCCTAAAGTTGCAAGATTAAATCCTAGCCATTGGATCAATTCTAAGCTTATCCTTCCAAGATATTTTCTAAGCTTCCTCACATCTCAGCTCTCGCGTTCGCTCGTAAACGAGTCGCACCTCGCTAACGGACGGAAATCACAAAAATATAAAATCTATCAAATAAACGTCCGTTGTAAACCGTTTCCAAATATTATCGCTAAATCTTTTTCCCCGACTGTAATTTTCTTTCACACCCTCGAAAATTATTCTGACAATATATCCTAACTCACGCCGATATATAAAACTCCCATCTAAATTTCTACGGAATTCAGACATCGTAAAAATTTCCAACAGCGGGTAAAATTCCTACTCGTTTTTCCAAAAACAGAATAAACCAAAACTCGCGATTCTGACTACACATAAACCTTCTCATACTCAAAAGAGGATTACGACCCAAAAGTCTGTGCCTTTCCGGCACACGAGCACAAAACAGACTCCATTTCAGCAAAAATCCTATTATCGCGACAATACCCATGAAACCGCTTCACCAAAAACCCTAAAAACTTAGCCAACAATAAAGTTCCTTAGGAAAACTGTACAGTGAAATCTTGGGTCTTACAGAGAGTACGTCCAGTCCCCTTGCACTTCCAAGGGAGTTCACTATAATCAAACAAGATTACAATTGCTCAAGCACGCAGGCAAGAGACTTCCAATGCTCAAGTAACACTTACAAGAGACTTCCTTTGCTCAAGCACAAAAGCAAGAGACTTCAAACAACCTTACAAGAAAAACATAGTTTGTGAACACTGATATACAAATCAATGTTCAAAAGAATAAGTAAACTACAACTCAATTACAAGACTTATCTTAAAATCCTAATAAAAGAAATCTAAGGTTCAACAACTGTATGAATCAGAAGCTGAAGCTTGAGTCTTGGATTTTCAAATGAGTTCAAGTTGTATTCAAGTTGTTTTGTGCACAGAATGATTTTTGCAGAGTAACAGCTCTTTCAAATTATTCAATTGTTGTGTCCACAAAACTTCACTACCACTCCTACTTATAGTGAGGGGTGGAACGCCTTGAATTTGAATTCGTTGCAGGAGATTGTGCCAGCTGGTAATAGTACGCTCTTGAACAATATCCGGTAACCTTTGTGTACGAACAAACTTGAGAATGAAGATTTGCCCAAATATGGTAATAAGTTCGTACAATAGTACTAACGTCACTATTCTGTGGATAAGGTTGATTCTCCAGCTTTTGAGTTGTCAGAGAATGACGAAGAATTAATCATTGAAGCAGAGAATGTTCTTCTGACAAAACGGCCTTCACTGCAAGTATCAGAACCTGATGTAATTAAACACAGCTTCTGATGTCGTATCCTCTGATATGTAGCTTCTGACAAGACTTTGACGTTGCATCTTCTGATGAGCATGTTCTGGTCAGAATTTGCTTCCCATTTCAGAGCTTCAAATGTACTCATAGTGAATATAATATTTTAGCTTATATATCTGCACACTAGAGTAAATGATTAGTATACCCTATTGTATATTAATACCTTTGTTATCATCAAAACTTAATTGAGTCATGTCAGAACCTCTTTTGTTCCAACAATCTCCCCCTTTTTGATTGATGACAAACCAAGTATTAATTTACAATGGTTGTTGATTAATTACATCATGCTTCTCTCAGGTTTATGAGTTTTGCAAGCTCCCCCTAAGTTCAGCAATGATTAATTAAATCAGTTTAAAAAAATTTATTTGAATTTTGAACTATACTTATACACTTGACTATCAGAGGTTAGGTTTGCAAGCTCTCCCCCTAAGTCTGATACTTATAAAAGAAAATTGCACTCTTCTCTTATATGTACCATGTATAATAAGTTCAGATTTCAAATAGAAATTTTCCTTCATATAAATCAGAACTTAAAAAAAATTATAAGCAAAATTTGGAATATTTGGCTTCAGGTATAGCGTTCCAGAAAATTAATATACTCTTACTCCCCCTTTTGTCATTAAACAAAAAGATAACAAAGAAACGGACAAGAAAATAAATGCCAAGTTTGAAAATAATGGTCAAAGGGAGTTTTTCAAGACAGTCAATGTTTAAGAAGGTGGTTACAACTACATCAAATAAATGACTTGTCGTAAATCCATAAACATGTCTGTTTTGAAATCCTATATAAAGACCCAAAAACCTTTGTCATTTCACTCAACACTTCCATTTCAAGTTGAAAAACAACAATGGAGAAGGATAGAAGAGTGATCGAGAGTAAGAAGTCACAGGAGAAGAAGAAGAAGAAGAGGAAGATTCAACAAGACTCAGAGTCTAAGAAGAATCCTCAGAAAATGAAAGCATCAACTTTTGCTCCTATCAGGGCCAATTATCAAACAAGATCCAAGACCAAACAAAAGGAGTCATCTTCTGAGTCAGAATCTGAATGGGATTCTGACTGGAAAGAATTCCTGAGTACATATGTTCCTCCTAGGGAAGAATACCCGTCCTCACCTTCTGATTCTCATCATCTAGAATCAGAACAAGCTGTTTCTGATGTAGAATCCAAGTGAAAAGGTGGATAAGAACTTATGTAATCAACAATTATTTTTGGAATAAAACTCTTTAATTTGTTTTGGAATCTTGTGTTTTGATATTTGTCTCAAAAACATTTGTATGCATGAATATAAATAACCAAATATATAACAAAAATTAATCAAGAGAAAACCAGTACTTAAATATTTATCAAAATAAATAAGTTCACAAACATAATAACCAACAGATTCTGAAAATAAGTTACAAAATATATGAATAACAAGTGCATAGATTCCTAAGGTTGAGGTGGAGGAGGAGGGGGTAGTCTTTCATTAATGCTTTTGAGAATCTCAAGAATGGAAGCTAGAATGCCAGAGTGTACATCAACTTTTTCCTTTAGTTTTTCTTGATCATCTCTTATTAGAAGGGAAAACTCTGGTGCATTTCTTGCCAAATTTTCAAGCCTTGCCTGTTCAGCAGCAAGTCTTGCTTCTTCTGCTAACCTAGCTTGTTCTCTAGCCAGAGCCTCTAACCTTTCTTTTTCCAGCCTTTCATCTTCCAGTCTTTTCCTTTCACGCTCTTCAGCTTCTCTCTTTTCTTGTTCTGCCTTGAGTCTAGCCAGTTCATTACGAAATTCCAATTCTTTCTTGTAGGAGAATCTGATTGCCCTAATCATGTTTTGCAGTCCAACTTCCATAATCTCACATTCCTTATCAATTTCTGCTGTCTCAATAGATCTAGTAGGAATAGCATTTTGGATTCTCCTAATATTCTTGTCAACAGCTTTCAGCATTTTAGAGATGTCCTCTTTGGTTTCATCTATTGGTTCATTTAGAATCCCAGAGGGTAAGAAACGAGGGACAAAAATGCAATCATTTAAGAGTTCTTGCATCATATTATCAGGATTGGTGATGTGATTTGGAGGTGGTTGTTGGTTGTTTGGTAAGTCTTCGGTAACAGTGTTGTCCACCACATGTTGTGGGGATTTTTCAACATTGATTACTGGAGAGGTATTTTTATGAGAGGCTTCAGAGTTTGGATTGATAGTCTCATTTGGTTCAGGTGATTTGTGAGAATCTGAGGTAGGCATTGTTTGTTTTGAAGTTGGTGGAGGTGATGGAGGATTGTTTTGGTTATTTTCTGGGGGTGGTGTTTGTGGTTTATTTTGATCATTATCTTGGTTTGGTGTTGGTGGTTTGTCTTGATCATTTTCTGGTTGCATATCTTCAGATTCTGGTGTAGGATCCAGAATTGAGATATCCTTGTTTGTGAGGGATTCTTGAGGAGGTGGGGAGGGTGTACGATCAGAATCTTCAGTAACATTCACAAAGTGAATGACTGGTGCAGTACTTGTAGTAGCTTGTGTTGCATCATTACATATAGAATTAGTTTGGGATTCTGATGGGTTAGTTTGAAGAGGGTTAAACTGCTCTGATGATGGTTGATTCTTAGAAAGAATGAGATCTTTCTTAGAATAAACTCCTTTTAAAATTCTATCAAAAGCACGTTTAACTGGGATTTCAGAAGGATGTTGGAGTCTTCTGAAATAATCTCTAAAAGCTGAGCTATTACCAATATAAGTAGCATACTTACCATCAGCTGATCCATATAGAGTCTGTTGAGCAAGCACATCGTCAGGAACATTCTTTTGAGGAAGTTTGGAGTACATATCCTCAAATTCCTTTGGATCAATTCCACAGTCATAACCATCCTTCAGTGACTCTTCCTTCTGCTTCAGAGCCTCAAACTTTGCAATAGCATCATCCTTTAAAGCTTGTTCCTTCTCTTCATCAGTTGCTTCTAACACCAATTTTCTCTTCCTTGTAATCCTAGGTCCAGTATTCTTTGTAGTCTTAGCAACCTTTTTGCTTTCAGGAACTGCAGGACTCTTAACAGCTTTTCTTTTTGCAATTATTTTGGTTGGTTGAGCCAAAATTCTTGCTTGCCTTACAGTCAGATCCGGAGTTTCTCCACTTCCAACCTCAGCTCCTAAACTCTTCAAAAATCCAGCATGTGCTTCAGCTATACTTCTAGCACCTTTATCACTCACATGTACGAGCCTACATTCATCAATGTTTTCCTCAGATTCTCTGAGTAACAAAGGATGTGTTGGGTGAACAGCTTTCTTACCCTTTAGCAACTTAAGATACCTCAGAGTAGTACTGTTGATGATTTTAGAACTAATCAAAAAGGTACCATAACCAGGGAAGAAAGGTTTGATTGCATCCAACAGTCCACACTGAGCAAACATGTGACTCAGTAGTCTCCCATGACGAATGATTGGTTGCTTATTAGTAATAGAGTCAGCAAAATGGATGAAGATGAGTTTACCAATATCAACAAAGTTTCTTTTACCAACATGTAAGGTAAACAACTTCTGAATAGATGAAATTTGATCAGTACCACCTAGCTTGGAAATAATACTGTTGATAAGAATTCTGTAGATTACTTTGCTTAAATCTTTCCACTCAGGCTTGTCTTCAGGGTTTTCCCTTGGTTTGAAAATGAATTCCTCAACATCTGGTCCAACAGGGTCTGTAGATTTGAGAAATAATCCACCGTCTGATAGTTTCAGAGCCTCATAGATATGATCTACTCTGAAAGCAACTCTGAATCCACAAACATATGATTCAATTTCAGTAGTTATGAACGGTCTCAATCCCATCTCAGCAGAAGTTTTACCATATAACTCTGGTTTTTCTGCAACCAACTCGCTTTCATCCAGAATTCCTTGACAAACTCATTGTATGTTGGTCCATTCAATATATCAAAATAATACATCAAGCCTTGTCTTTCAAAACGAGTTTTAACTTCTGGAAACCCATTTACTCGTAAACTTTCAAAATCAACAGGACATTCCATGGCGAAGTTCAGTTCATCAAACTTATATGGTCGTTGATCCTTTGCAAACTTGTCAGGAATTGATTTCTCAAGATCAACAATGCAACCACTAGTACTGAGTGCGGCCATTTTAGATGAAGTTTGGGGGTTAGGGTTTGCTAATATTGAGAGAGAGAGAGAGAGAGAGAGAGAGAGAGAGAAATATTGCTTGAGTTTTAGAAGAACAAAAGTGTAGGTTGTGAGAGTGCAAAAGTGTGAATGTGAACAGTTGTGTGTTTAAATAGAAAGTTTCACGCAAAAACAAAGTACAGACACATAGGTGTAGCAGAGTCTTTTACCTATTACAAATAGGAATTAGAACGCTGATCATCATAAACCAACTTCTTTTTCCACTTGCATCAGAACACGTGTATTAAAATTTTATTAAATAACTGACACGTAAGTTAAGAGAAAACGAACCGTTTTTGCAAAAGATTTTTACTTACGCGCCAGAGCCATCTCTTTTTCAGAGTCTGATAGTACATCAGAAGATGGTTTCATCACAACTTCTGATACAGAAGGTTCTGATGACCTCAGCTTCTGATAGCTATTAGATTCTTACAAAAATCAATTTTTCACCAGAGTCTTAGCTATTCAGGGATTTCCATCATATTCAGATTCTTTTTGATAAAATCAAAACGTTCAACAGCCAAGGGTTTTGTAAAGATATCAGCCCATTGATTTTGTGTTTCAATGAACTTAAGATCAATTACACCCTTTTGAACATAGTCTCTGATGAAATGATGTTTAATCTCAATATGCTTAGCTCTTGAGTGTAAAATGGGATTTTTGGAAAGGTGGATGACTGCAGTATTGTCACAATATAAAGGAATATTGCTACTGCTTATTTGATAATCTTCTAATTGATATTTCATCCAAAGTAGTTGTGTACAACATTTTGCTGCTGATATGTATTCAGCTTCTGCTGTTGACATGGCTATGGTGGTTTGCCTTTTACTTGCCCATGTAATCAAATTCTCACCAATGAACTGACAGTTTCCACTGGTGGATTTTCTTTCAATTTTATCACCAGCATAGTCAGCATCACAGAATCCAATCAGCTTGTAGTCATTGGATTTCTGATACAGTAATCCAATGTTACAAGTAGCTTTCAGATACCTAAAGATTCTCTTCACAACAGTGAAATGAGATTCTCCAGGATCTGATTGAAATCTTGCACACAAACATACGCTGAATAAAATATCAGGTCTTGATGCAGTTATATAGAGAAGAGATCCAATCATACCTAGATAGAGCTTCTGATCAACTTTGTCTTCAGATTCTTCTTTGCTTAAGCTTGATGTAGGATGCATTGGAGTGTTCATGGGTTTGCAATCTTCCAAATTGAATTTCTTCAGAAGATCTTTTATATATTTTGATTGATGAATGAATGTTCCTTTCTTTGTTTGATTTATCTGAATCCCAAGAAAGAACTTCAATTCTCCCATCATGCTCATCTCAAATTCATCCTGCATAAGCTTAGAAAAATTCTTGCACAAAGTGGCATTAGTTGATCCAAAGATGATACCATCAACATAAATTTGAATGATCAAAATGTCTTTCTTTAGTGTTTTTCTAAATAGTGTATTGTCAACTTGACCTTTTTCAAAACCATTGTTGACTAAGAAAGTACTCAGTCTCTCATACCAAGCTCTGGGAGCTTGTTTGAGTCCATAGAGTGATTTCTTTAGTCTAAACACATGATCTGGATTTGCTAAATCCTCAAATCCAGGAGGTTGTTTGACATATACTTCTTCAGAAATAACACCATTAAGAAATGCACTTTTAACATCCATTTGATAAAGAGTGATATCATTGTTAACTGCATAAGATAAAAGTAACCTGATTGCTTCCAGTCTAGCTACTGGAGCATATGTTTCAGTGAAGTCAATTCCTTCTTGTTGACTGTATCCTTGTGCAACAAGTCTTGCTTTGTTTCTTGTTACTTCACCTTGTTCATTCAATTTGTTTCTGTAAACCCATTTTGTTCCAATAATGTTCTTATGCTTGAGTTTGGGTACCAGATCCCATACATCATTTCTCTTGAATTGATTTAACTCTTCTTCCATAGCAACTATCCAAGCATCATCTGAGAGAGCTTCATTCGTTGTCTTTGGTTCACTCAAAGATACTAATCCAAACAATGATTCTTCATCTCTGAAGTTTGACCTTGTTTTTCTTGGACTATTCTTGTTTCCAAGGATGAGCTCTTCAGGATGTGATGATTTGTATTTGAATGTATTTCTTGGAATATCAGTAGCTTCAGAGTTTTCATCATTGGTTTGATGCTCTTGAACAGCATCAGAAGGTGTAGCTTCTTGAGTTTCAGAGTCTTCTACAGGTTCTATGTAGTTGTCATACTCTAGAGTTGCATCTTCTGATTCATCAGAACCTGACAAATCTTTAACAGGCTCTAACTTTTTATCATCAGGCTCTTTATCATCAAACTTTACGTGCATTGATTCTTCCACTGTGTTAGTTTCAGAATTATACACTCTGTATGACTTAGAGCGTTCAGAGTATCCAATGAAGATACCCTTACAGGCTTTAGAGTCAAATTTCTTAAGATGGACTTTATTATTTAGAATGTAACATGTACAGCCAAATTGATGAAAATAAGAAATATTGGGTTTTCTTCCCTTAAAGAGTTCATATGTTGTTTTGTTCAAAATAGGTCTTATATAAATTCTATTTTGAATGTAACAAGCAGTGTTAACAGCTTCTGCCCAAAAGAAGTTTGCCAAATTATTTTTATGCATCATGGTGCGTGCCATTTCTTGTAAAGACCTATTCTTTCTCTCTACAACTCCATTTTGTTGTGGAGTTCTAGGAGAAGAGAATTCATGGAGGATTCCATGTTCTTCACAAAATTTTTCAAAAGGTTCATTTTCAAATTCACCACCATGATCACTTCTTACTTTCAAAATCTTGGAATCCTTTTCATTTTGAATTTGGGTACAGAAGATGCTAAACACCTCATATGTGTCATCTTTAGTTCTCAGAAACTTAACCCAAGTTCATCTACTATAATCATCCACAATGACTAATGCATATTTCTTACCATTGATTGAAGCAGTACTAACTGGTCCAAAAAGATCAATGTGTAAGAGTTCTAAGGGTCTGGTAGAAGAGACAATGTTCTTGTTCTTAAAATAACTTTTGACAATTTTCCCTTTTTGACAAGAACCACAAAGTGAGTTTGAGTGATATTTAATTTTTGGAAGGCCTCTGACAAGATTGTCCTTACTAAGCTTAGAGATTAACCTCCAGTTAGCATGACCCAAATCTTTTGTGCCAGATCCATTTTTCATCACTCAGTGTCAAAAGACAAAGCAGATTGGTCAGAGTTTCTGATTACAGTACATGAATCCTTATTAAACATAACATCATAATTACTATCACATAATTGACTTATGCTAAGTAAATTATGATGTAGTCCATCTACTAACCAAACATCAGAAATTGACAAAGAAGAATTACCAATTGTACCTATACCAATTATCTTACCCTTCTGGTTGCCACCAAACCCTACTGTTCCTCCCTCTTGCTGATTCAGGGTGTGGAATAAGAGCTTGTCTCCTGTTATGTGACGTGAGCAGCCAGAGTCCAGATACCATGAGCTTTCTTTTCTTCTTTGGGTGCATACCTGCAGCATACACTATTTCAGATTTTGGTACCCATACTCTGATGGGTCCATTTTGGTTAGTCCTATGAATCTTATTCTTCTTCTTAGAGTATTCAGAGGATCTAGAGTCAACTGAGCCTTTGGAAAATAGTTTAGGCTGATGTTGTCTCTGAGACTTTCCTTTTGAATGTGTCAGAGAACCAGTTACCAAGTTTGCTTTAGAAGTACTGGTGCCCCGCTTATCAACAGGATTTGGTACTCTGATAGCTTTAACTTGTGTAGACATGGATACTGATGTGAGGGGAACCTGGGTTTTAGAAGACTTAGGTTCAGAAGATGAGTTATCTTCTAATGCCTTATCTTGTGGTTCCAAGCTCACAAGAGTATCAGACACAGTCATAGGCTCTGATCTACCCTTAGTGAAGTTAGAATAAGCTTCTGATGGTGATTTACTTAGACAAACAACATTGTTTGATTTTCCTACATCAGAAGATGTAAGATAACCAAGTCCTTGTCTTTTATGATAATTGCTAAGCCCACCATGAATAATAGAAGACATCCTAGTTTTGTCAATGTTATGGTATAAAAACTCTTGAAGAGATAGTTCATACTCATCATGAGGTTTTTGACATGTTCTGCATCCAGTCTCAAGCACTTTAAGTGTTTTAAGAGATTTTTGATAGTTTGCTTGAGTCTGGTTGAGATTTTCATTGAGTAGCTTCAATTTTTGTTTACAATAATCTAGCTCACTCAACTTTTCCATGTACTTTGCCATAACATCTTTCAAAGCCTTAGTCATTTGAGTATTAGACATTTTAGAGATTACCTCTTCAATATCATATGTGTCAGACTCTGAATCAATTTCATTGTCTGATTCGCCAGTGGCCATGAGTGTCAGATTTGCTTCCTCAGAGTCTTCATCCTTAGATAGCTCATTTATGTCTTCCCATGTTGCCATCAGACTCTTCTTGGCTTTGTTCTTGATTGTACTTTTTCTTCATTTACCCTTGGAGTTGAGTTCAGGACAATCAGCCATGAAGTGTCCAGGCTTATGACAATTGAAGCAATTTTTTGTGTCATCCTTCTTCTCTTTGCTAGTGTTGTTCCTTGATCCAAATCCTCTGCTTGGGAAATTTTTGCCTTTCCTTACTGACCACTTTTGAAACTTCTTGGACAAGAGTGCAAACACATCATCATCTGATCCATCTTCTTGGTCATCTATGAAAGATTCCTCTGCTTCAGATTCTGCAACTTTGGCTTTCAGAGCCTTAGATGAAACTGAAATAGATGGCAAAGCCACATATTTTTGTTTCTTCTGAGGCTCATCAGAAGATAGTTCAATCTCATGACTCATGAGTGAACTTATCAATTCCTCCAAGCCAAGTGTGTCCAAATCTTTAGCTTCCTGAATAGCTGTTACCTTAGGCATCCACCTTGAAGGTAAGCTTCTCAGAATCTTTCTTACATGATCAGAAGTTGTATAGCTTCTCTTTAGAACTTGGAGACCAGCCACTAGAATTTTGAACCTAGAATACATAGATTCAATATTCTCATCATCCTTCATTCTAAAGAGTTCATACTGTTGGATCAAAAGAGTGGCCTTTGCCTCTTGAACCTGTTTGTTCCCTTCATATGTGGAGCATAAGGAGTCATAGATACTTTTGGCAGTGGATTTGTCTGTGATCTTGAGATATTCATCATGAGTTATACAACCAATAAGAAGATCCTTGACCTTGTGGTGTTTCTTGTAAGCCTTCTTGTCTGTAGGAGTGAACTTCTTTCTTTCTTCAACAGATAACTTTCCCTTTTCATCAAGTCCTTTAAAAGTTACCCCTTCTTCAACTAAGTCCCAAAGCTCATCATCTAAATCAATAAGATGACTGTAGATTCTATCTTTCCACCAGGAAAAGGTAGAAGCATCTCCATTGAACTTTGGTGCTTTGTTGTTTGTCTTATCTTCAACATCATAGTCATGAGAAACTGCTTTCATACTCTCACTTGCAGCTGCGTCAGTCATAGTATTTTTCAACAAGAAACTGTTTCACTATTAGGTGATTAAAAACAGAACCGGACTCTTGATGCCAATTGAAGGTGTGAAAAACACAAGAATGGGGGGTTGAATTGTGTTTTTGGTAGTTTGAAAAATTCTTCTAAGTTATAAAAACTTGTCAGAGTTTACAGCGGTTTAGAAAACAAAACACAATTAAACAGCAACTTAAAAAGTATGAGAGACAGGGAGAGAGATAGAGACAGAGTTTTATACTGATTCCTCTCACAAACCGAGAGTACGTCCAGTCCCCTTGCACTTCCAAGGGAGTTCACTATAATCAAACAAGATTACAATTGTTCAAGCACGCAGGCAAGAGACTTCCAATGCTCAAGTAACACTTACAAGAGACTTCCTTTGCTCAAGCACAAAAGCAAGAGACTTCAAACAACTTTACAAGAAAAACAGAGTTTGTGAACACTGATATACAAATCAATGTTCAAAAGAATAAGTAAAATACAACTCAATTACAAGACTTATCTTAGAATCCTAATAAAAGAAATCTAAGGTTCAACAACGGTATGAATCAGAAGCTGAAGCTTGAGTCTTGGATTTTCAAATGAGTTCAAGTTGTATTCAAGGTTTTTTGTGCACAGAATGATTTTTGCAGAGTAACAGCTCTTTCAAATTGTTCAATTGTTGTGTCCACAAAACTTCACTACCACTCCTATTTATAGTGAGGGGTGGAGCGCCTTGAATTTGAATTCGTTGCAGGAGATTGTGCCAACTGATAATAGTACGCTCTTGAACCATATCCGGTAACCTTTGTGTACGAACAAACTTGAGAATGAAGATTTGCCCAAATCTGGTAATAAGTTCGTACAATAGTACTAACGTCACTATTCTGTGGATAAGGTTGATTCTCCAGGTTTTTAGTTGTCAGAGAATGACGAAGAATTAATCATTGAAGCAGAGAATGTTCTTCTGACAAAACGGCCTTCACTGCAAGTATCAGAACTTGATGTAATTAAACACAGCTTCTGATGTCGTATCCTCTGATATGTAGCTTCTGACAAGACTTTGACATTGCATCTTCTGATGAGCATGTTCTGGTCAGAATTTGCTTCCCATTTCAGAGCTTCAAATGTACTCATAGAGAATATAATATTTTAGCTTATATATCTGCACACTAGAGTAAATGATTAGTATACCCTATTGTATATTAATACATTTGTTATCATCAAAACTTAATTGAGTCATGCCAGAACCTCTTTTGTTCCAACAATTCTGTATACATATTTGTACAAATACTAATATAAATATTAATTTAAAGTTTATTATTTATGATTGTAATTCTCTTGTACACATTAGTTTAAATGTTAATGTAAATATCAATTCATTGTATATTATTGTTTCAAATATTGTTGTTTTCTAATTTAAGGTTATATTTTGTCTATTATACTCTCCTTCCTAAAATTTTTTATTGACTAAATTTTATATAATCTTTTTATTGCCCAACCGCTCACCCGACAAAGTGTATCTTGTCAAAAAAATTGATTTGTTACGATCCGCTTTAATTTTTTTGGTGGTTTTAATTTTTTGGAAAGAGAATGTGTGCAAAAATATAGAAATTTACTAGTGGATTAAGATTAGGGTATAATATATTCCAAAAAAAAGGGTATAATAGGAAAATAAGGTGCAAAAATACATTTTCTTAATTTGGTATTTTTTTCTAAAACGACAAATAAAAAGGAACGGACTGAGTGTTATTTATATTAGGCTTAAATATGCTTTTGGTCCCTGTAATTATGTCTTGTTTTGAAAAGAGCCCCTATAAAAAAATAATTTTATTTTTAGTCCCTGTAATATCTCAAAACTTTTAAAATAGCCCATGACCTGAATTTCTTGATGACATGTCACTTTTTAAATATGCTTTTGGTCTCTGCAATTATGTCTTGTTTTGAAAAGAGCCCCTATAAAAAAAATAAAAATTAATTTTAGTCCCTACAATATCTCAAACCTTTTAAAATAGCCCCTGCAATATCTCAAAACTTTTAGACCAGGGGCTATTTTAAAAGTTTTGAGATATTGCAGGGACTAAAATCAAAATTATTTTTTTACAGGGGCTCTTTTCAAAACAAGGCATAATTACAGGGACCAAAAGCATATTTAAGCCTTTATATTATATAGTTTAGGCTTATGAAAATAGCTTATGCAAATAAATAAACTTTTAAGCTAATTCATAAGTTTTCACTAATAAATTATTGTGTCTTTATTAATTATTTTTTTCATAAACTACCTTGAAAAATTTATAATAACACAAAAACTTATTTATTTGCATAAGTTGTTTTTTATAAGCTCCAAAATAAGGCAATTTAAACGTGCCCTATAAGCTAGTATAATTAGCTTATCAAAATAAACTATAAGCGCATATATTAATAGTTTGTTGTTTAATTGAATTATTACAGTGAATTTTTTTTTAGTAGTGCCTAATTTTTTAGCCCCGCTAGTTATTTATGTCCAAGTCCTCCCATGGGTGGAGGTCGGGCCTGCTTAGTGTATAACTTAAATAAATTGATTTAAATTGTATAAAAAGTATTGATTCGTCAATATAATTTAAACCCAATTAGAAAATCGATGTAAAATTCATTTATAAATTTAAAATTGATTCAGATTTTGTAATAATTAAAAAATATATACTCTTCAATTACTATTATAAACAAAAACTATTTTGTAATAAATTGGTCCACTGTAGCATCAACCTTATATTGAATATATTAAATAATTAGATAAATAACTTATTTTTGGTCAAATAAGAGGGTAAAACTCCAAAATAAAACTACAATGTTACATGAACATTTCTAGGCGTGCAAACCTCGGATATGTTATTAAATTAGTATACTTTGAAGTTTGCTATGAGGACTTTCTAAATCATGAATGTCAAAAGAATCAAGAGAGTAATTAGAAGCGCACAAAGTGACGGTGTTTCCATTGAGCTTAACTCTCTTAGCAATCATATCATTAAGCACTTCATAATCACTTTCAAGATGGAGATAAGTGATTTCCTGCCTCCGAGCAAGGTTCATTCCTAAGTACATGTCTCACATCTCAGCGAGAAGTGCATCACAAGATCCAATTTTTCGTTAGTAGCCCTTGAACCAATTCCCATTCTAGGCCTTCGACAGATGTCCACACCTAGTTAGCCCTGTCTTATCATTTTGAGATCAATCACAGTTGAGCTTCCACCATTCTTGAGGTCTTTTCCAACCAATGTTTATAGTGTCACTCTATTGAATGCTTCAGGGGGTGTTTTGGACTGGGCATAAAGCCCAATTTAGCGTCGAGCTCGGTCCAACAAGTACATTGACCCAAGTCAAAGCATATGCTCATCATCGGTCACAGAAGTTGACACATCTATAACGGCTGACATCAGAACGATTGGCATTTACTGCCAATCATGGCTACTCAGTCGTTAGTCCAACATCCATTAATGGTGAGGACGTTGTATTCGTCTTCACATTTATGGTATTGGTTTCACATTGGGTACTATATAAACTCTTCTTATTGCAGAAGATTCGGGTACTTTTGCATTCCATCTCTAAAACTTTCACTTCACGCATAAATTGTCTTTAGCATCAGAATGTCTAAAAGTACAACCATCTTTCACCCATCATTGTATTGAAGAAGAGCACTAATCATATAAAATGATGTTGCTTGAGAATATACTTCAATCTTGTGGCGGAGCCACTTACATCTCAGAGGGTTCAAGTGCACACTCTCAAATTATTTAATTCTCACCAATTATGTTGTGTTTTTCAATTATGAACCCCCTCAAAATATATGCTTAATTTGCACCTACACTCTCTATAAATATTCAACAAAAAGGACTAAAGGAGTATAGACATATGCAATTGAACAAAACGTACTTACGGCGTATTTAAGTATAAATATAAATTATGAGTTTTCTTGGAGTATCTTTAATGGGGATATCATTTTTGGTATCATGCATTATTAACAAATAGTCATACGATGGCATATAATACTTATACAATTCATATATATTTGGTTGGAAAATTCTAACATGGACCACTATGGTGGACCATTCATGAAAAATCATATAACGAATACGAATTTTACAAAATCCACCGTTGGATTGAAAGTTTATATCATATATATCATCTATAGAAAATTTTAGAAAAATTGAAAATCATTTGATATGTTATTGAGATCCATCAAGATTAACGGTTTATTAAATACTGTAAATCTTGATAAATCCCAATAAAATATCAAATAATTTTCAATTTTTCTAAAAAAAATTATGGATGTTCTATATGATATAAACTTTCAATCTACCAATAAATTTTGTAAAATTTGTATTCAGTTAAATCACTTTCCATGGTGGACCACTTGTGAAGGTGGTCCACCGTAGCATTAGCCATATTTGTTTTCAATTATGATATCACTTTGGATATCATACATTATTAACAAGTGGACTCTTTTATAACTATTATTTTAACTTTGTCTAAATCAAAAAGTTAATATTAAATTGATAATACGATACATTAAATAAAATACCGTAACTTCGATTTTAATATTCTCTATGTCGCTTCCAAATAAATATGGTTTGTATGCATATATTTATTTGGAAACTGACTGTATGCAAGTAGTAAATTATCTTAACAATAAGTGCCATGATAGTACTGAATTTGGTATTATCATTGAGACATGTCGTAATTTAATTACATATTTTGAACACTGTAAGGTCAGTTATGTAAGGAGATAAGCTAACCGAGTAGCCCATGATTTAGCTCAGGCAGCTCGTTTAAATGCTAGTCGCCAAGTATTTGATTATTGCCCACCTTGTATTAAAGCTACTATCATGAATGAAATGCACTGAGTTTTCTCTTGTCAAAAAAAAAAAATATTCTCTATGTCGCGTCATGAAACTCCAATGATTAAAAAAAAAAGGTACAGATCATTAGCCTATAAATTTTTTTTTTATACTCTTATTAGAGATGCTCTTAAGACTCTGATATCTTAGAATTTGGTTGGATACCGTTACTTCTAAATAAAATTAAATGTGATTTCATTATTTTATATAAATTTATTTTAAAATAAATTTTAAGTGTACAGTACTTAGATCCAACTAAATTGTGTGAGGTATCTAAGAATTTACCATTGTTTTGACAAATTTCAACCAGGTTGAATAAAATTAAATCAACATGTTGTTCTTCATTAGTTTAGTTTGGTTCAAATTTAGTAAGAGAAAATACAAAAATTAAAATGACTATTTTTTATTTGCTCGGATTCTTAGAACTAAATCACTTTTACTCTGTAACTTATACTATCTTCAATTTCATATTTTTTTTATATATTATTATAATTATTAAATAAAAATTTTAATAGTTGCACCCCCTCAGCCAATTTACTGGCTCCGCCAGTGCTCTTGCTACTTTGAGAATAGTAAAAGTTGTGTAAAAATAACGAAATTGGTAACATCGAAAGTCTTCTTAAAAAAGTTAAAATTTTAAGGTTTAATTATATTTTTTGTCTTTGTAAGTTTACGATTTTTTGGTTTTAGTTCCTGTATCATTTTTTGTTGCGAATTAGATCTTATATGTTCAAATCTTTTGGTTTTAATCCTTTGAAACTAAAATCTGCAGGAAAATCCGTAGGTAATCAACGAATTTTCCTGCAGATTTTTCTGCGGATTTTAGTTTTATGGACTAAAATCAAAAAGATTTGCACATGCAGAGACTAATTTGCAACAAAAAAAATACAGAAACTAAAACCAAAAATTTATGAACTTACAAGTACGAAAATGATGTTTAAGCCAAAATTTTAATTAACTTTTAAAATATTTTTTTATATTTTAACTAAAGGGTGTTGCAGACTTGCAGTAGTGTAGAAGTCGCAGTATTGGATTGGCTGGTCACACGTGACAGGGTGTGGGAACCTGCAACCGGAAGCCATGAGATGAGAGAAATTCAATTATTCACCTTTCCGTACTTCCCCATTGTCCTTGTCCGGTATTATAGTACTGTGTTTTTTTTTTTTCTGCTAATAAAAAACCAGGACAAGAATGACGACACATGGTAAGATACATACAAAGATTCAACGGTTTGGCGTGGACTTTATGCACCGCCACAAAGGACACCGTTGTAATTTAGTACTATTTCCGTCCAAAATAAAATAATTAATTTGACTATTGTACGTACGATTTTGATCACTAATATCTTTAATTTTCTATTAGTAAAAATTATAAAAATTGGATATTTTAAAAATACTCATCAAAACAAATCAAACAAGATCTTTTATACTTTTATTTATATCTATATATTATTTAAAAAGTATGGTCAAAGTATAATAAATGAATAGTACTCTCTCCGTTTCTTTTTAATTGTCCAAAAACGTTAAATTTACCGTTCATATTTAACTCTTCATTTAGTATTTTAAGAGTACATCTATCAATTATACCATTTGTCAATTGCTCATATATTTTTCAATAAAACTAATTAATGATACATATTTTGAAAACTAAATCTTTTTTATTTATTTATTTTTTGTACATGACATATTAAATTTTGTTTATTTTTTTGTGTGCCCATAATATATTAAATTTATTGAAAAAATAAAGTATATGCAAAAAAGTAGGATTTGATTGGTGAATTAAAATTAAGGTATAATAGAAAGATAAGGTGCAAAAATACAATTTCTTAATTGTGTGTTACTATTCAAAACAGACACTTAAAAAAATAGAGAGAATACTATTTAATCAAAATATCTTTAATAAAATAGAACGGATGTAGTAGTTGTACCAAGGTTACTTTGCCGCTTAAGAGGAAGCAACACGTGTGCCCGTCAGGGTGTGGTCATATATGGTTATGGCCTTTATTATGGGTGAGATTTTTTCATTTTTTTTGTGACCGAATCACCTAAGAATAATTTTTTTGGACAATATCATAAGAATATTGGTATATATTCAAAAAAACATAGAATATTGGTAACCAAGTCAATAACTCAATATATTACCGTTTTATTTATCACCTATTTTTCTCTCCTCTTTTTCTTTTTTTCAACCTTAATCGCATTATATTTTCCTGAGTTAAATATGTTTTTAGTCCCTACTTTTAAGTAAGTTTCGTTCTTTACATTTTTTTATTATATTTTTAGTTCTCCATATTTTTGCCGTTTGTATTTTTAGTCCTTTTCGATAATTTTTTGTGATTAGGATAACAGAATTGGCCACATAGAATAACTTAAATTGACTACGATAGCATTTGCATTGAATGACATGTCATCTATGTGTCATCCTATGTGGTCGATTCCGTTATCCAAGTCATAAAAAATTGACGGTAGGGTCTAAAAATGCAAACAGCAAAAACGTGAGGGACTAAAAATATAATAAAAAAAAAGTAGGGACTAAAAGTCGAAACTCGCATAAAAGTATGGACTAAAAACATATTTAACCCTTTTTTTCTTCTTAGTTTGTTGAAGAGAGGTGATTTAAAGTCAATTTTAACCTAAAATCACCCCTCCAAATTGTTTTTCTATCTCGTTTATAATAAATACGTGTGATTTTCACATATTTGTTTGTTTTGATTTTTCATCTCTGTACAGTATATTTGGTTGTCCCGTCTTAGTGCGGTGTATTTGTTTTCTCGTCTTTGTAAGATGTTCATTTATTTCAGGTTGAATGAGTAATTTCGATCTAGTGTAGATCCAATCAATGTTAACTTTGGTGTCATCAACGCTACAGATCCGGAGATATGGATATTCTGAAACTTCAATATAGTTATATTTGTAATTTTCCGTTTTATGTCATTAACATGGATATTGTGAGTTTGTTTGCAGATTTATCCTTTTTATTTTAGTGATTATAAATTTGTATTGCATCAATGTACTCTATTTATTTGAATGAATGAATATCGTTTATTTTATCAAAACAAAGTCAATAAGGCAAAATATATATGTCCAAATGCATAATATGGGGTACTCATTCAATATTTTTAATAAATTAGTTCTTAAATTTTTTTAAATATTAAATTGGTCTTTTTCGTTTTTTTAAGTATTAAATTGATCATTTAACTTTATAACAGATTATACTGTTATTTTTTAATAACTCTATTGTAAAAATATCGTACTATCATAATACTATCCATCAAATTCAATAAATGATATGTATTTTTTAAAACTCTTTTCAAAGCCTTCACGACACAAATAGATTTTCTCAACTAATGACCATCTAAGCTTTTTTTTTGGGTACAAGCCATCTAAGAATTTTTTTAATAGCCACATAAGTATACAATGTCATATCACTCAATAAACAACCACATAAACATTTTTGTAACAGTGCAATTTTTTATAAAGTTAAAGGATCAATTTAAAACTCAAAATATTAAAAGGATCAATCTTTACAAAATTTAAACTCAAATGACCATCAAATTTATTTGGTCTATATATATATATATATATATATATATATATATATATATATATATATATATATATATATATATATATATATATATATATATATCTAAAATTTTGCTATCCACTAGTAAATGTGTGGATACTAATTTCTGAAGGTTCATAAAATCTAATTAAGCAGTTGACCTTTTTTAACGGGAGTGGTTATGGTGCATAAGCTTTTTCCTTATGCACCATGCATAAATAATGAAAATTGCTTATTGCACCCTCCAGATTACTTAATGCACCACCCAGATTACTTAACGCACCCCCCAAATTTCTAACGCACCCCTCAAATTTCTAACACACCCCCCTAAAAATTTGGGGGGTGCGCTAAGCAATCTGGGGGGTTCACTAGAAATTTGGGGGGTGCGCTAAGCAATTTTGGGTATTTATGTACGGTGCATAAACATGGCTTATGCACCATAACTTATGCCTTTTTTAACCATATTTTTCATAGACATTAGTCGGTGATCAAATTATATAAATCAAATAATTAAAAGACTCTAATATCTATTATTTATGCCGTACAATGTTGGTAAAATTTAATATTTGTTAACATACTTGTCAATAATATGATATTTCGTATATCAGATTTATATAATCAGCTAGACCAATGGAGGGTACTTAATTAAGTTTAACCCAATATAAATATTGGTATTACATAGATACCCAATTGAGGATACTAGTGCATCGGGTGTACTGTTTAGCATTTTCTTAAAATAAACTGTTGTTGGAATGAAATAATGTGGGGTAATTGATTAAACCAATTTGGTACTAGTATTTTTTTTAAATGTAATTATATTTTCCTTTCAAAAAAAAAATGTAATTATATTTAAGCAATTTATATCTTTTATCATCATGTTTTACTTTATATTTATGCATTTATTAATAGTTCAAAATCATCGAAAATTCATACTCAACACTCTTTGAATTAGTTAAGAAACCAATAGTTAGGGGGTAGAGTTACTTCCTCACTATAATTGGTTGAAGAAAGGAAATTTTATTCGAAAGCAATTAGTTGATACATCAACAAATTTTCAAGTTTGACAACATATTTGACATGTCTAGTGTGACACCACCAATGAAAAAAATATCAAATTTGCCATGTCAAGACCAAGTGTGGATACTCATGGCTTGGGATGGGTGATGTGGTCATGATTGGGTAGAAGAAAGGCTCCAAGATAGTTCATTTCAACATTGCTTTCATTTTGTATGCGGTTTTGTGAGTCAAAAGAGACCATATTCTTGAAATAGAAGTTTGAAAAGAAAAAAGATTCAAGGATGGGTTATATTAATGAAAAGAGAGTGAGATTTTGAGAGATATAAACTTAGGAGAGAGATGAAGAGAAAAGAAATGAATATTCAAATTTTTCTATTTTACTTTATAGATATGTGTTTTTTTTTTAATTTTGTATTTCAAAACTCAAAAATTGTACTTAACACTCTTTAAATTGTTAAGAAATCTATAGTTGAGAGACAATGTTCTTTTTTAGTGGAACCACTTGAAAAAAGAGAATAGCACTTGAGAGTTAATAGTCAAAATCTCAACTAACATTCAAGGGGTTGCCCAAGGGCCTCGCAACCCAAACTAGGGTTTTAGTCTCAAAACTTTGGATTTAAACCTTAAACTCTACATAAAAAAAAATTATTATTATTATTATTATTATTATATGCTTTGTGTTTCTTTTTTAACAAATATACCTTGTGTTATTTTTTATATATTTGAAAATGTCACACTATAAAATTATTTTAAACACGCTAGGGATTTAAATCCTCTCCAGTCTTTTTTCTCATGTTTTTTTTCCTGCGTTCATCTCAGTCATTCACTTATCTCTTTATCTCTTCTCTGCACTATTCTTTTTTTCTTTTGTTGATCAACAACCGCTGGATTAGAAAAAGGAGAGGGTTGGACATAAAGTGTTGGAGATGATCTAATTCTTCAACTTAGATTAGTTTATATTTGAGTTTCGACAAATTCAAATAAACAACCAAAACCAAATATATTTATTAACACCACTCCGTCCACCCGTAAAACCAATGGAATCCGACCGAACGCTTAAATTACCATTCGGGTTCAGGTGGATCAGGTTCAGTTGGAGTGTTCCATCATGCCCAGCTGCACTACATTATAGTTGTCCCCAGCCCAACGGTTTCAATAGTGCTAAAGTACAATCATCCGTATCATTTTATTTTTCTTTCTATTTTTGGGAAATGCCATGCGGGTTCTAAAAACCTCTAAAACCCATCTCATAAAGGATAAAGCATTATTACCACGTCCTCTCTGTCTTTGCAGTGAATCCAGCTGCAAATTACCACAAATTCAAATGATTTTTTTTTACAGCAATTATACTACACAACACATCACTTTCATTTTGCTGTCCACAACTCACTCTACACCGCTCCTTGTGTAATGTGTATCTAAAATATCTAACTATATTATGGGCACATGAAATTATTTTATGATCACTGAAAGTGACGATTAACTAAAACTTTTCTTCTTAGGAATTGAAGATGACTTTAATGGTTTGTTTGGAAGTTTCCAAATAATGTTATATTGTTATACATAGTTTTTTTAGTACAGATTGTTATACAAATTGGAAATTTTTTATTCAGAATTATATATTATATATATAACACATTTCATATAATACGGATAAGTTTGTCATTTATCAAATATATACAGTATATTTTTTTCTCTATTTTTCTTTCACTCTCATATTAAATAACCCACACTTCACTTACTTTTCTTACACATTTTTGCCCAATATTTACCATTTTAAAAAAAAAAAATTGCCCCATATTTTCTCTCGCCATCCAAATTAAACAATGTGTAAATTTTTATTTTTTATTTTTTTTATATTGTATGCTTTGGTAAAATCAATAAATTAGTACTGTATGAATTTCTCTTAAAATAGTACGGAGTAATACTTTAAATTAATTTTTTTTATATTGATAAAAGTTGTTAGTTTGGTAAGGGACAGCACGAGATTGTTAATCCTGCGTATAATCAGAAGATTATTGCATGAATTGCATATTGACACAATGCTTTAATATCTTAATTCCATGTCCAAAGTTGAAGGGTTTAGATTTATATAAATCTCGTGTCAGAATGTCTATGGCATGTTTTGATTTAGTATCATGAAATTGAATGGTAGGTATATATATCCATTTTGAAGAGTAAAAATGAAGATAGTACTAATTAAAGAAAATGATACTATACTAATATTATTATTATGCTACTAATGGTGGGTACCTATTTTTTTAAGAATTGGTACCTAATAGGTACTCTATTGGAGCAAAACTAAAAAGAGTATTTAATAGGTACTAGTGCTACAATAAGAAGTGATACCTAAATTATTTTTGTGGGACCTATCTATAATTGTGTAGAGTTATTGGTGAGATGTTGTATCGGTGAGACCCATATAAAACTTTTTAAGAGATATTGGGTTGGAGGAATTAAGTGCTTATTAGAGCACCCACATCCATGCCACTCATGTGGGTGGTAAAAATGGGTCCCACATAATATTTTATGTTATTTTACACTTTCCAACTATTTAAACCACTCAACTATATTTCCTAAATATCCATACCACTCATCTAACACTTTAACATAGGCCCCACAAAATTCACTTTTACTTCCTTTTTCAATTAATTCTCCATTATTTTAATATAAAATTGTTTGAAAAAAATGCAAGCAAGAGACAATGATACGTATCCATTGTTGGCAACAGTGTCCAATTTTTACCACTACTTTGGTATCCAAACATCCATGATACTCTGACACATGTGGTCACACTTGGCAATACCACCCATACAAACAAACCGATGTTTATGCTCTTAGGTACTACTATAAAAAAATTATAAATTTATGATGTGTATATATGAGGTACATTTAAGTTCCATAAAATAGGGAGTTCCATTGTGGATGCTGTTGGGCATAACCCACAAAGATGAACAATAAAGAACACTAAGAAAAAATAGAGAGAACTATGAATAAAATTGAAGAGAATGAATTAAGGGAAAAAGTTATATTTATTAATCACCAAAATCACCTATATATAGGTGTATGTACAATAGGTGGGAGAGGTAGCTTGTAACAAGCCAACTAACAAACCTAAACCTCTCTAACTAACTAACTAACTGAAATACAACTGTACAAACAAACTATCCTAACTGACTAAACAGACAAACTAACTGAATCAGAGGTTCAGAGCCTCAGAAGCATCAGAAGCTGATTGCTTCAGAACCTGTTAGTGTAAGAGTCTGAGACAGAGTCTTGTAGTCATCAGAGGCTAAGTGAGTACAAGAGCCTGTAACCTCTCAGAAGCTATTCTCGTCAGAAGCTTGAATTACAAAGAAAACTAACACTCCTCCTTAATTCAAGCTGTCAAAACCCACAACTCCCATTTCTCTTCTGAGCTTGAGAAATTGGTCTCTTTTCACAGTTTTAGTTAGAATATCAGCTTGTTGATTGTCAGTAGAGCAATATTCAAGTTTCAACTTTCCTTTAGTGACTTGGTCTCTGAGGAAGTGAAATCTTGTCTCAATGTGTTTGCTCTTCCCATGGCTAACAGGGTTCTTAGCCAAGTTGATTGCTGACTTGTTGTCGATCTTCACCACTGTAGTGTCAGCAATAATGTTCATCTCACTGAGAAGTGATTGCAGCCAATTTGCCTGACATGCAGATAGGGACCCTGCTACATACTCTGCCTCACAGCTGGAGAGTGCTATGACTGACTGCTTCTTAGAGCACCAAGACACTGGTGCATTTTGAAATTTAAACAAATAACCACTGGTACTCCTCCTGTCTACTTTGTCACCACACCAATCTGCATCTGAAAACCCACTTAACTCAAGTTTTCCATTGTCCTTAGAGTATGGAAATACAACACCATAGTGGATTGTTTCATTGATGTATCTAAGTATCCTCTTAGCTGCCAATAGGTGAGACTTCAGTGGTTTACTCATAAACCTGCTTACATAGCCAACTGCATAACTGATATCAGGTCTAGTTTGACACAAATATCTCAGAGAACCTATCAATTATCTGAACATGGTAGAGTCCACTACATCACTACTTGCATCTTCTTCAATCTTGGCTCTTGTATCTGCAGGTGTGACTGATGAATTGCAATCAAGCATTTCAAACTTTCTCAGAATCTCAGTGGCATACTTAGCTTGATGCAATATCATCCCTTTTGGAGTTTCTAAGAGCTCCATTCCCAGAAAGTAGGTTAACTTTCCTAGGTCAGTCATTTCAAACTCACACTTCATTTGTGATTTGAAATTCTCTATCTCTATAGACGAGCTACCTGTTACTAACAGATCATCAACATACAAACATATGATTAACATGTGTTTGTCATCACTGCCTTTCACATATACACCATACTCTACACTGCATTTTCTGAAACCTTGCATAACAAAGAATTGATCAATTCTTTTGTTCCAAGCTCTTGGAGCTTGCTTCAGACCATACAAGGCCTTATTCAGTTTCAGAACTTTGTTTTCCTTGCCCTTCAATTCAAACCCTGGAGGCTGCTTCACATACACATCTTCCTCTAAGGGTCCATTTAGAAATGCTGACTTCACATCTAAATGAAATAAGGGTCATCTACTACAAGCCAATGCAATCACTAGCCTTATAGTTTCATGTCTTGCCACTGGAGAGAATACCTCATCATAGTCCAAACCTTGCTTCTGAAGGAGTCCTTTGGCCACAAGTCTTGCCTTGTATTTTATCACTTTGCCTTCAGGATTTTGCTTGACTTTGTACACCCATTTCACACCAATTGCTTTTTTATCAGAGGGCAATTCACACAAGTCCCATGTCTTGTTCTTCTTTATAGACTTCAACTCATCAATCATTGCCTCCATCCAAACTTTACTCTTCAGTGCAGCTTTGGTATCTAAAGGTTCAGTATCTGCAAGCATTGCATAGTGCACAATTTCTCCTTCATTGTCTACTGCATTGTCTGACACAATCTCACAGTCAACTAACCTTATTGGCAATTGAGTGTTTCTCTGAGGTCTTGGTAGTACATTAGTATCCTCATCATCACTTGAAGTATGCATGTCTTCATCACTTACATTACCTTGATGCTGATTCACAAAACTGGGAGTGTCATTAACAGTGCTTGCTTCACCACCTAAGTCCACTGCACAAGTTTTCTTAGATAAGAGCTTCTGACCCCAATCCCAACTTTCATTCTCTAGTACCTTCACATCTCTGCTAATCTCTACTTTGTCACTTGTAGGATTATACAGTCTATAGGAACACTCTTGTCTTCCAGCTTCTTTCTCTTAGCATCAGGTACATGTTTGTAGCACAAGCTGCCAAACACCTTCAAGTGACTTACACTTGGCTTACTCTTGGACCACACCTCTTCAGATACCTTATCCTTCAGTTTCTTAGTTGGACTTCTATTCAGAATGTAAACAGCTGTAGCAACAGCTTCACCCCAGAACCTCTTGGGCAGATTCTTCTGCTTAACCATGCTTCTGGCCATATCTAGAATACTTCTATTCCTCCTTTCTGCAAGACCATTGTGTTGAGGAGTATATGGTGCAGTAACTTCATGAATTATGCCTTGTTCCTTGCAATAATTCTCAAACTCTGTAGAGGTATACTCACCTCCACCATCTGTTCTCAGAACCTTCAATGACTTGTCACTTTGCTTCTCAACCAGTGTTTTGAACCTCTTAAACACTTCAAAAGCATCACTCTTAGCTTTTATATGGTATAGCCATATCATTCTAGAGTACTCATCAACAAACATCATGAAGTATTTGTTTCCACCAGTTGATAACACATCAAATGGTCCACAAATGTCAGAATGCACAACATTTAACACATCACTAGATCTCATAGGAAGATGACTTTTAAATGATGATCTATGATGTTTTCCTAACATGCAAGTAGTGCATGTATCAACTGGAGTTATGACACTAGTCAATCCTAACACCATGCATTTTGAATTAAGCATTGACAGGCTCTTAAAATTCAAATGCCCATACCTCTTGTGCCATAGATCATTATCTTTCTCTTCAGCAGTTGCAGACAAGCATGTAGCCTCAATAGCTTTGATTTGAGTCTTGTAGATCCTATTCTTGCTTTGAGCTGTTTTGAAAATCAGTCTCTTCTTGGAATCAAAGAGTTGCAGAGTCTCATCCTCAATTACTATCTTGAAACCCTTTGAGATTAATTGCCCTATGCTCATCAAGTTACACTTCATACCAGGGACATCGAGAACCTTTTCAATCACAACTTTCTTCCCATTCGATCTTTGGATCACCACATTACCCATACCTTCTGCCTTAATGGAATCACTGTTGGCCAATCTGATCTTTGTGTTGAGACATTCATCAAAGTCAGTCAAGATGCTTCTATTACCAGTCATATGGTTAGAACACCCTGAATCAAAGTACCAAACCATGGAATCTGCTGCTTCATCAGCAATTGTCACCATGAAACTGGTTTCATCATCAGAACCTGAGCTATCATGTGCTACCTTGGCCTCTTCTTCATTGTCTTGACCTTTCTTTTTCTTTGGATTTTTGCATTCATTGGCATAATGCCCATATTTGTCACAATTGTAGCACTGAATCTTGCTCTTGTCCTTCTTCTTTGACTTATCTTTCTGTTTCCCTCCTCCTCCACTAGAGGATTCATGCACTGTCTCAGCATTCTCCTTGGCTTTCTTGGAATCTTTCTTATTCTGCCACTTCTTCTTGTCACTTTGATACTTCTTGAACTTTGAAAAAAGAGCTTGCTCATCTTCTTTGCCATGGCTCCTCTCACCATGTTTCAACTCATGAGCTTCAAGAGTGCTTTGCAGATCCTCTATCTTGATCTCACTCAAATCTTTAGTCTCTTCTATAGTAACCACTATATGTTCAAATTTAGAAGTCAAAGTTCTTAGTACCTTTTCCACCGTTTCTTGCTCACTAAGATTACCTCCACAATTCTTCATCTGATTGGTGAGAGTCACCAATCTTGTGAAGTAATCAGCAATTGATTCATCACTCTTCATCTGCAACAGTTCATACTGTCTCTTCAAGGCCTGAAGCTTTACTTTCTTCACTTTTGCATCACCACCATAACTCTTTTGCAAGATATCCCATGCATCTTTGGAGGTCTCAGTATCTGCAATCTTCTCAAACACCTTTGAATCAACACCAGGGGCGGCTACACCACATGTGCAACATGTGCGACGGCATCGGACCTCCAAATTTGCGGAAAATAATAGGGCCTCTAAATTTTGAGGTCCTTCTACATTAGTGGTTATATATTTTCAATCTTTATTAAACATTAGATGTGCATCAATAGATTAGCGGTAGATTATGATATTTGTGTGTGCAAGGTTTTTGGTTCAAATTACAACATTGCAATTTTTTTGTACATAATTTTAGTTTTAATCATTTCTTGATTAGTGTATGTCTTTCTTTTTTACTATGAGTCCATTTTTAATATTTAAGCTGAGCTCCAAATAATCGGAGTCGGCTCGGCTTGTTTATCAAACATTTTTTTATATCAGTGAAAAAATGATTAGTTTTTAGTGTTATTGATGTTATTTGTAATTTAAATCGATGATAATTATTTTGAATTTTTTGCACTTTTTCTTTTATTAGATCTTATTTTTAATAATTATACCGGATCTCCGAAGGCTTTTTTTAATAATTTCACAGGGCCTCCAAAAAGTCCGAGACGCCCCTAATCAACACATTGATGAATTAGAAACAGGGCCTTGTTATCTTTCTTCTTTGCTTCTCTGAATGTTGTTCTTTGTTCTTCATTTGCATTTTCTGGTAGAGGAGTGATTGCTGCATTCACTTGTTCATACACTTCTTGAACATTGAATATCACCTTCATCTGCTTCACCCATCTATCCCAATTCTTTCCATCGAAAACTGGAAGATTCGCATGGAAGTTGTTGTTTCCAGCCATGGTTGATTCACTTTCAACCTGATTCTTCTTTCTAGAACGAATCAAGATCACTTGGATCGTACGAGCTCTAGATACCACTTTGTTGGGGATAACCCACAAAGATGAACAACAAAGAACACTAAGAAAGAATAGAGAGAACTATGAATAAAATTGAAGATAATGAATTAAGGGAAAAAATTATATTTATTAATCACCAAAATCACCTATATATAGGTGTATGTACAATAGGTGGGAGAGGTAGCTTGTAACAAGCCAACTAACAAAACTAAACCTCTCTAACTAACTAACTAACTGAAATACAACTGTACAAACAAACTATGCTAACTGACTAAACAGACAAACTAACTGAATCAGAGGTTCAGAGCCTCAGAAGCATCAGAAGCTGATTGCTTCAAAACCTGTTAGTGTAAGAGTCTGAGACAGAGTCTTGTAGTCATCAGAGGCTAAGTGAATACAAGAGCCTGTAACCTCTCAAAAGCTATTCTCGTCAGAAGCTTGAATTACAAAGAAAACTAAGAGATGCTATAAGTGGATGATATATATGGAGACAGAAGGAGTTGGCACTAGGCAGTAGTTACGACGTACAAGTAACAGAAAAGGATTGGATACGAATATGTTGGATCATATATTTGGCATTTGAATAATAAACACTGTACCCCCATCCTACCCGACAACTTCCTCTCCTTGCCCTATAACTTGCTTTAATTAATCCACCATATTCATGAACATCCCCTAGTCCCCACTTTTTACTATTAATAGTAGCAGTTCATTCAATGGCAAAAATGCGCTAGGTGAGTAGGTTCTTTAATTCAATTTAAAATTGTAATATTTGATGTTTTAAAAATTAATTGAACCAGCTAGTCGGTTTGATCTAACCGAAAATTAGATTTATTATTCCTACAAACAGCGCTAATGTTCTCATCTGATACTTTAAGTCCGCATTTTTGAGAAATTGTCCGTTTTAAAGTTAAGCAATCACAGTTTTGTTTTTTTATAGAAAAAACATCTTAGCGATTTGAAAGGTGAGAGTGTTATATATAAACTATTTTTAATCTCGATTACCAATCGATGTTGGACTATTTTAGTATATCGGGAATAGTACATAGCCCATGTTTGGTATCATGGTGGCGGGTATACTAGAATCATGGTGACTCGTCGTGGTTTTACAGAAGCTACTGAGGACAACTTCTGTAAAATCACGATTAATTACTGTGATTCTGGCTGACATATCCACCGTGATACCAAACACACATGTAGTTCCCCCGTCGAGGCTGAGGCATTAAAGAGTGTTGATCCACGAGCATGCATGGGCCGATCTGTTTCCCACAAACGATGCCAATGTTTCAATTTTACCTCAAGTCCACAACTCCAAAAGATTTTCTGCTTCAGAGTTAACTAGTTACAATTTTGTCTTTTATAGAAAATGTGTCTTAAGGGTTTGAAAAATATATATGTTGTATATATATAAACTATCTTTTGTCTTGATTGACAACGATTATCAAACGATTTGAAACTATTTTGATATATCCGGAACAATTAACATACACACCAAGATCTTATTATGCAAAGGGTCGGGGAGTAGTACCGTGAATAATAAGAGCACATACAAGCATAGTTCGGATTTTATTAACAAGATGAGGGGAGGTAACCAAAAAATGTGAGTGTGAAGGAATAAGGATAGATAGAGGCATGCAATTACAAGAATTTTTTATTCAAAAAATCAAATACTAAGATTTCCAATGCATTGACTTTACACATTTTTATAAAAACTCCATAAAAAATTTACTATATAAGGTCTTAAAGAGTGCTCCGGAGGCACTCGTTAGCATTTACCTACAAAAATTGACAGTGTAATTAATGTGTACTTTTTATGTATCGCAATTACTAAACTGTCCTTGATATAAAGATATATTTGTAGTTGATTTTTCATATTTCAATGTAAAGTAGAATTATGTTTGGAAATTTAATACGGAGAAATAAATGTGTTTAGAAAATTGAAAAAAAACTTATATTTAAGGACAAATTTTATTTTTGAAAGGATGGAGAAAGTATCAAAACATCAGACTCAAATATTTAATATACTTTTTTTTACAACAAACTATTAGTAATAAAATAATTTTTAAATAAAATTTATTTAATTTATAGTTGAGTTCTAATTTACCAGATTTTTTTTCTTCTTGGAAATAAGATATTAGTTAAAAAAAATGCTAAATAATATATATATAGACACTTGATAAACACATTGATAAGAAAGAGTATGTCATAGAACTTATGGATTCGATAATTAAAATTATAAAATATTATCTTATCAATATTAATTTTATTTTTTATTATTTTTTTATATACTTAATAAGTATACAAGAGTATTGTTTAGCTTAAAATAAAAACTATCTTAGATTCTAAATATAAAAAAAGTTTACATACATCAAAAATTAAATTTATTTAGTCTTAGGCCCCGTTTGGCCCGGCTTATTTTTTACTTTTTATTTTAGCTTAAACGAAATAAAGAAGTATAAAATTATATTTGACATTATTTCTCCTTAAAAGTATTAGAGAAATAAAGTAAAGAAGTTAAAAATATAAAAAAATTAAGTCAAACACAATTTTTTCCTTCTTTACTATTTTTAAGGAGAAGAAAAAAAAAGGAAAATAAGTCGGGCCAAACGGGGCCTAAATTGTAGATTAAATACATTAAATTTTTAGGGTCATTCTAAACAGTGTCCCCGGGGCACTTGTTAAGCATACTAAAAAAGGAAATAGAAGAGAAATTTAATATTGGAAAAGTAACTTTTTGCATTTTTAAAGTGTTGAATGTACACATTTTAAAACAAAATTTCTATTTTAATATGTTTAATCATTGTTCCAGGGACATTGTTTAGTATTTTCCAAATTTTTAATATATCTAAAATATTTTTTTATACTACTTACAGGCTGGCTGGAGTGACAGGAAAGCAGTAATGATTCGCGCTCCGATTCGGCGACAAAATCTTGTCGTTTTGTGCCATGTCAACAGTGTTGTATTGTGGGTCTATTTAGGGTGCGTTTGTTTGAGATGTTTTTAAGAAAAAATCCATTTTTTTCTTAAAAAAATTCATTTTGTAATGTTGATAGTGTTTGTTATAGATTTTTTTAAAAATTATTTTCTTAAAAAAATTATTTTTAGCCCCAAAATGAAAAGCTATTTCTAATAGCTTTTCAAGAATCTATTTTTTTAAAACTAAGGAATCTAAGTGTATAAACTTCTTTTTTTTAAAAAATAGATTTTTATAATTGTAAACAAACACAAAGTAGCTTTAGATTTTCTTCAAAATCTCTACAAAAAAATCATTTTTTTTAAAGCTTAAACAAACGCACCCTTTATCTCCCATGAAAGATTTAAAATAGAAAAAATATCCCGCACGAAATGCTCTACAGCCTGTATCTAATACCTAGTCGTCAGTCAAACTCAACCTAGGCAGGCAAGGAACCTCACTCTCACACACCATCCATCATCACCCAACCGTTATCATCGTCGTTATCTCTTCTCTTTTTTGTTTTTTCCTTTCCGTTTTTCCTTCTTTCTTTTGCTTTCCTATTTTTGTATTTATAATAATCGAGAATGAATTCTTTCAATTGTAAAAAAAAAGTGAAAAAATAATGTGGATATAAATTATTGGATTATAAATATAAAATATTGTTTAAATTAAAAAAATTGAGAGAAGTTAATTGATGGTTGAGATGTGAAAATTGAGGAAAAAAATTAAGAGGATTCATTCTCGGTACTAGCTAGTATAGTACTCTCTCCGGTCTTATATATAAACAACAATTATTTTTTTAAATTCATTAAATAAGTTATGTATGTGGTTTATAATATGAACTAAATACATAATTTTTTCAATAAATCTAAAAAAGTAACTTTTACTTATATATGAGATCGGAAGAAGTATACTGTATTTATTTACTTCAAAGAAACTGCTTGCTGACCACCATGTTAAGAATATCAGACAATTATAAATAGAGACTTTTGTTGTTTTATAAGTTGATTTTGCAAATTGTATTCTAACTTAACTAAATTTTTTAAGATCATATTATAGTCTTTTCCAAATTTCTTATAAAGTTTTTGTTATCCAACCACTTACAATTTGTACCATAGAGTAATCTTCATTTTATAGACCTATTTTATAAGAATAAATTAGATTCAATTTAAAATTTATTTATGGGACAATCATACCTTATAGACGTGAAAAAATCTATTAAGAATATTATATTTGATAATCTATCTAAATATAAATTTATATCTCGAGATGGATCGACTATGGACAAATTTATAATGGGGCAAAGTGTGTCCAAAAATTCATCTTATGCTAAAAAAAATTAAATGTTTGTCGGATATGTTATTGTTATATAATGTTAAACTACATTTAGTCCTTTATGTTTATTTTTTGTTTCAATTTAGTCCCTTTTATTTAAAAAGTTTTAATTTGGTCCCTTATATTTATTTTAGTTTTCGATTTGGTCATTTTCGTCAATTTTATCATTAACACCGTTTCAATTAGACACATGTCCAATTTCCCAAATGTTCACATGTCTGTCCACATATTCAAACCGTCTGCCACATGTGAAAAAACTGACGGAAAGGACTAACTTATGCATACGGTGGAAACGTAGGGGATCAAATTGAAAATTTTTTAAACTTAAGGGATCAAATTAAAACCTAAAATAAACGCAAGAGACCAAATATTTTGTTTAGCCTAATATTATAAACATGAATACTATAAAAAAAAACTATTATAAATTTGAAAATACACAATCATCGATTAAAAAACTATTATAAAAAGTGAAATATGAATAATAGAAATAGCCTGATAGTGTTTTTATCTTTGAAGCATATACCAAGTCTGCACTTCGTAGTTAACCATTTTTCTTGCCGGTAACAATTGCAAGCGTGAAATATAAATATGTTTTTCAGCTGTGAAGTTCAGCTATGTAACAAAATAAATTATTAGTGGTTAAATGACTATTTTGTAACTCATTAAAAGAGATGTTCTTGAAAAATTAACATTGATGTTGTTTTAGCTTATTTTTAAAAAATGAATGGTAGACAATTTTCATGGTAAATGTATTGCATTAATAAACAATATTTTTTCTTATTTTTAGTATAATTTAGTTCATAATTTCTTTCATGTTTAGCTACACCAGTATGTAATGTCGAGATCTGCCTTTTGGGGTCGACCCTGAGCTAAGGCTAGGAGCGCCATGCCCTAGGGCAGGCTACAAGGCCATGATTTTAGGGGACTTTAACTTAGTTAGTTGAGACATCGTATATATTATGCATGAGTCAATGTTAGAATTCTAGACACTCTACTTATTTACTAGATTACTAAACCAAAATAAAAAGAGTTAAATATATTTTTGGTATCTATAAAACAATGACATTTTAAAGTTAGTCTTTACTTAATTTTATTAAAGTTTTAATCCCTAAAAAATTATCTTGCACTCAAAATTAGTCTCTACTGTTAAGAAAATTTGTATTTTTGAATGATTATTTCGTAGACTAGTTTAAAAAAAGTTCATCTAGAAAAAAAGAACACAAAATATTTGATTTTTGGGTCATAATTTTTATTACTTTTAACTTGAATTTTTGTCATATTTAAATACATATCGTGTCAAAAATGTGATAAATAAAAGAGAAGTATATTATTTAGTGTTGTAAATTTTTACTTGCATAAGTTTAATGTTAAATATATATGGTGAAGAGAATACTAAACTTTTAATATTCCCTCTATCTCTAATTCTTTGCTTTTTTAGTTTTTTTATTTTTGTCTATAAAATAATGACATTTTGAATTTAGTCTTTACTTAATTTTTATTAAAGTTTTAATCCCTCTAAAATATTATCTTACACTCAAAATTAGTCTCTGCTGTTAAGAAAATTTGTATTTTTGAATGATTATTTCGTAGACTAGTTTAAAAAAAAGTTCATCTAGAATAAAAAGAACACAAAATACTTGATTTTTGGGTCATAATTTTCATTACTTTTATCTTGAATTGTTGTCATTTTAAAAAGTCATATTTAAATACATATCGTGTCAAAAATGTGATAAATAAAAGAGAAGTATTATTATTTAGTATAGTGAATTTTTACTTGCATAAGTTTAATGTTAAATATATATGGTGAAGAGAATACTAAACTTTTAATATTCCCTCTGTCTCTAATTCTTTGTTTTATTAGCTTTTTATTTTTGTCTCTAAATTTTCGTTCTTTTAAAAAGTAAGAGTAAAAACAACATAATACTTCAATATTTATTATTTCTTTATCTATCTGCGAAACTCTAAAATAACCAAAAATTTGAGACATATAGAATAATATGTTTCATGCTTGAATTCAACATTGTCATTAAAACTTTTTATGCTAATAAATTTTGGCCACACCAAAAAAACAAAACTAGATTGAATGGTTTGACTACTAATAATATGTTGGAGATCATTAATATAATGTGATTATAAATGATTTTGCATCTCAAAATGTTCGAAAAAATTGCTACTAATAAATTTTCGAGTAAAATGACATTTTTTGATATGATGTAAAACTATTATTACGTATTATAGCGTATTGTATTAAATGAAATACTTTTTTTCTTCACCTTTTGCTTAGGTCCCATAAAATATCAGGAACGTAATTGAGCAGAGACGATGATCACCATATATACGTCAGTTTTATAGGGTTAAATGAAATACTTTAGCGTTCGTATTTAACTGTTCATTTGGTGTTTTAAGGGTATGATTTGTCAATTGTACCATTTGTCAATTACTCATATACAGTAGTTTTCAATAAAACCAATTAATGTTATATATTTGAAAAAAAAAATTAATTTTTTTTTTGGTACCTAACATACTAATTTTTTTTTTACATAATATATTAAATTTATTGGAAAGAGAAAGTGTGTGAAAAAATAGAAATTTATTGGTGGATTAAAATTAGGGTATAATAGAAAGATAAAATGCAAAAATACATTTTTTTAATTTGGTGTTTTTATTCTAAACGAACATTTAAAAAGCAAACGAAAGTAGTAATATTTAGCTATAGAAGTTGTATATTCAGGCCCCGTTTGGATTAGCTAATTTTTGAGCTTATGCAAACAGCTTATGCAATTTTTATGTATTATTATAAGTATGTCAAAGTAATTTACGATAAAATATTTTAGCATGTGAAAATAATTGTGGATCTTATTGTTTTCTCTGTCCATATTAGCTCCACAACTGTTACATTCGAGAATGGATTCTCTCCATTATATTAGAAAAATAGTTGAATCTTAGCCATTGATGTGTGAGAAAGAGAAAAGAAAAAGCGGAAAAAGATAAATTAAAGGATAGAAATTGAAGAAATTGAGGAAATTCAAATTAAGAGAATCCTCTTTCCTTACATTCATATGTCCATATCACATAACCCCACAACTTCACCATGAATGGATAATTTATTTATTAATTAATAATAATGATTAGATAAAAGGAAATAGTCCACAAAAGAAGAAAACTGAATTAGAAAACATGTTTGTTTTGTTGGTTGAATAATTAAATCGATTTTTTTTAAGGGTCTTGCTAACTAGTGCTCCCGGGGCACTAGTTAAGGTAACAAAAGAGGTAAGTTTGTATAGAAAATAACACCTTATGCACTTTTGAAACTTTGACTACACAAATTTCAAGATGTTTTTTACTTTATTTGTGTTCCTTAACTAGTGCTCCAGGGGCACTAGTTAACATTTACCTTTTTTTTAAAATATAATAAATATATTCGTGGGCCTCAAATATAATATTTATTTATTATTCAAGAACATTTGGCTGGAGAAAAACTAATTTACAATTGCTATCCACCGTTCTTTTCTCTTTTGTGTTTGTTGTTGATGAAACACTTTCGTTTTTTGTTTCAGGAAATACCCGTAATACTTGTAAAGTACTGTAGTAACTAGTAGTATAATAGTAATAACAACACGTAAAGTAAAAAGTTATTCCAATAACAAAATCGTGTAAAAAGTAAATTTCAAAAAAGGAGGCCATAAATAGTTGAGTGAAGCTTTGTGTGTACGCGCGGATTTAAGTGAGGCTTTTAAAAATATTAAAATGCTAAATAGTGTTTCTGGGGTATTGGTTAAGATTATTAATATAGAAATTCTGTTTTAGAATGTGTGCATTCAATGTTTTGAAAATGTAAAATATTTTTTTATCACCATTAATTTTGTTTTTTATTTCCATTTTTGACATGCTTAACAAGTGCCCCGAGGGCACTGTTTAACATGACCCTTAAAAATATTAATGTTTTTTTTCTCTTTCATATCAACCTTTTGGTTCTTAGAAAAGAGTTTCATTAATTGATGGATAAATATTTTTAAATTAGTCACGCACCAGATAGTTACAAATAACAGACTTTTGTTGTTTTATAAGTAAATCTTCTCTTTAGTTAGTTATGATTTCCGATCATATCTAACACAAGGGTTTGAAACAACATTTTGTTCTTATATGTTGTTGATGTTGGACAAGATGTCCTATTTGGAGTAAGACATCTTATCCAACATGTTGCACTTGACACATTAAGTAGTTTTAGCATAATGCAGCCAATCATGAAAACTACACAATTGATTAGAATTATCTCCAATGGACAAAGTTTGAGAATCCTAAAAACTGAATATAACTTTAATTTTTATAAATAATGATTTATTTTTTTAATAATCTTTGATGATAAACCTAATGTATATTTTTCATAAAGAGTCGGTTGAGGATGAGCTAATGGAAAAACATCTTTGAGGAGATTTATTGCAATCAAATAATCATGGTATATTTTAAAAAAGCTAATTTTTATGGCATCTCAAAAAACGATATAAGCTAATTAAAAAAGCTAATTGCCAAACACATATATTTTTTCAAACAAGCTTATAAGCTAGTCAGATCAGCTATAAGCTAGCTTATTGGACATGCCAAGCAGTGCCTAAGGGTCTGTTTGGTAAAATTAAGCTATAAGCTAGCTGATAGCTGATAAGCTAGCTGATAGCTGAAAAGCTAGCTGATTGAAATTAAAGTGTTTGGTAAAATTAGCTTTTAAAGTGGTTAATAAATATAAAATTACATAAAAGGACATGTAGTGGGTAGTTATTCTCTTTAGTGGATAATTTTTTATTTTATAAAAAATAATAAAATTAAAGGTTAAAAATGGAAATAACTATAAAAAGCTATAAGCTCAAACGCTACTTGAAATAGCATCTCAAAAAAAGCTATAAGCTAATAAGAAAAGCTTTTTACCAAACACATCTTTTTTTTTTTTTTTTTGAATCGGCAAAATTTTATTAATGAACAATTCCTCCACAAGAAGTGTAAGGAATTGTTGAGAAACATACAAACAAAGGTAAAGTGAAAAAACACAAATACCAAATAACAATACACCAAATCATCACCCCAACCCTCTCTTACACCAATAATGATTCACTAAACCAACCAGAGAAAACCTCTACCCGACCCTCAGAGACACTACTAGGCACTAACTTCCGAACTCGAATTAAAATTACTCGGCCCATCAGGATCTAGTAGGCAGCCCCAAAGGTTAAAGGTTGAGGGACACCAGTAGGCAGGGAACCGACAATCAACACCGATGCAGTAGAGTTCGACCAGATACCAGAGCCCTGCAAATCTCAACAGATTTGAACACCCCTCAGCGACTCAAAGAGTCCTGCAAACCTCACCAGATTTGAAAATGGTCAGAGACTCGCGTATCGTAGTGAATCCACTCACACACAACATTAACCATCCAACACCTCTCCCACACCAATACGTCCTGCAGGTACGATAAAACAACCGCATCCGTCAACACGGAGTGTCTACGCACCTAGCCCTTTCGAGCTCGCCAGGACAAAAAAACCAAGGCCAAGAACAGACCCAAACAACCGCCAGGCTCCGTCCACCCCACCATTCCACCTCGCCTCCAGTCACCCACCCTTGCACGAGACCCCACCAATCCACAAGTCCACTCCAATCACAGAAACGACACCAAACACCAACACAGAGCAAACAGACCGAATTTAAGACGGGATGACGGAGAACAAACGGAGACACCTCAACCAAACACCACCATTGCCATTCACTAAATAGCCACCACCACTAAGAAAACAAATCTATCTCCACCACCAAAACAAAACCAGATCCGTCACCACCACCGAAACCGAAGCAGTTCCGGCACCACCACCAAACCGAGAACACCCAAACACCGGCAAAACACCAAAACAACGGCGGCACCGTCTTCGTAGAAACCAACATCAAAACCACCGGAAAGCAAAAACAAACCCACAGATCGATCAGGTTCCACCGCCGGAAGAAGCACCAGAACCACCGTGGAGCACCAAAACGTGAAACTAGATCTGGATCTAGTTAAAATACCACCGCCGAAAAAGGAGGTTGATAGTGGTGCGGAGGTGAGGACTCACCACACCACCACCGCCTGAAACACCATAACCCAACACAGAAACAGAAACAGAAACAGAAAGATCCGACGAACCGACCACCACCAACCGGAAAGGACAGATCCGGCGAAACAGATCCAAGCTTCGGCGGCGCAACAACAGTCGGCGGACATCGTCGCAGAGAGGTGATACGGAGGATGAAGGGCACCTCATCGCACCACCGGTAACAGATTCTACATTTTGAAGGAAGGTTTGGATATTAAGGGAGGCGCGTGGGGTGCTTTAGAGAGAAGGCAGAGAAAACAATTATAGAGAGTAGTAAGGTATTTGGTCTTGAGGTTGATCTGTATTATTTTTCCTATTGTGTGGGGGAAAGAAGAAGACTTTTTACCAAACACATCTATTTTTTTAAAACAAGCTTATAAGCTAATCCAATAAGCTATAAGCTAGCTTATTGGACTTACCAAACACACCCTAACTGGTAATTTTTTCATGAGCTTATAGCTTATTTATACTAGCTTATAATTTATTTTGATAAACTAATTCAGTTAACTTATAAGTTATTATTTTTTATTCTAATTTTCTCTCTATTACCTCACATAAAATATTAAATATTAATAAACATATTTCTTTATATTATTTCATATTTATATATGATAGTTCAATTGCTAATTAATACTATAAATTCTATTAGTTATTTGTTATTTTTTGACAAACAAAGTCAAATGTCTTTATTATAAAATTCAATTGTATACCTTAAAATAATACACTACACACACACACACATATATATATATACTCAATGACTTGAAATAATATAAAGAAATATGTTTATTAATATGTAATATTTTCAATAATACATGAACTAATATATGTGCCGAGTTCTTTATAGTCATTAATAATATTAAATTCTAAATTAATAGTTATATTAATATTTGTACAAATACGCATATTAAATTTCTTAAAATCATTAATAACACACTCCCTCTGGTCTCATATATAAGCAACAAAACAAAAAATTGAAAATCTCAAATATAGGCAAAACTAACCTATAATCATTACTCCCTCCGTTACTTTTTGTTTGTTGTTTTAGAAAAAAATATTTGTTTCAAATTGTTTGTTGTTTTGATAATTTAAGGTTATATTTTGTCTATTATACCCTCCTTCCTAATTTTTTTTATTGACTAAATTTTATATAATTTTTTTATTGTATCTTTTTTTTTTACTATACTTCTTCATAGGGGTGGACAGAAATTACCGAACCGATCCGAATCCGACGAAACCGAAAATGAATTTGATTGTTGGGTGATAGTGGGTCGGGTTACGGGTTGATCAGATGAAAAAAATCGGGTTTTAATGGATATAAATGGATACCTTAAAAAAATTGGGTTTTTAGATCCAATGAAATCCGAAACCAACCGAGTCCAACCCATATTAATTTCCTTTATTATTATTATTATTATTATTATTATTTTCTACCCACATGTATATTTTTCCCTCATAAGAGATAATTGTAAGTGCACCAGTTCATCCTCATGTTTTAATAATTGTCAAAACACATGAAAATAGAATAGAACATACTTTGGCAAAACATTACAAATGACTTGACAGCGAAAAACTATTTTTTAACACTTTGAAAAATTGTTTTTAGGTATTATGTATCGATACATAAACGTGTGTATCGATACAAATGTCCTGAAATTACTTCAGACTGATTTTGTGCAATTTGTATCGATACATATATCACTTGTATCGATACAAAAGTGGTTTCTCCGAGGCAGAGAGCTACCTGTGTATCGAATCATGCTTGCATGTATCGATACACACCTATGCCTCTCAGAAATCCAGAAACATCATGATGTATCGAATCATGCTTGCATGATTTGATACATATCAGTCAAGATTTCAAGAAACTGATGTATGTATCGATACACATCCGTGTTTGTATCGATACATAGGTCAAATCTTTCATTTTTAACACTGGTCAAAGGTTTTGTATCGATACAAATCATCAGTTGTATCGATACATGTTTGTTAAATTTTGCCCAAACTTGCTCAATTCTATTTTCTCTTTAAATAGCAATGTGTTGTGTCATTGTAAAGCAGAGGAAACTAGTGTGAAAGATCAGAAAACGCTTTGGGTACAAATTGAGTGAGAATTTGCATCAAAGGTTTGATTCATCACAAATTCATCATCTTCATCAAAGATTGCAATCAAGTTGAATTTGAGTATGGGATCGATTCAATAAAGATTGTGTGTTTGTGTGATAACGTCCGATACGGTTCGCGGTGAATCAGAATCATAGTTGGGTTGAATTGTGTGACGAAGGTTCTAGTGTTTCTCTCAAGTGATTCAAGATCGTGCGTGTCTTGAAGGATTCGACAACAAGGAACGAAGGACTCAGCTGGACGATTGGGTGCGGTTTGGCACAAGGTGAATCGTTGGAATCAGAGGGTGAAGTTCCGTTGGGTGTCGAGGTTATTCGCATTAGTTTACATTTTGTCTTGCTATAGGATTATAGATTTCAATTGTAAACTGTGCACTTTTTGTTCATCAAGTTTTTGATCTATAAACTCTCAAATAACCCGTTTGGTTATTTGGGGGGAGACGTACTCGGATAAACGCGTGGACGACGCGCAATCCGGGGAACTCCCTAATCACATCGTGTGTCTCTCTTTATCTCTCTCTTTTAATTTCGTTAATTTCGTTAATTTGCTAATCGATTGAATTTTTGTTGTTCGTATTGGTTCACAAAAATTCAATTGGTTCTTGCTTGATTGTGATTGAATTTGAATATCGAATCATATAACTTGCTTGGGACTGTTTTTGTTAATCAATTAAATTTGGATATTTTGCATTAAGCATTCCGATAATTTTCCTAGTTCGTTCAAGGCTATACTATCTTTCCTTTGGTCCAAAGGTGCAAAGTAGACTACCGATCCGGTGGTGCTTCCGCGCATTGTTTTTAATCAAATAATTTTTTTTAAAATTGCCGTTGATTAAAGAAGCCACTTATTCAACCCCCCTTCTAAGTGGTAGCCTAGTAGTCTAACAATAATCATATTGTCATATATATACTTTAAAAACTTGAAGCACAACACCTTTCTATTTTCATATTAAGACATGGAAATATAATATATATATATATATATGTTTGATCTTATATGGGTGATCTAATGATGTATTTATATTATAAGTCAACTTAATTATATGTATGAATCATGAACGATCTATGTATTTAGATTTTTTTAATCAACTTAGTCTTTTATATTCTAACAAGTAATATCCCTAATTTGTTTATTTCATTAACTACTTGAAGTTTTATGCCGAGATATTTTATTATTAAAAAAAATTGAAAAAAGTTGTTGCGTATAAAAATTTATGTTGGCTCATTGATAGCTCAAACCGAACGAACCCAACCGTTTCATCCGATTAAACCGTATAACCGAAATCCGATCAAACCGTTAGCTTAATTGGGTGAAATCGGGCTTTGGTTTCTCACCCATGGATTGAATCGGGTTTGACATTTTGGACCCGAACCCACCCATAACCGCCCGATGTCCACTCCTACTTTCATATAATCTTAGAAAAGTGTACATGACTTAAATGCAAAAATACATTTTCTTAAAATTAGAGTATAATATATTCCAAAAAAAAAGGTATAATAGGAAAATAAAGTACAAAAATACACTTCCTTAATTAGACATTTTTTTTTCTCAAACAACAAACAAAAAGAAACGGAGGGAGTACAATAAATGTCACTTTTTCAAATATATCCATACTTTATTCACATTCTCATGTTTTTAACGGTTTCCAAGTCAAAAGATATAGGTAAAATTAGAAAAGTGTATGACTTAAATGCATGTAGACACTTTTCTTAAAGGAAGAATTTTTTTTTTTTTTTGTAAATTTGCTTATATATGAGACCGGAGGGAGTATTTGAATTAGTATTCTAGCTATAAAAAAATATTATTTTGGGATGGGGAGGGTTGTGCCCACCCTTAGCCCTACCCCAATACCGCCATTGATTGGGGGTTTGTGGTGTCTTGGTAGTAGAGGGGGTGCTTCGGAGGGTCTTAGATATGTTTTGAATATGGATTTTAGAAAGGTATAGTTGATGTTTGACTCCTTGCATGTTGCAAGTGTTGCGTAGCAAGGGAAGAGTGATTACTGAAGTTTGGAGCTTGTGTAATCAATTTTGGAGATAATTGCAATTTTGGAGATAATTACAATTAGTTTGGAGCTTGTGTAACCAAGACCCACCTGTTACCATGGAAATACAGACGGAGAAGAAAAGAAGAAGAGATGATGAGAAGGAGACCAGTGACAATTCGACTGTAACGCAACATTTTTTAACGGCAGGTCCTGGCAGCCAGGCCTGCCGGGACCAATGATTGTTCTCAGCTGGAATTGCCGGGGTTTGAGCGGCCCGAGTGCAATTCCTAATCTTCGTAATCCTGCTCAAGGGTACAGACCGGATGTTTTATTTTTATCGGAGACATTAACAAAAGCACATAAGATGGAGAGAATTAGAACCATGCTTAAATATGATTCATGTCTCTCTATTGATGTAGAAGGTAGGAGTGGTGGGCTGTCAGTGCTATGGAAGGATAGTGTGAATTGCCGTGTAATGAACTATTCCAGAAATTTTATTAACTTGATTGTGGAGGATGATGAAAGGGGCGATTGGAGGCTGACTTGTTATTATGGTTATCCGGAAAGAAGTAGAAGACGTATGGCATGAGACCTTCTTAGAGAACTCAGAACTATGTCACCTTTGCCGTGGTGTGTGATAGGAGACTTTAATGACCTTCTTTCACAAGATGACAAGAAAGGTTGGCTTCCGCATCCAAACTGGTTGTGTACGGGTTTCAGGAGTGCTGTCAACGACTGTGACCTCACGGATATCCAACTTAATGGATACCCATTTACTTGGTGTAAAAGCAGTGGAACTGACAGATTGATTGAGGAGAGGCTTGATAGAGCGTTGGCGTCGTCAGATTGGTTGGCAAAATTTCCTAATACTACCCTAAGGAATATATTATCTTCACACTCTGATCATAGTCCCATTTTATTGCATTGCTCCCCGGTGACTAAACAATATTATCATCATGATTTTAAATTTGAGAACGGTTGGTTGATGGAGGAGGATGTTGGAGAGATTGTCCAAGAAGGGTGGAACGATGGGCTTGGTCTAGAGCTAACACATAGACTGACTCATTGTGCAGACAAACTTCAGAGATGGGGAAAGAGGAAAAAGAAGAGATTCAAAGAGGATATTCTGGAATATGAAGCAGAGATGGAGAGGCTTCGGGATAAACGTGATTCAGCCAGTATGGTCCGGTTCCAGGAAGTTACTCATCAACACGCCAAACTACTTATTCAAGAGGAGGCTTTTTGGAAGCAACGGGCAAAAATGCATTGGTTAAAAGAGGGTGACCTTAATACAAAATTTTTTCACATGTCAGCTACCGCCCGGTCAAAGTTCAAAAGGATTGAGAAACTAAATAATGAGGTGGGTGAGGTAGTTACAGGACAGCAGCATCTCCATGAAGTGGCTAAAAAATATTTCCAGGATCTTTTTACACCGAAAAGAGGGGTCCTTGATCCAGTTCTTTCTCTCATCTCTCCTAGAGTTACCGCTGAAGATAATATCAGTCTAGAAGCTCCCATTACTAAGGAGGAGGTCCGTGTTGCTTTGTTCCAAATGCACCCTGATAAGTCCCCGGGCCCTGACGGTTTTAATCCGGCTTTCTATCAGAATTTTTGGGAGTTGTGTGGAGATGAAGTGTTTGCGGCGGTAAAAGAATGGCTAGGGAGGGGTTACTTTCCTTCGTCGCTGAATGAGACAAATATTTGCCTTATTCCGAAGTGTGACAACCCGAACTCTATGAAGGATTTTCGACCGATATCACTTTGTAATGTTCTCTATAAAGTGGTGTCAAAACTTCTGGCGAATAGACTGAAAGTAGTGTTGGGGAAATATATTTCAGAGGACCAGTCAGCATTTGTTGAAGGGAGGTCTATTATTGATAATGCCCTTATTGCCATTGAGATCATTCACTGCTTGAAAAGACGTACTAGAGGAGGTAAAGGGGAGCTGGCCCTTAAAATTGATTTTAGTAAAGCATATGATAAGGTCGAGTGGAGCTATTTGAAAGGGGTTCTTGGTAGGATGGGCTTTTCAGATACCTGGATAAATTGGATGATGTTGTGTGTAAGCTCTGTAAACTATTCGGCATTAGTGAACTTTGAAAAAGTAGGCCCTATTCACCCTGGTAGAGGTCTTAGGCAAGGAGACCCACTGTCTCCTTACCTGTTCATCCTTGTTACTGAAGGCCTTACTGCACTTATTCATAAAGCGGTCGCTTGTGGAGATATACATGGCGTCAAAATTTGTAGAGGGGCACCTATTGTGTCTCATCTACTATTTGCAGATGATTGTTTTTTTTTGCAGGTCCAATATCTCGGAGACAACTAAGCTTATGGAGATCCTTAAGACTTATGAGTTGGCTTCAGGACAGGAAATTAATTTGTCAAAGTCGGAAGTTTTCTTTAGCCGGAACATCAGTAGAGCTGGCCAGGAGGATCTTTCCAACATTATGGGAGTCAAGCATGTGTTGGGTACCGGTACATACCTTGGGCTACCATCTATGGTGGGAAGGAGTAGAAAGGAGACTTTTGCATACATCAAGGACCGCATATGGAAGAGAATTAACGGTTGGAGGAGTAGACCTTTATCCCGAGCTGAGCGGATGATAAATGCTTTTTGGTGGGGTGGAGGTAGTGACAATAGAGGGATACGATGGCTTGCTTGGGATAAATTAGCATGTCCGAAGGAGGAAGGTGGGTTGGGTTTCCGAGATTTCCACAACTTCAATATGGCAATGGTGGCAAAGCAAGGTTGGAATTTCATGCACCATCCGACTTCTTTGGTTGCAAGACTCTACAAAGCTAGGCATGGTTCTGACTTAGAGGCTAGTAGAGCAGCTGTTCTCTTATGGTTCATTTGGAATAATCGCAATAATACTGTTTGGAACGACAGCAGCTTAAGTCCTCAGCAACTTGGCGTGAAAGCATTAGTGTATTGGCAACAATGGGCAGCGATCAATGGCTTGCTTCATGAGCAGCAGCAGGCCGTGGTTCAGGACAGTGCAGCAAACAGCAATACACAGTGGATTCAGCCCCCTTTTGGCTTCTTGAAGTGTAATGTCGACGCGAGTTTTTATAACACAGCAGGTGCTACAGGTTGTGGTTGGGTTTTACGCGACTGCCGTGGTCAATTTCAGCTAGCAGGTTCTAACATTATGATGGCATCACTTAGTGTCTTGGAAGGGGAAGCAATGGCCCTTATTGAAGCTATGGAAGAGGTGATACATAGAGGCCTTTCCTTTGTCATCTTTGAAAGTGACTCTAAGCTTGTAGTAGATGCTATCTCTTCTCGTCAAGGCGGCGTCTCGGTTTTTAGTATTTTAATTTCCCATATTCAAGCTTTACTTCGGTTTAATAATTACTTTGAGGTTAAGTATGTAAAGCGACAAGCGAACAAAGTTGCTCACTCCTTAGCTAAAGCGGCTTTTTCTATGTCTCGTCGTTGTGTTTTTGATTCGGTTCCTCCGTGTATTGACTCTTTTTTACGTAATGAAATATGTTAAGTTTGCTTCTGTCAAAAAAAAAAAAAAAAAAAAAAGAATGGAAGGTTTTTATTTGTCATACACATCGTGAATCAAATGCATCTAGAGTCCTTTAAATTCTGCCTAATTAATAGTAGGTTTATTAAATTTTTTAGCTAACAAACCGGCCTTCTAAGTTTCTAACATATTGATGTTGAGAACTATCAAGTGTGTGAGTTAAGTCACACATTAGTTAAAATAGTTGAGGTTAGTGAGAGAGAGCACATAAATCTAATGACCGAAAGTTTTGGGTAAACTGTGGTGTCAAAATCCCTTGTATGATTGCTTAATGTGCCAATCAAATCCAGCGAGGCTCCATCTCGCGGCCCAACAGTTACACCGTTTCTCTTTTTCAAATTATCCTCCTTTTCAATTTGGACTCAATCGTCCGAGTCTTAAAGTTCACATCAAATTGAACCCCAAATTATGGTTAGCATAAAAATTAACGGTCTGTTTACGCTGATTTTTGGTAAACAAGCGCTAGTTTCAATTTCTAAACTTGCGAGATCAACTAGAAATCTCAAGACAATTTTATGCTTGTTTTTTATGATAAAATGATTTCAATGTTCATTAAAATCCAACAAACATTTGTTTTTTGGCTTTCTTAACGAAAAAGGGAAGAAGTGAGTTAATTTGAATTGCCTCAAAATCAACAAACTTCAAACAAGAGTAAAGATAAAATGCAGTAAATTGCTGTAAGATAAATTTGCATTAATTGTAAAGAACAAGTACAATAAAATGGTTCACAAAACGTACATGTTTCTCTTGGGAATTCCTTTCTTTCTACGCTGAGTACTTAGAATTTTCAGAGAAAACTATGTAAAAACAGTTTTGCGACCTCGATTCCTTCTAAGGAATCACTATTTATACTTAGAAGCAAATGCAACCGCTCCAGACGATCTCAACGCTCCAGATTTGATCCTCAAAACCCAACGTTCTCCACTCTACGGTTCCTTCTTGGCGCGTTTGAACTTTGGACTTGGCCTTGAAACTCTTGGGCCAACACCATTTTGGCCCACAATCCATTTGTTCCTTTTCGAACATTACGCCTTCAACTTCGATGAACATTATAGAAGATTTTGGTGATCGAACCAACTTGCGAAAGTGTTAATCGAAGCAACTATTCAATTCGAAATATTGATGGTACTTTCATAAACACCAATTAAATAACACCTGTAAATTTGATAATTAATTTATTATTTTGTTGGACCAACATTTTTCATTTAAATTATTAAATCAAAATACAGTCCACGGCCACATTAATATTTTTGTAAAAGTAGGATTGTTGGAAACATCATAATGTAACAATTAAAAACTTTAAAGTTTATTCTGAAAAATTTAAAATATTTAACGATTACAAATGTGAAAAATAAAGAATCTTAAATGCATCTGGCCTTTTTTGATACTCCTAAAAATATTTAGGCTTACGTCAAAAAATAAAAATTAGGCTATTTACAAGGAAAAAAAATCATTTGACTTTAAAAAAATTGGTTAAAATTAGTTAATAAATAAAATAAAATAAAACAAAAGAGAGGTGATGACTTGTGCAAGGAAGATCAAGAGAGAAACGACGCGTGTTGAAATACAGCTGTATCCCAAAAATCCTAAATGAACCGCTTCCCAGGAACAAGCGGTATCCATCTCATCACAAACGATACGAAAATCCCCAAAAACCTAACCTCCCAAACCGTTTCCCCTAACCCATAACTCTCACACATATAAACCCAACACATAACATAACCCTTTCCCCCACAATATATTCATTCATCAACAACGCTCCTCCAAAAACATAACCCCTATCTTCACCACCAAAAAAAAAAAAAAACGATGAATAACCGAAAAGACATGGATCGAATCAAAGGTCCATGGAGCCCCGAAGAAGACGAAGCTTTACAGAAACTCGTCGAACGTCACGGCCCTCGTAACTGGTCACTCATCAGTCGTGCTATTCCCGGCCGTTCTGGAAAATCGTGTCGACTCCGTTGGTGTAATCAGCTTTCTCCTCAAGTTGAGCATCGGGCTTTTACTCCTGAAGAAGATAATTTAATTATCAGAGCCCATGCTCAGTTTGGTAATAAATGGGCCACAATAGCCCGATTACTCTCGGGCCGAACTGATAACGCTATCAAAAACCATTGGAATTCAACTCTCAAGCGTAAGTGTTCTTCCTTCATGGCTTCTGATGATCCAGCTTTTGATCCTCAGCCGCTTAAACGTTCTGCTAGCGTCGGTGCTCCAGGGAGTCCTTCTGGATCCGATTTAAGCGATTCTGGTGTTCAAACTGTTTTTCGTCCTGTTCCGATTCGTTTGGAGAAAACAACTACATCGGAACCTGCGGTGGCGGTGGAAGAGGAGGAGGATGACGGTGGTCCGTTAACTTCGCTTTCGCTTTCTCTTCCAGGTGTGGAGAGTTCTTCTTCCGATCAGCATCGATCTGCGTCTGCGGCGGTGGCGATAACTGTGAATCCGATAACGGCTGTAACGGCTTCAGTGGCGGCGAAAGTGGGAGCGTTGAATTTGAGTGGGGAATTTATGGCGGTTATGCAAGAGATGATAAAGAATGAAGTGAGGAGTTACATGGAAGAGCGTAATGGAATGTGTTTTCAAGGTGTTGATAGGCTTAGGAATGTTTCTGCTAAGCCTATTGGGATTAACAGGGTTGATTCTTAATTAGAACGTAATTAGTGTTAATTAATTAATTAAAAATGAAGAAGAAAAAAAGGAAGTCTTTTTTTCTTTTTCTTTTTTATTAAGCAAATAATTTTGGCCAATGTACAGAGGAGAATGAGTTAGTTGGGAAATGGAAGTTTATTTATTTTTAGTACTTAGCAATGGTAAATCTGTAATTTCTCTCTTGTTTGGTTTTGTTGGAAAAGATAAATGAGGGATTATTAGATGGAAAATGAAATATCCTAAAAATAATAATCTTATTTGAGTATTAATTGATCTTCTGTGATATCTGAACTGTACAACAATGTACAGGCATAATGTGAATAATCGTTATTATGGTTCAAAATTCAAATAAAATATTAAGGCAGTTTAGCCATGAAAGGAAATTGGGTACAATATTTGGAAATGGGAGTGGTTTTTGTCGGTTATACTTTTATGAGTCTGAAAATTAGTTGATCAGTTACTATATGGTTGTGTTTTGATTTAAGAATCGAAAAATTTTCTGCCATAAAGTTCTGCATAAATGAGACTTGTGGAGAGAGTTGAGACCTTTTTTGGTAGTTTTTTTCAAACCTCACTTCTCCTGATCCTGATCACATTACCTTATCATATTACCTATAATCATACTGTATAATGAGAATTTAAAGACAATAATATAATATTTTTTTGACACAAAACAATCAATAATCATATAATATTATAGTGTATATTATATAATATAATATTACAGAATATAGTAGTTTGACGATTCTGGTCTTCCATTTTTTATACAAGCTATTTGAGTCTCTCATGTTTATCTCCAACAAGTACAGTTTGGCTGTTCCCTTAAATTTATTTATGACCTATTCAACATCCGGGCCTTACGCTACGTTTGGATTGATGGTACATAATGGAACATAATAGGATGAAGTGGAATGGAGCAGAATGAAACAGAGTTTCTATTCCACTGTTTGGATATTTATGACGGAGCGGAATAAATTTTTTATTCCATTGTTTGGAAATAGGACGGAACGGAATAAGTTATAACTTTTTATTCCATTCTTACTCTTAACTTCTAATTAAAAAACTTGTATTTTTCCATATAATTTTAAATAGAATAGGCTGAACTTTTATTTTTAATTTTTTAACTGAAGTTATATTTCTAGTTTTTTTATGAATTTTTATTTCTAGTTTGATAACTCAAATCAAATTATAAACATAAACCAATTTAAATTGAAATAACAATTATTAAATTGTCTTATTTTGAAAGGTTCAGACCCATCTTAATGATTTTAACTGACTAAAAATATTACAATAGCATGTGAATAATTAAAGTATATACTATTTTTTTTTCTTGATCAAGAACAATTTAAGTATATCAATTGGTCAAAATAAAATCAAAGTATATATAGTAATTCGTTTTCTTTCAGTAACAGCTAACAATGATATATAGTAGTATAGTACCATAAAACAAAAAAAAACCTAACAATAATAGTTTCAAGTAACAATCACAGTAAATTAAGTTTTCTAAATCAAACAACATACACATGAAGTATACTTAGCAAATGAAACATATTGGCATGATAGAAATTAATTAGTGACCACTCCATTAAAAAATAGTACATCCATGCAAATACACAGACACACATGAATATATAGAGTGAAAGAGAAAATATACAGAAAAAAAAATAATGTATAGGAGAAGAAGATGAAAATATACAGATAATATAAAAATAGGGGTAAACAGGTAATATTAAAATGATGAAGTCTATTCCATTACATACACCCCAATTTGAAGGGGAAAGAAAATTAGAAGATTGGATGGTATGAGATGGAATGAGTTACATTGTGTTACAATCCACTCCATTCATTTTTTGTAAATCCAAACAATAGAATCTAATTAGTTACCACTTCATTCCATTCCATTTCATCACATACCACCAATCCAAACATAACCTTAAATTTTCATACGTGAACTGCATATTTTGCCACATATTTTGCCACATCAAAATTTTGGTGAGGTTTACGTTCTCTCTTGATAATTTGTTATCTTTCAATTAATGAAAACAAGTCAATTTGCATGTGATATCAACAACTAATTTTAATCAATTTTTATTTCACATGCAATGCAAATAACTTATTTTCATAGATTGTTGGATAAATATCTATCTTTTATCTTTATTTTTGTTCTATTTTAAATTAGTTTTATAAATGTTATTTGTTCAAAACTCTACCATATTGCAAAGAATGACTATTGACATTAGCATCAATAAAGGAAGATATGTGTCTCAGTTGATAATTTCAGCAATAGAAGATTCATTTACAGCTATGTTTACTAATTGTTAATTATGAATCAAATTTTTTAATATTAAGAGTAGAGAATAAGCTGCTAAACAGCTGAAAAAAGAGATCGGTTAAAATCAATTAATAAAAGAGATATTTTGATAAAATGTCTTCCATTATATTGTACAGTATTTGTTACATTAACAAAATAATCTTTTATGATAAATGTAATTTTATATAATTTTTTTGTTGAAATATTTTTAATATAACATTAATTATTTTACAATTTATTACAATTCAACCTCCAAATTGATAGTATATGCACCACGTATCAATATGTTTCCACTATGATTTTTTTGATTATTATATAACATATTACGGAATTTTCCCCACCATTAACAATGACCAATTTTTGTCGAAGAACCTGCACATAAAATAGAATTTTCTCTTCCAACTGAATTATTTTTATATATAGGAGTCAAGGATCGGACATCTGACCACCAACTTAAGGGGTCCAAGATCTTTACCACTTAGATCAATTCATTCTGTCACCATAATTTTATAATGATGACTAATTTCCATAATTAATACTAATAATAATTTATGAAATTGTAACTTTATTTATGTGTTTATTTGTAACACTTTATAGTAGGGCAAAAATACCGAAATTACGTGCAAATTCTTCCAGTGATATTTGCCATTTTCATTATTCCATTTCAAAGGCTAAACGGGAGTTAAATAAGGAAGCTAGCCTAATAATAGGGAATGTTTAACTCTTTTGGGAAGAAAAAGATGCCTACAAACAGATATACAAGGGGTATTGACATTTTCTTCTGGATAAACAATATAATCTGTGCATACACTACTTTTCTACATTCAAACAGCACTAAGTCACAAATTTGCAGTTGTAATGCTGCTTGAACCTGTTATATTTGTCCTAAGAGAGGGGAGTCTAGATTTAGCCTTGGAAATCAACTGTAATATATCATGCTTCCAGGACCAGGATGGTTCATTTAAAGCACGTATGGAATTGAGACAAACAAGCAGGGTTCCACCTTCATGTAAGAGAACCTGTATGCATGTTAAAGATTGATTAGCAAGCAAAAATTTAAAAGCGACCATCCAGATCTTGAGGGTTTTTGTCGAGGGAGCTAAACAAAAATAATACTTTATTTAAGGGCACAAGTTAAACAATTTGTATATCTTCTACCACATTATGAAAAATTGACACATAGGAATCTTCAAATTACGTCTGGGGAGAGTGAAAATAGAGAACCTTGAGTGAATTTCTAATGGTGCCGTAATTCTAAAGAAAACAAATAGGCAAAATTACATATTTAGTCCCTTAATTTCATTTCAGGTAACAATTTGATCTTGTTTCTTTTATGTCATTTTTGGTCCTTCATCCATGTTTGTATACAATTTTTCAAGCTTCAAATCTATGATTTTCTATTATACCAAACAAATATTTTGCAGCATAATCACATTCATGCCGTTTACAAGGACAATAAAAGTAAAACATTCCCGACAGCCACACAAATAACAACAAAACCGAGCATTAAATCAGATTGAATTCATACCGTTATCCACAATGGCAGAAATCCCAAAACTGATGGAAGGGAAGCCACAAAGATGCTAGACAATGCCAGAGCCACGTTTTGCTTAATCTGCATATTCATTGACATATGAGGCAACAACATCCAATTGGTGAAGAGATTATATATGCTAACAAACAGTTGATATTAATGTACCAGTGAAGTTGTCTGGCGAGATTTGGCAATACAAAATGGCACTGCAGAAATATTTTCTCGAAGCAACAGCACATCGGCAACAGCTATAGCAGTTGCACTAGCACGGTGAGCAAGCACAATCCCAACAGTTGCAGCAGCAAGTGCTGGGGCATCATTAATACCTTCCCCAACCATAATTAAGCCTCCCCCTGTCATAGGAGTAAAAACGATAGAATATAAAAATGTATAAAAGACACCATTCAATTTACAAAATATTATTTAGGAACCTTGTTAAGAACACAATATCATCATCATAAAAATAAGACAAAAACTAGGATAGAAAGGGGATATTTACATAACAAAAACTAGGGAATGGTTATTTATATGGCAAAAAGAAAAGAATGTACAATATAATAGGGAAAGTATCAACCATCAACAATATAGAAAAACAAATCGAAAACATAATTTTATATTCTTTTGTAATAAATGACAAATATATATTTATTTATCAGACTGTGGGTACCAACTGGTACCCAAAAAGTACCCACACATGCCAATTTTTTTATTATAAAAATAATTTTAGCACGTACTCTGTACTTATCCACGAGTACTGGGTACGTCATGAATCTTGGAGTACTCGTTATTTGTGAGATGTTGAGGAATAGGAATAAGCGAGTAAGAGTACTATATATAGTCATAACTTCCCTATTTACATTATTTCTAACATAAATGTATCATGTATGTAGTACAGAAATAAGACCCTAGGCATACATAATGTCATTTTTATCGGAGACATAAAAAATGAAGAAGCTCAAATCAAGGAACTCACCCATATCTCTTGAGATATCCTTTACATGGCTCAGCTTATCTTCAGGCTTCAGGTTGCAATAAAACTCATTGATGCCCACAGCAGTTGCTACTCTCTTTGCACTATATTCATGATCACCAGTTAACATCATCACGCGAAACTTTGCTTCATCTTGCAATTCTTGAATAACATCAAAAACCCCTGGTCGCGGCCTATCCTCCAGATGAATCAATGTTACCTGCATCAAGTGGTTAGTCAGTAAGGTCCATGAGGAAACTGTTGAGAAGGAAACAGGTAGCATATCACATTCAGTGAGACTTAATGTGCATTGTTTGGGAAAATGGGGAGAAAAATAAAAAGGGACCAAAGTAATTTTCAAAATAAACAGGCTGTAGAAGTTGAAAAACTTTGGTATGAAGCCAGCTTCTCAAGGTGGAGATGTCTTTGCACTTTTGATTTGCCAAGAGCATTATTCCTCCGAGAAACGTAAAAGTATCTGGCAGTACACTACCTTTTTATTTATTGAAAGGGCAGCATGAACAAATTCACTTCCATATGAAGATGCATTAATAGCTTCCTTGATCTTTTTTGATTCATTTTCAGATTGACAAAATGAAGTGATGAAATCTATAGACCCAAGTGATGCTTTCAATAGTTTAGCACCTTCAGTTCCTGACTATAACAAAATAAAAAACAATTTGAGTCATTTTACTCGTCATTCCCAACTATATGAGAGTATGCATGCATTATAAGTCTAAACTTATCTAATACTTCACAGGTCCCATCATAACATGTAGTTGGCACTAGCATTAGTTTCAGTATACAAAGAAAACAATGTAAAATAATGATAAAGTGTACAATGAAAAAACGGGAGATTCTAAGAGAATATGCAATAGGAACTAGAGATACTAACAATGCATGGTAGGTGTTACTAATGTATACTTAATATCAGGCTTTGTCAAGCGAAGTGAACATTTGAGTAATGGGATGAGCAATGCGTGCAATTGCCAAGTACCTCAATGCTGTTAACAGTAGCAGTAAGGCCTCTACCAGGAAAGTATTCAAAATTTTCAACAGAAACAGAAGGGAGGTCTTTCCCTTCACTATGGTCAACCACAGCCCTGCAATTCATTTTAAAGGGAAAAAAAGAGTGTGAAAACTTGGAAGAGATAATCATGTTCAAGATCATGCTATATTTATACATTTGAGATGGCATAACTGAACATTCAAGATTAAATTGAATAGTTCGTAACATATGTATTTACAAGCCACTATGACAATATATAGTGTTAACCCAATAGTCCAAAATCAAGTTGAGAAGCACATAAGAAAGAAACACACTTGGTCAAAAAAAGGAAGAAGAAAGAAGCAGACTTCCACACTTCCTTAAAAAATAGATGAATGATGCAAAGAAGAAATGACTACAGCTATTACTTGTTCGAGGTGGGTTCAAAAGTAACACAAAAATATTCTGTTCAAAATGATACCTTCCAATGGGGTGGGTAGTGCCCTTTTCCATAGCTGCAGCAACAGCAAGAGCTTCCTTTTCACATGTAGGAATGCAGCAGGAAGAAATGATTGATTCCCTATTTCTGATGTCATGACCATAAATGGGCTCAATTGCCTTGAACAAAAGTCCACCAGTAGTCAATGTCCCTGTTTTATCAAATGCAATGGTATGGCATGAAGCTAGCGCATCCAGAACATGTCCACCTTTGAGTAGTATGCCCTGCAAATTGAGGTAACTGTGACACCAATAAATAAAGGATATATCCCATGCTTAAAATTCTGGAAAAAATTGAACATGTTTCTTTTTACTTTCCTTTAGACCAACAAACATAGACTTCATAAAGAGAGACTCAAACAATGAAATAAGAAAAACAAGATAATCAAATCATTCCATTCAATTCAGCTTATTAATAGATCTAATCAGGAATATTCAGTGAATCAATAAAAATTGGTTTCAGCATATTGAAGACAATACTAGTTTTCCTATTCAAAGCATCAAGCATGTGTAGTAACAAGTAATAGCATCTGTAGTATGACTTTGTTTTTCTTCAATCACAAGTTTGATCAATTTCCAAGTTTACACTTGGTTAAGACTATTATGCTTTGTCTGGATGCAGAAAGAAAAAGTGACGGTGAAATGAAAGGAAAAGGAAAAGAAAATGTAAAGAGAAAAAGAAGAAAATACATTCTTGGATGCTGGGAAGAGGAAAGAAGGGTGAAAACTTCCTGTATTGTTTTTGGTTAAATGAAAACGGGAAAAAGAAAGAACTTATTCGTGTAAATTTATGTTTTTTCCTCACATGTACAGATGTATAATATATTCTTTTCCCAAAGCTAATTAAATGACCACTAATAGTTAATTATCTGGTCAGGATAATTGATTATTTTATTAAAATAAAAATAATATTATGCTGCAGATTCTGTGAGTAAATTTGTCCGAAGCAAAGTTTTTCTTCCTCTCTATATTTTCTCCTCCTACATTATAAGAGACAATTTTTTGTGCAAGTCCTGCATTTTTATCTTTCCTCTTCATTTCCTTTCCTCAATCAAACCGCGAAACTTCCATAAATATAAAGCAGGATTTTCAAAAGATGCTGGATTATAATTGTTGAAAATGTAATGTTGAATACAAAATGAAGAACACAATTGTATTGATGGGGCAAATACTTCACAATTGAAACACTATGATACCACTTCATTCTAGCTAAAGGGCTACAAAAATATTCAAAGAGGTAATTAGTATATAATGTTAAAATTTAGATAATATTCATATGTTGTGTGTGTTTGGATACTCCTAAAAAGCTAAGTGATACCTTTTTCGCACAGGAGCTGATTGCTGTGGCATATGCCAATGGAGCCACGGCTAACGCACATGGTGATGCTGCAACCATGAGCCCTAAAGCTCTGTAAATAGAACCTCTGCAAGCTGCATCAACGGAGACGAAATAAGCTGAAATATGAATGTTAAGTCATACATAGATACACAACAGGGGCAGTGAACACTTTTGTAAAGTTGGTGATAATGAAATTTGCATAATATTAATGAACTCCAGAAGTCACGAACCCTAGCCCAAGTCTATACAAGGATGAAGAAACAAAAGTTATGCCCAAGTGGGCCAACAAAGCAGAAAGGACTGTGTTTGCATGCAAGGAGCTATAAAGGAGGAATTGCAGGGTCTGTTTTCAGTCCTACAACAGATGAAAAAAGAAAAAGAGGTTAACAGCCTCAACAGCTGGTGCAGTATGAACGGGAAAGAATAAGTGGAGCGATTCAGGCACACAAGGTAGGACAATTGTCGGGGAGAAGGGTTTAGAATGTTAGAAAGGTATGGGAAAGGATTGAGAAATGGTGAGGGTTTGGGAAGCAAAGAGATTTCATGCATCTGCAGAATTTCCCATGTAGTTCTTTTTTCTTTTATCCTGCACTTCCTTTGTGATTTCATTTTTAGCAGAGGGAAACCTCTGCCTGTAAGGAGCTTGATATCCGTTCTTTCTAATTTAATTCGATGTTTCAACATATATGGTCCCACAAATGATTAGTTTACAAATTTGAAAATTTTATAAATCATATTATACAACACTGCTAGATTAGAAGTAAAGAAGTACCTGGTGTACTAATGAATGGCCACTTAAATACAAGTGGTCCAAGAACAGCAATAGCAATTGATAACACCACTACAACTTTGCTGTAATTTTCACCAAATTCATCCAGCCACCTTTGAAGTTTAGGTTTATTCAACTGAGCTTCTTCAGTCAACTGCACAATTTTGCTTAGTGTTGATTCCTTCCATGTCTTTGTTACCTGTGATGAAATAATTTTGTACTTTGCAGTAAGTTCCCAAAAAAATCACCAGTAAACAAGACAGGCACCTATCAGAAACAAGTTCAAAGTGTTGAACAAGACAGCACCTTTACTGACAGTCTAAAACTGCCAACCTAGCATCACAATCTCTAGCAACTTATCGTTACACATATTTAGAACTTGACTGATCACCTTATATTTCAATTTCCATCAATGAAATTTCCAAACATAGGTATGGTCAATGTCATACTCTTTCCAGCAAAAACATACAGCAATTCTCAATAATTACCTACAATAACTCCATTCATCCTTATCATCACCAGTAACCTCAGAACTAACGATTTACACAAAAGCATTTAAGTAATTCTCCTAAAATAAAATATATTGAAAAAACCAAGCTTCAGACGTGTCCATAAGATTAATTATATTATTGCAACCACTGACACCACTTGTTTGACCTTCTCCTGACTGTTTCATCTATCACCATCGTAACTAATCACCACAGGACACAGGCCCCAAATACTATTATTGCCACTACCTTTTCTGTTTCACTTCCTCAACGCCCTGAGTGTTCTTGGGGAGTCCAACATCATTAACGACCACTATGATGTCAACCCGACGACCAATACATGTACCAACATCTTCTAATCTTGTTGGTGGCATTGGTTCTGTCACTCTCTCTCCCTCGTTCATGATGTTGGACTCCCCAAAATCACCCAGGGCACTAATTTGGTTTGTACCATAAGAGTGATCGATGAAACAAAATATCAAACTGGAACGTCTAACAACCTTTTTCTCCAAAATGCAGAAGCTTTTCCCCGTTTTGACGCTGCTGGAAATATAATTCAGCTCTGATACAATGTTAGAAATTATTATAAATAAATATGGGCCTAACTCATCCTTACAAAATCGGCTTGTAAGGTGAGGATTGCCACTTGCTTATAAACACTTGTCAAAGTCATCTCATATCTGATGTGAGACTTTTTAACACACTCTCATGTCCAGGACTGAACAAGCTGGAACGTGGACTCAACAATAACGGGTTGCCCAAATAACGGGTAGTCCAATGGTATCAGAGCCTCTCTAAGATCCATTGGACTACCAGTTATTTGGGCAACCTGTTATTGTTGAGTCCAAATTTCAGCTTGTTTAGTCTTGGACGTGAGGGGGTGTGTTAAAAAGTCTAATATCGGATATGGGATGACCTTGACAAGTGTTTATAAACATGTGGCAATCCTCACCTTACAAGCCGGTTTTGAAAGGATGAGTTAGGCCCATACTTATTTCTAGTAATTTCTAACATGGTATCAGAGTTGAATTATATCTCCAGCAGCCTTAAAACGGGGAAAAGCTTTTGCATTTTGGAGAAAAAGATTGATAGACATTCCAGTTTGATATTTTGTTTCATCAATCACTCTTATGGTACAAACCAAATCAGTGCCCTGAGTGATCTTGGCGAGTCCGACATCATTAACGCGGGAGAGAGAGTGAGAGAACCAATGCCACCAAGAAGAATAAGAAGATTAGTAAGATTAGAAGATGTTGGTACATGTATTGGTCGTCGGGTTGACATCATAGTGGTCGTTAATGATGTTGGACTCCCCAAAACCAAATCAATGCCCTGAGTGATCTTGGGGAGTCCAACATCATTAACGACCGCTATGATGTCAACCCGACGACCAATACATGTACCAACATCTTCTAATCTTACTAATCTTCTTATTTTTCTTGGTGGCATTGCTTCTCTCACTCTCTATCCCTTAGTGATAGGGTTTCAAAGAGCAACACACTCAATCCCTCCCGGTCGTTCCATCAACTGTACGACGGCGTCGAAGAGAGTCGACAAAAGCAGAGATCGGTGCCGGTGGTTGATATTTCCGTGACGATGATGGAAGGTTAGTTGAAGCGATGTATGTATACTATAGTAAGGTGGAAAGATGGAAAGCGAAGCTTTAAAATAGTACTGAAAGGGCCAAACATCAAATACAGTAAAATATACCTTCACAATTATTCTCCCATCTAAGTTCCTTGCCCCGCCAGGAACTCTATCTCCAACTTTAGCCTCCAGAGGTTTGACTTCCCCTGTCAAGTGCTCAATGGTAATGGTGGCACCGCCTTGGAAAACTTCACAATCTACAGGCACAGACTAATCACAACAGCATTCCCATTATACTTCAATAGTCTGCTATACAAAACTTGAAATTCCAATTTTTCTAACTCTTTTAGAGGGAAGGCAGGATAATGTAAAATAATACTTACTAAAATATTCAACAGAGAAAGGAGACGGAATAGTTCTCTTAAATCAACAAGAGAAAAACAGAGACATTTCAGGCTCTTTTCTATTTATTTTTTTTCCAAAGGGAGAAAAGAGAACCTTTCTGAAAAAACTTTCTAATATTTGCTCTTCGATGTTTTCAGATCACAATGATAAATGTATAAGATGTCAAAAAGAACAAAATGGATCCTATGCAGTAGCTTTATGGATTCTCTTTCTTAAACCAACGGCTTTGGCAGGCTGTACTATAAAGCCGCTGCAGAGGATCCATTTTTAAGCAGTTAAATTAGATTTCATTTTCAAGCAGTTAAGTTTCAAAACTTGTTACCTCTCCGGCACCAACAAGGACATATGATCCTACAATTATATCATGCACAGGAACCCTCTTGTATGCCAAATCAAATGTATTAGGAAGTTTATCGTCTTTTGTATCAAGAACAAGTGCAAACTCGGGATTGTTCTCCTTCAACTCTTTAACATCAACCATTGAACGGCTAGTAAAATACTCTTCAGCTGCATAAACCATTCAAATCAAGCCAATCAAAGTCATTGCAGATCACTTAACTTGTTAAACTAGGGCGTGTTTGTATTAGCTTATTTGAATTTATCTACTGGTATTAGTACTCGTGAGACTGCTGGGAAGAGCTTTAGAAAACAGTCCACAAGTTGTTTTCAGCTTATTTTCATAAGCTTTCCATGATAGTTTATGAAAATAACTTATAGTTTATATGAAAACAATTTGACTTTATTTTATCTTTCATTATAGAAATAGCTGACACATAAGTACTTATATGGAAAGTGTTTATGCTATAAGCGCTTAAAATAAGTTATTTATCCAAACAAGGCCCTAATGTGTTTGTCCAATAATATTGACTTACCTATATGTGCAAGATTAAACATTGCAAGAAGTAACCCTCCTTCCAAAGAATTTCCCATAAATATCGATGCAAAAGCTGCCATTGCCATTAACACATGGATGTTCACTTTTCCACTACTAATTTCAATTAAAGCATCAAGTGATGCCGAAATCTGATACACATAAACACATAATAGTAAGAAATTGTACCGAATTGAACTGAAGTAAATTGAATAGAGTGAGAGATTGTTTCTTACCCCAACCAAAGGAAAAGCGACGAGAATGAACGAATTTTGGAAGGGTTTGATGAGTGATTTGGGCAAAACATGAGGGCAAATAGCAGCGGAAACAAATAAAGCAGTTGAGAAGCAACAAAGATACAAATGCTCTCTGAGGATATTCGCTAGGTCAATCCATTTGGTAGCTTTAGCGAAACTGATAATCGCTCTTTGAGGTCCAGTGAGATTAGCCTCATCGATGTCGTGCGAATGATTATGATGATGATGATTGTGATTGTGATTGTGATTATGATTATGATTATGGTTATGGTTGTGGTTATGATCGTTGTGATTGTGATTATGGTCGTGGTGGTGGTGATTGGTTGTGGATTGAGCGTTGCAACGAAGGTTATGGTGATGGAGAATTAGGAATTTGGAAGAATAGAAAGGTTTGATTGAAATTGGGGAAGGGCGAAGGCGAAAAGTGAGATTGGAGGATTGAATTCTTGTGGTTTTGGTGTGGATATGATGAAGTGAATGGAATTTAGTAGAAGGGATTGAGTATGAAATTGCTTCCATGTTGAGAGTAGAATTTGGAAGATGAGTTTAGTTTCAGGCCATTATTGAAGTTGAAAGGAGAGTTTATTAGGACATGTATGACCTATTGTTGTGGCGCAGTTGTTTGTTTTTTCTTGTTTTGGGTCAATGGTAGAGACTAGTGTGAGTGAAAATGAACCATTCAGTTTGTTGTTACGACATCCGCACCACATAGTGTGATCATTCATTCAATAATTTGGTCACGCCACCGGGGAGGGGACCCTTGGTAAATTTATGTATGAGCCAAATGATTTGCAGTGAAATTCAAGAATTTGGTTTACTTGTGAAGTTCTTAACACCGTGTGACTAATCTCAGTCGGAAGAGTTTGTGAGAGACATACAATGCATTTGCCTTCTAACTAAAATTTTTCCATATGAAAAAAGTTAAAGACCGGTAAACTGATGACATATGTTATACTCATTCAGTTCTATGACTTTCTCTATTTTTCATGTCATTTATGTTTTCTTGGGCGATTTATGTTTTCTTGTACATTTATGTTTTATGTTTAGTGAACCGTTAATGATAATATAATCTAAATTCACGTAGTGGAAAATAGATTTGCAAACCGTTGTAAACTGAGTTTACATATACTAAGTAAACTCAGTTCACATAACCTTATGTAAACTTAGTTCACACTTACATTTCACAATTTAAGGGGTTTATGTAAACTGGGTTTACACAACCTTATGTAAACTTAGTTCACACTTACATTCGACGGTTTAAGGGGTTTATGTAAACTGGGTTTACACAACCTTATGTAAACTTAATTCACACTCACATTCGACGGTTTAAGGGGTTTACGTTAATTGTCAGTTTACGTGAATTTAAATGAACTCAAACAAACTCAGTTAACGTCTGTACGTGAAATAAATTCACGTTAACCACTTCAAACACAGAAAATCAAAACACAACTCAAAACTGAGAGATGAAACTCAATATCAACATAATTTTATAGGGAAGTTGCAAAATCATGAACTGGTAATTGAAAAACCTATCTTTCAAATTGAGTTTTAGAAATGCAGATGGAGATGTACACAAGTAAATTTGAGCGGCAGAGATGAACACGTTTTGAGCGGCGGAGATGAATGTCTTTTGAGCGGAGGAGACGACAACAGAGGAGATAAATGGAAGTAGAAATGCGCAAGGTTTTTAAAGGATTGGAAATTTAATTTACTTTTAGGATGTTTTGGTCAATCTAAGGTGTAATCAGGTTTTTTAGGAGTGTGAGTAGCAAAAATCATAAAATGATCAACTTTTGTTTTTTACGTATAAAAAAAAAGTGACATATTTTAATATTTACAAAGCATTTCAGTTTTATACTAGTTTTCCTAGTTTAATGAATGCTTTATGAATCTACCATCCATATAAGAATTTCAATCTACTAACAATGTAATTATGCCCACCAAAAAAAAAAATTAAAAGTAATTATTATCAAGGTACCTAATTTGTCCTAATCAATTTTAATAATATTTTAAATTTTCTACCCTTAAATGTAATTTTGAAAAACCTAGAAATATTTACGAGAGAGAAAATATGAGAGAGAGTGTGTGCGACGGCAACTCTAATGCATTGTTGGGGCTGCCGCGCCGTGACATGCCATGGCATGGATCGGTGGTGAGGATCAATGGGGGGGGGGGGGGGGGGGAAGGGGATTTTGGGGAGCGAAACACTGGGGGGTGGACTGTCGTGAAACCGCGACGTCGGAAACATCACAACCGGGGTTTCAAGGACATAACAGAGTTGATCTTCACCGAAACAGAGACAATTTTCACGGAGGCTACAACAACGGATCAAGTGATATCATCACGTTTTGCTTCAACAACATCCCAGAAGGAATATCTCACGTCCAACTAAGAGCAGAATTTGGACAGTGTGGTGCACTTGTGGATGTCTTCCTTGCACGCAGACGTAACGCAAGAGGTAGACGGTTTGGTTTTGTGAGGTTCAGCAAGGTGCGGGATAAGGAGAAGATGGTGCGAGCTCTCAACCAAGTGTGGTTCGACACATTTAAAGTATGTGCTAATATTGCAGCTTTTAATCGATCGACGGAGAAACAAAAGGATGGTGGAGTACGGGTTGAGACGTCGGAAAAAGTGACAGAAAAAGGAAAAGGAGTGGTGGTTGGGGAGGGGAACAAAGAGGGGAACAATGAAGGGATGAGGATGAAGGAGACTTTTGTGGCGGTGGTGGAGAATGGACGGCGGCTAGTTACAAAAGGTGTTAATAATATTGTAAGGGATGTTGAGAAACCACTAGAGAATAAGGAGTGGTGTGTTCGATGGAGTTCTAAAGGGGAAGACCGGTGGTGGGCTAGCAATGGAGTGGTTTGTGTTGTGAGAAACGGGGTGGATTTGTCGTCATTTTCAGAAAGTATTGGAATGCCGGATTTGAGTCATTGTCTGCGACGTATATGGGTGGAAGGAAGTTCTTTATCAATGGTAGTGAAGGTGTGGATGTGTTGCACATTGTTGGAGAGGCGAAATAATTTTTTGATAAATTCTTAAGCTCATATTCTCAGTGGAATCCAAGCCTAATGATTAAAGAGAGATGTGTTTGGATTCGCATATATGGTGTTCCAATTCATGCATGGAATCCGGAGTTTTTCCGAAACTTTATTCAATCTTTTGGGTGCATTATTAAAGTTGATGAATGCACGAAAAATTATCTCAAGTTTGATTTTGCTCGTATTTTGATTGAAGTTTCGAATTTCGATTTTATAAATTTTTTAAAAAAAGCAAGAATAGATGAAGTTTTATTCGATATTAATGTTATTGAGAAGGTTGGATTGTGGCCGCTTGATGAGAAGGTTGAAGATGTTGAAGAGGTGTTTGTAGCGACACCAAGTTTTAATATTGATTCTCATTATCCGGTAGAGTTTGCAGCATGTGATAGTCCGAGTAAAATGGAGGAGGTGGTTAGGGTGGGAGATGAATGAGGACTGGGAGAGATGGGATGCTGCTAATTCAAAAAAGGCAGCCATTGATGGCCATTCAATTCATGATGTAGAGAAGGATAATATTTTAAGAAAGACTATTACGAAGAATAATGTCCATAATCAAGTCTTTAATGATGGTCAAATGGGAGATAATGAGGTTTTTATGAGTAATGAAGTGGAACAATCATTGTCTTATAATTGCTCCATTAATATGAGATCACAAACGTTGGACATGGCTGGCAGGGGGGGTGCAGTAGAAGGTCAGGGGGTGTTGGATGAGCAGTCTGATGTGGAGAGCTGAAGACGTGGGCCTCTCTTTGTTGGGCCAATCCAGTCTGGTGAAGAGGAGTCCAGAGTGAGAGTCGCAGTGTCTGAAGGGTGTGTGAAGAGCAGTCAGAAGAGGATTGTAGGGGGTGCAGAAAGCCCATTTGGGCGTGTGATGACTAGAAGAGGGGGGGGGGGGGTATGGGCTGCTGTTCGTGGGCCAAAAGAAGCAGTGGGCCTGCTTTTGTCTTTAAAAAATGAAAATTTCGTCTTTAAAAAATGAAAATTTCTCTTCCGACCCCCCGTGTTTCTTTTATACCCCCCTAACATACGCTTTTGCCCTTGCACGGTATCATGGTTTTTACGAACCGAAATTTCAGGATATCGCGGTTTATAGAAACCGCGACGGGTTTATACCCCCTGTCGTCTGTTAAATACGTTTCGGTTTGTAGAAACCATGGTCTTCCTTTATGTGTTTCAGTTTGCAAAAACCATGATGCTGGAAGATTTGCTTTGCAAAATTAGAAACATTATAAATTAAACTTTAGCAAATTCCTTGAAATGGTACATGACTTGAATCTTGTCTTTGAGAGTAAAAAGACTCCTTAAACTATCCTTCAATTCCACGCAGAACAGTTCATCGATACCGCGAAACCTGACAGTAAATGCATGAGATGTCACTGAACAATTACGATTGGAAGAATTCATTTTCTAAAATTGTTTTTGGATGTATCAGAATATGAGTTAGGGTTGTGTATTTATACACAGATCCGATAAATTATAGCCACAAAAATTTGTCGATTTTATCTCAACCACAGAAAAAAAGGTAAAGGGTGCAATATTAACCACATGTGAGTTTCAATGCAATCTCGTCCACAAAAAAGTGTCGGTGCAACCTCAGCAAAAAAAAAGTGTCGTTGTATTCTCGAAAAAAAAATCATTGAATAACTACCTTTCTCTTTTTCCCCCTCATGACTCTTTTTATACCCCACATGTTAAATTTTCAATAAAAAAACCCATTTCGGTTCGCAGAATCCATGACGCATAAATATTTACAAAAACCATGGTTTCTAGAAACCGAACTAGTTTGTTATACTAATTTCATGGTTTCTATAAACCATGGTTTCTTGAAATTTCGGTTCGTAAAAACCATGGTGATTGTTGCAAAATGTGTACCGTTTTCAGGGTCAAAATTGGATTTAAGGGGGGTATAAAAGATACATGGGGGGTCGGAAGAGAAATTTTCTTAAAAAATTCAATTGGTGTTCATAAGGAAGATGTGGGCCTGGTTGGAATTATTTCTAATTCTAATAAGGACTGGTGCTCTTATAGTTAAGGGGGGTGTGGAGATTAATCAGAGTGGTAAGAGTGCATTTTTTAAGAAGAAAAAAGAAAAGTATAAAAGGAGACAAAATGAATTTATGACTTTTCGCATGATTTCAAGGGTTAATCCAAAGGAGAGGAAAGTGATGTTAGAGGCCATGGAGAAAAGTAGGCGGAGGAAGAAATTGAGGGGGAAAGAAAAGGACAAGCATGGGAGCTCGGGTGAAGAGGGATATTCTTTTACTCAAATGAACATAATATCATCAATTTTTTTTTTGGTACAATAGAGGGGCAAAGCCCCATAATATCATCAATATCATCAATTTTACTCAAGCCCACAAGATACGATCAGTTCAACTTCACACAAAGCAACAAGATAACGTCAATTCAATTATACTCAAGTCAACAAAATGCCATCAATTTTACTCAAGTCAACGGAATACCGTCAACTTTACTCAAGCGCACAAGATACCGTCAATTGAGTTTTACTCAAGCTCACAAGATACAGTCAATTCAATTATACAGAAGCCTGCAAGATACCGTTAATTGAATTTCACAAGCCGACTAGTAACCATCTATTCAGTTTTAAACAAGCGGTCAAAATATTGTCAATTGAATTTTACGCAAGCCAACAAGATACTGTCAATCCAATTTCTCACAAGCCCACGAGATACAGACAATTCAATTTTCACACAAGTCAACAAGATACCGTCAATTCAATTTCTCACAAGCCAACAAGATACTGTCAATTCTATTTTACACAAGCCAACAGAATATCGTCAAGTCAATTTTACACAAGCAGACAAAATACCGTCAATTCAATTTCACAAGCCGACAATATACCGTCAATTCAATTTCACACAAGCTAACAAGATACCGTTAATTAAATTTTACTCAAGCCAACAGAATACCGTCAAATTCAATTTTACACAAGCCGACAAGATAACATCAATTCAAATTTACACAAATCGACAAGATATCGTCAATTCAATTTCACACAAGCCAACAAGACACCGTCAAATCAATTTTACTCAACCCAACATAATACCGTTAATTCAATTTCACATAAGGCCACAAGATACCGTCAATTCAATTTCACACAAGCCAACAAGATACCGTCAATTCAATTTCTCACAAGCCCACAAGATACCGACAATTCAATTTTCACACAAGCCAACAAGATACTGTCAATTCAATTTCTCACAAGCCCACAAGATACTGTCAATTCTATTTTACACAAGCCAACATAATACCGTCAAATCAATTTTACACAAGCCGACAAAATACCGTCAATTTAATTTCACACAAGCCGATAATATACCGTCAATTCAATTTCACACAAGCCAACAAGATACCGTTAATTCAATTTTACTCAAACCAACAAGATAGCATCAATTCAAATTTACACAAACCGACAAAATACCGTCAATTAGGGGTGTACATGGATTGGACAAACCCACTTGATCCGGTCAAACCCACTCAATCCAACCCAAAAAAGTGGGTTGGGTCGGGCAAGTGGGTGGATATGGATTTCAAAAATGAAAAACCCATAAAAAAATTTGGGTTTCGGGTAAAACCGGACCCAACCCAAAAAACCCACCGACCCACTAGTGTTATGTTTTTTGAAATAGTTTTATGAAAATACTAAAGATTTTGCCATTTGATCAATAAATATTTTTATATTGAAAATAAGTTATACTATTTTTTAAGAAAATAAAAAGATCGAATATTTTTTATAAACAAATATGATAATTCATCGCACTATTTTAAAAATAAAAATATTGAATAATTTTCATAAACAAATATGATGATTCTTCGTTTAGTCATTTGATATTATAAAAAAAGAAAAAAAAATCATTTGGATAACACACTATCCAACCCATAAATTAGTGGGTATACATAAAAAATAGGTGATTATTTTTTATAGTGAAAAAAAGTAACATTATTTTTCAAAAAAATACAATAGTTGAGTTATTTTTATGAAAAAATATGATGATTCGATATTTATATTTTTAATATAAAAAAATAAAAAAATAGTTCGGGTAACCCACTACCCAACCCAATCCAACCCGGAAATTTGTGGGTTTACCCAACCCGGCCCAATGTTATAACGGGTGGTTATTTTACTAGACCCAATCCATAGTAACTTATGTGGTTCGGGTTTCGGTTTTGGCCAAACCCAACCCAATCCGGCCCACGTACACCCCTACCGTCAATTCAATTTCACACAAGCCAACAAGATACCGTCAATTCAATTTTACTCAAGCCCACAAGATACCGACAATTCAATTTTACTCAAGCCCAACAAAGTACTGTCAATTCAAATTTAAATCATATAAGCTCCAATATAAAATTTTGAGTTTCAGAAAAAGAAAAGATTTACAGAATATCCAAGTAAAAAGATTTACTTTTCTTTTGCTCAAATTTCATATCACTCTTTTAATCGTATTTCGTTTCTGAAAGAGTGAGATGAACAATTGATTAAAAAAATCAAACGTACAGGAGCCATCATGTAAGACATGATATTGTCAATTCAATTTCATATGCACTATGATTTTAAGAAATAATACCGTCAATTCAATTTCATATGAGCTATGATTTTATAAATGGTTGTGTTTGTTTGATTCTTGTGAAGATTGCACCACTAGTGCTAGTAAAAGAAGAAAGACAACACTGATTATTTAAGAAGAAGCAGTGCATACCTATTTCTGAAGCAGCTAACCTTACATAAAGCTCTTTGATCATTCAAGCAGCTAACCTTCAGATTGCGTCCTTGCCGCTAGACAGATTTCTCTCCAATCTCACAAATTGTGATACACAATGCAGAAAATATGCTCTTAGCCGCCTCAGAACAACAAACAGTATTGACATCTACATCCCACCTGCAGTTCCATTTCCACAACATTACTAATTGTGCCGAAAAATTGAGAAAGAATTTGAAAGGAAATCAAGAGATGGCACACAACTTTAACTAAGAATTGGAATATACTTCTCAACTAGTTGAATAAGGTTCTCTTGCTCTTCTTGAGAACTCCCGACATCAAAGAAATCATCCACAACTGTTGAGCATCTGATAGTTCGGGGGCATCCTGGATTGGTATCCCCATTAGCACTGCTATAGCCAGTATTTGACAACGGTTCGTACTAAATCGCATATCACAAAACTATAGCAGTTTGTTGAGATATCTATCATGTTGTGAATTGTAAAGTCTTTTTGAGAGGGAAAAAATAGCTCGTGTCACAAGCATCAAATTTGATAGTGTTTTTCTTTCATTGTCTTCTGCATATATTCTGAAATATAGCTAGTAGATATCATGCTGTGGACATTGGCACATGGATCAATTGCTTCCACCCACACATTAAAATCAAGTTGTATCATAAGATGTTGCGGAGAACAAGAAGACTTGAAGCACGACCTAAGCAACTACAAACTATTGGACAATGAAGAAAACTTAGCAAAAGTATATGTCCTGCTATGAACTTGAATTAAAAGATTTAACCTTTCAATTATCTTGACTGCCACATATTTGCTAGCCACGCAAGCATAAAGGATGGTAGACAATAATTGAGTATCATCAAGACAAATAGCCACCAAATACTCTTGTCTATCAACCACTTCTAAGTTAGGGAACACCTTCTTTCCTTGCTGAACAAATCCTACCATGCCATTTTGTGCAACTCCACCAACTTTTAATTGTGCAAGCAAACCAATGGAGATTAAGCAATGAACAGGGACAATAAAATTCAATTTGAAGCAACACACAATTCCTTTGCTCCTATCATAGAGTGTTGTATAATATATACACCCAGGAGCTAAACCAATATGCCAATAAAGACCAACTAGCACGTGTGTAACATTACTAGTGTAGGAAGAGTTTGCAATTTCATGCAAATAAGTATCTGCTTGACCAGTATAAAGCCTATGTCCAAATTCAATGAGAAACAAGACATAACTATTGAGCTCTTTTATTACAACATGGTCCATTTTTGTAGTTGACCGCTCCATGCATTGTGGAATAGATTCCACCTTATCAGTTTCTGTAAATAAAGTTGTAGTTGTCGCAAAAGAATGGTGCTGCACTATTGGTTCGAAGAAAATGTTAGAAGTCAACTTCAAAAAAATTGAGATTAAGCAACGCACCAGGACAAGAAATTTCAACTCTTATTGTATAGCCACCCATAATTCCTTTTTCCTTGGCATATAGTGTTGTAAAATCTTTCCAACCAAGAGGTAGACTAGGATGCAAGTCCAAGCTATCTTCACCACCATTAATAGATACCAACATATAAGAAACATAACCACTTTGGACTCCCTTAAAGTGTTGGAAATGCCCAATCTGATCTAAATGAAAGCATCTAGCAGTACTATTTTCACATAAAAGCACAAGGCACGGGCAACTTCTCAAATAAGCATCTTTATAAGAACTCAATATTGATTTTAAAAGTTCTGCATCATACTTAAGTGCCACATAATTAGGATACTCATCAACATATAGTAGTTCTATGAATCGCCTAGAACATGCTGGAATGTTTACAGGTTTACCATTGAAATGTGATATGAGAATTGCAGGGCATTCATACCAGTTTTTAAAGAAGCAAACATAGAAAGGATCACAAGGCTCATGAATTCATCACCCACAGTCTCAATAATTGTCATGTCCTTCAAACAAGAAGTTAAAATTGTGATAGGAAGACCAACATCTGGTGCCTTATTTGTTCCCGATTCCCATTGTTTGAAATGTAAGGACCCATTTATAAGTGAAAAATAGCAAATACCACTAAGAGTCATTTCATCAAACATGTAATGGGCACTGTAAAATCCATGAATGCTGATTATTGGAAATCCAATTACGAGAGCCAATGATAATTGGGCACTGTAGAATCTATGGTAATTATGGATTGAAGCATACCTTGGAAGAGTTTCTATATGGTGGGCAATGAAAACTCATCGGTGACATATGGTGTGTGTGATTATGAGGCCTCAACCTCCTGCATTTCGGAAGCATCATCCTCCAAGGATTCTCAAGCATCAATTTCTTCTGGCAATATGTCGATCACAGCATCTGAAATTGAGTCGTTGGAGATTGCATCGATGAGTTCGAAGCACCATTAGAGGCGGAACTCACTTGAAAGGCAACCAATTGCACCACAATTTAGGTTGGTGTTCTTAGTACATAAAAAGAAAGGCAAAGATAGAAGAAGACGTAGTCCAAAGACTTAAGCCATTACTCTACTAGAGTGTACCAAAGGGAGAGAGGAGAGACTTCGTCAATTTTCTTCATACCCACTATTGATCCTCATTTCACTATTTATGCACAACTCAATGTTATTGATTTTATGATCACAAGCCATGTGTTTATTTACCTCAACAAATTATATTATGTCAAGTGTATTTTCTCATATGCTCTTTTGAATCATAACAATTGGTTTATACAATAAATCCAGAACACAAAGCTTTAAACTGTTCCTTACCTGAAATTCATGCACTGTCTTTGTTGCTCGGCTTGGAGTCTTCCAACTGTACTCGAGAACTCACCAACTGTAGACTCAATTCGCTCATTTAGAGTTTCGGCGAGAGCTTTTCTCAAGAAAAATGCATCCAGGACATTTTTACTGCTGCTATTACCATCACCTACACAACTCACATACTTTAGAAAACTACTAAATCAAGTAAAGAACTTAAAACAAAAATCTAATGATATAGTTTTATGAGTTAATTTGTCCACATATATTGTATATTAAAAATCTAAAAGATACGATTCATGTTAATGAAAACTTATGAATTAACATAAAAGTTTATTTGTTTGCATAAACTATTTTCATAAGCTCAAAAATAAGTTAAATTCAAACGAACCCTAAATCTATTTCATCTTATCAAATAAATAAATGATCACAGCCTCAAAATATAAATTAAGTAAATCAAAATATCTCTAAAATAAACAATTAAATCATAACAAGTTAAATGATACTCAATCCATTAAAATGAATGATCACTGAATAATAATCAACTTATAACATAATCTTATACAAAAATTATTTCAAGTTTCAACTTGATAACTTATAGGCAAGTGTTACCTGCTCATCCAAACACTCGCTCTCGATGAAGTCTGCCAATTGAGGATCATTGTTACGAGCAACCACCTGTTATTCGTGAAGAATATATATTAATCTGATTAGCCTTTCGATATCAATATGCATATATATATATATATATATATATATATATATATATATATATATATGTAACACAGATGTTTATTACATGACAAAAGAAATATGCAATTCAAAAATAGAGAGAAAGAGGCATTACATTGTGAAGATTCAGAAGTTTCTCATTCACTAACTTCTCCAAACTCCAAAGTCAGTGCTAATTCCATAGCTAAATCAAACCATAAAAAAAAATATTAGAAAACAAGAATCAACATCAATATAATAATTAAAGGTTTTTAACTTTGAACATGCAAATATGATTTATGCAGCACCAACACTACACACTACATATCGAAGGCGTGCTTAGTGTACAACATGTGATAGTATTTAATCACTTTCATGTAATTAAAACAGAGAAAAACAGAGAACTCTCCATACAAAGCATTTCCCGTTTCCACATGATCAAATTCTGAGGGAGGACTCACAATAGGGTACAACACCACTCTTTCACCACAGATATTCTAAACAAATCAAAGTCATGATTGGTTTCACGATACCATGTTAAGAATAACAGTTAATTTCTATATGATATAATTCATATGAACAAATATATTTAACTTTAATCATATCTAACTTAAAAGTCACATAAATAATAGTTGTAAAAAAAGTGCATCACAATTATTCTCATTCCAATAACTCTAAAGTAAATTAATTCTAAAATTCTTATAAGTAACACCAACCTGATATTTCATAAGCTTTCCGTCATGATCTCTTTCTTCTTCACTAGATTCCTTAAAGAACCTATTATCCACAAAAAACCTATTATCATTCGTGGGCTGAGGGATAGCTGATATACAACAATCATCACAAATCACAATGTTTATCTCTTTATTTTTAGTCAGTGAGGGATAGTTGATACAGCAACCATCACAATGTTGCAACCCATCTATCAATGTCGACAAAATGATCCTTGGAACTAAGTGCACAGGCATCCGATGGTCAGAATTAATTGATAAATAGACACCATTCACATATCATTTACAATTCTCTCAAATATCATCAGAAAGAGGTACAACTTGGCATTCCGAATTTTTCAACTTGCAAAAAAATATTTAATCTATTGCCTTAGTAAGAATGTGAAAAATTTCATCAATGTATACCTGAATTTTAGCTCCACGATATGTGATCACACCTGGGATGCAAGTTAAGGCAGTGAACTCATAGGAAGCAACCTACAAACAAATATAAGTAAACATTTCAGACAAACTATTTAACACAAATTTTGTCCATTTTCAGACAACATTTTTATGATCCCAAACCCAATACAAATAGAAAGTTACCCTGTAGGCACATGATGACAGACTACTAAATAAACACAATGAATAATCGTTTTCCATTTTCCAAATGAAAAAGATAGCTCATCTGAGATGGAGGAGATAGAAACTACAGAAATAAATACAGCATGTATAGTAAAAATTATAAGTTTAATCAAAAGAAGCAGCTGCTCATGTAACGCATCAGATTAGAGTACTTTAGGGATGTGAACAAGATAAGATAGTAAAAAGTAAACGCATATTGCATGCATTGTTTGATTAGTAAAACACATTAGAAACAACATACTCCCTCCGGTCTCATATATAAGCCAAAAATCATTTTTTAGGTTCATTTAACAACTAATGTATTTGGTCTATATTATAGATCATATACATTAGTTGTTGAATGAATCTAAAAATTTAACTTTTACTTATATATGAGACCGGAGAGAGTATAAAATAAAATAGTATAGTAGTATTAACACATTAGAAATACTTTATGATGTTGAAAAGGTGCACTTCCTTAGGCTCCATTATATAATATTCCCTCCAAAATACAGCAAAGAAATTAAAGATTGGCCGATAATATAATTGAAGAAGACAATACAAGAGAATTCGAATACTTCCTATACCTCTGAAAATGTCCCAGTCAATTTATTCAGCAGAGTAGACTTGCCAACTGAAGGGAAGCCCACGAGATCAACTCTTGCATCCCCACTTTTAGTAACATCAAAACCTTCGCCGGCACCTCCACCTCCCTTGGTTGTAGGTGTAAGGAGTTCCCTTCGCAGTTTTGCAAGTTTAGCCTGGATGCATGTGGAGTATAGAAACCAGAAGGAAGAAAACAAGATAAACAATATAAGATTCCATAGGTTCAGAGTTTTAGACTTGAATATTTTGGCATTTTTTATCCAAACTTCAAATATAGGGAGAAGGATAGGAAGAGGAACATATCACTACACAAATCAATAAGAATCCCTGTAATGTATTGCAACAAACAAAACCAATAGCAGGAGCAGACTGTGTTATGCAGCCATGCCTACAAATACGACTACTGTAAAGTAATGTTGGAGAAATTATAGGATCCTGAACAATTGCAATTCAAAACGGAATCCCTAAAACAACTATCCGATCTAACCAATATATACAATAACGATCCTATAACAGCACTCGAAATAAACTTTTGATACATGCTTAACATAAAAATATGTACCATTGTCTTCAAACAGAAACCACCAACAAAAACAATAGAACAGCACACTGGTCATATACATAATATTTTCATTGCTTCTTCCATGTATACCATTTAATAATTAATAAATAAACAAAAAGGACAAACATGATTACCTTCAGTAACCCCAAATGATGAGCAGTTGCCTTGTTCTTTTGAGTCTTAGCCATCTGTTAAATATAAATAACTATAATCATAAACAAAATAATAACTAAATGACAGATTTTCGATGTTCCAAAAGAAAACTCAGCATCCAAAGAGCAGCTTTAAAGGCTTTGGAGTAGTTTCAAGGTCTCATCAATATGCTTTTCAGGTTGGAACTGGTTGTTGTATACGAGCTGAACCACACCATTTTTATCAATAACATAAGTCTCTCTCCGAGGCAATGATCCAAAGAAATCACCAGGCACTCCCCACTCTTTCCTTACCTTGTTACCCTCATCACTCAACAAGGTAAATGGAAGTTTGTACTTCTTGGCAATGCCTACATTTCATGAAATGCATTGGTTAATTAATAGGCACACAAAAATTATGCTGTGCAAATTCCTAGTTTTACCTTATGAGACAAAGAATCATCGCCGCTTATCCCAACAACCTCTGCTCCTGCTTTCTTGAACTTTTCATATGAATCCCTAAAAGTGCATGCCCGCAATAATAACACCAATAGAACAATGGAAATAATTTAGTGTATTTGCTCTACTCTGCATAATATAACCATAAGGTACTAACAGAATAGGTGAGATCGCGGAGTTTCATTCGGCAACCTACGAGTTTCATTGTACTTCATATTCTATTTCTATGTAGGTAATTCTACTCTGCATAATATAACCATAAGGTATTAACAGAATAGGTGGAATAATTTAGTGTATTTGCTTCATCACATAACCTACAAGCATGACATGGCAGTTAAAAGAAATTGGACTATAACAAGTGTGTGTGTGTCGGAGGAAGGGGGAAATTAAGAAAAACTGTAGGTCGAGAGATTTAGAGGAAAATGGTATGTATTGGGAAGCTACAAAAATGGTCAGTATTTGCAAGCAACATGTGACAGATTTTTATGACATCAATTGTTCATGTAGCTGATCCTACCTGGTGGTGGTGCTTTTAGTGTCAAAAATCATATGTTAGAGTATATACCCAATAGGGCATAAGTGTATGGTCATAGAGGCTAGGATACCATCTTAAAAACAAAGCAAATAGGAGAAATTTTATCACCGATCAATACACTACACATCAAATACATTTTGTAACAAGTAAATATATCTTTCTTGAATAAAAAAATCAATTGTCATAAATCAATAAGTAAGGTCATATTCAGTCTTTAAGATCAAAATAGCCAAATTCATCGCATTTGTGATCAGTACATATTAATGTTCCTCTATACTTATCTGTCATCTTTCAAGTTGCACAAGACCTTAGTAAATCTAAAATTAGAAAGCTACACAACACAGAAATGTGCCCCAGAATATAGATGATCAGAATACTTACAGTATTGCAGGTGCTTTTAAGAATGCCCGAGCAAGGATTATAAAGGTTTACATGAAATATTTCCATGTAGCACGCGACTGCTGCTGGGATTTGAATGAAAAAAGACGCTTCCTGTTATCATATATGTCACAATTTAATTTTATATTAGTCATAATACCGTCAATTCTATTTTACCATCAATCAATGCAATTTCAAATGAGCCACAATACCGTCAATTCAATTTCAAAAAAGCCACAATACCGTCAATTCCATTTCAAATAAGTCACAATACCGACAATTCCATTTCAAATAAGCCATAATACTGTTAATTCAATTTCAAATGAATGAGCCACAATACCGTCGATTCAAATTCACATATGCCACAATTCAATTTTATATTAGTCATAATACCGTCATTTTTTTTTACCATCAATTTAATTTCAAAAGAGCCACAATATCGTCAATTCAATTTCATATAAACCACAACACCGTCAATTCAATTTCATATATGCCACAATACCGTCAATTCAATTTCATATATGCCCACAATACCGTCAATTCAATTTCAAATTACCCACAATACCGTGAATTCAATTTCACCGTCAATTCAATTCTGTATATGCCACAATACCGTCAATTCAATTTCATATAAACCCACATTACCGTCAATTCAATTTCAAATTAGCCACAATTTTATATTACTCATAATACCGTCAATTTTATTTCACCATCAATTTGATTTCAAATGAGCCACAATACCGTCAATTCAATTTCATATAAGCCACAATACCGTTAATTCAATTTCACCGTCAATTCAATTTCATATATGCCACAATACCGTCAATTCAATATCATATAAGCCCACAATACCGTCAATTCAATTTCAAATTCGCCACAATACCGTCAATTAAATTTCAAATTAGCCACAATACCGTCAATTCAATTTCATATAAAGCCACAATACCGTCAATTAAATTTTAAATGAGCCACAATACCGTCAATTCAATTTCAAATTAGCCACAATACCGTCAATTCAATTTCAAATTAGCCACAATACCGTCAATTCAATTTCATATAAAGCCACAATATCGTCAATTCAATTTTAAATGAGCCACAATACCGTCAATTCAATTTCGAATAAGCCACAATACCGTCAATTCAATTTCAAATTAGCCACAATACCGTCAATTCAATTTCATATAAAGCCACAATACCGTCAATTCAATTTTAAATGAGCCACAATACCGTCAATTCAATTTTAAATGAGCCACAATACCGTCAATTCAATTTCGAATAAGCCACAATACCGTCAATTCCATTTCAATAAGCCACAATATCGTCAATTCACTTTCACCGTCAATTCAATTTCATATAAGCCCACATTACCGTCAATTCAATTTCAAATGAACCACAATACCGTCAATTCAAATTCATATATGCCACAGTTGAATTTTTTATTAGTCATAATACCGTCAATTCTATTTTACCATCAATGTAATTTCAAATGAGTCGCAATACCGTCAATTCAATTTCAAATTAGCCACAATACCGTCAATTCAATTTCAAATTAGCCACAATACTGTCAATTCAATTTCACCATCAATTCAATTTCAAATTAGCCACAATACCGTCAATTCAATTTCAAATTATCAATTTAAGGGGTCTTCCTGAATTTCATAGAATGCTTACTGATACACATTGCATATCTGTAACTCCATTTATACAGAACTTCTACTATACAACGACACGAATACATTTCACATTGAGTAGAATCCTAAAGCAATCTCCTATTTAATACTTCCTTAACAGACAAATCATAGCAAGTTTCCCTTAAAATATTCTTTTCGGTATTCTAAGGGGGTTTTTTCATGTGACTGATGATCAACTTTGAACTATCAACCGTAGCAAGTTTAATCGGGTCTTTATCTGAAAACTCATTTTAGAGAATTGCATTGCATCCTTCTGGAAGTACTTTTAATAATTATTAAAAATAAAAGTTACTTCTGTATTTTTCGAAAGGATCTTTATCAGCCAATTATATCACTTGACTTCAATGGCTCATCAAAAGCAGCCCAAAACAATGTTATTTATGATATAAAGCATAGTTATTCTAATGATCTCCATGTCAACCTTTAATAGTAGTAGCTCAGACATTCAAATTGCAAAAAGCAACTGGTATATAAATAAATAAACAGAAATTTGATGAAGTATGTGATTTACCAGGACTAGAAATGACAGCACGAGGGAGGGCGTGGTATTGAACTGGCTCTGATGTTTACTTTGTTCTCATCGTCCGTATAAGCCACAATACTGTCAATCTGAGTACATCTGAATCTTGTCGAACACCTGATGAGAGGGTCATCATACCATAAGTTGTAACGTAACGATCACCGTCGGTGGAAATTGACCAAGTAAAAGCTGCTTCTGTTTGGCTCTCCATACAGCAGGAACTGTAATTGAAATCATAGATTAGTTAGAAGAAAAAAGTATATTAAATTATTAATAATAGAAGAAATAACTTACTAGCACAGAGCAAATAAAACAAGAGTAATTGATTATACTCAAAACAACGTTGATGGTGTTACGCAATTAAAAAGGTCAAATACTGAATAACTCAAATGAAATTCACATATGATGGAGAATCAATTATTATGTAAAATAGGTAGTGAATGAAGACAATATTAGAAACCGTATGAACCCTAACTTGTGCAAACCCAAAGTTAGGATGTATGAAACAACAAAACAACTTATGATCAAATAATAAACTGGAGGCGTAAAACTATTCAATAATGTTATAGAAATATAAACCCTAATTTCCTAAATTGATGAATGAAATTTGAAATGTAAAATTAACAAACGAAGAGAAGTGGAAAACAAAATACACGAAGATAAAAACCCTAGATTCCTAAACTAACCTTGACGCTTTTGCTTTGTTCTTCTGAGAAACAAGTTCGATCGGTGGTGCTGGAAACGATCAAAGCGTGGTTGCGATAGAGATTAAAGAGAGGAGAAGGAATCGGCGATTTTGTTCGTTCGCTCACTCACTCACCCTCTCATCTCAAGTCTGAACGTGGAAATATGTTTGTAATTTTTCTTTCTTTTGTTTATTCAGTCTTATTAATATTTATAGGCTTATGTTATGTTTCCATTAAAAAAAATAAAAAAAAGGCTTATGTTGTGTTTTTATTTTTTGAAAGATAAAAAAAAAGAACTTCAATACAATAAGAGCATCAACTTGTTATTTTTTTTTTCATAATAAGAACTTCAACTTTTGTTACCGATAAAAATAGGAAGACCAAATTTTTTTTAATTTTCTACTCACACCCCAAAAAATGCTAGTTACACCCAAATTTTATAAAAATTTAATCATAATACCAAAACTGTCCTTCCTTATATATATTTTTAAAAACAGTTTTTCCATCATAAATTACTGATGTTATACTCATTCAGTTCTATGACATTCTCTATTTTTCATGTCATTTATGTTTTCTTGGGCGATTTATGTTTTCTTATATGATTTATGTTTTATGTTTAGTGAACCGTAAATGATAATGTAATTTAAATTCACATAGTGGAAAATAGATTGGCAAACCGTTGTAAACAGAGTTTACATATACTAAGTAAACTCAGTTCACATAACCTTATGTAAACTTAGTTCAACTTACATTTGACAGTTTAAGGGGTTTATGTAAACTTAGTTCACACTTACATTCGACGGTTTAAGGAGTTTATGTAAACTGGGTTTACACAACCTTATGTAAACTTAATTCACACTTACATTCGACGGTTTAAGGGGTTTACGTTAATTGTCAGTTTACGTTAATTTAAATGAACTCAGTTTACATGTACACAAACAAACTCGGTTAACGTCTGTACGTGAAATAAATTCACGTTAACCACTTCAAACACAGAAAATCAATACACAACTCAAAACTGATAGATGAAACTTAAAATCAACATCATTTTATAGGGAAGTTGCAAAATCATGAACTGGTAATTGAAAAACCTATCTTTCAAATTGAGTTTCAGAAATGCATATGGAGATGTACACAAGTAAATTTGAGCGGCAGAGATGAACACATTTTGAGCGGCGAAGATGAATGTCTTTTGAGCGGAGGAGACGACAACAGAGGAGATAAATGGAAGTAGAAATGCGCAAGGTTTTTGAAGGATTGGAAATTAATTTATTTTTAGAGTATTTTGGTCAATTTGGGGTGTAATCAGGTTTTTTAGGGGTGTGAGTAGCAAAAATCTTTTCACAATATCAACCATCATAATCATTTTGCTTATAAAAAAAAAACCATCATAATCATTAGGTAAAAAAAACGTGATTTAAATCATCAATAAATCAATAAATATTTCTAAAGTTTTAAAGATGATTGCTTGTGATTTTCTGATAGAGCAAAACGATTTATACCGAAAGTACTATATCAAAATTAAACCCTAAGAAAAAATTGTTATAGTAAATCTCGGGTTTGTCTAAAATACACCAATGAAATGTGTTAGATTCAATACCGCCTACAAAATACACCAATACAGTTTAGTGTTTAGGATACTACAACTTTATAGTGTAAAACAAAGTAATGAGCGTCTCTTCACATTTTTTCTTTTCTTTTTCAAAGCAACAAAAATAGAAGGCTACTTTCCCCACCTCCCAATATCGGTTACAAAGTATGCATCCAATCAACCCAAAAAAATAAAAATTATGCATCCAAAAAAGCACCAAATTTTGCACATCAAGATGCACTTCCAGATAGTTTGTTTGATCTGAATGTGTACTAGAAAATGAAGTTTTTCAAAAGAGATTTTGAGCAACCAATTCTCTTGATTTTGAGCCTCAAACATAAGAGTACATCCTAACTAGATTTCACTAGTTTCGACCAAAAAAACTAGATTTCACTAGTGGGAAAAACTTGTCTCACCTGCCAAAATCACTTCAGATGCACATTCAAAATAAACACAATTCTTGTACTACTTGAAAGTACACCTTCGCATCTATTATGTCATCCAAAGGTACACTTTTGAGTCATGTGTAGTTAGTTCGTTTGAAAATGTAGCGGTGGGAAAAGTTGCTCCCTCACTATCACTTGATTTTGCTTATCCCAGACATTCACATGATGGTCGGGATATGTATTTGAGCCATCAAATGTTTTGATTTGTAAATATTGCGTAAACTTGAAAAATTAAAGAATGAATGAGTAAATAGTTATTACAACAAAAGAGTTCATGTGGTGAATTATTCAAGGGAGAGATACATAGAAATCATTAAGAATACAACAGGTGAGGAAGACTAGCAATCAACAGTGTCTCTCATTAATCCTTCCCCTTTCCTTTTCCTTCAGAGACTTTTACCCCGTATGAGGAAAGAAAAAAAGCACTTTGATTTTTCTGCAAAAACCTGCAATGAGATTTTCTTCTAATCAAACCAATAGCAACAAAACTCTAAAGAGAAACCTAGCAGTTAAAATCAACTTTACACTATTGAGCTGGGAAGAAAATAATGCATCTCAAACATAATGGGTAGAAATATAAGTGAATTACATCGGTTAATGTAGATATTTTAATTTATTCACTCAATCAAAATCTTAAGGTTGCATCATCACCTATGCATATATTTTCAGTAAAACGAATAGAGGTTATATAATATCTTACACTATGGTCCAAATCCTTGAAATTTAGAAATGCTTACACTTGTTCATCCTGTACATATATGTATACCAACTACTAATGGACCATTATGAAATAGTTGAATTAATTTAGGGTGAAATCGCAACATTGAACTTATTTTTAAACACTAGTTGGAAATTAACTTAAATGTTAGTGCATTCATGAGCTTGTAGACAAAACTATGAAAGACAAAATGTGTTGGCTATTATTAGAGCAAGTACATCCATCAATACATATGTGGCAGCTTTTGCCATTATTTCAGCTAGAAGTATGGTCCAGTATTTATCAGGCAGGACACTTAAATAAGTTAAGACATTTAAGTAAGGATCCGACACAAAAGAATCTACTAATATAATGAGATGGGTTTAAGCACTTACTTGAGAAAGTCAAGTAGTTTCAGCTGAAGGCGATTTAACGTTTCCTCTTCAATGTTCACATATGCCAAAAGCTCAGGTAACTTAACTGCAAGCACAAGAAAAATATGACTGTTTTGCAGACACATTTATGAAACTTTTGCCAGGTATTTACTTCTACACACCCTTAATGGCAATATATCAATGTTTCTAACAGTACTCCATTGATGGCAATGGCTGGAAATACAAATACAAATAACACAGCAAACAATCATTCAAAAATCTTGCAACTAGCCAAAAATCATTGAAGATAAGAGATGTCAAAATTTCACAGGCACATTAAAATTCAGGTAACTTAACAAAGCCATTGCTAGTTAAAAAAGGGATCAAAACCTAAACTCCTAAGACAAATAATTCAGGTATCTATTTTGTCCCATGGATGACAAAAATATGTACAAGTGCACTCATAGACTTATCCTCCTTTCAAGCACATGCTTAGAAGCAACGAAAAGTAGTGAACATACCAAAGAGGCGTAATAAATGTTCAGCTCCATATATGGTTGATGGAGATGCATTGTCGCCAACTGCTTCACTACACTGCTTGCGTTCTTTCTTATATAAGAGCATCATTGGCAATGCTTTATCGAAATAAAGCCTTATTCCTTTAATAACTTCCCCTGTTGAATCAGCCGCCCTATATCATAGAAACACATTGTACATGACATCATCATTAGTTACAATAGATGCATGGGATGGTCAAATAACAAAATAGATAGCCATAGTAGAAAAGGAGGAAGCATATGAATTTTCAATTATCAATAATTTCTTACACGCCGTCTTTTTTTGACTTGTATTCAAGGTACTTTGTCAGAATTTCATCAACAGTTGGTGAACGAGGAAGTTTCACAATCTGCAGGGAGAAATGTAAAAAAATAAAATTAACATGTGATGAGCTGATTAATGCCCTAAAATAGGTTATCATTTTTTAAAGTGGTAATCAAATAATAAAAATTTAAACAATCATGCATTGCATCAGAACCAAAATAATGACATTGAAAATACTTGTAAGCTAAAATGATAGGCTCAAATATTTGAGAGGCAGTAATGACACACTAATAGAACCAAAGAAATTGTGCACAATAATTCTCTTCAATTTGCATAGAAAACTAATAAAGCATAAAATTTTCATTTAAACTTAAATATAAATGACAGCACAAGCTACAAGAACTGAAAAATCGTGCATTTTGGTCAAGGAGGCCTAAGCAGGTCAAAGGCAATTTTGAGAAGACATTCACGAGATATCCTAAAGAGAAGAACCAGGTTTGGTGTCTGTAAGATCATTGTCAAACAATTATTGAATTGGCACAAAAGTATCCTTTATTTCAATTAGAAAAGAAACAACTTGTCTTATAGTCATCTCTACGAGGTACAGTAACCTTGCATGAAACATATGTAAAAATTTAACTCTAAAAAGTGTATTTAAACATATGCAAGAAAATAATAACTGGAAAGAGTGAATTTAATCTTTTCAATTTACCTTATCTTGCTGGTTAACGAAGTCCCAGTCATCAACAAGTTGTTTCTTTAACGGTGCAGGAATTTGAATTTTGATAAGCTTTTCAGCATTCCCACTGCCCTTCTAATAAATAGAAAACCATACTTAGTAGAATGTTTGCGATTATAACGATTGTGGCAAAAAACAGAGCAATTCCAATCAAGGGCAAAAAGGAAGGTATTTGATGTTTATTATGATATTTTATGTCTATAATATGAAATGTGAAATGAGAATAGGTAACAATTAATATATGATATGAAGAGAAATTCAATGCAAATGGTAAACCTTCCAAGGTTTTAGAATAAAAGAGAATGCAATTAAACAACAGTATAAACCAAACCTCAGCTCCTGAATCACTCTTTCTTTTTTTTCCTTTTGACACTGCAGAGTTTGACATATTAAACTTATTAGTGAAGGCAAGCCGATATAAACATACACATTTTTACGTCAACAAAGCAATGAAGGCATTGCATTCAAACAGGAGAATTGTGAGGTCCAACTTATTAAATAATAATTGCTGTGCTTAAATGGAGGGATTATGAAAAATGGTTACCCAATGTTTGCTCATTATGTTGGGATTTATTACCCAAAAACACATTGCTCTAACATGTACCAGGCATAAATATACATGAGATGGCCCCAAGGCCTGAAATAAGTTTCAAAAACTAAATTTTAAGAAACAAAAATTAAAGTGGTTTTGAAAGCCAGGTGAATTAAATTTATTTGAGATGGGATATGCAGTAAAAACTGTTACGAGTAGATTAGAACATTTAGCACAACAATTTTTTTTTGACACACCAATTAGGTAACCAACAAAGTGGGTAATTTTTTCAGTGGGATATTAAATCCAGGAAAGAGAAAAACCAGAAGAAAAAAAAATCTATGCCTCTATTACTCAAATGGCTCTAAATTTTAGGATAGAAATTCGGTCCTATTGAGCATGAAGAAAATAGTCATATTATATAGATATGTGCAAAAAAGAAAACCGAAAAGATGAAATTTAGTGAATACCATTATTCTTGATGTCTTCTTTATCCACCTTGGCATCTACAGAATCCAAAGAAAATGTAAAATTATCAAGCTAGCAAAATAAGGCATATCTAAGTATAATCTTCCCTGCTTCAAAAAAAAAAAAAGTATAATCTTCCAAAGTCCAACAGTTAAACAAACAGAGCAAAAGCAGAATAAGGATTTGGTGCCTGTGCAATCGCACTCACGCCTACATACTGTCAAGTAGTTAAAAGAAGATAAAATTGGTTTAAGCATAATTTCTTAACGTAGAAAGTTATATATTTTATAACAATTTCAAAAGCACTTAAGGTCCCAGATTAATTTCAGGCAAAAGTTCCAGAAATAGCTTAGAATGTTATCAAAACATGCTGCATTGTTTATACTTCACATCCAAGCACCTGATAAGATCTGCTGATCTATACTTCTTTCTCGTTTGAACAGTAAGGTATCCTTTTCCTGATAAAAACTAACACTGTTCAGAGGTCAGTTGACAAAGGCCGTTTTGAAATGAAAACCTCATTCTCATGACTTGCAAAACTACAGATATGTAGATGTAGGATTGAAAGTTTGAAACCAATGGCAATTGTCCCATTTCTATGTAAAAAAAATTCTAAGGCGGTTTGTTAGCTCCCTCCCCCTGCCAGTCTAAACTCACCCCAAAAAACAAAATGGAAAATAAATGCCTAGAGTGTCCACAACTGCAACTTATATACATATACATAATAGATATAAGCAAAGATACTTAGTAAAGAGAGGTGTAATAATTGAATGGACAGCCCAAATATTATAAGAGAGCTATTAACAGAGATACTTTTTTACATTTTCATTCACATACTGGGGCACTTCCGAACCCCCTTGCCAGAATATTAGTTCATTATGCAAAAGCTTCAATAAACTGTCATAATACAATATTTCCATTTGAAAGAGAGCCTTTCTCACCTGTAGAACTTTTGGCCTTTGCTTGAGCAGAACGTCCAGATTTAACATTCTTGTCTACACCTTGCTTTTTGTCTAGGGCACGCTGTTTCTCGATATTCTCGTCAGTATTTTTCATTAAACGACTCTCACCTACCCATTCGTCCCAACTGTGAACAAATATCAAACCAACGATGATAATTCTGTTTAACCTTTTACATGTAGTTCATGCAAAACATTTATGAAAAAATAAACCACAATGAAGAAAATTTTCTCTAAAAAGCTATAGATCAATCATTACTACAAAGGCTGTGTAAACAAATTATCAAACAAGTTTAACATGAGAAGTTGACTTCGGATATTTGTCAAGTATCCACCCTGCGTCTTACTTAATGGCCATACTTATACCAATTTAGAGTCGCATACACAAAGACGACTACAGTACTTTCACAAAATTGTAAACTGAAAGTTTGGAGCATGATCATTAAGACTATGCCATTTGTACCTTTATTACATTACATGAATTAAAGTAATGGAAATGACAAGAAACTCACTTTTTATTCCAACCCTGCAAAAAAAAGAGTAAATCAACCAAAAGTCAATACTATATCCTGTAATCAATTAGGGTTTCAGATTATAACTTAAAAAATGAACCACTTTATTGAATTTGGAAAGATAAACCAGATCTATGCGGAAGGAAATATCATGGTTAAACTTACAAGGTAGTGAACGAAGTATTTCCATTCGTTCTTTCTGATCTCAGCCTTTTGCACCTGATAAATAATAAATCATGGAGTAACTTAAAAACCATAAAAACACTTTCAATTCAATATCTTACAACGATTCCAGAAAAAAGCATTCAATTAATCAAACATTAGAAAGTAAAAATAACACATGATACAATGAAATCACAAAAAAAATACTTCTAGGTCAAATTAAACAAGAGAAAGTATGAAGGGAAAAAAAAGAAGAGAAACAATACAAAGCCTTTCAAAGCATGAAATTAACAATACGTGAGTCACAATTCAGTCAAATCAAGTAGAATTAACAATTTTAACGAATCTTAACAAATAATTACAAACGCATACAAGAAAACAGTAAACCAAATCCCTAACACGGAAAACACAGTGTTAAACGGTTACTGAGAAGTTAGTAAATTCAAAACTCAAATTTCTTAACAAACACGGAATTTGAAAATTCGAAACGAGTGTAAACAATGAGAGAAAAATCGAGACAAAAAAAGCATTAAAAATGATAAATAGAGAAAAAAATATTAGAAATGAAGAAATTGAGAAGTACCTTTGCTTCGTAGATGCGAGGACCATGATATGCGAGTACTTTCTCGCCAGCGGAGTAGATTCTGGAATCGGAGGAAGGAACGTCGCCGGGAGATGCGTCGCCGGAGTTGGCGGAATCATCCTTGGAAGAGTTTCCCATGGTGGAGTTTGGGAGAGAGAGAGAGAGAAGGAGGGAGTGAAATGTAAGTAGGCGGGAACGGAAAACGACACGCTGTTCGAGAAACCAGAGATTATTTTTCAGACCGAATGAGATTATGAGACTCAAATATTCAATATTTATATATATTGTGAGTTTTTTTTATTTTTATTTTGGCTTATGACAAGCCGTTTTGTTGTTTTTTTTCACACATTTATTTATGACTTTAATATTGGGTTTTATTTTAGTGAGAGTAAAATTATTGTTTAGAAATCCTAATTTAACCGACAAAATATTGCAGAAATTTAGGGATGGCAATGGGTAGGGTATGAGTAGGGTACTATATATAGTCCCCATCTCCATATCCGCACTTAAAAAAAAAATACCCGTACCCATTCTCATATCCGTGTGGGTGACAATCTTTTTTCCCGTTCCCATACCCTTTGGGTACCTAAGTACCCACATCTGTACCCGTTACCCGCATTTTTGCTAAAAATAAGTTGATCAATTATAAAATATCATATCATTTTAATATAATTAAAAAAACTCAAAGGTTTTAATGTTGACTCTTGAAAATCATAAACAAAATTATTAGTAATATCATGCTAAAGTTTATTTCTCTGTTGATATATTTGCTTTATATTATATATAAATATTTTTTTATTAAAAATGTGTAATAGTATAATAATGTTGTATTTTTTAAAATTGATTTACATATTGTTTACATGGAAAATTTGTGTAAACAATCGCTAGTTTTACTTTTAACTTACGAGATCAAACTAGGAATCTCATGACAATTTTATGCTTGTTTTTTTTTTAAGTAAGAAAATTTCAATGTTCGTCAACTTTGATAAACCTTTACTGGTTCAGCTTTGTTAAGAAACAAACGAAGAAACATTGACTTGAATCGCCTCAAAATCAATGATCTTTAAGCAAGATGAAAGGCAAAGAACAATAAATTGCCGAAATGTAAAATTGCATTAATGATAAAAACAAATACAATAAATTGTGGTTCACAAAACATACATCAGTTTCTCTTCGAAATTCCTTTCCTTCTAACGCTGAGTAATTGGAAGTTTTCTGAGAAAAGTTATGAATAATGTTTTTGCGACCCCCTTTCCTTCTAAGGAACTGCTCTATATACTTCGAAAAATCCATAACCGCCTTGATGATCTGGACGCTCCAGATTCAACCTTCGAACATCCACGTTCTTCAACTTCGAAACTGCTCTTTGGCGCGTTTGTGCCTCTGGGCTTAGTTTTTTTTTTATTCTCTTTTGGGCCAAGCCATTTGACCCATGAACCAATTATTTCATTTCGAGCCCTGGGTCAAACTTCTGACTTCGAAAGTCCTTGCAAGAAATCAGCTTTGTCAACGAACTATTCTTTCGAAGATACGAATCAAAGCAATTGTTCGAATGAACCATTTTTAATGAATAACTCCGGACAGCCATTCATCTTTTGGTATTAAGGTTATCATTTCATTGGACTGATCCTCACATTTAAATCATAAAGTAAACATATGTGCCAAAAATCTAGCCCAACAAATTGCCCCCCAAAAACGGCACTTCCGATTAAGTCGCTTCGAATGAGATAGTGACGTTTTTGAAAAGACAGGTCTTAAATGCTTCACGATTCCCAATGGCGGCGTCATCAGAATAAATCTCTTCGCCTTTCAGGTTACTTCCCCCATAACCATCATTACTGCCTATTTTTTCGTGAAAGTGGAACACGTGGTAGACTGGGAAGTTGAAAGGAGAAAGAAAAAAGTGATCTTTTGATTTTATTTGATTATTTTAATTTCATCAACTTCTCTTCCTTGTAGCTATAAATAGCTAATCCGAATCAAAAGGTCTTTTTCTCCAGCTTTCAAACTTTCTTCTTCTCTGTTTACTTCTGCGATCAACCCATCTTCAAACAATCTTCACCATTTTTTCTTTTTATTTCTGTGTTGACCTTGTCATCCTCGCCATTCAAGACGTTTGTTGTTTTCTACCTCTCCAGAAATTCAACACCCTTGATTCAAAAGCTCACATCCGTACTCTATTTTTCTCCGTAACCTCAAACATTAACAATGGCGACAAGCTCAGTTACCAAAGAGACTCTTCCTTTGGCTGGGATTTGGAAAGATGAAGATCTAAAAACTTGCGGGCCCAATCAGGTTCTAAGTCCGGTCATCAGGTTGAAGAAAACTTGGGAAAACCAGGTAATTTTTCCTTATTCTTTGAACGGTACTGTTTATGGTTTTGGTGGTCCAAAACCAGATGATAATAATAGGAATAAGGATACCAGGGATATCTTTCCTCTTTACAAACCTTGCTCTCCTAGGGTTTATCTTAACGAGCCTTATAATTTTAGTTACTTAAAACTCCCTAACAAAGTTTTTAGGTCTGCTCCTTATGTCACTGATCAGTATAAGAACTGGCTAGCTAGAGTTCAGGGTGATTTTGGTGGCTATTGGCAGGATTATGGTATCTTTGACTTTATCCAGCTTTCAAAAACTGGGCTTAAATATAACCAAGAAATGTTAATAACTGCTTTACATTTCTTCGAATCTTCAACCAACACTTTCCACTTCGAATGCGGGATGATGACCCCAACTCTCTTTGATGTGGCAGCTATCACTGGTTTGCCACCTACTGGTGATACTTATGACCCTTCTCGAGTTGCCCATACTATCGAGTTCGAATTTAAGAGCAAAACATATTCGAAATATATTGCAGAAAATGAGGGTACAGGTGAGGTGAGTGACGAAGAGCATGTAGCTTTTTTAGCTCTATGGCTCTCTCAACATGTATTCTGCACAAAGTCTCTTCAAGTTGCAAGACGCTTTATCATCATGGCTAACCAGATTCACGAAGGCCAACGATTTGGATTTGCACGCCTTCTTCTTGGATGCCTTTATGAGTCCATGAGATCCGCTTGTGAACTGATGAAGAAAACTGGTGATGGATCTACTTTTTTAGGCTATGGGCCTTTTTGGTTGTTGCAATTGTGGTTAAACGTCACCTTCCCCTCAGAGCTAGATATTATGCTACCCAAGATGCACTATGAAGAAGCAGGCAAGCGTCAAATCGAAGGTGCTAGGCTAGCCTTAATGGCTTCAAGGCCAAGAGGTTTCAGTTATGATCAAGCCTTTCTCTTTTATTTCCAAGCTTTCCTTAAGCTTAAGGAATTTAAACCCAGTTTCGTTCCTTTCTTTGATAGACCAATCGGGCCTCAATGGTTTGTTCACCCTTTTCCACCCTTGAAGGAATGTGAAGAGGAAATCACTGATATCTGGAAGGCTTATTTGACCCCTACGTTGTTGTCGTGTCGATTTGGTACGACTTCGACAAATTTTGGCCTAGTGGGCTATTTCCCTAACCTAGTTTCTAGGCAATTTGGGCTAACTCAGATTATACCCAAAAGCATTTACCTATGTGAGAGGGATATATGCTTAGGATATTATGGCATGACGGAACCTCATTTCCACAACTTTCTGAAGACATTTAAAGGGGATAATTATGGTATCAACCCTTTCAAATTCGAGTTTTCTTGTGCTACAACCAAAGAATTTTCACAATGGTGGGAGCTGCATTATCATGGGCAATTAGTAAATGAGCTACTCCTGATCACTGCTGTTCGAAATGGTTTCGAGGATTCTATTTTGAACAAGATCAAGTCGAAGCTCAATGCTCGAGGTAAACCTCTTCGCTTTGTCAATTCTTTTGAATTGAAAATAAACTTTCAACTTATACGTTTCTTTTTCAGGGAGCAAATCTAAAGTGGCTTCGAATACTTCGAACCAACCTCCTGCTTTAAAGGTTAAGGCGGAAACCGGGGTGAGCCTCTTTCCTTTTTTATTTTGTAGGATTTTACTTATACTCTTACAACAAATAACCATTTTTATGCCCTTGTTCTAGGTGGTTATTGGAAAAAAGAAAGGCATTGCTCACATTGCAGGTGCTTCGAAAGCATCTAAGGCAATCCCACTTATCAACCTGTCTGACAGCAAAGAAGTACGGGACTTTATTTCTTAAAGAAACTATCTTTCACATTTCTTTTATTTCGATGCTTTTGTGTGATCAAGATATGCTTTACAGGATGAAGCTGCCAAAACTTGTACTGAAGCTATTTCCTCTCAACCCCAAGTAGAGAAAAGGAGCAAGAAAAAACACGAAACGAATGCTTCGAGTTTAACTCCACAGGCTCAGGAAACATCCATCCCTGAGGATAAAAAGAAAGAAAAGAAGAAGAACAAGAAACCTAAACCCAGCAGCACCCTCCCAGGCGAAAATCAAACTGATAACACTTCACGACCTACATCCGAAGCTGGAGGAGAAGAAAATCGGAGCGAAAAGAAAAAATCAAAGAAAAGGAAGCATAAGAAAACTTCATCTTCCAATGATGATTCTCAAGCTGATCATTCCAATGCTGATCTTGGTGAAATATCTTCCCCCAAAAAGCAAAAAACTGTGGCTGAGAGCCATGTGCGAGTAGGTTACCTTATATTTCCCTTTGACCTATTTGGTGAAATTCTTTGCTATTCTCATCTTGGTTTCGTTTTATTTTCCAGAATGTGACTTCACCATTGGAAACTATTTTTGAAGATATTTCTCCTGACAAAATGGTAAAGAATATTGTCACAGAACTCAACAACGAACACCAAGACTCAGGCTTTGAGAAATCTCCTTCTCCTGAAGACAAGAATGAAACTCAAGCTGACAATTCGACGCTCCACCCTTATGATCGTTTAGCTACGAGCCACATGGAACCTCAGAGAACTTCAGAATTCGAACACGCTACTCAGAATGAAGGAAATCTCACTATCGAACAAGATATCCCCAAAGAAGGAGCCCCAGCTAACACTTCACCAAAACTTCCAATAACAGAAGAGCATAATTCGAATGCCAATAATGAAAGAGTTGAGGAAAATGATGATCAAAGGCAACCTTCCCTCGAAGAAGAACATTCAACAAATAACACTCACCTGAGTAAACAAACCAAAAGGCCTAATGATCATGTAATGAACACTGATGAGTTTCTAAACTCCAGTTCTGAATATAATCGTTCTAATGCCAAAACTGGAGGTTCAAATGTTGACGAAGGGGATTCCGTTTCGAAACCTCCACCATTTGTGTATTTACCTCAAGAACTTTTACAAGGCTTAAAAGATCTAACTCCAGACGAAGCTCTTGATAAACTCCTTTCGAGTTCAGGTATTTCCACCTCTACTTTGCCAGAACAAAACCAAGCTGTACAGTACGAGCAAGACGAGCACGAGGCAAGGTTTCGACGGGAGATAATTGAAGGAGACATGTTCGAACTTCTGGAAAGGGATCCCTCTCTTTACCTTAACATCAAAGCTCTTCTCAGCAAGCTTCAGACCCCACAAACAAATGAAAAGCTTTTCGTTTTAGCTAATCAAGCTGAGGCATTACTGGAGCAATACGCCAAGAATTTTCATCAACTGCAACTTACATCTCAGGCCCATCATGCTAAGTTAAAACTCAAAGATCAACCCTTCGCGCAGGCTAAGCAACGCAACGATGAGGCAAACACAATGAAGGCCGTATCTGCTGGTGCTTTTCTGCAAATGGCTTCTTGTGATGAGAACATTTCATGTTGGAAGGCAGATATTCGAGAGCTTGAAAAGAAAATAGCTGAAGAGGAAAAAAGAAAAAAAGAATTCGCTTCTCAAGCTGCTGCAGTGTCCAGAGTCAAAATCGAAGAGCTAGCCCAAGATGGCATTAAAGAATATAGCCAAGGATTAGTAGCTGGCCGTGAAGTAGATCGTTTGGCCAACGAGAACGAAGTCCTGAGGCGTAAACTGGCTCACACTAGGGAACAATACCAACACTTTAAGAATGCTAACAGGATTATCACAGATTAAATCCTTAGTTTCCTTCTAGTCCTTTCGATGTAATTTCCTGCCTTATCGAACTGGTTTATGTTTTGTTGGCCGTTCTGAGCCATATTTGTATTGATTTGGATATCTTGGTTTTGTTTTAATGGCAATTTTCTCTCACCATTTAGACGCTCTATACTTCGCATTAATCTGCATTTATCTTTATTTCCTGCAATAATGGCTTATATCTTTTCAAATACTTGCCATTTATATTTACTGACCGTTGATCAGCAGTTAATTCTTGAATTTCATATGCACCATTAGATAATACTTGAGAAACTTTAAATGGTCCTTCCCAATGTGGGGACCATTTCCCAAAGACTTTATCTCTCTTATCCATAGGTAAGATGACTTTCCAAACCAAATCTCCTATGTTAAAGGTTTTATACTTAACCTTTTTATTGTAAGCTTTAGCAACCCTTTCTTTTTGTCTGATTAAGACATCTAAAGCTTGCAATCTTTCTTCATCTAAATCAACTAATTCATCCATCATGAGATTTTCATAATGTTCACGAGGAATTTCCATTTGTCTTTGCACTCTTATGGATTGCACCATGATTTCGACAGGCAACACAGCGTCGTGACCATAGGTCAATCGAAATGGAGTTGAATTAGTAGATTCTTTAGGAGAATTTCTACAGGCCCATAATACCTGATTCAAAGTATTATGCCAATTCTTTGGTTTCTGAGCAATATGTTTTTTAATCAGACCAATGATAATTTTATTGGCTGCTTCAACTTGACCATTTGCTTAGGCATAATATGGTGTTGATGTTAATAACTTGAAACCTGCCTCGTTAGCAAAATCTTGCATCTTTTGTCCAACAAACACTGTTCCTTGATCAGTAGTGATAGTTTCAGGTAATCCAAATCTATAAATAATATGATTTTGGATAAAACTAATCACAGTTTCCTGATCAACTTTTGGTAAAGCAATAGCTTCGATCCATTTTGTGAAATAATCAATTCCAACCAAAATGAAACGTTGGTTTTTCGATGATGCAGGCCTAATTTCACCAATTAAATCTAAGGCCCAACCTCTGAAAGACCAAGGTTTAATCACTGAATGCAATTCACTTGCAGGAACATGTTGAATACCTGCATGTCTTTGGCATTCTTGACAGCTCTTAGCAAATTCTATACAATCCTTGAGCATTGAAGGCCAATAGAACCCTCTTCGAAATAGTAACCATTTCATTTTATGGCCTGCTTGGTGAGCGCCACATGAACCACTATGTACATTGGTAATAGCTAAGAATGCCTCATTTTCACTAAGACATTTTAACAAAATCCCCTCAGGGGTTTTCTTGAATAACTCATTTCCAATGATGGTATAACTCAAGGCTTTGTATTTTATTTTCCTATCAGTAATTCCTGATGGATTTTCCAAATAATTAACGATTGGTTTTCTCCAATCAGTATCACTTAAATTGTCAATGACAAAAATTTCTGTTACGAAACTTTCAAAATGCATGTCAACATTTTGGAGATTAGAGCTTCCAAGATGTTCAAAATTTTCAAAATTTTCAATTTCCTGAAACTTGTGTTCCTCTGCCCCCAAATGTTTTGGCATTGATAATTTTGTACCTAACGAATCATTCGAAATCAGTTTGTCTTTGACTTCGATAAATTCTTCGAATGTGTCTTTCGACAGTTTATAACCAGAGGCAATTTGTGCTAAATCATTTGCCTCTTGATTTTCAATTCGAGGCACATGTTGAATAACATAAGATTCAAACTGTTTTAGCAAAGAAAAAGCAATTACAAAATATTTCATTAAGTGCTCTTGAATACATTTGTATTCTTTTGTTAGTTGCTTTATTACTAATTCAGAATCACCTCTTATTTTAACATGTCTTGCCCCCAAGTCTAGAAGAATTTCTAAACCTGTAATTAAAGCCTCATATTCTGCTTCATTATTCGAACAAGACCCATTAATTTTGTATTTAAATTTTGTGGGAATTTTACATGGTGAAAGTATAAAAATCCCAATTCCTGCACCATGCCTATGTTTAGATCCATCGAAATACAAATTCCAAGGTTCGATATCAATAGACTCTATGGGGGCTTCACTTGCTGAATGCTCAGCAAGAAAATCTGCCACTATTTGGCCTTTAACAGCTCGCAATGGTTTATAAGTTAATGAATATTCTGTTAAAGCCAATGCCCATTTTCCAATTCTACTATGCAAAATTGGTTTCAACAACATATGCTTAATAATATCGAAATGGGAATAAACATAAACATCAACTGGCTTTATATAATGCTTAAGTTTGGTACAAGAAAAATATAAACAAAGGCAAAGCTTTTCTATTACAGAATATCTGGTTTCAGCATCATTTAAAACTCTACTTAAATAATAAATAGCTTTTTCTACACCATTTTCATCTTCTTAAGCAAGCATGCTTCCAATGGTTGTATCTGATGCTGAAATGTACAACTTCATCTCTTTGTTTCGAATTGGAGGCATCAGAGTAGGGGGATTTGACAAATAAACTTTGATATCATCAAATGCTTTCTGTTGGTCAATTCCCCAATGAAATACCTCATCTTTCTTAAGCTTTAACAGTGGAGAAAATGGGTGAGCTTTTCCACTTACATTCGAAATGAACCTTCTCAAGAAATTAATTTTTCCAAGTAAAGATTGAAGCTGTTTCTTCGTTGCTGGAGATTTTGTCTCCATGATAGCCTTTGTCTTATTCTGATTGATCTCTATGCCTTTTTTATGCACAACAAAACCAAGGAAATCTCCTGCATGTACACAAAAAGCACACTTTAGTGGATTCATCTTTAATCCACATTTCCTCATTCTTTCGAATGATTTTCTAAGATGACTTAGATGATCATCAGAAGATGAAGATTTGACAACAATGTCATCAATATAAATTTGCATAAAGATTTCAATGAAATCATGAAAAATTGAATTCATTGCCCTTTGATACGTTGCCCCTGCATTTTTTAATCCAAAGGGCATTACTACCCATTCATAAGTGCCTAAGGCACCAGGGCAACGAAAGGCAGTTTTAGCAACATCATCTTCAGCTATAAAAATTTGATTATAGCCAGAATAGCCATCTAACATGCTCAAATATTCATGGCCTGCTGCTGAATCAATTAGCATTTCTGCTACAGGCATTGAGTATTCATCTTTAGGTGTAGCATTATTTAAATCCCTAAAGTCTATACAAACTCTAAGTGATCCATTCTTTTTAATGACAGGAACTATATTAGCTAACCATTCAACGTACCTGGCTGTTCTAATGAATTTGCACTTGAGCAACCTTTCGATTTCTGTCTTGATCTTTGTCATGATTTCTGGAGCAAACCTCCTTGGGGACTGCTTCACAGGCTTTTTATCTGGTCGAAGCGGTAATCTGTGTTCAACCAATTCTCTGCTCAATCCTGGCATTTCGTTGTAATCCCAAGCAAAGCAGTCCTTGTACTCTTTGAGTAATTCGATTACCTTTACTTTTAAATTTGGATCAATATTGGCACTGATATAAGTTGGCCTTTTAACAGAGCCATTTCCAATATCTATCTCTTGCAAAGGATCTTGGGCTTGCATTTTTTGACTTGAACTAATTGGATCTTTTTCGAAACCCAAAGGTTCTTCATCATAAATGCAATCCAATCTTTGGTTATTGCCGGTAATCGAAGCATTGACACCTGTTGCCAATTCATTTCTTACATTCTCATTGGCTTCAACAGCCATATTTTCATTGAGCTCAATAGCCTCGATAGCCATTTTTATTCTATTCTCGGCAGCATAAGCCGTAATCCTGCTCCATTCTGGGGACTTAAACATCATCAAAATTATCAAAGTCTTCCCACCCAGAAGCTGGTGGATTAACATACCTAACATGGGCTCCATCAACAGGCTCCCTCTCCCAACAAAAACCATGGGTAGGATGTAACTTAACAGAATGGTAAACACTATCAGGACTTACCATATTTGGATTGAAGGCAGCATCTTGCTCTCCACAAGGAGCAATATTTGCCAGATTTTTGTCAAAGTTTTGAAGAGTTACAGTGCTCGAATCAGCTAAATAAGCACTCTGATCAGCCTCAATATTTTCGACAAGGCCATCATCTCTCCACAGAATTAGCCTTTGATGAAGGGAAGAAGGTACTGCGCCAACTCCATGAATCCATTCCCTGCCTAATAGCAAGTTATAGTTTGGCCTAGCAGCAATCACCATGAACAAGGTTTTCCTAACTGTACTGCCCACCAAACCTCTAACTGTATGGCACCAAGTGAGTGGCCAGTCTTGCCTTCATAATTGGCTAAGACCACATTGTGAGAATGCAAGTCAGTGTCAAAAAGACCCAACTTTTTTAGCATGAAATGGGGCATGATGTTGACTACCGCACCACCATCAACCAGAATTTTGTTAACTCCCACTTCATTCACTTTAGCCTTAATAAATAAGGCTTTTAGATGGTTTCTCATCCCTCCATCTGGCCTCTCGAAGATAGCATCCTGTGCTTCGACACAGCCATTTTCCATCACATAGTAACAAACTGGCTTATGATTAGCCAATTCAAGAGCCTCGAACTCTTCTTCCACCTCTTCAATTTCTGTTGGAACATCATATTCCAAAGGTAGAACTGACGCTACATTGACCAGCACATCGAAATCAGACTCATCATCAAGAAGATCATCATCATCCATGAAATCTTCTTCATTTTCAGCATCTTTATTGTTTTCAGCATCTGATTCCTTTATAGGAGCAAGCCTTTCTTTTATTGGTCCTTTGACCATTTCAGCTTTCTCCTTTCCATCAGCATTGCCCCCAGCCTTAGTTTGTTGAGCAGCAAGCTTCTTTTTGCGCTGGAACCTGCGCCACTGGGTTCGAGTCATGGGATTCTTACCCTTATAGTTGTTTCTGTAGCCATATTTGTTGGCTTCTGTTGCAGCTTGTGGGTTTGGTGGTTGAACAACCACTTTCGAACCAACCTGTGGTTTCGATTCAGCAACAATTTTGGATTCAGCAATCATTTTCGAAGTTCCAGCAGTGAACTTCACATTGACATTGCTGGAGCTTCCCTTCTCCATCCATTTCTTGTCGAAGGCCACATATTGGCCATTGACCCACTGATTAGTAGGTGCTTTGTTGGATGGCTTAAATGTTTTCTGAGGTCCTAGCCTCTGATGAACCGAAAGTCCTTTGTTGTGGGACTTGCTCCAATCAATCTTTTGATATGGCCAGCTCTTTTGATTTTGCTTGGAACTTGGCCATTTTCTTTTATGATCAGCATAAGGCAGCACTTTTTTCAGGTTTGTCACCGCCTCCTTGTCACACACAGCACTACATCTAGGGCATAACATGACTTCAGCATTATTTAACTTACACCTGTTGAGGAAATCTACCAATTCCTCTTCAGCAGCAGGGTAAGCTTCTTGCACTTTCTTGTCGTATTCTCCTTCAGGTATGGCTTTGACAGCAGCAGCAACATCAGCTTCGTTGATTTCTACCATGTTGCAGTCCAGGATTTCGACAAGACTTGCATCAGCAGTTGACAGTGGATGAGTATCCACTTTCATTGGTGGCTTAGTTTTTTCAGCAAACTTAAGCCTTCCTTCGTTCAATGCACGTTGAACTAGATCCCTGAAAAGAACACATTGATGAGTTTTATGGCCTAAATAATTGTGATATTTACAATAACCTCTTTTCTTTCTTTGTTCAATTGGTGGTATTTTCAAATCTTTTTGAACAACTATTTGACCATCAGATACCAACAAATCAAAAATTTCATCACATTTAGTAATATCAAAAGAGTAAGTTTTAGTAGCATATTTTTCATTCTTTGGTTCGACTGGATTTTTTCCATTCGAAGGCCTCAACAATTTACAAGTATAAGGAGGCCCTGGTTTTAATTTGAAGGTGGAAAAACACAAGAAGGGGGGGGGGGGGGGGGGGGTTGAATTGTGTTTTGAGAATTAAAAGTTTTTCAAAATAAAACTAAGTATGCAGCGGATATAAACACAAAATAAAAAGAGGGTGCTGAGAGAGAGAAAGAAAGACACAGAATTTATCCTGGTTCCCCTCACAAATCGAGAGTACTCCAGTCCCCTTGTTACTAACAAGAGATTTTCACTATAATCTACTTAAGATTACAAATTGCTCAAGCACACTTGCAAGAGACTTCTCAGGTGCTCAAGTTTTACTAAACAAGAGACTTCTCAAATGCTCAAGTTAAACTTAACAAGAGACTTCTCAAATGCTCAAGTTAAACTTAACAAGAGACTTCTCAAACAAACTTAAGAATAAGAATGAATGTTAAGGAACACTTGATATACTATCAGAGGTGTTTACAAAATACAACTCAAATTGTTCTAAGACTTAGAATGACAGATTTAAATTATGATGTCAGAATGCTTCTTAGTCTTTGAACAGTGTTGGTAGAATGGTTGTTCGAACAGTAGTCATTTCTTCCATTTGAGTCTTCTATTTATACTTGGAGGAAGATGATGACCGTTGCAGAGAGAGAGGTGCCAGCTGGAATTTATTCGTACAATTGTGATAGCTGTAGTTACCTTCTTTGGTAAAGATATCCAATTCCACTACCTTGCTATTTGAATTATCACTCATCCATTTTGAGTAATAATAGTACAATAGTACGTTTCTCAATTGCGCTCCACATATGGATAAGGTTAACGTTGTACCAACGAATATTCCTTCCTGTGGACGTGACAGATCCTTGAAGTAGATTGTTCTTCAATCATTGGTTCTGAATATGTCAGCTCTTGAGTGACGTAAATTCCTTTTGCTTCAGATGCTGTTATCAATGCTTCTTGAGGCCCTTTTTGCTTCTGAGTCCGTCAGAGCCTTGTTTTTGTCCTCAGAGGCACTTTCTTTAACATACAAAACTTAAGCTTCTGATGAACAGTGATGTGCTTTCAGAGCTTGTTTTGACTGGCTTCTCTGCTATTATTCATAGTGCTTCTGAATGAATTTTAACTTGTAGTTCTGCACACTAGAATAACCATTAGTAATTCCAATTGTAATTTTAATACTTTGTTATCATCAAAACCACTTAAAACATTAGAGGTTCATGTCAGACCCACTTTGTTCCAACAATCTCCCCCTTTTTGATGATGACAAACCAAAGCATTAAAATTCAATTGTTGTTGATTTAATTTAATTATGATGACTTCAGGTTTCAAAGGTTTGCAATCTCCCCCTGAGTCTGATAATCCATAAGGGTAGGTTTGTAAGCTCCCCCTAAGTTTTATCCATAGTTAATTAAAACAGTTTAAGAGTCGATTTATTAACTTAAAATAAATTTTCATATTTAACTCTCAGAAGCATAGTTTTGTAAGCTTTGCTTCTTAGAGTTTGATAATGCTCAGAAGCGGTTTGCAAGCTCTTCTGACATTGTCTATGAATTTTATTTTAGGTTCTTAAATTTTCTCCCCTTTCAATAATCGTTCAGAATGAGAAAGAATCATAAGGGATAAATATTGATTCATAATGCATTTAACATTACAGTTTCAGATTGAGCAGTATATGAATGAATCAACATTAATTTTAACGCTACTCTTACTCCCCCTTTTGGCATCAGTCAAAAAGACACAGAAAACCAAGCAGTCAAAGCGCCAAACAAGGTAGTCAAGTCAAGAAGGCAGTGACAACCAAACGCATTCAATGAATGGCACTGATTATCCTACTGACAAGATATCATGAAGGTACTATAAATAAAGAATGATTCCTCTCATTTTACTCATTCAGAGTAATCAAGTAATATCCAAAAAAAAAACATATAATGGAAAAGCAGGTTACCAAGGATGCTTCAGGCTCAAAAGGAAAGAGCAAGAGGGGAGCAGAGCCCTGGCGCTGCGAAGAAAACAGGCTTCGCTACGAAAGAAACAAGCAAGAACTGATTTTGACAGAGTCAGAGGAGGAGGAATTGGGCTCTGATCTGGAAGAATTTTTATGGACATACAATGATGATACTCCATACGAAGAGTACGAGGCTGCTGTTCAGAAGAACACTGAAGAACTAGTACAAAAGGCCACTGCCAACTTGCTTGCTTACATTAAGGAGAAACATAAGAAGCTAGATGCAGAGTCTTCTGAAGTTAAGCCTAGCTCTAAGTAGAGTCTTATCATTCTATGTAATAGAAATTCTTCAATAATATTAATAAAGGAGTTTATGCTATTAATTCCCTTTGTTTTAAGCAAGTTTCTTATGTATATATACCTCATTCCTATTGTCAGAAAACCAGTTACCAGACACGCCTCATTCGGTATTGGTGCCCCGTTGTTAAACAGGCTTTAATACTAAGAAGCTATTTCATGAGTAAACAGGAGTACTGATGAGAGGGACTCTTAGGTTTTGAAAATCCTAGGCTTATTAGTTTAAAAACTAAGATGCTCTTCAGCATCTTTCACTAGAGTCAGAATTCTCAAGAGTACCAGACAATATCATGGTATATAGAAAAGTTAAATTTTGAAAAAAACAAATATAAAACAAACATATAAGCAAATAACAAACACACAAATATGGATAATATAGATATGAATTAAAAAAAAATTATCCAAAAATTACACAAGAACTAACAACAAAACAAGTGCCCAAACAATGACTAAGGTTTCTTAACATCTGCTATGGCTTTCAGAAGGGTTAACATCATGTCATCCATCCTTTTGTGAACTGATTCCACAGCAGCATTCACATCAGTGCGCACATCCACTCTTAGTTCATCAATTTCATTAGCCATGTCAGTTCTGAGATTATCCAAAGCATCTTGAACCGCAGGAGGTATTGCAGATGAGGTTGAGGCTATGTCAATCTTCATAGGAGAGTGAGAAGGAGTTGGAACAAAAATGGGCTTCTTACCCTTGTCAGAATCTTCATTGATATCCGTATCTTCTCTTATCAGATTCTGATCAAGCATGGCAACATCTTGTTCAGTAGCTTGATTCTCATTGATCTTATTGGTTTCAAATGTAGCAATATGCACAGCCCTATCTACCAATAATTTCAATGCTTCTTGTTCAGCTAGCCTTTTGTGCTCAATTTCAGCTTGCCTCTTCTCTTCTTCTTCAGCAGCTATCCTAGCCTGCTCCTTAACATGGTTGTAAGATGTGAGCCTTGGAGCGTTTAGCTTCTCAACAATCTCAAACAGTTCCCGTACAGTGTTTGCTCCTCTACCCTTAATCTTATCCTTCAGATGAGTACTGAGAATCCTTAAAGATTTACCAAATAAGTACTCTAATTCCCTGACATCAGCATCTATATCAGAAGGGAAGATAAGAGCTTCTTCCTCTCTTTGTTTGAACCTCTTAAGTCTAATACCTATAGCATTATTTAGCAACTCAAGGTTTGGTTCAGAGTCAGAATTGAAAAAGGGTAAGGATGGGTCAAAGGGAATGGTTGGTTCAGGTTTCTTTCTTTTGAGTTCAATGATTTTGATTTTACTGAGATTTGGAGGTATGATATCATCATCAAGATTGATGGAATCCTTGAATATTTGACGTTCAGCTTTAGTTAGGTGTTGGTAAAGCTCAAGAACCTCTTCTAAAACTAGAGGTTTATTGAGTGGGTCAAAGACAGGTTGTGGTGAAGGTGAAGGAGATGATTCATCAGAGTATACTTCAGGTTGAGGTGATTGATTTTGTTGTTCAGTCATGACTTTATTGGGTGATTGATGAGGTGATTCTTGTTGGGCTTCAGAATGAGCAATTGACTCATCCTGAACAGGTGTAAATGTAGGTGGATTTGCTTGTGAGATGTGATCAAGTGAAGGAGGGGGTGTTTGAATGGATTGAACAATAGGTGGTTCTTGGATGGTTTGATCAGTAGTGGGTTTGACAATATGAAAACGAGGTGAGTTGGGATTGGAATGTGTAAAGGCATCTCCAGATAGATGTTGTTGGAGATGTTCAAGAACAGATTCAGTATTGGCAGGTTGATTTAGGATGGTAGTATCAATGATGATGGGGGTTTCTTCATCAGAAGAGAGTTGGATTGATTTCTTAATAGGTCTCTTGGTAGTCTTTTTAAGATTTGTTTTCTTTGGTCCTTCTCTGATTATCTTAGCAATGAATTCCTCAGAGTCAGTGCTAGTATCAGATGATGATGATGATATAGCTTTATGATCAGGTAAGACTACACTGATAGGTATAGTGAAGTCTATGGGTTGAGGTTGATTGGTAGATGATGGAGGTTGAGAAGTAGAAGGGTTAGCAATGGAGGGTTGGGGTTCAGAACCAATATCCTGAGCTACAGGAATGCTAGAAGTATTAGATTCAGAGGTCTTACCTTTTGGTTTAGAAGCTCTGGTCTTTAATCTCTTTGCAGGTTTAGCAGGGTTCTGATCTTCCTCAGAAGCTGAAGGCCTATCATGCCTTTTCTTTGTACGCTTTTCCTTCTGAACAGCTTCAGCCATCATGTTTCCAGCACCTCTTTCACCTTCCTCAATCTCATCAGCACTATCATGCTTTTGATCATCAGAGCCTTCATCAATCATTTCTTGCTCAGTAGTTCTTGGCTTTCTTCTGTTCCTTGTAATATCTCTTGGTCCCTTGAAGATATCCCAATTAGGAACACTTACAACCATTTTCCTGGGCACACTAACCCCAGTATCTCTTCTTACTGACTCAAGAAAGTTCTTGATGACCTCATCATTATCATGTTCTGATATGGTGGGAAACCCATCACACCAGAAGTACTTTTCGTACACTTGCTGTAGAGGTGTTTTCACTTGAATGATTTCTTCCTTGGTTTTTCTCTTCATGTTGACCAGAACTGATGCATCATACTTAGCAGTTTGGAAAACTCTAAGTTTTTCTTTGGCACTCACAATATCTGTGAGTTTGGTTTGCCTTATCAGTTCTGAAATTAACCTTGGGTGATGAATGACTGATGGTATTTTAGTTCTACCCTCATTGATGGTAAAGCACATGTGCTCAAAAAGAATCTTAGCCAAATTAACTTTCACCCTCTTGTATAAGAACCAGATGAGATGTTTGTGTGGAATGGAGATGGTATCCAATCCACCTTTTCTGGTGAAGATGGTAGACAAACACATTCTAAAAGCAAATTCAAATGTGTGCTTCATGTGCATTACTTTTCCAAAATCCTTTTGTGTGCATCCAGATTTAAAGAGGTCCTGATGAATTGAATCCAAATGCTTGCTTTTCTTATCATACACTTCTATATCTTCTCCTTTGTTGTCTAAACCCAGAATCTTAGCAATGTGTGCCTGAGTTATCACAACATTGATTCCCAAAATATTTGACCTAATTTCCCTTTCTCTATAAGGTTTAAGACCAAGTTCCTTTCTTGTTTTCCCTCGTAATTCTTTGTTCTTCTCAACCATATCCTTGTATTCTTTATCAGCACTTGCTCTATCGTACACTTTAGCCTTCTGCCAGAAATACTTCACTATGTCGTAGTATACGAAGCCATTAAGCATCTCAAAATAATTCTGCCATTGTTGGTTGTAGAACAAGTATTGAATGTCAATCCCATTCGCTTTCAAACTTTCAAAATCCACGAACTTCTCAGTGAAGAAATCATAAGAGTCTGGTCCAGCGTCGGTTTGATGATGTTCGTAGACTAGATTATCTTTTGAATTAAGATCGATGATGGGTGGTAACGTAGGGTTAAAGGGTTCTTGAACGATTTCGTTTGATGAACGAGCAGCCATAGTTGCAGAGAATTAAGAAGATGAAGATTGGGAATTTCTGTAAGGTCTAGGGTTGTGTAGGTAGTGATTTTGTGTAAAAAGTTGTGCAAGTGAGTGAAGTGACTTATGAATAGTAACTAGCACACATACACAGAGAAAATAAACATTGGGAGGGAGCGCGAGCAGTTTTAAAAATTAAATAATATACTTAACTGCCATAATCATCATTAACTGTTCTCTGCCCGTCAGGATCTAGACACGTGTTGTAAAAGTTTAATCATAGCTGACGCGTGTATAGACAACTGTTGTACACTTACTCGTACTGAACGTTTCATTTCCAAAAGGTTCAGAGCCTCTCTCATTTGTATCTGACACCTCATCAGAACCTGTTACTCTTCAGAGCCTAAATTATTCAGAGCTTCCCAAGGGATACTCTAAATTATAAGAGGTTCTGATAGAGCTTCAGATGCTAATTTTATTCTACTTCTCAGAGCTAATTTTCTTCAGAGATATAGTGCATGTTCAAATTCTTTTTGATAAAATCAAATCTTTCAATAGCTAAAGGTTTAGTAAATATGTCAGCCCATTGATGTTCAGTATCAATGAATTGAATATCTATTGTACCTTTCTGAACATGATCCCTTATAAAATGGTGTTTTATTTCAATATGTTTAGCTCTAGAGTGTAGAATAGGGTTCTTAGACAAATGAATAGCTGCAGTATTGTCACAATATAGTGGAATACTACTTTCAGCTATGTTATAATCTTCCAACTGATATTTCATCCAGAGAAGCTGTGTGCAGCATTTAGCAGCTGAGATGTATTCTGCTTCTGCTGTAGACAAAGCAATAGTTGTTTGTCTCTTACTGGCCCAAGATATGAGATTCTCACCAATGAATTGGCAATTTCCACTAGTGGATTTCCTCTCAATCTTATCACCAGCATAGTCAGCATCACAGAATCCAACTAGCTTACTATCTAGGGATTTTTTATAAAGAAGTCCTAGATTAGTAGTTCCTTTCAGATATCTAAAGATCCTCTTAACAGCAGTTAAGTGAGGTTCTCTAGGATCTGACTGGAATCTAGCACACAAGCATACACTATATAAAATATCAGGTCTAGATGCTGTAAGGTAGAGTAAAGAACCAATCATACCTCGATACAGCTTCTGATCTACTTTGCTTCCTATCTCTTCTTTGCTTAAGCTGCTGGTAGGATGTATGGGTGTAGACATTATCTTGCAGTCATCAAGGTTGAACTTCTTCAGAAGCTCTTTTGTATACTTGCTTTGATGAATGTAAGTGCCATCTTTTCCTTGATTAATTTGGATTCCAAGGAAGAACTTCAATTCACCCATCATACTCATCTCGAATTCGTCCTGCATCAGCTTTGAAAAACTCTTGCACAAGGAAGCATTAGTAGAACCAAAAATAATATCATCAACGTATATTTGAATGATTAAGATATCTTTCTTAGATGTCTTTCTGAATAATGTATTGTCAATTTGACCTTTTTGAAAACCATTTTCTAAAAGGAAATTACTCAGTCTTTCATACCAAGCTCTTGGAGCTTGTTTGAGACCATAGAGTGATTTCTTAAGTTTATAAACATAATCAGGATTTTTCAAATCCTCAAAACCTGGGGGTTGTTTGACATATACTTCTTCAGAAATAAAACCATTAAGAAAGGCGCTCTTAACATCCATTTGGTACAATGTGATTCCATTGTTAACAGCATATGAAAGAAGTAACCTGATTGCTTCCAGTCTTGCTACTGGAGCAAATGTTTCAGTGAAGTCTATACCTTCTTGCTGACTGTAGCCTTGTGCTACCAGTCTAGCTTTATTTCTTACCACTTCACCTTGTTCATTCATCTTGTTTCTAAATACCCACTTAGTTCCAATGATGTTCTTATGTGCTGGTCTTGGCACTAAATCCCATACATCATTTCTTTGAAACTGATTGAGCTCATCTTGCATAGCTACAATCCATCCATCGTCAGTAAGTGCTTCATCAACATTCTTTGGTTCTATCATTGAGATTAGTCCTAGAAGTGAATCAAGTTGTTGATAGTCTGATCTTGTCTTTCTTGGACTTTCTTTGTTTCCAAGAATTAAATCTTCTGGATGTGATGATCTATATTTGAACTTCCTTCTTGGAGCTTCATCAACATCAGCACTTGGTTGAGTGTCTTCTTCTGAAGTGTCATCATGTTCTTGTGATGCTTCTAATTGAGATGCTTCTTCAGCATCTTCTTCCAATACAGCTTCTGAAGCTTCAACAGCTTCTGATGCTTTTTCAGGTTCTGAATCGATGTATTGGTATGGAACACCTGCATAACTATTATCTTGCTCTGACATTTTACTGTCAGGCTCTTTATCATCAAATCTAACATGTATAGATTCTTCCATTGTGTTAGTTTCAGAATTATACACTCTGTATGCCTTTGAGCGTTCAGAGTAACCTATAAAGATTCCCTTACAAGCTTTGGCATCAAATTTTCTTTTGTAGGCCTTGTTGTTTAGAATGTAACATGTACATCCAAACTGATGAAAGTAAGAGATGTTGGGCTTTCTTCCTTTGAAGAGTTCATATGTTGTTAGATTCAATAGAGGTCTTATATAGATCCTATTTTGAATATAACAAGCTGTGTTTACAGCTTCTGCCCAGAAGTGCTTAGCAAGTTTTGTCTCATGCATCATGGTTCTTGCCATTTCTTGTAAAGACCTGTTCTTTCTCTCTACAACACCATTTTGTTGTGGTGTTCTAGGAGCAGAGAACTCATGGACAATGCCATGATCTTCACAAAAAGTTGCAAATGGTTCGTTTTCAAATTCACCACCATGATCACTTCTTACCTTTAAGATTTTGAGACCTTTCTCATTTTGCACTTGAGTGCAGAAGATGCTGAACACATCATATGCATCATCTTTCACTCTTAGAAACTTTACCCAAGTCCATCTACTGTAATCATCAACAATGACTAATCCATATTTCTTCCCATTGATTGAGGCAGTACTTACTGGACCAAACAAATCAATGTGAAGTAGTTCTAAGGGTCTTGAGGTAGAGACAATGTTTTTAGGTTTAAAAGAAGTTTTTGAAATTTTGCCAATCTGACAAGGACCACACAGAGCATCTGAATGATATTTAAGATTTGGCAGGCCTTTAACCAACTTTAGTTTACTAAGCTTAGAGATTAATCTCCAGTTAGCATGACCTAAGCGTTGGTGCCAGACCCACTTTTCATCATTCAGAGATAGAAGACAAACTATCTTCTGCTCAGTGAGTTCTGACAGATTCACCTTATAATCATTACCTCTTCTTAATCCTCTAAACAATATGGACTTGTCAGAGTCATTGATTACTGTACATGCCTCTTTATCAAATTTAACAATAAATCCGCTATCACAAAATTGACTAATGCTAAGCAGATTATGTTTGAGGCCATCAACTAACCAAACATTTTTAATTGAAAGAGAAGAGTTACCAACTATACCTGTACCAATGATCTTCCCTTTTTGGTTTCCTCCAAACCCCACAGTACCTCCCTCTTTCAGAGTCAGGGTTTGGAACATATGCCTTTCTCCCGTCATATGTCGTGAGCAGCCACTGTCCAGGTACCAGCATTGCTGCTTTGGCCTTCTTAGTGTGCAAACCTGAAGCAAATATTATTTGAGATTTTGGTACCCATATCTTTATGGGTCCTTTTGTGTTAGTCTTTACAGGTCTAGGTGGTCTTTGTTTGAAAGACCTATCAGAGCCTCTAGAGTTAACCACCCTTGTTGAAAAGTTTTTGGGTTTAGTATAGCTCTTGAGCTTTGTTCTTGAATGTGTCAGAGCTTCTTTAGATTTAACATTAGTTTGAGGCTTAAAAATCTTAGGTTCTGAGGTTTTATCCTTCTGAGCCTTTGACTCTTGAGCCTCTGGCTTTGATGTTCTATTAGAGGCTGACTCATTTAGAACTTCTGATTGACTCTTTACAAAGACAACCTTAGGTTTTGATTTATCTATATTAGAGGACTTTGAAGATAATGGATTATCTTTAAAACGTGAGAATCCAAGACCTTCTCCTCTATTTCTACTTACATGATAAATCAAAGAGGCTATTTTACTTCTTTTCATTCCATTGATAAGGAATTCCTGAAGAGCAAATTCATGTTCTGGAGGAACCTTATCATCAAGAACATAATGAGTTTCCATAAATTCATTTCTTGATTTTAGAGACTCATTTTGTTCAATTATTTCATTTGCCTTTTCGGTCAGGTTGTTATAGGCCTTTTTAAGGACCTTACACTCACCCGCCTTTTTGGTTAAAAGTTTTAAGGCATCTTTTAAGGAATCTATTAATTCAGAACGAGAAAGTTTAGCAAGTACCTCATCTTCATCTTCTGAATCTGAGTCAGCTTCGTGCTCAGAGTTCTCTTGGTCAGAAGCGGTTGCCATCAAGGCTAGGTTTGCTTCTTCTTCCCCATCAGAATCTGATTCCTGATCCAAATCATCCCAAGTGGCAAGGAACCCCTTCTTGAGCTTACTTTTGTATCTTTCTTTGTTAGAGGTTCTCTTGGATGTTTTACTCAGGTTCTCTGGGCAGTCAGCAATGAAGTGTCCTGGTTTGTTGCACTTAAAGCATTTGTTTTGTTCTTCCTTTTTATCCTTAGAAGTACCAACCTTCTTGGAAGAACCTCCAAACTTACCAGCATACTTCTTGCTTCTCTTAGCCCATTGCGATACTCTTGCAGCCATCAGAACCATTTCTTCTTCTTCATCAGAGTCCATCTCGTGACCTTCTTCAGAAGCTTCTTCATCAGATACTATAACCTTCGCCTTCAGAGCCTTAGAGAAACTTTTGGTGCTCAGGGCTATCCCTTTTAGCTTCTTAGTCGTTTCATCAGTCATGAGTTCCATCTCATGACTCTTTAGAGAACTAACCAAGCTTTCAAGAGACACAGTATCTAAATCCTTAGATTCCTGAAACGCTGTCACTTTTGGTCTCCACTTTGGCGGCAAGCTTCTGAGTACTTTCCTTACATGATCAGCCTCAGTATAGCTCTTATCTAAAACTTGAAGTCCCGAAACAAGAATTTGGAACCTAGAGAACATTGTCTCAATGTCCTCTCCGTCCTTCATTTTAAATAATTCATACTGATGTACTAACAAGTTGGCCTTAGCCTCCTTAACTTGTTTATTTCCTTCATACTTGGATTTAAGAGAATCCCAGATAGACTTAGCCGTTCTCTTATCTCCAATTTTCAAGTACTCATCATGAGAGATGGCATTTGTCATCATCCCTTTTACACTGTGATGCTTCTTATATTCCAACTTTTGAGTAGGTGTAAAAGCCTTTCTGTCTTTAGAGCTAACAACGCCTTCTAAGTCCATATTTTCAAAGTTCACTCCATCTTCTACCAAGTCCCACAGATCACAATCAATCGCCATGATGTGACTGTACATCTTGGTTTTCCAGAATGGATAACCAGTCTCAGTTCCATTGAAAAAGGGAATTTTGTCAGAAGACCTTCTGTCTTTAGAATTAGAATCATAGTCAAAAGGAACTTCATTGAGATTCTTCTCAGCAGACATGTTTTTCCTCCCTGAATCTTAACTGTTTCACTGATAGGTGAGAGTTAGGCAACAGCCCAGCTCCTGATACCAATTGAAGGTGGAAAAACACAAGAAGGGGGGGGGGGGGGGGGGGGGGTTGAATTGTGTTTTGAGAATTAAAAGTTTTTCAAAATAAAACTAAGTATGCAGCGGATATAAACACAAAATAAAAAGAGGGTGCTGAGAGAGAGAAAGAAAGACACAGAATTTATCCTGGTTCCCCTCACAAATCGAGAGTACTCCAGTCCCCTTGTTACTAACAAGAGATTTTCACTATAATCTACTTAAGATTACAAATTGCTCAAGCACACTTGCAAGAGACTTCTCAGGTGCTCAAGTTTTACTAAACAAGAGACTTCTCAAATGCTCAAGTTAAACTTAACAAGAGACTTCTCAAATGCTCAAGTTAAACTTAACAAGAGACTTCTCAAACAAACTTAAGAATAAGAATGAATGTTAAGGAACACTTGATATACTATCAGAGGTGTTTACAAAATACAACTCAAATTGTTCTAAGACTTAGAATGACAGATTTAAATTATGATGTCAGAATGCTTCTTAGTCTTTGAACAGTGTTGGTAGAATGGTTGTTCGAACAGTAGTCATTTCTTCCATTTGAGTCTTCTATTTATACTTGGAGGAAGATGATGACCGTTGCAGAGAGAGAGGTGCCAGCTGGAATTTATTCGTACAATTGTGATAGCTGTAGTTACCTTCTTTGGTAAAGATATCCAATTCCACTACCTTGCTATTTGAATTATCACTCATCCATTTTGAGTAATAATAGTACAATAGTACGTTTCTCAATTGCGCTCCACATATGGATAAGGTTAACGTTGTACCAACGAATATTCCTTCCTGTGGACGTGACAGATCCTTGAAGTAGATTGTTCTTCAATCATTAGTTCTGAATATGTCAGCTCTTGAGTGACGTAAATTCCTTTTGCTTCAGATGCTGTTATCAATGCTTCTTGAGGCCCTTTTTGCTTCTGAGTCCGTCAGAGCCTTGTTTTTGTCCTCAGAGGCACTTTCTTTAACATACAAAACTTAAGCTTCTGATGAACAGTGATGTGCTTTCAGAGCTTGTTTTGACTGGCTTCTCTGCTATTATTCATAGTGCTTCTGAATGAATTTTAACTTGTAGTTCTGCACACTAGAATAACCATTAGTAATTCCAATTGTAATTTTAATACTTTGTTATCATCAAAACCACTTAAAACATTAGAGGTTCATGTCAGACCCACTTTGTTCCAACATAATTCTGCCACATTGATATCACTATCATCAATATTTACATACTCATCTTCAGTTTCATACCCAAAATCATTATCATAAGAATCTAGAAAAGCGACATCTCTCTTTTTATGAAACTTAGAATTTCTGGCTTTTTCAGCTTTCAATCTTTCGATTTGCCTAACTCTATCAGCCAATTGAGACATGTCTCGAAGATACTGAGTATCTAGCTTTTTCCTAATTGAATAGTCTAGGCCACCTGCAGCCATTTCGACTAATTCATGTTCAAGCACTGATGTAAAGCATCGAGCCTTTAGTAATCTGAACCTATTCAAATAATCATCAACAGTTTCCTGTGTTTTTCTTTTGACACTAGCCAACTCTTTAAGACTTATTTTAGTTTGGCCCATGTAGAACTGCTCATGAAACAACATTTCTAATTGAGTCCAATTGTGAATCGAATTGGGAGGCAAAGTTGTAAACCAAGTAAAAGCATTTTTGGTTAATGAATTAGGGAAATATTTCATTCTAAAGTTTTCATTATTTGCCAAATTCCCAGATTCTGCTAAGTATCTAGCAATGTGTTCAACAGTTGACTCATTGGTATCCCCTGCAAACTTGGTGTATTTAGGGACTTTCCAACCTCTAGGTAACTCTGTTTGTAACACATATTCAGACAATGCAGAAACAAAGTTTGGCCTTCGAGTACCAGTATTAAGGCCATTTTGGTTCAAAATAGTTTCGACTAAAGTTGCTAAGTTATTGGGTACATCAAAATTGTTATTATTCTGAACATTTCGAACTACATCATCAGGGTCTTGGTTCCTTCGAACCATAACTACTGGAGGAGGTTGGTTAACCTCATTTTGATATTGGTACTCCTCTTGAGCCATTGATACAGGCTCTTGTTGTGGTGTAACTTGGGGAATTACATATGGTGGCCTTGGGTTAAAAGGAGTGGCAGACATAGCAGGTAAAATCATTTGTGGTGCCACATGATTAATCCTAGGCTGATTTTGAGGGGCAGGAGTGCCAAAAAAGTCAGCAATTCGACCCATTTGATAGGCTAACATTTGGTAACTGTCATTGGTATTTTGAATTAAGGGGTTAAAGATCGTTCCAATTTGTTGTGTTAAGAGATTAACCATCTCATGATTACTTTCATCCATTTGTTGTCTTAAAGACAACACAGATGCAGTGGTTAAAGGCGTTGGAGTGACCCTAGGGTTGGTATACCTTTCAGGTTCAGATGTGGGTATTGAATGAAAACCCATCGTAGGTGTTGGTATAGGACCATATAAAGGATTTGTGACCATAGGAGGTGGTCTAAAACTAGACGAAACAGAATGAAACGCCATAGTTGTTAATGGTATTGTAGTTCCTGGAATATATCCAGAACCACTTACACTAGGAATTGGTGAAGTAGATGTAACACTCACCACGTTCGAATCTGGAGGGGGAGAAGGACTACCCTCACTACTCGAAGAACTTACAGATTGACTGGTAGTAGACCCATGCATTTGATGAGTTCTAGCCATAACCGTTAATGGCAATTACTAATACAGAAAAATCTTATTTCTAAAGAAACAAAGCACAAAACCAGTCCCACTGGGCGTGCCAATTTGTTTACAGGGAAAATTTGTGTAAACAATCGCTAGTTTTACTTTTAACTTACGAGATCAAACTAGGAATCTCAAGACAATTTTATGCTTGTTTTTTTTAAGTAAGAAAATTTCAATGTTCGTCAACTTTGATAAACCTTTACTGGTTCAGCTTTGTTAAGAAACAAACGAAGAAACATTGACTTGAATCGCCTCAAAATCAATGATCTTTAAGCAAGATGAAAGGCAAAGAACAATAAATTGCCGAAATGTAAAATTGCATTAATGATAAAAACAAATACAATAAATTGTGGTTCACAAAACATACATCAGTTTCTCTTCGAAATTCCTTTCCTTCTAACGCTGAGTAATTGGAAGTTTTCTGAGAAAAGTTATGAATAATGTTTTTGCGACCCCCTTTCCTTCTAAGGAACTGCTCTATATACTTCGAAAAATCCATAACCGCCTTGATGATCTGGACGCTCCAGATTCAACCTTCGAACATCCACGTTCTTCAACTTCGAAACTGCTCTTTGGCGCGTTTGTGCCTCTGGGCTTAGTTTTTTTTTTATTCTCTTTTGGGCCAAGCCATTTGACCCATGAACCAATTATTTCATTTCGAGCCCTGGGTCAAACTTCTGACTTCGAAAGTCCTTGCAAGAAATCAGCTTTGTCAACGAACTATTCTTTCGAAGATACGAATCAAAGCAATTGTTCGAATGAACCATTTTTAATGAATAACTCCGGACAGCCATTCATCTTTTGGTATTAAGGTTATCATTTCATTGGACTGATCCTCACATTTAAATCATAAAGTAAACATATGTGCCAAAAATCTAGCCCAACACATATATTATTATATAATAATATAATTACATAAATAAATATATATCATATGGGTATATGAGGTGGGTACTAAGGTACCCGTACCCGCACCCGCACCCATATCCATTCAATTTTGTGGGCAATTACCCATACTCATGGCCATACCCAAAATGCGGGTTTTTACCCTATCCATTATGGGTATTTTTTATGGGTACCCATTGAGTATGGGTAAATTGTCATCCCTACCGAAATTGTTAGGCCGAATGCTATGATTGGGGTTCGAACTCCGGCTCCCGAATTTATGTGTGTGAGTTTATTATAATGGCTTTGTCATTTTGTCTATGTACCAAAAAAATTATTATGGAAAAATAGAAAATGTAGCTTTTACACCGTCATTCAATGAATATCTTATATTCTCTTAAATGATAAAGGTATTTTGAAATTTGTTGTCTAGCATAGCTTGATGGCTTTTTGATTAGATGATCATGTAAAATTACCTTATACTATTGGTGTATGTCAATTAAATTCAATTATTATTTATAAAAATAATTTAAGATTTATTGTGTATAGTTTATGTAAAATTGTAACTTTGACTTTGAATACACGCACCTATCAACGATTTAAAAGGAAAACGTTACAAAAAATAAAAGGAAAACGTTACGGTTTTTACATATAGAAAATAAATAGTTACAGAACTCAAAAGGAAGAAAACGATAATAATAATCTAATTGCATAAAAGTATTATTAGTTTCGTTGAATATGATTTAAATAAAATTGTTGCATTGACTATGCGTACACGTACCTGTCGATTGTTACATGATTTTAAAGGAAAATCTTATATTTTCGCAGATAAAAAATAAACGGTCATGAAATTCAAAGAAAGAAAATAATTGTAATATATTTATAAAAATAATATTAGACTCTCCCTACACAATTTATATAAAATTGAACATTGATCGAACAAAGACGCATCCCAACTACTACCTAATTTAAAGGAAAATGTTACCTTATTTTACATATAGAAAAGAAATGGCAACATATCCTCATGAACTTAGTTCAGTCGATAGAAACATCACATTATATATGTAGGGGTTAGAGTTTAGATCTCACACACTCCAGTAGTTTACCGTAAGGGTAAAATTTTTAGCCACTAGACAACTTAACAAAAAAAAAATCAATATAATTCAAAGAAAGCAAATAATAATAATAATCAATTTATAAAATAGTAATATTACATTTATCGTGCACAATTTATATAAACTATAGCGTTGGTGCTGAATATACGCACCCTTCCTGCTACATTATTCAGAAGAAAAATAGTATATTTTTTCATTGATATAAAATAAACAGTTATATAACTGAAAATGAAGAAATCAATAGAAATATATTTATAAAACTAGTAAGTAACATTAGGTTTGTTATGCATAATAATTCATATAAAATTTAAGCAATGATTGAATAGACATGCATATCAACTCATAATCAATGTGTAATTTGATCTCTCGTGCTCCCATTTCCAATGTTAAGATGAGCCAAACTATTCAGACATCGTATTCTGCTTGATTATTTGAGGTGGGAAAAAAAATCAAAGATAAACTTTAACCATAAGTCCGTCATTCTTCGGTATGAGGCAGACATTACTTCCTGTGTTATTTGACGATCCGTCAACGAAGACTACGGTACCTTTGGTACAAGGTTTCTTTGTTGTTGGTGTGAGCTTAGCATTGAAGTTGGGGAACACATGTGCCTTGAGTGTGTTGGAACAAAGTGAGTCTGACAAAACTCTCCTAGTGTGCAGGATCATAAGATAAAATTTTCATGATCACTATGAACAATAAAGCAGAGAAACCTCGCCAGAAGCTCTAACAAAGAACTTAAGAAGATCATTAGAAGCCACTCAAATTTCTATTCTAAAAGGTTCTCATAAGCACCTCTCAACAGGATCTGAAAGCTATCATAAGCAAAAGGTCGTCAGAAGTTGCCTTCTCAAAAGCAAGATCAACAGAAGCTGAAGGTTGTCAGAAGAAGTCACTTGTGTCCCAATGATTGGAGAATAATCAAAAAGGCTCTGACATTTCCATGATTGAGGAATAACCATAGCACCTTATCATTATCCATTAGTGGAGCATATTGTACTATTGTACTATTATTACTCTAAATGGTTGAGCAATATTCAAACAGACAAGGTAGAGGTTGAATTACTCTAATTGGTAACGAATCAAATTTTCTCTACGAAGATTGTATAATTCTAGCTAGCACCTTATCATTTCTGCAACGGCAACCTTCAAATCTCTCTATATAAATAGAATACCTCATTTGGAGAAACGACTACTGTTCTAGACGCATACAAGGCTCTGAAATTCTAACACTTAGAAAAATTTGTCAAACACTTAGTTTTGAACTTATGAGGGGAATCAGTATAAGTTTCTTGTGTGCTTCTTTCTCTCTCTTTCTCTCTCTCTCTCTCTCTCTATATACCTTTTGGTTTATGTTTTGTGTTTCAATACGGGCGAACTAGGAACACAAAATTTTACACAAATGTAAAACTTTTGATGTATTATTGATATCCATAAAGATCCATAAAGATTAATAATATTCAATAAAAATGTATAAACCTGTAATCATAAGGGTTCTTGTTGTGAATCCGACGATAAACTCACACCAAAATAAACTGATTTGTGGGGCAAGCGTGACAAGCAACCAATATATGAGATAGAGATGATGATGAAATAATCCAATTACAATAAACGGCGGAAGAAAAGAACACGATAAATTTGTTTACCCAGTTCGGTGTTAACCAACCTACTCTGGGGAGAGAGCACCTCTCAGTTCCACTATGATCAAATAGTCACTTTACAAAAGTTCCCATTTGGGTTACAAGAATTAATCTTATTTCTACCCAATATCCCGAATCTCTTCTCGTGGCCAAGAGACTCAATTTGACCTAGTCTACCCAAGGTGTACCACAAAGATAGTTCGCCCACCCTAGAGTTGTACCAAGAGAAAACTCATTTTCCTCTCTAAAACACTAGCCCTTGTGTGGTGGCAAACCTTAATCATTTCCTCTACATCTTTGCTCTCTTATTTTTCTATGAATAAAGCACTCCCTATTTATAGAAAAATATATTCTTAAATAACAGAAACAAATTTGTTTTAAAATAAAATAGAATCCAAGTCAAATATCCTCCGAAAACTAATTTTCCACAAAATCTGCACAAAATTAAATCTGGCTTCAGCGAGATGCGCCTCGCGCAGGAGGCAGAAGCCAACTCCAGAGTTCTACGCCTCGCGCAGCTATACTGCGCCTCGCGCAGGAGGCAGATTCTGAACTTCAAATTCTTACTTGTATGTGACTGAGATTTCAAGGCATATCCAACATTTCACTACCTTGCCTTTAAATCGGTGGTGATCGCCTCAACCACCGCGATGCTCTCTCCATCTTGAATCTTCTATTCAAGATCACCGGCCAAGTCCAAGTCCCACTTGAACCTTGACATAAGCACTAGCCTCCACTTGCTTCCCGCAAGCATTACCTCATTCTCTTTATCCCTCGGAATACCTTCCGCCCTCATGAAGATCTTGCCTCCCACTACCATATGATTTGTGGTAGCACCCACAAGATTCACCGCAACCTCTTCAGCCTCCAGACTGGTCAAGTCCTTACCCCCTAAAGAACCGCTTGTTCCCCAATATCATCGGCTTTTTAGATAGCTCAACAAGCTTCACCACCCCTCTTCGACCCCTATAGTGTACCGCTCTGTACTCTCGAAGACTTGCTTGGCTTCAAACCAACCTTGGAATTTTAGGTGGTTCCACAAGCTGCAACATCAAACTCTCATTGTATCCAACTACCTCCAGCAGTCTCACAAGTTACCAAGTATGATCGCGGTTGCTTTCAATTGTCTCCCTGAAGATTCTTTCAAGTTTTGCACTTCTTCAGCCACAATTGAAACATAACACACAACGTCTTCATAGCCGCACCCCTTCGTTGCAACACTACCACTCTCTTACCTATCTCCTACAAGATAGCCAAGAGATATTGTTGTTTCTCTTCCTCTAGTCCCACTATCAGAAGCCTCCACCTAAAGCTGAAACTCCTCCACCTTAAAGTGAAATTCCTCCACCAAAGTCTCTAATCAGGTACTTCCCCTATGAACCTCACCTTGCACTTTGCAAAACTATTCAAACTGTGCTTCTCCCTTCAACGCTCAACACTTGTTTTGAATTAACACCACCCTCATCTTCACTTTATGCAATCCGTAGTCGTTACTCCCAGTGAACTTCTCAATATCCCTCTTTAAACCCATGGTACTTGATATCGACTGATCCCCTTACCCCACGACGGACGCCAATTGTTGTGAATTCAACGATAAACTCACACCAATAATAAATTGATGTGCGGGGCAAGCGTAACAAGCAACCAATATATGAGATAGAGATGATGATAAAATAATCCAGTTACAATAAACGGCGGAAGAAAAGAACATGATAAATTTGTTTACCCAGTTCGGTGTTAACCAACCTACTTTGGGGGAAAGAGCACATCTCCGTTCCACTATAATCAAATAGTCACTTTACAAGAGTTCTCAATTGGGTTACAAGAATTAATCCCAATTCTACCCAAAATTCCGAATCTCTTCCCGTGGCCAATAGACTCAATTTGACCTAGTTTACCCAAGGTGTACCACAACGATAGTTCGCCCACCCTAGAGTTGTACCAAGAGAAAACTCCTTTTCCTAAACCTTAGCCCTTGTGTGATGGCAAACCCCAATCATTGCCTCTACATCTTTGCTCTCTTATTTTTCTATGAATAAAACACTCTTTAATTATAGAATAATATATGCTTAAATAACAGAAACAAATCTATTTTAAAATAAAATAGAATCCAAGTCAGATATCCTCCGAAAACTAATTTTCCACAAAATCTGCACAAAATTAAATCTGGCTTCAGCGAGATGCGCCTCGCGCAGCCTTTCCTGCGCCTCGCGCGAGGCAGAAGCCCCACTAAATAACCCCCAGTATGTGGCGAATTTTTTGTAGTGCATATCCAACAGTTCTCAATAACATATCAAATGATTTTATATTTATGTAAAAATGATCAAAAGTGATATACATTTTTTACATTTTAACCATTAAATTTTATCTCCTATTTTCTTGTAATTTTATATTTCCCAAACTTTCTTATGTTTGATGGTGAAGATGTAACAATTTGAAAATTTTTGAGAGAATTACAACCGAAAGAATCCAGTCTTTTCTTGAGAGTGAAGAAAAAGAGAGAGAGCAACAAATTAGAAAATTTTCATATATACTTTAGTTACTAAATTTACGAATTACATATATTACAAAGACTACTTAGGGACTAAATCATACATAAGTAATACTTTCAGAAACTAAATTGATATTCTACATCAATTCTACAGTTGCAGCATAAACAATGAAGTGAAAAGGGAGAACAAATGTAGACATAAATAAATGAAGGAATTAATCAATCATAAAGTAGCATGCTAAATGCTAACTATAGGTGAATCATGACTCAATGAAATGAAGAACATATTATTAATGTCCTACGCCAGGTGATGGACCAGAGTCCTTAATTCCACCAAGAGTCTCACTGTTGGTAAATTTGTGTCCTACCCCTCCTGAGCTTGGACCTGAATCCTTAATCCCTCCGAGTGTATCAATGTTTGTGAATTTATGTCCTACTCCTGGTCCACTTGGACCTGAATCCTTAATCCCTCCAAGAGAATTTGATAACCAATCAAAGATATTCACCACTTCCTCTCTAGTAGCTGTGTTCTTTGTGTCAATGATACTCAATGGACGAGCTTCTATGATCACAAAAGCAGAGTTCATTATTAACATGAATAGAATTAAGAATGTCTCAGTTTTGAGGATAGTGTTTTTCATCTTTTCTAAAATTTCTAAAATTTGAAAGGGGATGAATTTGAAATACAAATAGAGAAGGAAAAGAATGAAGCTTGTTTATATTTTGTAGTATTTGTGAAGAATGAAGAGATTAAGAGTCATATTTATAGCATGGATAGTAGCATTTGGTGTCTTGACTAAAATGTGGAAAGAGACTAGAATTGAAATATATATGATATTTTTAATATATATTCAAAATTCAAAACAAACGTGTTTATTTGATTTTCTAATGGAGGAAACAACCAGGGAGGTTCTGATTTCTAAAAACCAATTTTGATTGTAGTTTTGAAAAGAAAAGTATGCAAGAGCACTAGTTTAATCGGCAGGATGCACGAATTTTGATAATTATTACCGTCTATTCTTTTTTATTTGTTATTTTAGAATAGTAACTCCAAATTAAGCGTATTTTTGTACTTTATCTTCCTATTATACTCTAATTTAATTTTAATTCACAATAAATTTTTATATTTTTGCACACACTTTCTCTTTCTAATAAATTTAATATATTATGTAAAAAAATATTATTTAATGTTTTTTTTTGACAAAATATTTAATATGTTATGTACAAAAAAAATTAAAAATAACTTTTGTTTTCCAAATATATAGCATTAATTAGTTTTATTGAAAAAAATAAGAGTAATTGACAATGGTATAATCGACAAAATATAACCTTAAATTATCAAAACGACAAATAATTTGAAACAAGTTTTTTTCTCTAAAATGACAAATAAAAAAGAACGGATGGAGTATTACAAAACAAATACACAAAAAACTATCATTGTTGAAAGGTAATTGAAATATGATAAATGATATTATGACACTAAATTTTTACACAATACTTACATAAGGACAATTTTGTAATAAATATACTATGCAAAGGACAATTTTTCTCTTTCGTTGTTTAAGTACTCCTTCCGTCCCAAAATGTAAGCAAAAACAAAAAATTAACACTTATTAAGAAAAGTAAAATGTGATAATTTGAAGTATTATTTTTTGTGTTTTTCTTGACAAAAGTTTCATGAGAAGATGTAAAAAGAGTTTTTATTAGTTATTGATAATGAAGAAAATAAGAAAGAGTAAATTAAATGCAATTTTATGAGAATAAATAAAAGTAAACTTTTTTTTAACTAAAACATAACGATATTCATTCATTCAAATTGATAAAGTACATCAATCATTATATATTCAAATTCACTAAAAACTAAAAAGGACGAATATGCGAACAAGCTCACAGCACCCGGGTTAATAGCATAAAACGGCCTAATGTAGCCTACAATTGATATGAAAAAATTTCAATGTCCGGAATAGTCGTGCATCCGGATCTACAACGTTGATGATTCTATATATTCATTTTATCTCACTGAATATAGATCGAAGCAAATCTGCAAATCTGAAAGAACAAACACCATACTAAGACAGGAAATCAAAACAAACACCGTACCAAGACGGGAAAACCAACATCTCCGCACTAAGACGGGATTAAAATAACACCAAACCAAGAAATAACAAAAAAGAAAACTCAAATAAAACCTAAAACTATGTGAAAATCACTTATTTAAATAAAAAGAATTATTAAAAAACAATCATGAGGAGTGATTTCAGATCAAAATTGATCCTAAATCACCCTTCAAATTGATGAACAAGACAAAGGACCAAAGAAAAGATTAGGGTAGAATGGAGTTGTGCGGCGGCAATGGAGTTTGTGCCTTAAATAAATGTAAACCTTGAAAATGATAAAAGTTGGTTTTTTTGCTTATAATTTGGAACAAGAAAAAATGACTTTTTATGCTTACATTTTGGGACGAAGGGAGTATTGTGTACAAATATTGTGTCATAATATCACGGCTCTTGAAATATTAACATACGATATCAAATTCATTCGTGAGATGTAAACTATATTTTTAATATTTGTCGTCACTTAAAGGGTTTGTGTTGTAATTTATTGTTTATTTGTCTTTCATTCAAGTGTAACTACTTTGTTGAATATATATATGGGGAGAGATCAAATTACACCGGTGTAACATATGAGTAATGTTACACCGCTCAATAACGCTTTAACGAATTCAAATTTTACAAAATCCACAGTTGGATTGAAAGTTTATATCGTATAGATCATCATTGTTGAGTTTTATAAAAATCTAATCGTTTGATATGTTATTGAGATAAATCAAGATTAACGGTTTATGCGTTTTTATTGAATACCGTTAATTTTTATGTGTCTCAAAAACATGCCAAACAATTTTAGATTTTTCTAAAACTCAACATAAATGATCTATACGATATAAACTTTCAATCCAACGGTGGATTTTGTAAAATTTGAATTCGTTAAAGCGTTATTGAGCGGTGTAATATTATTCAAATGGTACACCGGTGTAATTTGATCTCTTTCCATATATATATTATTCATTTTTCATTCATTTAAATGAACAAAAAAAACTAACAATTTTTTAAACTTTATTTTAATCCCTTAACCAAGATAAATTTGAAGGTCCACATGAGTGAATGACCAAAATAACGTAAAAAAAAAAGGGAAATAAAAATAATTAATTGTAAAGATCATGATAACTAAAATCCGGTCGAACATCAAAGCAATCTTTAGCTTTATCAAAGACATAATTTGGAAAAAGCTAAATTCATGGAGTAGCAAATGTCTATCTCAAGCAGGCAGGGAAGTACTTATAAAATCAGTGCTTCAGTCTATCCCTTCATATATTATGAGTATTTTCCTTCTTCCAGCTAGATGATATTGAGAAGATGTTAAACTCCTTTTGGTGGGGACATAACAGATCACAAGCTAAAGGAATACATTGGATGTCATGGGAACGTCTTAGTGTGCACAAACAAGCAGACAAAATGGGTTTTAAAAGTCTGAAAGCTTATAACCATGCTATGCTCGGTAAACAAGCCTGGAATTTTTTGACAAAACCAGATGCTTTAGTTACTAAACTTTTCAAAGCTAAATATTCCCGCATAGTGACATTCTTGAGGCGAGCATAGGCCACAACCCAAGTTATGTTTGGCACAGCATATAGAGTTCCAAATTTGTGGTCAAAGGTGGACATCACTGGAGTATAGGTACAGGTCATAACATCTCAGTTTGGGACAATAATTGGCTATCTGACGGTAAAATCATGAATAAGCCGGAAAATCTTGATCCGAATCTAGCACTCCTAACAATAGCAGATCTTTTACATCAGAATGCAAAAGAATGGGACTGAGACTTGATCCATGGATTGGTAGACGAAACTACAGCTGACAAGATTCTGCAAACACCACTTCTTGCGTCAGTCCAAACTGACAAGATTACATGGAAACATGAAAAGAATAGACTCTACACGGTAAAAAGTGCATACCGAGCTTATATAGATAATGACTCTAATAGGGAACAACATCATGTTGACGGAAGCTGGCAACTTATATGGCGATCCAAAGTGCCACCCAAGATTAAAAAATTTCTTTGGCGGGTCTGTCGGAACTGTTTGCCAACACGAGTTCGATTACATGACCGAGGTGTAGACTGTCCGGACAACTGTGTTCTTTGTGATGCAGGTAATGAAGATAGTCTGCATTTATTTTTCTCTTGTCAAAATAGCATACTCTGTTGGCAACAGGCTGGGCTTTGGAGTAACATCATGCAGGCACGAGATTTGACAGTCTCAATTAATGAGAATGTGTTCAAGATTATGAGTCAACTTACTGAGGATAGCTGGGTTGTGTTCGCATGCACCATGTGGTCAATTTGGAAACAAAGAAATAACGTTGTATGGCGGAATGAGAGATTGCCCAGGACAGATGTATGCGAACGTGGAATATCACTCCTTACAGGTTGGAGAAATGCGAAAGAGGTACAAGAGAGGCATAACACTCAACACCAAACTTCGCAACACTCTGCTTGGACAAGACCAAGCGAAGGTTACTTGAAGTGCAATGTCGATGCATCCTTTTCGAGAACGCGCAATAAAGTGGGTATCAGTGTATGTATTCGGGATGACCAAGGCCAGTTCGTACTAGCAAAAACATAATGGAATTCACCAATCCTTGATGTTGACACTGGAGAGGCTCTAGGACTACTTAGTGCGATGAAATGGATGAGAGACCTGCATCTCAATAACGTTTTTGAGTTAGACTCTAAACGCGTGGTGGACAGCTTCAAACACAATCGACGAGATAAATCTGTGTTCGGAGACATTATTAAAGATTGTAAAAATGTTTTTTATTCTTATTTCACAAACTCTCATGTTGAGTTTCTTAGGAGGCAAGCAAATGAGGTCGCTCACTGTTTTTAGCAAAGGCAGCTCCATGCTTAGCTGACTTCCATATCTTTACTAATATTCCTACATGTATCCAAAATTTGATTATTAATGAAATGCTATAAGTTTCTACTGTAAAAAAAAATTAAAACAAATAAGATAAAATTAAGTTTAAGAATACAAAATCAATTCATGAAGACCATGATAATTAAAAGCCTATCGGCAAGATAAATTTAGATTCCAAAATCAATCCAAGTTCAACAATAAATTTCACTCCAGTAAAATTTAAATAATTTTTCTATTTTAAATAAATTTTGGGGATATATTTTTTGGTGTAGGTATTTTGAAAATCAAGTGACATGAATTCTAGGTTTGAATTTATTTTATTATTCACCCAACAGAGAAAGAAAATATAATTTTTAAATTTAAAATAAAAATGTAATATAGGACAATGCTATTCACGCTGTTGTATTCCACTAACCAGAATAAGCCCAAAACATTTCATCTATAGAAAGTTACTTTTCGCGCCGCCTGCATTTTCTCAAGCACCCTCTAAAAATATCAAAATGCTCCCCTCGCCATGTAGAACATGAGCACATTCTTTTGCTAAAAAGCGAGTGTATAAATAATTTAATTGTTAGTCCACCTTTAGAATGCATCCACCCTCCAGGGGTGATGTTAAAAAATATAACACTCGCTTTCTAAAATAGCGAAAATTTACTTATTTGTTAGCTTACTAGAAAGCGAATGGTCCTCCAATATAAGGTGCATCTGTTTCTTCTTCCCCCATTTTAATATTTACAAAAAGTGCAACAAAAAAAAAAGGAAAATCGTGTCAATCCTTAATACGCAAAAAGTACATCAAAGTTGAAGATTTTTGCTCGCATGGGACCGCAATCTACAAAGAAGTGAAGATTACCACCATTTCAACATAATCACACAACTTTAGTCTTAAACAAATTAACATAACATAGAGAAATGTTTCATAGCCTCATGCTTTGTTCATATATTAACTTTTCACTAAAAGATTGATTGTGAATAAGCCCGAGCTTACCATTTTTGGGCTCGATACGCAAAGTAAAGTGAATGACAAAAAGAAAAAGAAAATTGGCAATTGACACTACAAGAAATTTGCCATATACCCACGGAGACTTTTAGTGACAGATTTTAAAATCGTAGGTATAGGGTTCATTTATCTATAGAACACGAAACCCAACACGCTCATAAACACGATCAAACGTACCTTGAAGAAAACAAACCTCCGCACCAAATATTTTCCCAATCTCGCTATCTCTCTCTCGCAGCCTCTCCTCATCGCCGTTCTACTGTAGTCTCTGCTGTCGCCGTTTCAAGCCTCTCCTCATCGCAGGTTTCCGTCTTTCTCCGTCTCTCCCTCCCTCTCTCTGACACACACAGTTTAAAAATTTCTTCTTTGCAATTGATTTTTAATTTGTCTTCAATTTCATTGTTAATTTGTTGATACTTTGCTTATGATGATATATGATTTTAGTTTATGTGTTGAATTTGTGTTCTTCAATTTCTATTTCTATTTTAGGGTTTTAGTTCTTCACTATGTTCTTCTCTCGCTGCTGAAGCTTCCTCCTTTGCAATTGATTTTTACTTCAACTTTTGTGATGTTATCTTCTTAATTTGTTGATACTATGATTATGATGATTTAGTGTTTTGAGTTTATGTGTTCTTCTCCATTTTTTGTATCTCTTTCTATCAAATCTAGGGTTTTTGTTCCCTTTTATGTCTTTGATTATGATGATTTAGGTTTTTTGTTCTATCAATTTTCAGTGCATTTATGAATTTGAGTTTCTATCAATTGTTGAATGATTATTGTATTTATATTAGAACCTTTAATTTGATTTTCATTGTGTTGGATAATCATGTGAACACATGAGAGAGGGAGAAATCTATATCAGGGACCACTGACTGGAAGTTTGAATAATTCTTCAAGATATTGGTTACCAAAAAGTAGCAAGGGGTATTTTGAAAATGCAGTGCTCAAACAATTCCAACAAGAGGTTTGAATTTTTATTCAAGATTGGTTATCTTAGAAACAATAACAGTAGAATTAAAAGTATAAAAAACATACGTAAAGTTTTGGAGGATTGTGGTGCTACTAACTGCTAAGTTGAAGGCATTGAATAAAGTAAGTTAAATGAGCTATTCATGGACCTCACATGATCCTTAGTTGTGTGCACAGGCACTTAAAGTGCAAAGAACTGGAAGGTTGCTGTGTTGCAAACATAGAGATTTATTAGAGGATGACCAATTTTAATTTTTTCCATTTCTATTTCTGGTTGTTATTTCAACTTTTTTTTGATAGTGAGATATGCAATTTTAAGTGTTTATTTCTTTCTAGATTCAAAATGTTAAAGGCCAAAATTCACCGTAATTTCTAGTTGTTTCTCATAAAATGCAAAAACTTCCTCACATGATTCCTTGGTTGCTTTCATGATAATGTTTTTAGTTATTTTCAAGTTAATAAAACAAAGGAGCTGCAACTATTAAAAACTAATCCCTTTATGCGAAAAGTTTGTTAAGATCTTGCTTGCATATCTAAGCACCCCTCACCACGAAGGTCCTGAGGTTGATAGAGACGTTGCTCAGAAGGATGCAAAGGTTCTATACAAAGCGGGGAAGAAAAAACTGGGAACTGATGAAAAGACTTTTGTCCAAATATTCAGTCAACGGAGTGGCGCGCATTTGGATGTGGTCAGTTCGTATTATCCGAACATGTATGGTCACTCATTGAAGAAGGTATTGTGATCAAATTAATCTTATAAAACTTCAACTTCATTTATCTATTGATGTATTCAATTTCAAGCTGAATTTATAACAGGCAGTAAAGAATGAAGCATCGGGGAATTTCGGTCATGCGCTTTTGACAATTAGTGAATGTGCTACCTATCCGCCAAAGTATTTTGCAAAGGTATATTCATCTTCACTTCAGCTTTAGGAAAAATGCTTCTTTTAAGTTTTTATGTGATGGCCATAGTTTGTGTTTTCGAGGTATCCGAGTGCATGTGCAAATCAGGATATTAATAAGTGTAAAGCTCTAATTTTGGACAAGTGACTGGAATTAATAGGAAGTAAAAATTGCTTGGCTTAAAGGTGATATATGAAACAATCATTGATTTTGCTGATTTTAGCTTTATGTATGAGAGGATTATTTTTTGCATAATTCAATGATAATTTTCTCACATAAGTGCTTAACTATGTTGTCAAGCTGAATTAACTATGTTATTGCAGAAGTGCTTAATTATAAGTGTTAAGAAGCCTGTAATATTTTCATGCTAAAGTTATTTGATTAGGTTATGTAATCCATAAAGAAACAACTAGCTTGTAATATATTGTTAATTATTTTGTTCTGTCTTAAATTACAGATTCATTATGCACTGCATGTACATGTAATCTTTGAGAGTTTTGAGTTTGGTCTTATTCTCGAACTTCCGAAAGTCTATTGGTGGCGTGGAAAGAGTCCCTTGGCGATGAAAGATGCGTATAGGCCAGGTGCGTTTTGAGATTGATCCTGCTGGAGCCTTCAATCGGGTTCGTGTAGGCTGGAAAGGGACTGCGACGGTATCTTTAAATCACAAGTTGTTATTTTCTGTTGCAGGAGTCCTACTATGCCTTTTATTGGTTTAGCATCATTAATTAATTATAATGTATTTAGAAGAGATTATAGTCTTGTCTTCTTTTATGCATCAGTAGAAGTCTCGTTTAATGGCTATGATGCAGCAAAACTATATCCTTTTATCAGCTGCTTGTGGAACTTTTGTTTGTTAGATTAATATTAGTGCTCAGTTTTGCTTCAGGAGCAGTGGCTGTCATCACGAGTTTTTGCTTTTATTTCCTTTAGTCTTGGTGTTTGATTCATGTTAGCTTAGCTTAGATCCTCCAATTCATGTTTGATTCATGAGTTTTTGCTGCTTGTGGAATATTCAAAATCGATTTGCTGGAGAAGATGTGAATGACATTTTACGAGCTGCAAGACAAGTATATTTTATTTTACTATTCGAGTTCATATTTCAAATATTATGAAAACATCAATTAAATTGAGTTTATAATTTCATCTCTTTTATTTTCTATAGGTTACGGATGCTTCTAATGCCCCCGACCAAACGGATTCTCCAAGTCCATACACCGACGAAGATTGAAGAGAGAGATGGCTTAGAAGTAATCGGTGGTTCTCTAAGTTATTTGGTGCAATTTCATTTTGGGAGATTTAGCTAGGTGACATTGTTTTGGTGTTTTAAATGTACATTGTTAGCAAGATGACATTGTTTTGATGTTTTAATGTATTCCGTTAGTTTGAGATGTTTGAAACACTTATTAATTTCTTAATATAATTGAAATTATCTTTTATATTTTATAGTGGATTTGGTGTGTTGAAAATATGCATATTGGCAAATTATTATTATTATAAAAGATGTACAATCTGCCAAAAACACAGCAAAAAAAAAAAAACCAAACCTATACCAACGGACACGTCTGTGGGTAAATTGATTTACAGTAGTTGTTAATGTCAGTGGGTATAGCTCTAAGATTTTCACCAACACCAAAAAATGTTGTAGCTATAGGCTATTGTGACGGAAAATTTCCGTTGGTATAGCGAAATAAAGTGGACGGAAGAAAATGTCCGTGGGTATAGGTTTTACGGCCTATACCCACGGTTTTTGGACCTTTACCAACGGAATTTGGCCGTTGCTATATGTCAAGTTTCTTGTAATGTGAGTTACTTCGAGTGGTGAAGCAAAGAAGGGAAAGGAAGGCTGGTTTATATTGTTGTGAAATGGTGTTAAAAAGACATAATTTCCCTTTTACTTGATCATCAAGTTTTGCCTTTATTAGAACCAGACTCGAGAGTCAAATATTCCTAGGGGATTAGCTTATATGGATTCTACCGTAACAGCTCGGGCCTTCGGCGCTCCCGGCACTGCTACCTCACAACCTTCTCCACCCCCCTCACTAGTGGAGTTTTTGCCTTCCGTGAGAATCGAACCATGTAGCCTAGGGTTCAAGTACATGTTCAATCTATTCCCACTACCAATTATGTTCAATCCATTACCACTACCAATTGAGCTACTAGCCCAATTGGTAGTGGTAATGGATTGAACATAATTGGTAGTTGGAATGGATTGAACATGTACTTGAACCCAAGGGTACTGGTTCGATTGACACGGATTCCGGAAGGCAAAAACTCCACTAGTGAGAGGGGTGGAGAAGATCGTGAGGTAGCAGTGTCGAGAGCGGCGAAGGCCCGGGTTGTTACATCTACCACCACTTCAGAGTCAATTTCAAATACAATATTAGATCATCCGCTAGATGTGGCTTCTCGCATCGTCTCCAAAATAGTCATTTCTTCACCCTGACAATAAGATTGTACCTGCAGCAACAAAAATGCCATCGGAGTTGCAAACACCTATCCCGTAAAGCTTGTATTTTGTGATCAGCTCGCATCAACATTGCATTTCCACCATCCGTCACAAGGCCGCTGCTAATGTACCAGCTCTGTATCACGCAAACTCGACTGAGAGTTAGAAGGATCAGATGCAAGCCCTCGGGTTTGTGATGTAGCAACAACAACTTGGTTGCGGGGGAAGTTATTGTACATAAGTGTAATCCTTATGCATGGTACATAAGTCAATAACACACATTAGATTGAGCATCTACATGTAATAATCCTAGCCAATCTCAACTCACACACCCACACCTAATCTCACACCCCCCAAATTTCTCGTGCACCCCTAAAATTTCTCATGCACCCCCCAAAATTTCTTGTGCACCCCCCAAATTTTTCGTGCACCACCCAAATTTCTCACGCACCCCCAGATGACTTGTGCCCCCAATTTTTTTTTGTCCCCCCACATTTCTAGCATAAACCATTTTGCTGTGGGAATGGTTTCAGATATATACACTCCAAAACCATTAAGTGCATAAGATAATTTTGAAGTACAACCTATAAGTAGAATCATTATTTTTTATTTTTTTTGGGTACAATTATAATCATTATTTAAAATCATTTAACAATAATTTTGGTTTCTCATATAAGACATTCTAAACCATTAAATCACAATTATTGTTTATATTCTAATTATAGGGTTGTACTCAGAAACCATTTTATGCACCTAATGATTTTTTATTATAACCATCTGAAATCATTCCCATAGCAAAACACTACTAGAAAAACAGCGTTTAGCCACCGAATTAGCAACCGACTTTGATGAAAATTGGTCGCTAAATGCGTTTGCGACCGAAATGGCAACCAATGAAAATCAGTCGCAAATACCTTGGTCGCTGATCTGTTGTGACCAAATTAGCAACCGATTTGCTAGAGACCAAATGAGCAACCGAATTAAGAGACCGAAATAGCGACTGAATTAACAACCAATTTAGAAACTGACTTTGCGACACATATTTCGACGCTATAGCGACTAATTTTGTGACATCGTATGTTGAATTCAGTCTCTATTTCGGTCTCTATTAACGACTGATTTAGTGACCAATTTTAGCAACCTAATTTGTTTAATTTTTAAATAAATCAGTCGCTAATTCGGTCACTAATTTCAATTTTTTTAAATAAAAAAAATTGTAGCCCTATATATATATATATATATATATATATATATAACAAAACACATTAATATATTAAATTCTAATTACAAAAGCTTTGTTTAATCAAAGATTTTATAAATATAAATTACAATAAAAACAGAGTAAATCAGGAATTACACAATTGGTAACATAGTAATGGTCAATACATACTGACAGTGTAAGAACAACAACCAGTCTTATTAAATAGAATTGTTTTCTTTACTCCAACTAAGCAACATCTAGTCTTATTAGATGGTGTAACACTGTAAAGCTTTATCCTCATCTCCATTTTAATGATTCATCTTCAACTCCAAAAATCACATCCTTTTGAAAAGATCACCCTCCTAAAACATGATGTGTCTGCCATACTCCAAAGAGCCTAGAATTAGAGCATGAGATAAAACACTTAATACTAAAACATTCATAATTAATACACAACTTTAAAAATATGAAACATCTAAAATACCTTATTTGAGTTTGAAAATAACTTAATCCTGGTGTGTAGTTTCTTCAGGTTGACAGTTTAGACTACCATCCAACACAAAGATCATTACTTGCTGGTTATACATATTAGCGCTTTAAGAAAAATTACGAAACAAAAAGACACAACAGTAATAATATTAAATTAAAGGGAAATAAGATTTAGCATTGTTTAACCTTTGGCACTCTGGTTTCACAAACACTAAATATGTTCAAGCAACGTAAGAAAACCCCTCTTAACATAGAATGAACACATTTTATACGTAATGGTCTCTATGAAACTGACATAACACTAACCTAATAATATAAGAAGCATGAAACTCAAAATTGACATATTTGATACTACATATGAATTTGCACGAATAAAACCAGAAGCAAAAGATGATTCATAAATAATAGTCCTTACCTTCTTCATTCGAATAACAGCTCCAAGTTCACCTTTAATCACCATATATGCAGCGCCACCAATATATAATCCAGTTGGAGCAAGCGTTCCAAGCTCACCAATCCTCACAATTTCACCTTTGAAGAGCTGGTGTTTTTAGATGCGAGAAGCATAGATTGGTCAAGTGAGTATGATACTATTGGCTTTGGTTCACAATCTTCACAAAACCATATAACATCCTCAGTAAAAATCACAGGTCCATCTAAACAGTACCTTAAATAAAAAAGAACTTAAAAGAACATGAAATTGCAACTTTATAAAATGAAAACTTACTATTTAATAAAACATTGGGAGAAAAAATCATATTCAAATTGAAGTCAACAATGACTCACTCTTTAGCTCTTGCAACTGAATCCTGCAAAGGTAATTGAATTTCACACTGAATTCGACACCAAAATTGCAAGAATGAGATAAAAGTATAACAATAACCTCAGTAGCTTCAAATTCTTTGATTTGTAGATAAATAAAAGAAAACTAAAAAGAGCAACTCAATTCTCCCATTAAGTTAACAGACTACCTTCTTAAACATAAATTTAACCACTAATCTAATGCTCTCCCAATATCAATAGCTCTCTTCATTACATAAACCATTTAATAAAATCAACCATTTCATTAGTGATAATATAATAAATAACATACTGTGATAATATAATAAATAACATACTACTATTAGTGTTCATGTGTCACTTTCACAACAGCATATGGCATGGTTCCATTGTAACATTTTAAGTTTAATAAGCCCGGAAGACCATCCCTAACATTGTAACATTGTAACCTTAAAACAATAATGTATAGATATATTAAACTCTGCTTTACAAGAAACCAATCAAGCATACAAAGTTTCTTGCATATTTTCCAATTTTCAAATTTTAATCTAACTATATACAGTTCCAAAACCATTAGCATCTGCATCTATGTTACCAGCTGTTTTATGCAAAATAACGAAGAAAAAAAATACAAAAGTTAAGTACATATGTATGCAGAGGCAGGAGTCCATAAAACAACAAAATTACCTTCGAAACAAAATCAGCCTCGGCCCAATGTATCCCACCATTCCTTCCTCTCCCACTGTCGGCACAGCCATCGACGTGTAGGCTGACCCTAGTCCATCTCCTTATCTCCAAAATCGCATCCACCACTGTATAACATGGCGCTAGCCTTCATCCATGTAACATTATGCAATATTTTTCTATGCATTATAACATTAATTAATGAATAGGATCTACCTAGTTAATTAGTTGAAGGCACATATATAGTCCAAAAACAGGAATAATATGATTGTGATATAAACCAATTGAAAACTAGTATTAATGTAGGATTAGAAAAATATTCACAACCACTTTGCAGCATCAAAAGCAATGTTGTTTCATCTAAATCCATCCCTACAAGTTTCAGCTGAACCTTAATTCCCAATAATGGCCTTTGCAGCACCAAAATCAATGGTGTTCTTTATTTTCTTACTATTAAGCTTGATTATTCCATATAAATCCTCATTGACTTTTAATTTCACTAGTTTCGATCCTAATGATGACAGAAGCATAATCTTACTTACAATAAATCAATAGGGTAAGTTCATGAATGAAAGTATTAGTAGAGCCTCATATTACCAACCTATCTACCTTTGGAATAAAATTACACAAACAATCTTCCAAATTTCACATCCCATTTCACTTTTACTACTATAAATTCACTACATACTAACCAAAACCTAGGTATTTATCTCATGGATACCGAGCAAAACATCAACCGCAAAAGTAAAACTACCTTCACAAAACCTAATCACCTTAAAATTGGTGAAGAGATGGAATTCAAATAATAATGAAAAATCACAAGTAACTGTTTAGAATCGAAAACTCTTACCACCACCACCACCATGGATAGGTTAGTGAAGCAAAGTTCAAGGTAGTGGAGTTTCACTTTCAGAAGAACCGAAATAGATAACTAAACACAAAGACAATTTAGTTAATAATTGAAACGAGACACACCTAATAACATAAATCAAGAAAGACAATCATTGCAATTTCATAGAATTAAAGGCAAGAACATATACTGCAAAATTTTAGAATCTTCAATGAACAGGCAACCACAAAATACCAAAGGCAGAGTATTAATAAATCATAAACAAGGTCTAATAATTATAATAATGATTCAAAAAAAAAAAAATAGCAACAAAAATTGAAATCTCAAAACAAATAAATAAATGTTAGGGTCTAAAGATTACATACATATGAATGAGTAGTCTCCTTTGCAGCAAAGGGAAGTGTTTGATTTTTCAAGTTTCATTGAAGGAGTTCAATTTTTGAGCGGTGAAGGCGTTGGGTTCTGAGTTTGCAGTGACTAGGGAAGGAATAAGTAAAGTTAGCTCATTGATCCCTAAACCTAAACGTTGAAATCATAAACATTAGATACAAAAACACAAATTGAATCGCTTCATATTTAGAGCATTACCTCAACTTGAATCTATTGAATCTTCACAACATGCAATTTTGAACAAATTTCAGTTGTGAACGATTCCGATTGCGTTGTAATGACGAACAATGAACCGCGACTTTGAACGATTTGTCAGTGAGATTTGAGGAACGATTGATTGAAAGCTTTGGGGAACGATCGAGAGAAATTTGAGACTGATGGAGATCGATTTGAGAGTGAGAGTAATCTGAGCGTGAGTTAAAAAGCTAAGTGTAAATTGAAAATAGGGGGACCAAAACTGCAATTAAGCCTAATAATAATAATAATAATAATAATAATAATAATAATAGTAATAATAATAATAATAATAATAATAATAATAATAATAATAATAATAATAATCTCTATTATATACATTACGAGATTCCCACGGAGCTTTCTCGTGCATTCTCAATAGTAATTGCTTATGTGGCATTCAATCAGAGATTCTCTTGCTTAGGTGTCATTAAGAGTTTTTAGCTTAAGGTATGTTGTTCGAATCCCACTAGCAACAATAATTGAATTTTTCTAATATTTTAAGGAAAACTACATTTCTTTTTGTAGAGAAAATTATATTATAATTACTAACAAATGTATGTTGTTCGAATCTCATTGACAACAATAATTGAATTTTTATAATTTTTTTTTTTGTAAAAACTCTTTCGAATATTATATTTCTTTTGTTTTTTTTGTAGAAACTTTTTCCAATATTTTTTTTTAAACTCTCAATTTTTTTATTTTTATTTTTTTGGTGAAAACTCTCAAATATTACATACTATCTCTTTTTTAGAAACTCTTTTTTTTTTACAAACTCTCAGAAATATTTTTTTTATAGAATCTTTAAAATATTATATTTATATATATACACTTTTTTTATTTTTTATTTGTAAACCAAATGTATCATCCGTGCGTAACTGCAAAGATTAATCCCCTCGATTTAACTGAGATCTATTTAATGGACTGATCTCTCCTAAGAAATAATTCTCCATATGAACCGGTTAGGATCCATTTTACGACCAAATGGTTAAGAGGCCCATGTATCTACGACTTGTGCGACACTATCTTGGTACATTTTTAATAATTTAATTTTGTAAAATGAAGGAACATTTATATTTAGATTACTTTGAAACAAATTGAAATAAGAAAGTACACTATCTTTTTCATTGATAAGATCACTCCAAGAATAGAAAGTCTTGAACCCAAACAATAGCTTATGACATATCTGTAAACTTTTTTTACGTAAAAACATTTTATTTTATTTTGAAGAAAAAATTATGTTCATTAGAGACAAAAACAAAATAGAAGATTTTGAGAGAGAGAGAGAGAGACAGAGAAAACTCTCAGTGTTGGAGAATGAGAAACGACAAGTACTTCCCACCTAAGGATGTCAATTGATACCCATAGACGCGGATAGTGTGATATTCGTATCCGCTCCGTCATACATATATGATATATGTGTCCCCTCCATATTCGTGCGGATATCCGCTAAGCAGGTAATCCACGGATATTGAAGTATCCGCGGATATTAACAGATATCCATGGATGATATATTTTATTAAAAAAATAACTAATTATTGAAAAAAAAAATTGTTTTTTTAAAAGACAAAACATTAACACATAATCTTAATATAATAAAACGAGAGTAACTAGAGGCACCCTAAACCCTAGCCCTAATATGAACGATCTAGATTTTGACACGTGGAAAAAATATTATATCAACGGCTACGATAAAAACTTGAATACTATGTTGCCACATCAATTAATGAATGTGACACGTCATGTCTTTAAAAACATAATACATAATGTGTCAATATATGATTGGACGTGTGTATAAAATAATTTTACACCAATCCCTAATTTTGTTACCAACTAATCCCTAATTATATGCTTTTCATCTTTTCTCATCTATTATTTTTTTTTTGTTCATCCCTATAAATATTCTTCACTAATCAAAAGCACCCTTCTACTTTTGTGATTCTATTTTTGTTCCTGTTTTTTTAGTTGAACTAATCTTTTTTTTTTATGATTCAAGTTTATTGTGTTTTAAGATTTGAGAAAATAATCTTTTCCCTAAAAATTGCTTGAACTAAACTCTTTTTTATTCTCTTGCTGTTTGTAGTTAAGCTCTTCTCTATATTCATTCAGCCCCTTCTCGCATGACAAGATCTAATGAGAGAAGGTAGAAAATATATTTGTTTTAAACGAATATGATTTTGTTTTAATGTTTGTGTTTTTGTTGTTGCAGTTTCACAGCAAAATTGCCGAAGATCTTGGCCGTGGTTGATTCCGACAAGGGGTTGCTGATTTGGATAACTCGCAAATTATGTTTACCCTTGCGGCTACTTTTCTGGTAATATTTGATTTGCATTGTTTTGTTCCAAACTCACTACTTTTCTAAAACCTAATCAAAGTTTATTTAAGTGTTTTGGAATTAGAGTTTGTTTCCAAAATGTAATTTAACATGTTTTAAATTATTTTTTTTTGTATGGATTAAACTATAGTTTGAAGTTAGAGAGGTAAAATGAATTATTTTTTTTTGCTGCTCTCTATTTCTTTAATGTTTTTACGTATTTTTATTTCATCAAGTTTACTTACCAAAATATTGATTTCCATGGTTTTAGAAAGTAAGCTGAGGGAATTTGATGGGAGATTTGTCAAAAGAATGTGATGAAAGCGCTACTTTTTTTTTTTTCTTTCAAAAAGTGTTTCAAATCACAAGATCTTAGATAAACATGGTCCCCACAATAAGTAGTAAGTTTTCTTTGAATTTTTGTTGAAAATATTGTTGTTTAGTTGTCATATATATTAGGATTTGTTTCTATTTTTTAGCTAATAATCCATACTTTTTAGGAGTTGTTGGTGATGTTTAGATGATTTTCTCTACTGCAATATGATTTGTTTTTTGTTAAATTCCATTTTTTTTTTAAATTTGTATCAATTTTAATTTGTTTTATTTATTATTTGTAAAGTGATGGTTATATTTTTTTCTTTCCTATTTCTTTGTGTTTATGATATTTTTCTCAAAGTATAAGACAATTGTTTCCCTTTTTTCCTTTCTGCAGTATGTTATCGATGGAATTTTGAAGCATATTACATGCTGTGATTTGAATTGCTAAACTCCTGATAATTCAAGTAATAGCGAGTGGAGACATGCGTTATCTTAGCAAGACTATGCCTATAAAATATACTTTTTGTAAGATAGTATATATGTATTAATTGAGTGAATGAAATAATGAATTGATTTGTATTTTGTTATCAAGAAAGCTACTAAACCTCAATTGGAGTTTCATTTTTTAATTTGATATGCACCCAAATTATGATTGTCGTCATTCGAAATGCAAGGATCAAAGGTTTATATTATGTGATGATTGACAGTATAATTCTTCCCAAATTTAGTTATGTTCTTTTCTTATAAATTACATTTCAAAATTTAAATCACAGTTGTTAAACTCTATGCATATGAATTTAAGTAGGACTGGTACTCTTTATCAATGTGTTGTCGAAAGTTCAACTGCAGATTAAATTTATTGAGACTGTTTTATTGTTAATTCATTGTTACTTTTGTGTGTTCTTAAATTTAAATTTTGTTACACCTCCTTTTCTACATTTTTGTCCCCCCGCCGCCCTTCATTATATTAAAGATTAAAGACAACTATACTTTTGACGCTATTTCCAATAAGTTTTTTTTATTGTCGTTGCAAGATTTACAAATCAATTATGTGATTATTATATTTAATGTGAGTATTCTATTGTTTATTATTTTTCAATTGGATTCATAACAATATAAATTGGTAAGAATAATAAATTTTCCATATACAAGAATCTTCACAGCTAAATGTGTTATTTTCTTTTTAATAAATTTATTAAACTAAATATTGTAAGTTTTTATTAAACCAAATTGAAAGTTATGTATAACCGTGCATCGCACGGGTAATAGTCTAGTATTTATAAATTTTGCTCTCTATTTTTAATGAAAACACCAAATCTACAAACAAAAATCACCTCACTTAACTGCAAAAGAGCCAAACAAAGCTAGAATTTATATAAAATAGCCAAACTGCAAAAGATAAAATATAAAAATACTAGAATTTATATGTAAGTAGAAATATTTATGTAATTTTACTAATTATATAGCGGGTATGGATTCCGCGGGCGTGGATAATATTCATTAAATGCGGATAATTGAAATATCCATTTATTTTATCTGTGGATATCCATTAAGTTATCCGCTCCGTATCCATGGCGGATTTTATCCGCAGATATCTGCGGGTATGAATATTGTTGCCATCCCTATTCCCACCCCACTATTAAAAATACACATTGACGAATTAAAATTTGAATTCCAACTGCGAGAATTATCCTTATTTTCATATTTCATATTTTATCACCGGAAAAACTTATTCAAAATTTTATCTAGCACGAAGAAATGTGATCCTCGTGATGAAAAATGTATGTAGATCATAATGAGAACTAAACACAGAAATTTAATTGATATTCATAAAAAAAATTATAGAATTAACAACTATTTTATGTTGATGAAGCCTATATAGAATCATATAATGAAGACGGGAGAGAGATAGAAATAGAGAGAGAGAGAGAGAGAGATAAATCTCTTAGAGCATCTCCAATAGTGATACCAATTTGAGTATCATACATCACTAAAAAGTGGTCCCTGCAATGCCATGTAATATTTATGCAACTCATACATATTTTCCTTCAATGGTGATACCACTTTGGATATCATACATTACTAGCAAGTAATCAATTATATTTAATTTGATATACAACAAAACTTAATATTAAATTGATGATACGGTACCTTATTTAAGGTACCGTATCATCAATTTTGATACCCTCAAAGCCACGTCATGGAACTCCAATAAAAAAAAATAAGTAAGATACGAATCATTAGTTTATGAAACTCTCTATGATACCCTTATTGGAGATGCTCTTAGTGGTGTAGAATAGAAAACGGGGAGCACTTTCCACCTGACCATTAAAAATACACATTGACTAATTAAATTTTGAATTCCGACTGCGGGGGTTATCCATATTTTCATATTTAATATTTTATCACAGGGATCATTTATTAAAAAATTTATTTAGCACGATAAAAAGTGATCCTCCATGATGAAAAATGTATGTAGAATATAGTGATAACTTAACACGAAAATTTTATTAATATTCATTAAAAAAAATATAGAATTAGCAACTATTTTATTGTTGATGGAGCTCCTATAGAGTATTGCGACGGATATAGGAGAGAGAAAGAGAGAATCTTTCAGTGGTATAATATAATAGGAAACTGGTAACATTTCCCACCCCAATATTAAAAATACACATTGAATAATTAAAATTTTAATTTCGACTAAGGGGGTTTTTCCATATTATGTGTCCATCGTACTTTCATTAGATTACATATTGCTAATGAAATCTATGGAAAATCTAAAATAAATTAATATAATTTTGGTGTTTTGTAATGTATGCTATTTTAAACTTTCCATAACCTTCGTTCGAACATTTTAAAATTTCCATAACCTTCTCATTTGACGCTCACGCGTGAAGATTGTTCTTTGAGGTACGGTGAAAAGAAAAATTTCGAGAATTGAAACAAGGTCAAAGTATGTTACTGTTCATTTAAAAATTAGTATAAAATTTACAATTATTTTTTGTTGATGAAGTCGTACAGAGTCCCGTGTTAAAGATATATCGTATTTTCATACTCAAATAAATTAAAAGAAATCAATCTCATAGACAATTAAAAAAACGTAGATAACCTTCTAAATAATATAAACTGAAAAAAAAACATAGACAACCTTCAAAAGAAAAATAACATATGGAAATAAATATTATTGAAAAAAATAAAAATTATCCCGTGTTTGACAATAAACCTAATGTAAATTTTCTATAAAAATTCGGCACGACATGAAAAAAAAATCATGATATATTTTAATTTTATGGGTATAGTCCCAAAAAATCTTAAGGCCATGAAAAATCAAAGCATATTTTCCTTTGAGAATGAAGTTTATAATTATTTTATGTTATAGGATCACTATATAGTTTCGGGGATGAAGATGAGATAAATAATATCTATCTCATAATAGTGTAAAATGGGAAGCGAAGTAATACCCTCAATCTCGCTTTATTCAGTAACATCGGTAAATCAATATCATGCAAAACTATCTCAATTTTACCTTAGAATTTTAAACCAAAATAATCAAATAATATATCAAAATAAACATATAAATAATATTAGGCTAAACTGTTCATTTGATCTCTTACGTTTATTTTAGGTTTGAATCAAGTCCCTTACGTTTGAAAAATTTCAATTTGGTCCCTCACGTTATCAACATTTGCATTAGTTAGTCCATTCCGTCAAATTTTTCACTAACTTTATTTGATCCTTACACATGGCTGACAATTTACATATGTGGAAGTGATTTTGGACACGTGGAGGCATATAATAAACAGAACATTCACAAATAAAAAAAATACGACAAAGACCTTTGCAAATACTAACTCTTTTTTTCTATTTGTGAAGGTTCTGTTTATAATATGGCTGTCAGCGTGTCCAATATCACTTCCACCTATCCAAACCGTCATCCACGTGTAAGGATCAAACGAAATTAGTGAAAAATTTGACGGAAGGGACTAACTAATGCAAACGTTGATATCGTGAGAGACCAAATTCAAACTTTTAAAACGTAAGGGATTTGATTCAAACTTAAAATAAATGTAAGGGATCAAATGAACAGTTTAGCCATAATATTAAAAAAGAAAATAATCCCGTGCATGGCACGGGCTATCATACTAGTAGTTAATGATAACAACAAAATATATAAAATAATTCAACAAACTATAAAGAACTCCACTAAATTTTAGTAAAGAAAAATAGTAGTAATAATATTTTATTACTTTTTTTAGTGATTTGTAGAAAAAAAAAAACACTAACATTTGCGTCGAATTTTTTATCGCTATTTATCGGTCTCCAATTCAGTCTCTATAGTGACTGATTTAACGGCCGAAATGTTTTGGATTTGAGCTTAAAATACCAGTCTCTAATTCGGTCTCTATAGCAACTAGAATACTGGTTGCTAATTATTAGTCTCTAATTCGGTCTCTATAATTATGTAGCAACCGATATAGCGACCACTTTTTTTTTTTTAAGTTTATGTTCAAAATATCGGTTTCTAAATCGGTCTCTATAGTAACCAAAATTTTTCAGTCTCTAAATCGATTGCTAAAAGCAAGTTTTCTAGTAGTGAAATGGTTTAATGGTTTTTTATTCTAATCATTATTTTTTATTTTTTTTGGTACAATTATAATCATTATTTAAAACCATTTAACAATAATTTTGGTTTCTCATATAAGACAATCGAAACCATTAAATCACAACTATTGTTTCTATTCTAATTATAGGGTTGTACACCAAAAGCATCTTATGCACTTAATGGTTTTTGAGCGCATATCTCTGAAACCATTCCCACACCAAAATGATTTAGGATAGAAATGTGGAGGGGACAAAAAAAAATAAAATTGGGGGGCAAAAGTCATATGGGGGTGTGCGAGAAATTTGGGGGGTGCATGAGAAATTTGGGGGTGCGCGAGTAATTTGAGGGGTGCACAAGTAATTTGGGGGTGCACGAGTAATTTGGGAGGTGCACTAAGTAACTTATGCATGGTGGATAAGGATGACTTATGCATAAATCATAATAACCAAACCCCTTGGTTGCTGGTCTGATGCATCCTCTTAACTGCCCGCCATTCCCTTATTAATTTTCTTTTTTAAGTAGTCCAATACTACAAATCTTGGAGAGCAAGTAAGAGTAAAAAATACATTAATCTAAGGGGAAACATTAATTAAAGTGTAAAAAATAGTATTCCTGCCATAACACTCCACTATCACCTGAGAGGAGATCCTCTCCGGTTGAAAAAAAACCGCAGAGGGTGCAGTCATCTCATCCACCATTCATTTAATTATTTTTTAAAGTGATTTACTGTTTGATATTTAAATTGATGGCAATGATTTAAATTTAGGAAAAAATAACTGGAGAGGATCTCCTCCCACTATCACCCATGTGTGGCAGTGCCCTAACACACGATACCAGTAAACCCAAATACTATCCAACCATTATAAAATAATTAAACAAAATAAAAACATGAATATTAATCGATGGACTCAACCTTTCCCCCTATGTTTTACAATTCTACAGTAAGAATTAATCTTTCCTTCTTGTCAAGATTATAGATTATAAATAATGTTATTTTGTTTTTGTCACATAGTGTAGCAGTTAGAAGAATTTTACCCTTAAAGTAAATAAATAGTCTCCAGATTAAGCTCGCGAAATAATATGTGATGTTATTAACTGAGTTAAGCTCGCAAAACTAAGAATATAGTGTTATTATTCATTACTCCCGTCGTCCCTAATTATAATACAGTATAAGCATTTTTTCAAAGATAAAATTTGTCCCTAAATATAAGCTACTTTTCATTTCCTAAACACATTTATTATTACTTTTCCCAATATAATCATATTTTACATCGGAATATAAAAAATCAATAACAATCCAAGAAATCTACTTCTGTTGTGAAAACAATCTAAACAATAGCAATAATAATATATATAGTGAGAAGAATAGAAGAGAGAAGAAGAGAAAAGAGAAGAATAGAATCAGTCTTATTCCGTAAGTGAGCACCTATTACATGAGTCATAGGTTATATTTATAGGCAAGTATAATGGGCCAATGACATGGGCCAGAAACCTATGTGGACATCCACTAATATTCATAACACTCCTCCTTGGATGTCCATCGAGGATATGCCTCATTAAAACCTTACTAGAAAAAAACCCACTGGGAAAAAATTCTAGTGAAGGAAAAAGAGTACATTCCTTTTACAATATATTTATTTCTCCCCCTGAACTAGACAATTGTTTCTGCGACGACGAAGACCAATCTTTTGTACTAGTTTCTCGAAAATTCTGCCCGGGAGTGACTTTGTAAAGAGATCTGCAAGATTATCACACGAACGAATTTGTTGAATGCTGATTTCACCATTCTTCTGGAGATCATGGGTGAAAAAGAATTTTGGAGAAATATGTTTTGTTCTGTCTCCTTTAATGTACCCCTCCTTTAACTGAGCAATGCATGCAGTATTGTCTTCATAAATGATTGTTGTCTGCATTTTTTCGGAAGATAAACTACAATTCTTTTGTATGTGTTGAATCATGGACCTCAACCATACACATTCTCTGCTTGCCTCGTGTAGTGCTAGAAGTTCCGCATGATTTGATGACGTTGCTGTTATGGTCTGTTTAACAGATCTCCATGAGATGGCTGTATCTCCACTTGTGAACAAGTAAACTGTTTGTGATCTTCCTTTATGAGGATCTGACAAATAACCTGCATCTGCATAACCTATTAATTCTAGTTTGGGTACTTTAGGATAAAATAAGCCCATATCCGTTGTACCTCTAAGGTAACGAAGTATATGTTTAACTCCGTTCCAATGTCTTCGAGTGGGTGAAGAACTATACCTTGATAATAGATTTACAGAAAATGCTATATCAGGACGTGTATAATTAGCAAGGTACAATAGTGCTCCTATTGCACTAAGGTATGGTACTTCAGGACCAAGTAGTTCTTCACCCTCTTCTTTAGGTTTGAAAGGGTCTTTCTCCACATCCAGTGATCTAACAACCATTGGAGTAGATAACGGATGAGATTTGTCCATGTAAAAGCGTTTTAACAGTGTTGCTATATAAGCTTCTTGATGCACAAAAATTCCATTTTTCATATGTTCAATTTGTAATCCAAAACAAAATTTTGTCTTTCCCAAGTCTTTCATCTCAAACTCTTTCTTTAAGCAATTTATGGCTTTTGGAAGCTCTTCAGGAGTTCCAATAATATTTATGTCATCAACATATACAACAATTATAGCAAATTCACTTCCTGATCTTTTTATAAAAATACATGGACAAATGGAGTCATTTTTATACCCCTCTTTCAGCAAATATTCACTGAGGCGATTATACCACATGCGTCCGGACTGTTTTAGTCCATAGAGAGACTTATTCAATTTGATGGAGTAGCCTTCTCGAGATTCTAAACTATTGGCATTGGGAAAATTAAATCCTTCTGGGAGTTTCATGTAAATGTCACTATCAAGTGAGCCATACAGATATGCTGTAACAACATCCATCATGTGCATATTTAGCCCTTCATGTGCTATAAAGCTAATTAAGTATCTAAAAGTAGTTGCATCAACTACAGGTGAATATGTCTCATCATAATCGACGCCGGGTCTTTGCGAAAATCCTTGAGCAACGAGTCTTGCTTTATATCTCACAATTTCACCATTTTCATTCCTTTTTCGCACAAATACCCATTTATATCCAACTGGTTTCACACCTTCTGGTGTTCGGACGACAGGTCCGAAAACTTGACGCTTATGAAGCGAATTTAACTCTGCCTCAATTGCATCTTTCCATTTTGGCCAATTCTCACTTTGTCGACAATCTTTAATTGACCTTGGTTCATGATCCTCATTATCATTTATAATATCTAGCGCTATTTTATATGCAAAAACATCATCAACGTTGACATTATTTCGATTCCATTCTATTCCACTAGTGACATAATTCATTGAGATCTCTTTATTTTCTTGAATATCAGGTACCTGGTCAGTTTCTTCTGGAACTGAAATGTCAATTATGTCTGAAGACTCATTTAGAGTTTTTATATCCTCATTTGTGCCATCTATCCTTTTAGCTCCTTTTCTCACTTGAGGATTTCTATCTTTGGAACCGACTGGCCGACCACGCTTCAGGCGCGGTTGAGACTCGTTTGCAAAAATAGGTTGTCCGACCGGGACATCCAATTTTATCGGAGCATTAACAGCTGGTATATATGACTGAGTCACACTTTTTGGATCAGTGAATGCATTTGGTAATTGATTTGCCAAACTTTGCAGATGAATTATCTTTTGAACTTCTAGTTCACATTGTTTAGTTCGAGGATCAAAGTGAGATAATGATAATTCATTCCAACTGATCTCTTTTTCTAGCTGTTTATTCTCTCCCCCTAATGTTGGAAAATTTGACTCATCAAAATGACAATCAGCAAATCTTGCTGTAAATAAATCTCCTGTTGTTGGCTCAAGGTACTTAATAATAGATGGAGATTCATATCCAACATATATTCCCAATCTTCTATGTGGGCCCATCTTAGTGCGTTGTGGTGGGTAAATCGGTACATACACCGCACATCCAAAAATTCTTAGATGGGAAATATTTGGTTCTTGACCAAAACCCAATTTTAAAGGGGAAGAGTTATTATAACTTGTTGGCCTGATGCGAATTAATGATGCCGCATGCAAAATTGCATGTCCCCAAGCAGAAATTGGAAGTTTGCATCTCATGAGAAGTGGTCTTGCAATTAATTGTATACGCTTGATAAGTGATTCTGCAAGTCCATTTTGTGTATGAACATGTGCTACAGGATGTTCAATGTCAATCCCAATGGACATACAATACTCATTAAATGCTTGAGATGAAAACTCAACAGCATTATCAAGACGTATTTTCTTGACGGGATAATCAGGGAAGTGAGCTCTTATTCGAATTAGTTGAGCTAACAATCTCGCAAACGCCTGGTTGCGAGTTGACAATAAACAAACATGTGACCACCTAGTTGACGCGTCAATTAGAACCATAAAATATCTAAATGGTCCACATGGTGGGTGTATTGATCCACAAATATCACCATGTATACGTTCTAAAAAATTTAGAGGTTCACTTCTAATCTTTACTGGTGATGGTCGAATTATCAACTTCCCTTGTGAACAAGATGCACAAGATAACTTGTTAGATTGAAGAATCTCCTGGTTCTTCAATTGATGACCACATGAATTTTCAATTATTTTCCGCGTCATTATGGAACCGGGATGGCCTAACCGGTCATGCCAAACAACAAATTTATTTTGATTTGTAAACTTCGGGTTTACAATAACACGTGCTTCAATTGTACTAATATAAGTGTAGTACAAACCAGAAGAGAAAGCAGGTAGTTTTTCTAATACACATGTTTTATCCAAATTGCGTTTTGTGATGCAAAGATATTCCTTATCACTTTCATTTCTTGTTTCAATATGATATCCATTTAAACGAATATCTTTAAAACTTAATAAATTTCTTTGAGACTTTGAGGAATATAATGCATTCTCAATATGTAACTTTGTTCCACCATATAATAATATATTTGCTCTTCCGGAGCCTTCAATTATTTTTGAAGTGCCAGATATTGTACTGACATTAGTTTCTCGCTTCACTAAAGAAGAGAAATATTTTTTGTCTTTAAATATTGTGTGGGTAGTTGCACTATCCACAAGACATGTATCGTCCTTATTGATGCTAGTGTCAAAGCTCATTCTCTTAAATTGATTAGTCAGTTAGAGTTTCGTGCTGATAACGTGTTGTGAAAACAATCTAAACAATAGCAATAATAATATATATAGTGAGAAGAATAGAAGAGAGAAGAAGAGAAAAGAGAAGAATAGAATCAGTCTTATTCCGTAAGTGAGCACCTATTACATGAGTCATAGGTTATATTTATAGGCAAGTATAATGGGCCAATGACATGAGCCAGAAACCTATGTGGACATCCACTAATATTCATAACAACTTCTACTAATTTTGTATTAAAGCCTTTTTTATAATTGTTTTTGACAGAGTTCTAACTTGTGACCACAAAATTATAATGTTGAACTCTTACGGCTAAGTTAACAATTCAATTTTTTTCCAGGTATTCTAAATTGTTTATAAGCAATTTATATAACGAGAACATGATATGATTATTTTTTTATGAGGAACATGATATGATTATTTTCTTAAGAAATATGATATAATTCTGAGTAAATATTTTTAGAAATTTGAAATTAAATTTTATAGCGCGTAATTATTTTATCAATTCTACTATAAAATTGTGATTTATTTATTATGATCCACTCAATTTTATTCCGTATATATTCAAATGAGTATTTTCCATAAAGAAAATATTCATTTAATTATAATTCTTATCAACTAAGTTATATATGATAAGTATTTTTTATAAGTTTGATTTTTTCTTTTACAAAAAAAAAATCATTTCTCACTTAGTTGTTATGTAATTTTTCTCTTTCGAGTTTATATCTTCTTTGTATTTCAAAAAAAGAAAAAGCACATCAGGGGCAAGGAACATACATTTTATATGTTGTTAATGGTTTGGATTAACATTAACAATCTAATATGTGGAGGGATCAAATTATATCGGTGTAACATTTGAGTAATGTTATACCGCTCAATAATGTTTTAACGAATTCAAATTTTACAAAATTCATCATTGGATTGAAAGTTTATATCGTAGAGATCATCTATGTTGAGTTTTACAAAAATCTAAAATCTTTTGGCATGTTATTGAGACACATCAAAATTGACGGTTTATATGTTTTTAGTGAATACCGTTAATTTTTATGTATCTCTGTCAAACGATTTTATATTTTTGTAAAACTTAACATAAATGATATATACGATATAAACTTTCAATCAAACGGTGATTTTGTAAAATTTAAATTCGTTAAAGCGTTATTGAGCGGTGTAACATTACTCAAATGTTACACCGGTGTAATTTGATCCCTCCTCATCTAATATATATTGGGATAGTTTTCCTTCTCTGACTCTTGATTGTTTTTTTCATTTTGCCAAAAGAAAGAAATAATTGAGAGTCAACAAAAAGAGTCAGCATTATTATATTTTTTTCCTTTTTTTTTGGTCAAGTTCTTTTCTTATTTTTAATTATGAAATTTTAATATATTCTTTTTTTAACATATATATTTTAATACACATTTTCAAATAATTTAAATAACCACTTATTTAATTAATAATGTTTAAAAGTTTGATTATATTGGTGTTAAAATAAAAGTTTGACTATATTACTAATAATTCTTAAAAAAATTTGATTATACTGATTTTTTTTTTTGACTAAGTTTTATTATCTTTCTTTTTATAAGATAAGTTTGATTATATTGATGCCAAAAAATTATTGATTCCAAAATAAAATTTTGACTTTGATAAAAAAGTTTGACGGAGACTATGTTAATATTTTATAAGTATATCAAAATAAAATAAGTAAATGACCAAAAAAAGAAGATAAAAAATAATACATTAAAATATATGATTATATGTACATTGTATCCATCTCATCCATGCATCTGTATTTATTTCCATGCCATCTCTTAATACAATTACAACATTAAGTAAAAAAAAATACACAATTGCAACGTAGTATTTGTCTTCTCTAGTTCAACCATTAACCATGTCACTAGTAGACAAGGTTGTCAGAATCGAGAGTTTACGTTAACTCTTTTTGCCTAGGTAAAATCGAAACGTAAAATCGAAACGTAAAATCGTCGATTTTACCTCATATTAAAATAATATTAATTTTATATACATAACATGTATATATACTTATATAATACTATAATGCATTAATAATTTAAAATGTCATAGCTAAAATATACTAAATCACCATAACAAAATATAATATTCATAAAAATTGGGTTCTTTTAAAAAAAATTGTCAATTTTTTATTTTTTTTTATTTTTTATAAAAAAGGTAAAATCGTCTCAAAGAATTTTAAAACCATGGATTTTACACGATTTTGCTACGATTTTACACGATTTTACAGATTTTACTACGAGTTAAATCGTGTAAAATCGTTCCAGATCACGATTTTAGCAGAAAACGATTCTACCAGCGATTTAACTCGTTTTTGCTACCTAAAAACGTAAAAACTATGGTTTTTACGTTTTAAATCGCGATTTTAACAACCTTGCTAGTAGATGAAAAACCAAACATTAACATTCTCATGGTGACATTGCCCTTGCAAGGTCACATCAACCCCATGTTAAACTTTGCCAAACGCCTCATTTCAAAGGGTGTCCATGTCACAATCGTTACTATAGAAGATAGTCGTGGCTGCATGCTCAAAAATGCTGCTGCAAGTTTCTCAGAAATCAAACTCGAGTTCTTTTCTGATGGTCTTAGCATTGACTTTGACCGTTCAGCTGATACAAAAACCTTCATGGACACAATGCAAGAGAAGGGTGTCAAAAACCTTTCCAATCTCATTACCAACCTCGCCAAAAATCAAACATTTTCATGTGCAATTGTCAATACCTTTGTTCCTTGGGCTATTGAGGTTATAGCTAAACATGAAATCCCTTGTGCATTGCTTTGGATACAAGCTTCTGCTTTGTATTCAATCTATTATCGTTACTTTAAGAACATCGATTCTTTCCCTAAATTAGATGACCCTAATGAGAAGGTGGAGTTACCTGGGTTACCAATGTTAGAGGTAAGAGATCTTCCTTCATTTATGCTTCCTTCTGGTTCTCTTCAATTCAAAGAATTACTAGCTGGTTTATTCAAGGCTTTGGATAAAGTGAAATGGGTTTTAGGTTGTTCATTTAATGAAATTGAAGAAGAAATAGTGAAATCAATGGATTCACTAACACCAATTTATCCTGTTGGACCATTGGTTTCACCTTTTCTATTAGATGAAAAGGAAACAAGTAATGTTAATCTTGATATGTGGAATGCCGAAGATTCGTGCATAGAGTGGCTCGATAATAAACCAGATTCATCAGTTATTTATATATCATTTGGTAGTTTGGTTGTATTATCAAAAAAACAAATGAATAATATAGCTATAACTTTAAAGAATAGCAACAAGAATTTTTTGTGGGTTGTTAAGCCAGCTAATAATGGAGGAATTCAAAAAGAGGATGCAGCTTATGAAGTACCAAAAGAGTTTTTAAAAGAAACTGAAGGGAGAGTTTTAGTTGTGAATTGGTGTCCACAACAGAAGGTGTTAATGCACCCTGCTGTTGCTTGTTTTATAAGTCATTGTGGTTGGAACTCGACACTCGAGACATTGGTAACTGGTGTGCCTGTTATTGGTTGGCCTTTTTGGACTGATCAACCAACAAATGCTAAGCTTATTGAGAATGTGTTTAAAAATGGTGTCAAAGTGAATCATGGAGAGAATGGTGTGTCTAGTGTAGAAGAGATTGAAAGATGTATTAGGGATGTTATGGAAGGTTCCAAGGCTGATGAATTTAAGAAAAAGGCTCTGGAAATTAAAGAGTCAGCAAGAAAAGCTTTGCAGGAAGGTGGTAGTTCTAGTAATAATTTCAATAAGTTTATAAGTGAATTGATTGTTAAAAACAATCAAAGGGTAGTGAAGGAGACTTCAGAGACAAAGATAAATGCGGAGGAGGTTCAGGTTGATTCTCAGCTCACATTATTGATGAAGTTTGAAGCTCAGAAGAATTGTCCAAAGTTAAATAAAAAACGTAACTTTAATGACATTTGACTTTTTACATGGGTTTTGATTCTTGTCCTCATGTGATTTCATGTTTTTCTTTTCAATTAATAATAAAAGCATGCAGACATGCTCATCTATCCCCTTTACTGTTGAGCTAAGAAATGAATTTATTGTTAGAATTGAATAGTTCAATAGTAGCCTAAGTTATTTATGAGTATACTGTCTCTCTAATATATGTGTGTGCGTGTTTTTGTAGCTATTGTTTACTTAAACTAGCAAAATATAGGAATAAGATTTCTTGCTGTAAGAGTAGGACACTGTAATTAATATTAGTTGTCCTCCGATTAAAAATCAATTTTTGAGATTGTTTTAAATCAAAAGACATAGTTTCAATCATATTCGTCGAATATGATATTAACGGCTCAGATAAAAAATTGTGTGAAACTGTTTATTGTAGGGAATGAACATTCCAAAATATATTTATGCATTCACACAAGTCTCGTGTTGGTTGCAAATATGTTTTGTGTGTGTATGATAGAATTTGTAGCAATTACCACAATACCACTTCACTTACTTCCAATCTTTGGATGGTATTTGTTTGTCAAAAAAAATAAATCTTTGTATGGTATATAACCTCTAATTCCCTTCTAAAATCTTTGGATGGTATTTGTTTGTAAAAAACTGGATGGTATATAAAATATTTGTCAAAAATTTAATCTTGTATTTCAGAAAATTTTATTCCCAATTTTTTTTTTAGTAAACTTGAAATAAACCCCCTTATTTTTTTTTTGTTGACAAAACACCCTTATATTCTTATCCCTATATTCTATTTTGAGCACCTACAACAAGGTTGAAAGTTATCTGTGTGACAAATAGGTAAATAACAATTATTAGCCGTTGATTTAAAATTGGACCATTTAATCACATTTGAAAAGAGAGAATCAACACAATATTTATCTTAGATCACCTTTAATATCTAGGTTACGTTCAATTCCCACACTTTTGTGAGATTATTGACTATAATTCAAGTGGTATTAAATCCTATTTTATAATTGTTTTTGACAGAGTTCAAACTCGTTACCGCAAAATTATAATGTTGAACTCACGGCTAAGTTAACAATTCAATTTTTTTTCAGGTGTTCTAAATTGTTTATAAGCAATTTATATTACGAGAATATGATATAGTTATCTTTTTTATGAGGAACATGATATGATTATTTTCTTTTAAGAAATATGATATAATTCTGAGTAAATATTCTTAAAAATTTGAAATTAAGTTTTTATTTTTAGTATTAAAATTTATAGCGCGTAATTATTTTATCAATTCTATAAAATTGTGAATTATTTATTATGATCCACTCAATTCTATTCAGTATATATTCAAATGAGTATTTTTCAAAAAGAAATATTCATTTAATTATAATTCTTATCAACTAAGTTATATATAATAAGTATTTTTTATAAGTTTGACTTTTTCTTTTACAAAAAGAAAAATATTCATTTCTCACTTAGTAATTAGTTGTTATGTAATTTTTCTCTTTTGAGTTTATATCTTCTTGTATTTCAAAAAAAAGAAAAAGAAAAAGCACATCAGGGGCAGGGAACATACATTTTATATTCTGTTAATGGTTTGGATTAGCATTAACAATCTAATATATCTATACTAATATATAAAGGGGATACAAATTTTTGGGATGATTTTTTTATTATTCCAATTTTACCCTTAAAAAATAACTTCCACATAAAAATAGATTTTCAGTTTTTTTTAGTAAATAATTTTTTTTCCTTCTTAATAACTAAGCACTACTTCCACATAAAAGTAGGTTTTCAGTTTTTTTATAGTAAAAAAATAATAATAATTTTTCTTCTTAATAACTAACCACAAAAAAAAAAGAGGTTACGTAGTTATCAATTAACAAGTCCAATAAAAAAGAAGATTAAGTAGTTATTTATATTTGCACAATACAGAATATCGATCACACACGAAAAAAAGAAAGAATATCGATTATACAAACGGGCACGGAACGTGGCCGTTTGGCGGCTAGTATTAGGATAATTTTCCTTCTCTGACTCTTGATTGTATTTTTTTTTTATTTTGGCAAAAGAAAGAAATAATTGAGAGTCAACAAAAAGAGTCAGCCTTATTATATTTTTTTCCTTTTTTTTTGGTCAAGTTCTTAACTTATTTATAATTATGAAATATTAGTATATTCTTTTTTTAACATATATATTTGAATACAAATTTTCAAATAATTTAAATCAGCACTTATTTAATTAATAATATTTAAAGTTTGATTATATTGGTATTAAAATAAAAGTTTACTAATAATTCTTAAAATTTTTTTGATTATATTGATTTTTTTTTGGACCAAGTTTTATTATCTTTCTTTTTATAAGATAAGTTTGATTATATTGATGCCAAAAAAAACCAAAAAATTATTGATGCCAAAATAAAAGTTTGACTTTAATAAAAAAGTTTGACTATATTCTTTTTGACGGAGACTATGTTAATTTTTTATAAGTATATCAAAATAAAATAAGTAAATGACCAAAAAAAGAAGAAAAAAAACAGTACATTAGAATATATGATTATATGTACATTGTATCCATTACATCCATGCATCTGTATTTATTTCCATGCCATCTCTTAATACAATTACAACATTAAGTAAAAAAAAATACACAATTGCAACATAGTATTTGTCTTCTCTAGTTCAACCATTAACCATGTCACTAGTAGGTGAAAAACCAAACATTAACATTCTCATGGTAACAATGTCCTTACAAGGTCACATCAACCCCATGTTAAACTTTGCCAAACGTCTCATTTCAAAGGGTGTTCATGTCACAATTGTTACTACCGAAGACAGTCGTAGCTGCATGCTAAAAAATGCTGCTGCAAGTTCTTCAGAAATTAAACTTGAGTTCTTTTCTGATGGTCTTAGCATTGACTTTGACCGTTCAGATACAAAAACCTTAATCAACACCATTCAAGATAAGGGTGCCAAAAACCTTTCCAATCTCATTACCAGCCTCACCAAAAATCAAACATTTTCATGTGCAATTGTCAATAGCTTTGTTCCTTGGGCTATTGATGTTATTGCTAAACATGAAATCCCTTGTGCATTGCTTTGGATACAAGCTTCTGCTTTGTATTCAATCTATTATCGTTACTTTAAGAACATTGATTCTTTCCCTAAATTAGATTATCCTAATGAGAAGGTGGAGTTACCTGGGTTACCAATGTTAGAGGTAAGAGATCTTCCTTCACTTATGCTTCCTTCTAGTTCTCTTCAATTCAAAGAATTACTAGCTGATTTATTCAAGGCTTTGGATAAAGTGAAATGGGTTTTAGGTTGTTCATTTTATGAAATTGAAGAAGAAATAGTGAAATCAATGGATTCACTAACTCCAATTTATCCTATTGGACCATTGGTTTCACCTTTTCTATTAGATGAAAAGGAAATAAGTAATTTTAATCTTGATATGTGGAATGCCGAAGATTCGTGCATAGAGTGGCTCGATAACAAACCAGATTCATCAGTTATTTATATATCATTTGGTAGTTTGGTTGTATTGTCAAAAAAACAAATGAATAATATAGCTATAGCTTTGAAGAATAGCAACAAGAATTTTTTGTGGGTTGTTAAGCCAGCTAACAATGGAGGATATGGAAAAGAGGATGCTGCTTATGAAGTACCAAATGAGTTTTTGAAAGAAACTGAAGGGAGAATTTTAGTTGTGAATTGGTGTCCACAACAAAAGGTGTTAATGCACCCTGCTGTTGCTTGTTTTATAAGTCATTGTGGTTGGAACTCGACACTCGAGACATTGGTAACTGGTGTGCCTGTTATTGGTTGGCCTTCTTGGACTGATCAACCAACAAATGCTAAGCTTATTGAGAATGTGTTTAGGAATGGTGTGAAAGTGAATTATGGAGAGAATGATGTTGCTAGTGTAGAAGAGATTGAAAGGTGTATTAGGGATGTTATGGAAGGGGCTAAGGCTGATGAATTTAAGAAGAAGGCTATGGAAATTAAAGAGTCAGCAAGAAAAGCTTTGCAAGAAGGTGGTAGTTCTAGTAAGAATTTCAATAGGTTTATCAGTGAATTGATTGTTAAAAACAATCAAAGGGTAGTGAAGGAAACTTCAAAGACAAAGATAAATGTGGAGGAGGTTCAGGTTGATTCTTAGCTCACATTATTGATGGAGTTTGAAGCTCAGAAGAATTGTCCAAAGTTAAATACAAAATGTAACTTTAATGACATTTGACTTTTTACATGGGTTTTGTTTATTGTCCTCGTGTGATTTCTTGTTTTTCTTTTCAATTAATAATAAAAGCGTGCAGACATGCTCCGTTTATCCCCTTTACAGTTGAGCTAAAAAAACTAATTGATTGTTAATAATTGAATAGTTCAATAGTAGCCTAAGTTATGAGTATATTGTCTCTTTCTAGTGTATCACTCTATTTGGTAAGACAAATAAGCTAACTTATAATTTATAGTTTTTAGCTTATAAGCTAAAAGCTCTGTTTGATAACTTTTTTTTTTAAAAAAAATTATAGCTTATTTTACTAGCTTATAGTTTATTATCTTTTCTTCCAATCTGACCCCTACTATCTTACTTGAAAAAAATAAAATATTAATAAACATATCGTTTTTATGTCATTTCATACTTATAAGCTAGT